>JASAOG010000053.1:0-677500 GCA_030265305.1 Biomphalaria pfeifferi | reverse complement strand
TGTGTGCATGATTTTTTATGGGGTGTATAATACAACTTGTGGAGATGGGTTATTCTAAATAAGGTGCATCTCTAGATCTAGATCTTCTACTGACAAAATAAAAAGGCAATGAGTGGACCAAGCTGCCAATAGTGATGTTTCTTCATTTACACTGGTCTGTAGGATTTGAAAATATTTTGTGTCTATCTGTGTGTGTGTGGGGGAGGCATTATAGTGCTGACAGATGGAAGGCTGCAACTAACAAGTGTTTGTGCATACTTTATAATAGGGGGGTGGGGGGGGGGGCCCTTCAATCGTAGGATAAAAGAGACAAAAAAAAAAGGACAAGGACATAGAATGTGAGAGCTAACAGATTGTGCTGATTGTGGGGGAGAGTTGTAATGCGGGCCGTTTTATTGAAGGGTTTAAGAGCAGGCAAAATAAACATCTATACCGAAAATTTCAATTGTAGCGTAGCACGGGTATCAGCTAGTATTAAATATTCATTTCAGAGCCTGTCACAGAAGTAATACACTAAGCAGTCCAAACAGACTGGTTGGGGTGTTCACGATTAGCAATTGTAATCTGCTCGCTGTTTATTTCTAATATCCGGTTTCCATTCTTGAAGTATAATGTGGGGACAATATGAGATGACCGTGAGCTTAAGAAAATTAAATTTGAAGATAGAGAGTGATTTCAAAATAAAAAAGAGAAAATAGCTATAATATATAAAAAATACTTTTAAAAAAAAAGCTTCTATTGAGTGAAGGGAAACAGCTGCCAAGTTCACGTCTTTATGTCATGCTTTACAAGTGAACGGACATCAAGCCGATATACCCCTCCCCTAAAATAAAACGCGATTCAAAATGCCCCCGTCCAATATGTTGATTGCAGCTGTTAATCAGTTTTTCATGTCATTGACATTTACTGGCAATGATGGCAAAAAAAATGAATTTGTCTTTAACAGATCGTCATAGAAAGCCTGAACACTGACCTGCAACGTCACAACCTGTGGGCGGTGGAGATCAATAGTTAGTTGCCACGTCACAGGTCTGTACGAGCTTTTGGTCTCCACTGCCCACAGGTTGAGACGTCGAGGTCAGTGTGGAGGCCTACTATGACAATTGGTCACGCATACCCCATAGGAAAAAGTCGCACACGGTGAGGGGAACTTGGCAGGCCAAGCACAGAGAGCAATATCTTTCCTATCAATTCAACATTGAAAAGAGAACAAAAAAAAAGGTATCTGCTTTATTATAAGACATCGCTTCTAAGTACTTCTGTATTCTGTTCACCGGTTTCAGCCTAAAGCTTGCTATTATTATTATTTTTTTATTCAGTTCTATGTATGATAATGTCCAATATCTAAAGTAAAAGATCTAGCATCTACTCACAGAAAATGTAATTGTACTCTGTTTCATTTGGTGACTTTTAAGGAAATCTTTGGAACAGCTGAAAGCTCTTCAGTAGTACCATCACATCGAGCCACCCACTTGATTCTTTTCACTCGACTCCCCCTCCCCGGGATGAAGATCACGATGTAAACAACACTTATTCAACGTCCCTGTTTGCCTGCTGGGCAAAGATGACATGTTAGCCCCCTTCCATAATAATAGCACCACGGTCTTTCGCTACTGTTTTGGTCTGTTAGTAAGACTGAACGCCAGGAAGTGCCTTACAGTTGTTCTCAAGGTACTTACTGGCCAGCTCTGTTCTTCTCAGTTGTACATATAAGTGTGTGTGTGTGTGTGACTAGTATGTGTGTGTTACTAGTGTGTGTGTGTGTATTCTTTTTACCTTTCTAGCACCCTAACGGCTATGAAACTTATCACTTCAAGTAAAAAAAAAAAAAGATTTCATCAGTCACTGCAGCTGAGATGGAAAAAAAAAGGGGGGGGGGGGGCTTAGAGCAAAGTAATGCACTACAAAGGAGCATCATCTTATATGTCAACTACATTGTACGTCTGTTGTCACCCGAGTGCTAGGCGTCACGGACTTGAGACGTAGCGGGATATTAGCTTCAAGGCGAGCAAAATTTCAGCGAGTCAAAGGATGTCTTGGTGGGAGACTAACTACTTTGTTTAATGTGTGGACTTCGCCTCTATTATTTAGTTTGTGTGTCTGGGAATGTGTCAATGTTTAAGTGTGTGTATGTATTGTGTGTCACGTTTTTTTAAATACTATTTACGTATTGTAATGGTACTAAAGAAGTTGCTCAATAAAATAAAGTCCTGTTATAGAGTTACTTCCTTTTAACGCTATTGAAGCCATTTAAAGTTAAAGCTTTTGATGAAGTTACTCAGATAGCAACAGCGGATCTGTGGTAAATTAACAAAAGCTTTTTCTATTAGAACATTGTCTAGCCAACCACATCGTTTTCTAAACCACATCTTCTAGTCCACCTGTCTACAGGTCTGGAGGGCCTGGTACAACAAACATGCGGAAGTCCTAATTATTTTCCGAATAAAAGAAAGGAATTTTTTCCGTCAAGTCTTTTAAAAATGTATTGCCATTTAATAAAATTATTTCAACAGAGAATGTTGTAAATTACAGCGTTGACGAATAGATATTGGCGAGCTTTACCAAGACAGTGTTGCCAACCGTAAGATTTAAAGTATTGCCACTAAAAATGCGAAACAATATACTCATGAACCTAAAGGAAACAAAACAACAAGATTACAAAGAGAGTTTGTGTTGCCACACAAACTCAGAGGCGGCCCCCTTGGGAGACGGATCACTGTCGGATCCGCATATTCGCTGGTCGACTGAGGATGGCATCGAGCAGGGTATGAAACCGAGACCGTAGAGATAATCAGTTCTGCGCGCTAACCGCACGACCAGGCATTGCTCTTAATCTAATGACAAACTAATTGCCTACTATTGATAATATACCTACACATTACGGAATGACAACTACCGGATATGTACAATATGTCAGAAGAGCAATTTTAGATAATCTTTTGCTATTGAGCATTTTCATTTAGGCCTAAATGGAACTAGAATGAGGATGTAGATCTACCTAAATTAAACTACTAATTTAGCACTCTCAATATCTATATCTACTAGATCTAGATCTAAAATATATATTTGGAATAATGTAGATGTAATTTAGATAAGATTTATAAAAAAAACCACTAGATAATCAATTAATAGACTAATTGCAAATCTAAATATTGAAATAGTAGATTAGTTTTAGTATTTTATAACATTGCAATATTGACACATTGACAATCTAGACTTTAGAAAAAAAATCTACACTTTAGCCTAGAAATTAAAATGATAGATCTTGATCTCGTCTAAATCATGGCTGTCTGGTAGTGCGGTTTGCGCGCTGGACTGTCGTTTGGATTCATCGATGGTCCAGGTTCAAACCCTGCCCGCTCCCATCCCCCTTCGTCCTCTGAAGGAACATCCGAAACATGTAAAACAACAAACATTCTAAACTAGACCAAGAAATTCTAGATCTAGATTCTATAATGATTTTAATTAGAACATAAAATCTAAATCTAATTTTAAAAATCTAGCTCTAGTGTAAAAAAAAAATCTAGATCTAGTGTAAAAAATCTAGATAAGATCTAAATCTATTATGTCTTTTTAAAATGTGAGTCACATTACGAGGTTTAATAAGTATTACTATACCGAGTTGTTTTAGCATTTAAAGAATTTATTCCGTATGACGTCAAAGGAAAAAAATCCACTACGTCACACGGTCTAGTTAGACTAAAACATATCATCTATACGAGCAGCTTGTTGAGTGTTCATAGACATTGGTGCACCGAGTGATTTCTTTTAGCATTTCATTTAAAGAATAACCCCATTACGTCAGAAGTCCTAGTTAGACTAATAAATGTCTTCTATACGAGCAGCTTCTCGAGGGATCATAGACATTGGTGCACCGAGTTTGTTCTTTTAGCATTTCATTTGATGGGCTAGTTAGACTTAATATATATATTAATATATATATAAAAGGATTTTGTTTTGTCGGTCAGTTTGTCTGTCCGTTATGTTAATAGCGAGAAAAAGAAAGACTAAAAGCTATTGAAAATCTGATTAAAGTTAATTTCCCTTCCGAAACATCGCATTAGTTTTAAGTTTTTATTATAGATTGTTCCGGATGTTTATATATTTATAGTGAGAAAAAAATAAGAATTCCAGATTAATCAAATGCCGTTAATTAAATTTCTGGGATGATCTGTTATGAAAATTAGAGCATAATATTAACGATAATTAGATTTTTTAACGTTTTAGATAGAAAGTTAAATGTAGTGTAAGAGAGAAGTGCGATTTTACATAAATAGAGTTAAACTATTTTTCATAAAAAATCCGGAACAACCAATTTTCGTAAATGAGAAAATTATTTGTTTTATTTATTAGAACAGGGATTTCAATCATTTATTAGCGTTATTAGATTTTTCATAGATCATTTTTGGCGACGATTTGTAAGAAAATTAAGGTAATGTAGGTCGATTTCTTTTTCGAAACAAAATCCGGAACATTCTTTACCGATTAAACAACTTTTATTATGTTTCGGCAAGAAAATAAACTGTAAAATAAGTCTAAAAATTGATTTTCAATAATCGTTTCTAGTAAATTACTTTCTTATTTTAAAATCATGAATAACACATTGTCGATATTTTTGAAAAAAAAAAAATTATTTGACATAAATTTGTTTTTTATAAAACAATATCCGGAACAACTTTATAGTTAATGAAATATAAATCAGTATAGATATTTTTATTTAGCATTTATATGCTATTTACATTAAGAAACTGGAACAATATATTAAAGATCATGTGTTTCTTGCAACGTTTAAGCATGGAAATAAAACCTACTATAACTTAGAAGAGCAAACAAATATTCATTGGCATTGATTGTTTTCACAAAACATCCGGAACAATCTATTATAGATACTTTAAACTATTGCAATATTTCTGAATGAAAAATTAAAGGTTAAATCAGATTTACAATAGCCTCTAGTGTTATTTGTTAATCTAATCGTGACGGACAGACCGACCAACAGACAAAACGCATAAAAATAAGCTTCTTTTATTCGGATGGGGGCACTAAACAAAAAAATAAATAAAATCTGATTTTTTAAAAAAGTTTAAGGAATTGGTTTATTATTATATTGTATTGCGACATTACGCTACTGCACGAAAGTCGCTGCTTAAAATGTCCATTTTAAAAAATGTGCATGATATTTACATACAAAGTGCATTATTAGCCTTTATAAACAAACAGAAATGTTTTCTTTTAATTTTAGCAGCTAGTTAACCAGAAAAAACATCTTTAAGTATTATTTATATGTGTTGTGAACATTTCCTGTACATTTTATAAATATATTTGACTTAGTGATACTGAAAAAACACAAAAAATATTCATCTTTGTTAGCATATTGTAACATTGCCTCCCTTACATTTACGTAATTGTTTTAGAATTGGAGTATTTTTATGAAAGAATCGCTTGCATAATTAATTTTATAAATTAAACGGTTTGCTTTTAGAAAACCAAAAGTAGCCGTTGCACCTAAACTTTTCAAGCCGGATTTAAAGATGAAATAATATTTTTCATATCTTTTCTAGTTTTCGAGACCTGAGTGTGACAGACGGACAGACAGACAGACGGACATTTTTGCACAAACTTAAAAGCGGCTTTTCCCCTTGCGGATACCGCTAAAAAAGTAAAAGTTGCTGACCTGTCAATTTTTTTATATTTTTTTATTTTTTTAGATTCCTATATCTAACTCTTTCTCACCTAATTGACGATGCCAACGTTGATTTGCCCACATTAAACTAAACTGATTTTTGGATTTATAAACTTTAATTTGTGTTGTGTAAAATGAGCATGCATACTCCTATAATTCGATACCAAATATAACATTTTCTGAAAAGAACAGGATGGAGAACTACAAATGAGCAAAATGAATAATTCTATCGAAACGTTAAAAATAATTACGAAGAAAAAGAGTTCAATATCTATATTATAAAAGATCCACTCTATAATCATGTCGTCAACCATATCATCTCTTCAACCACATCAACTCTTCAATCACATCATCTCTTCAACCACATCATCTCTTCAACCACATCATCTCTTCAACCCCATCATCTCTTCAACCCCATCATCTCTTCAACCACATCATCTCTTCAACCACATCATCTCGTCAACCACATCATCTCTTCAATCACGTCATCTCGTCAACCACATCATCTTTTCAATCAAATCATCTCGTCAACCAATCATCTCGTCAACCAATCATCTCTTCAACCACATCAACTCTTCAACCACATCATCTCTTCAACCCCATCATCTCTTCAACCCCATCATATCTTCAACCACATCATCTCTTCAACCACATCATCTCGTCAACCACATCATCTCTTCAATCACGTCATCTCGTCAACCACATCATCTTTTCAATCAAATCATCTCGTCAACCAATCATCTCGTCAACCAATCATCTCTTCAACCACATCAACTCGTCAACCACATCATCTCTTCAACCACATCATCTCTTCAACCAGATCATCTCTTCAACCCCATCATCTCTTCAACCACATCATCTCTTCAACCACATCAACTCTTCAACCACATCATGTCTTCAACCACATCATCTCTTCAACCACATCATCTCTTCAACCCCATCATATCTTCAACCACATCATCTCTTCAACCACATCATCTCGTCAACCACATCATCTCTTCAATCACATCATTTTTTCAATCAAATCATCTCGTCAACCAATCATGTCGTCAACCACATCATCTCGTTTACCACATCATCTCTTAAACCACATTATCTCTTCAACCACATCATCTCTTCAACCACATCATCTCTTCAACCACATCATCTCGTCAACAAAACATCTTGTCAACCAATCATGTCGTCAACCATATCATCTCTTCAACCACATCATCTCGTCAACCACATCATCTCTTCAACCACATCATCTCGTCTACCACATCATCTCTTCAATCTCATCATCTCGTCTACCACATCATCTCTTCAACCACATCCTCTCTTCAACCACATCATCTCTTCAATCTCATCATCTCGTCAACCAATCATCTCGTCAACCAATCATGTCGTCAACCACATCATCTCTTCAACCACACCATCTCTTTAACCAATCATGTTGTCAACCAATCATGTTGTCAACCATATCATCTCGTCTACCGCATCATCTCATCAACAACATCATCTCTTCAACCACACCATCTCGTCAACCACATCATCTCGTCTACCACATCATCTCTTCAACCACATCATCTCTTCAACCACACCATCTCTTCAACCAATCATGTCGTCAACCAATCATGTCGTCAACCAATCATGTCGTCAACCAATCATGTCGTCAACCATATCATCTCTTCAACCACACCATCTCTTCAATTAATCATGTCTTCAACCAATCATGTCGTCAATTAATCATGTCATCAACCATATCATGTCGTCAACCATATCGTCTAGTCAACCACATCATCGTCGACCACATTATCGTCAAACACATCATGTTGTCAATCATGTCATCTAGTCAACGTATCATGTCGTTAACCAATCATATCATCAACCAATCATGCCGTCAACCATATAATCTCACCAATCATGTCGTCAATAAACAGGGCCGGTCTTAGGTTGCAGTGGGCTTCGCTCTTTCATAGGACCCGCGCTAATTGTAAGTGTAAATTATTAAATTAAATCATAACTTTTATATAATTACAGGGTTTCCACGGCTTCCTGATTTTTTGGAAATCTCATGAAAAGGGATAATATACGAAAATAAAAATAATAATAAACCTTTAAAAACACATTAGCTATCAACAGTTCGTATAAAACAACAACGTATACACCAGATACACACTATAGCTAGTTATTTATAGTTCTCAGGAATGAAAATCTTCATTAGATATAGAACTTTTATTTTGACCACTTCATTTACACGATTACTTTAAATAAAATAATTAAACAAATTCCTACTTAAAACAACATTTGGGATATGTACCTATCTCTTGAGATAGCAGTTATATGTATATCTAATGTAGATTTGTCATTATGTTATTTTTTTTTTAAATTCACTATACATTTGGGTTTAAGAGTGTTATGGAGTGTGTTTCCTAGGTGTTATAGAAAGGTAGTATTTATTGCTAGTTGAAGAGAGAGAGAGCATTATTTTAATGTTAGTTTTGTAGAATATTGCAATAAGAGGGTTAAAGAGGCACTGTGGTAAGTACGCCAGAGGACTCTAGGATGCCAGTGAGTAAGGATGTAGTTGTTTTTTTTTTCATTGTGATTTAAATTTGATGAAATGTTTATTTCTTTTTATCTCAAATTGCATTTGTCTGTATTGAAATTAAAGTTCTATTTAGTTTTGTTCACAAACAAGTTATTCAAGTCATGTCAAGTTTTTAAGTTAAAATATAGTACGCCTACAGCGGTTTACCAGCAGTTTGGTGCTACAAGTCAACAACTGTCAACTACATAGCGCCTTAACGCTTTCACTCTATGTGCAGTTCAAATCCAGTCATCCAAATACAGCAGTGATAACTTTACAAGCTTTAGATGTAGAAGTGTAACTTCAGACCCACGATGACCTCCGGCCCAGGATGACCTGACTCTTGCTGCCATCCATGTCATTTGATCTAATCTACTTTTCGTTCTGTGTGGGTAATTGAGGTCATTCAGCCACAAAGATGATTCATTCATCCAATCAGCTTTTTGTGCCTGGTCGACACCGCGCTTTTTAGGACAAAACAAAAAAGGCTGCTCTAGATATGTAGTTATGGTGTTGTAGGGACTTTCTTCATGCTCCACACAGAAGTTGTGTCTCCAGGCGCCGTTAGGGTCAGATTAATAAAAGTTAACTAGTTTGTCAGGAAAGTGTAACTAGCTAATGTCAGTTTTTTAAAAGAGTAATGTCAACTTGTGTGAAAACAAAAGTTATCTGTCTGAGTACTCAATAATTATGTTTTACATTACAAAACAAGTACATGAGTAAAGGTAACAAAAAAAAACAACAACATTAACATTTAAAAAAAAGATACTTAAACAGAAGCCTTAACCAAGAAACATAATGAGTGTTGACATTCAGTGGCGTAGCTAGAGTATATGATGCCTGGTGCGGTACCTCATCTTGATGCCCCCCCCCCCCCCAAAAAAAAATAACAACAACTAACTAATTAATAACGTTGCAAAACCTTACTTTTTTGTTCAAAATAATATGTATTCATTAATCAAATATTGTTAATTCTTTCATGACCTTAATGACCTTTCATGACGCAGCATTATCATAGCCTTGACCCCTGCAGTCCATTATGTCTAAGCCATCCAAACGCAATTTCTCTAGAATCATCTCAGTGATTCCAGCAGCATGTTTGTCCTTTGTGTCGATGAAGTCACCAAAAGACTCACGAACCTGCACCCCGTCATTATCCATGACAACGTACCGTAAAATTTGGGAAGTTTGATCCAGCTTTGAGATGTCAGGTGTACTGTAAAAAATAATAGAGAAATATTTGGCTTGTTTTACTTGCTGTATGATTTGTTTTTTAGCGTGATCCCCCAATATTGTAATAAATTCATTTTGTATTTGTGGAGACATGTATGTATTCGGTCTGGAACAAAGCTTAGTTCGAAGCACATGTTCCCTCAAGAGTGGATCGTACTTTGATAATAATTTTACTAACTCTCCAGGTTTTCGTCTCTTGTATAATCAAATCTTGTGCCTTGTTGTCAATATTATTCCCTACTCTCAGGCAAACTTCAAGTTCCCTCCAAGCAAGCGATGACTGAATGTGGGCTCTGCTGGTCTCAAGTTTTTCTATTTTGGGGGATAACCTCCACCACTCATTGAATCCATCTTTGGATTTAAATGAAGATTTGGTACTTGATCTTGTTGAGAAGAATGTGCAGGGGAAGCAAAATAAGGATTCTTTTTTTTTTTTTTTTGGCGAATAACACATCCACTTTCTAAGAACTTTCTTGCGTTTGACATTTGCCGGAAAAACCAAGCCTTTGAAAGCTTTCTAGCCTCTCCTTTTGCTGATTCTTGATGTCTATACGCCTCTGAATTGACTGTCCATACGCTGAACTGTTTCAGATCCTTGAGTGACAAGGTTTATGCGAATATTATCTGTGATGACATCAGGCCAATCTCCAATGTCGTTCAGTCTAGAGTTTATTATCCTGCTTTCTGTATTCTTTACACTGTCTTACGGTTCAGCTTCTACAGTATTAATTTTTGAGGAGTGTACTAAAGACATGCTTGTGTGCTGTCCTTTAGTCTCTAGAACCTGCGGTACTGAAGTATTTTCTTCATTTCAGGATGTCGCCTCATCATTTTTTTCTGGATTCAATGATAACCGTCTCATCTTGCTTTGTTGCTTTTAATTGTTCAGTTAATTCATACCCAATTACAGCTCCCTGTAGTCGGTGGACTCTGGCCAGTATGTGACTTGAAATTGTCTCGATGCTTCTTTAGACTTAAGAAATGTAAGAAACGCACCGGATGGCTGCCTGGTCGTGCGGTTTGATCGCTGGACTGTCGTAAGATTTATCGACGGTCGAGGGTTCAAACCCTGCCCGCTCTCATCCCCCGTCGTCCTGCGGGAGGTTTGGACTAGGAAGTGAACTATCTTCAACTCTGAAGGAACATCCGAATTATGTAAAACATTTTACAAACAAACAAACCTCACTGCGGTCAAAGAAACTGCTTTATGCGGATGACATTGTCCTTTACAAGCAAACCTCCAAACCATCTCCTCGTATTGCGACAAATGACAGATTCAGATAAACGTTGCCAAAACGACCTGGTCCCTGTTCAGCCTAGGGATCGACATTCTTAAGGCTCCATTCGAACTTCAACTCGGTGGGCTGCGACTCCAACTTGAAAACACGCCAAAATATCTAGGGGTAACCCTTGATAGAAAGCTGACAAGGCTCCAGCACGTCCAGGACGTTGAAAGAAAAGCCTCGGAGAAGTTAGCGTTACTAAGAAAGCTGGCCAGCACAAAGTGGGGTGCCAAAGCTTACATGCTACGCACATTGTACTAGGGGCAGACAGATCACAAATTGAGTACATCTATACAGTTCAAGTATATGCTAGTAAAACTGCCCTCGAATCACTCGACCGAGTACAATCACAGGCACTAAGGTTCATTTGTGGCACCTTTCGGACAAGCCCAACAAACGCTGCTGAAATTTTAACAAACGTGGCCCCTTTACATTAAAGGAGGGAGAGGGCGGTACTTACAGCCTATGAGCGCTATAAAAGGACGACTCTAGGCTACCCACCTCAATATTAGTGCGACAGTGGAGAGAGAGGAACCGCATAAAAATGCGATCGTTCCTCCACATAGCGGCCAATTTGTCTAAAACAGCTGGGCTCTCCACTGATAGAATTCCTATTAGGAGAATTAGTACGTGCCCTCCGTGGAAGAGAATGGCGGCCCCACATATAAGCATGTCCCTTATAGGGCAAGAGGGAGCAACCAAGAGGCGATTAACACCTGCCAAACTCCAAACTTCTTTACCTTATAGTATTACAATTAGATAGTTAGTTTAAAAACACTCGAAGAAAACAAAGGTTAGCTTATTTAAAAATTTTGACATTACAATAGAATTATTTCCAAAATTAAACTATAAAGAACCATAAGGAAATGAATAAACTAAGACAATTGTTTAGAGCTAGAGTTTAGAAATATATTTGTAAACTCAATATCTAGATTAAACCAATGGACTAAACAATAAAGTAAAAAAAAGGTTGGCCTATCTTCTTCTTCTTTATATTACAGACCATTGATCAGTGTAGTAACAACATGTACCGTGTGTCCGAAATAAATCTAGTAAATTAGATTCAAACTGTTCTATAGCTTACATTGTATGGAAGAAATAGTCATGGAGATGAAACAAAATAGCGACATGACTAGTTTATAAATCGTTAATTCATGTTTAAAATGCAGTAGTTTATATTTGTTCGTGTCCATACAATTAGTCGTTTTTACTGAAAAGCTCAGGGAAATAGGAAATTGATACACGTTGGGGGAATTTTGGTGCCCCTCTCAACTTGGTGCCCGCACCACCCGCACATTGGTAGCTACGCCATTGAGTGTTGTCGTTTTAAGCTTAGAAATACTGAACAGAACACCAATGCTTCATCAAGATATAAAGAATCTTGCGTAAAATAGAATTAAACAATATCTCCTTTTTAATATTTCGTTTATAAAAACAGTTAGGGATTAATGTGTTGTTGTTTTTTATTATCACAATATATGTTTTCAGATCGAAACACAAGACATGTCTTTTTACAACACATCTATTCAAGTCATAACATCCTGGAAGATGGGCTAAACCTGGCCGATGAACTCAAAAACGACTCTAACTATTTTTCTAGAAATTTAACAGTTGCTGTGTATTGCTGAGAAGAATTACTAGCTCTTTGCCACATGGGGAAAACTTTGCTTAAAAAGTTAAAATATTTCGGCATTAATGGTCCACTGCATCAGTGGATTAAAGATTTTCTGATAGGGAGAGAACAAACTGTAATAATAAATGGCTCTAAATCAACACCAATAACAGTAAACTCAGGTGTACTTCAAGGAACAGTCTTAGGTCCACTACTATTTTTAATTTACATAAATGATTTACCAAATTGCATTACTTCAGGAACAAAAGTCAGATTATTTGCAGACGATTGCATAATATATAGAACAATAAAAACAACACAAGACACAGATATTTTACAAAGAGAATTAGATGAATTACAGAAATGGGAATCAAATTGGAGCATGTCTTTCCACCCAGAAAAATGTCAGTTGTTAAGAGTAACAAAAAAACTAAAACAAATTAATTCCACTTATCTTATTCATAGCTAACCAGTAACACAAACTAAAAACGCAAAATACCTAGGTGTTAGGAATATGGAATCCCATATTGATGAAACTATCAAAAAATCCAACAAAGCATTAGGGTTTATTAAAAGAAATTTCTATAAATCAAATAAGAACATACAACTAAAATGTTAATTTAGCCTTGGTTAGGCCAACAATAGAATATGCATCCTCTGTTTGGGACCCCTCAACTCAAGAAATCATTAAGAAACTGGAACAGACACAAAATAGAGCAGTGAGATTCATAAAAAACGAATATTCATATTTGACTGGAGTAACACCTTTAGTTTACTGAGCGCCTAAAGGTAGCACGGAAAACCAACTCCTAGATACCCCCTCCCCCCTCCACTGGTCCACAAATGAGATTGGACCAAAGCGCTCTGAGCATGCTATAAGCATGAAAGTAGCGCTATAGAAAAGCTATAATAATAAAAAAAAAGAAGAAATAGAAAAATACAAACTACACGGCGCAAAAATAGAATTACATCATGTATTTAACATCTAGTGTACTACAACAAGTCCCTTGGTCATAATTACATCATGTATTTAACATCTAGTGTACTACAACAAGTCCCTTGGTCATAATTACATCATGTATTTAACATCTAGTGTACTACAACAAGTCCCTTGGTCATAATTACATCATGTATTTAACATCTAGTGTACTACAACAAGTCCCTTGGTCATAATTACATCATGTATTTAACATCTAGTGTACTACAACAAGTCCCTTGGTCACACTTTTTGCTATTTCGTCTCTACATTGATTTTAGTCTTTGCCCCCCCCTCCTCCCATTCTTAGGCCCTGGGCGGCTGCCTAGTTTGCCTATGCCTAAGGCAGGCCCTCAGACAGAGAAAGCGATTTGAAGACAACGTCAAACAATTTAAGTCCTATCAATGAAAGATATTCTAATCAAGGCGAAAGACAGAAATTGTATGATGTGTATGTGCGATTTTAAAATGTAATCACGAGGAAAATGTTTTGGTTGTATTGACTGAAGTGTTTCTGATGAAACCAAGAGCTGGTATATCGCAATGAAAGTTGATGTAAGAGATTGGTGTGAAAGATGAAGAGGAAATGACATGAGACAGACAAGACGTGTAGGCTAATTTGGTTCAATTTATCATTTCATTCGTAACTCTACATAGATCTACTTTTAAGTTCAATTTGTATACATGTATACATACATGCAAGTAATATTTAGCTTTGTTTTGAAAGAAGTTTGTTTATTTTATCTCAAGCTCCACATTAAAAATTCAATAAGGTTGCTCAGAAATTATTTCCTTGTTTTCAAAAGTTATATATTTGTACCACGTGATTTTCGTTACTGTGCCGTATTTACCTGTGCCCTTTTTTCTTTGTCATTTTCTTTTTTTTTTATTTTATTTAATCCTACCTGTGTATAATTTCCACTTAACCGAGTAACACATACATTTACATCTTGTGTCACTTTTATCTAATTGCAAAACATACTTAGAATACCGACTTTAAAAAAATTACGAATGAAGTTTGTATTATAAAAACTCGTTGGCTACCCCTATGGGTCAGTTATCAAAAAAAAAAAAAAAAAAGTAAAATCTAATTAAATTAAAATATAACTAGAGATTATTAATTCTATTAACAGTGAAAGGAAAGATCTATTTGGAGTTGGACAATACATTTTATATCCATACAAATAATTAGTTTAAAAGTTTATTTAAAAAAATAAATCTACAATTCCTAGAATGCTTGCAGACCGCCAAGCAGATGGCAGACGCTCACAGGCAGCGCGCGAGTCCCACATTGGGTATCACTTTGTTCCAACCTTTCTCTACACAGAGGACGACGTGACAGAGTTGGGCGGTGGAGGTGCTATGCGAGGGAACGCGAGGATCAAACAACTACAGTGACGAACGGTGAGGGTGAGGATTGAACGAAGTGTAAGAGTGGGTCACGTGAGGAAACTCGTCTCGCGACGCTATTCTCTCTGTCAACTTAAGACCTCAGACCTTAGCTCATTTTTACACCAAAATAAAAAAAGGTCGATCGAGAGCTTCCTTTTTAACTCAGCACCTCCTCTCCCCCACGCAATTTTTTTTTTGTACAATAGCCTGCTTGTTTTGTTTTTGTGTTAATACTGAATGGACTAAACACTGACCTTGTTTCTATTGCCCCTCTCTCTCTTCTCTCTCTTCATACACACACACACAACTCACAGACACTCTCACTCGCTCTATCGCTCTCGCTGTCTCCTCGGCACGTAAGAGGACCAGGCCAAACCCAGCGTCCAGGGAACTCTCCGATAGAAAGAACCATGCATCCACTAACGAGAGACGATTGAATAAACTGTTATCTGTGTGTGTGTTTTACCACTTCCCCCCCTTTTCACAGCGCTATCCTCTTCAAAAGGAAAACACCGTCATTGTTGCTTCATTGGCCATTTAGCCTACCTAGGCATAAAACCTGTGGGTTTTTTTTTGTTTGTTTATGGAACTTCGGATTTAAATACTCTCATCCCTGACGTGACGCAGGTGAGTAGCACTGATAGAAATATATATTTTTATAGTTATCATGTGTTTCTGAATTTTTAACGGAGGTAACTCTGTACACTGGCAGGGGCAGATAACCGGTACATGGGGCTGGGTATGTAAATAAACCTTGTACACCCGTGTAACACGCGGCTCAATTAAAGACAAACAGACAAGAAATAAAACTTAGCAGTGGGTTGTATTCAGGGAGAGCAGGGTTGTATGTGGAGGGATAAACTACGTGTTAGCTGGTTGTGTATACCAAGATGAACGCATACTAATCTCATGTTTAGCTCGTGCACTAGGAAATGAAATGAGACTACTACATAATAGTCTATGTAGCCAATAGCGTGCAGATGTAATACTTGGGATTAGAGAACTGTGCCATAAGACCAAGTTCTTTTATTAATTAAACTAGGTTTTGGTTAGCTCAACCTTCAGGCCCACCGTCAGAATTATAAGGGCACCAGATAAAAGTGGACGTCCTAAAACTCCCTAAATTCAAATCCTCCTCTTGGCTGGGACTCGAACCCGAGACCTCTGGGATCGGACGCCAAGTACTTTACCTTTTAGCCATTTTATAAATGCAGATAGAGTTTAGACATATCCATCTTTTGAAACCTAGCTGTAATTCTTAACCTTTAAAAGGGTTCGTCAGGGCCTCTGTCTCCCACACCCCCATGCAAAAAAACAACAAACATCAACAACAAAAAACTTCCAATGGTTATAGATCTACAAGATGTATTTTAAACATTTCCATAACACGCCTCCTTTCTTTTTTCTTATTAGAATTCTGTGAACCCCTGGGGGGGGGGGGGTGCGTCCTGAAACATTGTCTGGCTTTTAACACCTTTACGTTGCCTAGATCTAGAACTCATCTCTTGTATCTTAACGACTTGCACACATGTCCTACACTATGGCTCGTTCTATCTCTGGGCTCGGATTCCCGGAATTTCGAAATTCATATTTGAGAACGTCCAAGACTCCAATTTGATTAAAAGGTCACAAGGTGAGTTCATTGTGCTGGCCACGCGGCACTCTCTTTAGCCGTTGGATTTACTGGAGCCACCCCCTACCAAACATTTTAAGTCTTGAAGAGCAATTTTGGCTTTATATTAGAGAGCCGTTGCGGATTTTTTTAATTTGCGAAGTGTGTTTTGCAAATCAATCATAAATCCATCAATAATTAAACGCCTAAAGATTTGGCCAGTGATTTCCCAGTATCTTTGTATCTAGAATACTTTGTAGACTGAGCATATGCTGATTCACAGACTCCTCTAGTTGGACTAAATGCTCGTAGATGTAGTAAAGTTCCCCTTTCAGACCTTGCGATCTATAAGGGAGATGATGAAAAGATCATCTTTGACTATGGCCCACGGTTAACAAGGGTGTCATATGGCCAACACAACGACGAAACGCCTTCACGTTTCTCACAGGTACCTAATAAAGTTGGGTGGATTAAGGGATATCCTAAAACTCCCTAAATTCAAATCCTCTTCTTGACTGGGACTCGAACCCGAGACCTCTGGGTCGGGTGCCAAGTACTTTACCTTTTAGCCATTTTATTAAAGTAGATAGAGTTTAGACGTATCCATCTTTTAAATCCTAGCTGTAATTCTTAACATTTTAGTATATAGTGACTTGCGCTGAGATTTTAATTTAAGTGAGGAGGATTCGCGTAACACGTCGTCCTCCCTCTCTCGCCCTTAAGTCCATCCCTATCCGGAAGCAAGATTTAAGTATAACGTAAATGTATACATCAGTTGGATTTAACATCGATGTATACATCAGTTGGGTTTAACATCGATGTATACATCAGTTGGGTTTAACGTTGATGTATACATCAGTTGGGTTTAACTTGTGGTGTTCCAAGAGATGCACTTCTAAATTGTTTCACAACTTATGATGGCGAATTAAAAAATCCAAGAGAGGATTGCCTTACTAAATCTTGCACCGCAGAGAAATCTCTCAGCCTGAGTCTGGCAACAGGGAAGAAGTTTGGATGTTCACAAGTGTTTGACATGTGTCTCATGATATTTGTTGTTCTTTAACCAAGACCTGCAAGTAATCAAGATTTAAAAAGTCAATAATGTAATCTTAAGCAAGAGACGTAATTCTTTCGAATTGTATAATATATCATCATTTGAGTTCCTAACATCCATGCAAATGGTGCATTAACATTTCATGTGTCTGAGCGCGAATGCTTCTCTCGGATGAGAACTTCGTGACTACAAGACGTTTAGTTGTACAACGTGAGGGCGGCCATCTCGTTAGATGTTGTGTGTGTCCGAACTAGATCTATACATCTCTTCATGTCCTAGAACACTTTAATCATTGAACATCTGTCTGTCTCTTTCATTATTTCCATAAATTATTGCTTCTAAATTTAGAACGCATGAAATGATTTGATACGCCCCTGCTAAAATGTCGTTAGTAAGTTAATTTATGACAACTTTTTAACCGAATCTTTTTATGTCCAATAAAAGAGGACTGGAAGTTTAGGCGACCATAGAATCATGGCCTCTTCTTTTTAAAGTCCGAACTAGAGGTTTAGGCGACCCTAGAATCATATCCTCATCATTTCTTCTTTTTAAAGTCCGAACTAGAGGTTTAGGCGACCCTAGAATCATATCCTCATCATTTCAAAGTCCGCTCTTGCTTGCCTTTGTATTGATTTCAATAGAAACCCGCGACTGTTTATTCAGTGATGTAAAGTAAGTACATAGTAGAGTCAGAAACTCAGCGTGCTGGACTCACTCGTGCTATGTGAACTGCCGGCCAGCTCTTACCCTGCAGCCCAGTGGTTCCCAAACTTCTTTCTTAACGGAACACTTTGCACAGTCCTAGTATTTACTGAAACACATTGCTTATTTTTTTAAAGAGAATTCAATGGACCTAATTTAACAAAATGAACGGTCACGTGATAACCATTGATAAAACAATGAAAAATAACTGTCACAGGATAACCATTGTTGATTCGAATGAGATCGTAAGAAGAGATAGGGCAGCATGTGGCTCAATGTTGTTTGTTTACGGTTGGCCTAATAGCTATTATTCCATCTGTTAGTGGAACGCTTTTTCAGGCCTCGTGGAACTTTAGAGGAACACAGTTTGGGAAACACTGATGTCGCCACATGTCGCCAGTTTGTTTTCTCTCATTGAATTGGTTATTAGCCAAAGTCATTTCCTTTCATTTGCAAGTTGATAATTTGTCTGTGTTGAAAACGTGTTGAAATAAGACTGTTTAGTGACAGAATTGTGAACCAGCTCTATGTCTGTCGGTCTTTTTTTAAAATCACTAAACGTGTCTGTATAATGTATAATATATGGATAGGCCAATTTTCAGTTTTCTTGTACGCAGAGCGAAAGCCTGTTCGCAACTCTTTTTATTTTAGCGTTTTATGTGTTTATTTTGTATTTTAAAATCTCGAGCCCATATTAAGGTATCAGAGACTCGTGATATAGCTCTCGTTCACCGGACACTTTGGCATTGTAGAGTTGCGTAGCGTACATAACACAGCTTAGGACATAGCCGCTTATCTTGCATCATTCTACAAGACTAAATTAATCCACAGCTGCTGATCTCAGTTTGCGGCTGTGAGATTTGTGAATACATTTGGTGATGTAATTCATCTGCCTGCTTTTCTACCTTTCTTCTTCCTGGTGATATATTTCTTATATTTAAAAAACAATACATCTTGTACCTTTGAGCATACCAACTAAATATTTAGTTGTTTTATGACTGCTAAGAGTAACAAGCAAACTATACAAAATACTTTTAAAAAATAAAATAAAATGAAGCTTATTTAAAGGGGAAGAACTCCTTCCTTAAAACTATATCTACCAATAATGTACAAGCTATTTCTCCTTTTCGATATCAAACAAAATAATTAATTACCAATAATTAATTAACTTATTAAGTATTTATTTTTATTGATTAATGCTTTGTTAGGCACAATAAATAATTGTTTAAAGTCTCAAATTGATTGGAGAATGCGTAATGGAGAAATAGCTTTTACAGTTATTTAAAGGGGATTAAACCCAACAAATTTAGCCTTATATGTTACTACCGAGGCAATAGTTTCTCTTGTTGCATTCTTCTCCTGGTTGCTTGTAGGTTCCAATGATATGTCAGAAGGAACCAATGTCCACCGCTACAAAAAAGAACAACATACGTATGAGACCATCATTATCACACAGGTAGTCTTGTCTTACCTGTTCAATGACGCGTGTGGCATGCCGCACTTAGCGAACGCACTCGCGATGATCTAATTCTGGAACAGTCATGGCGTGATTACTTCCTATGGTGTCACGATTTTCCAGAACTAATTTCCACAGACCAGGAGCACACACTCACATCTGTTTCCGGCATGCATACAATCGTTGTTTAAGGAAGATAGCAAGTATTGTGCCACTTATCTTGTCCAGACCTTCCCTCCCCTTCTACCGCACCAAGTTTGGAAAGACGACCAGCTAATTTACTGAACATGAACTTATTTATATGAAATAGGTCAGAATGTAGTGATGTCACTGGATGAGGTTCAACAAAACAAAACAGAAGAAAGTTTGTCCTTACTTTTGTTTCTACGCAACTTTTGTGAATGATTTAAATCCCCAATTGAATAATGCGTCTTTAAGTTAGCTCAGGGAATATGAGATTGCAAGGCAAAATTATTTATCAGTCTTCCTTAACTAACAATAACACTGCAATTATTGGTTTGTCTTTAGTTTTAACTTTTTAAATAATTATTCATTCTGAAAATTAAATTGGAACATTCTTTCAATATCTTATTGTCATAGAAACTTGTGTCATTTTGTTTTAGAACTTTTTCTTTATAATACTTGACGTTCTCCTCCCAACCCTCCCTTCCCCTCCCCTTGAAGCAGCTGAAATTGTTCACCGATCCCGCAAGAGTGTGAACGTCACTATTGTCACGCCGCCTCTAGCCTTAAAATGTTAATGTTGACAGCCGAGACTCATCGCTTGCACAAGTCAATCACAACTCACTGAGCCTTAAGGCTAAAATCTAGTTTCTTTCTTCGGATGGTCCACTGAGAGAAGGAAATATTGGAAAAAGCTTTAGATTGGCTTGTTTCAGATGTGGGCGATATCGAAACCTAGGAGTAGGCCCAGTGGCACTAAAACGACATTTGTCTTGAAGGCAAATTAATGTTGACAGACTCAAATCGAGGATTTGACATCTGCACACAGTGCCAGAAAGGAAGTCAAATTGTTTTTCTCTGAGTCACACAAAGAACTCCGTCTGTTAGTTTGATTTCTATTTATTTGAAGATTTTTTCCCTTTTTTAAATAGCTATTTATTGTTTATAAACAATTTTTAAATTCAATATTGTTTTGAATCATTTATTTTTTTTAAAAATAAAAATATAAAATACTTTTCATAATGAGCGTAGCTGTATAAATTAGTTTGGATCAGTCATGCAATTACATTTGTAATGCATCTAGACCATTTTTTCTAGATAACAATAATAAATCTGTGCGATTAGAAATATATTTACAATTGTTTTTCTTTAGCGGCCATTTCGTGACTTAAGTTTTCTCAATGCACTACGATCCTCTATAGCACTTGTCTGGGCCAGTTGGGAAAAGGGACAAGATGGCTTATAGAAGCGGCTATCTGTGTGAATGTTACTGTCATCTTTTTTTTTCAATGTATTTATTTAAAAAAAGTTGAACAACCTGAATTTGAAATCGAGAGCTTAAACATCCTAAAGCACAATAACCACTGGCCTGCGAATCGCTAATGAAAAACGAAAGTTTTATAGTTATGTATTTTTAACTTCAAACTAAAAGCGCCGACCTACTTAGTAAAAAGGGGGCTAATTCAACGTATACCATCTCATCAGTCAAGTACAGTTTCTTTCCCTTGTTCGATACCAAAAAAATACAAACAATAGTTAGTTATTTAATTGACTATTTTTCTTTATTGATTATTGTGTTGTCATGTAAAAGAAATAATTGTATCAAATTTTTGCTTTGATCTGAGATTGGGTGCGGAAAAAATAATGTGTATAAACGTTTGACCAGACAGACAGAGTGAGTTGATATACAAACGTTTGACCAGACAGACAGAGTGAGTTGATATATAAACGTTTGGCCAGACAGACAGAGTGAGTTGATATATAAACGTTTGACCAGACAGACAGAGTGAGTTGATATATAAACGTTTGACCAGACAGACAGAGTGAGTTGATATATAAACGTTTGACCAGACAGAGAGAGTGAGTTGATATATAAACGTTTGACCAGACAGACAGAGTGAGTTGATATATAAACGTTTGACCAGACCGACAGAGTGAGTTGATATACAAACGTTTGACCAGACAGACAGAGTGAGTTGATATACAAACGTTTGACCAGACAGACAGAGTGAGTTGATATACAAACGTTTGACCAGACAGACAGAGTGAGTTGATATATAAACGTTTGACCAGACAGACAGAGTGAGTTGATATATAAACGTTTGACCAGACAGACAGAGTGAGTTGATATATAAACGTTTGACCAGACAGACAGAGTGAGTTGATATATAAACGTTTGACCAGACAGACAGAGTGAGTTGATAAACAAACGTTTGACCAGACAGACAGAGTGAGTTGATATATAAACATTTGACCAGACAGACAGAGTGAGTTGATATATAAACGTTTGACCAGACAGACAGAGTGAGTTGATATATAAACATTTGACCAGACAGACAGAGTGAGTTGGTATATAAACGTTGTACACAAAAAAATCAATTAATTTTTTCTACTTGTTGTTCGTTAACGTTAATCAAAGAAACAGGTGATCCTAACATGATCTGCTCTAGAGATAGAAAGGTCAGGTGATCCTAACATGATCTGCTCTAGAGATAGAAAGGTCAGGTGATCCTAACATGATCTGCTCTAGAGATAGAAAGGTCAGGTGATCCTAACATGATCTGCTCTAGAGATAGAAAGGTCAGGTGATCCTAACATGATCTGCTCGAGAGATAGAAAGGTCTGAAAGGGTTTGTTTTTTTCTGACATGTTGAATCTCACTGCCAGATCATAATATTTCTAACGGATGCAGGAGTTTAAGAGTACGTAAATAAACACTACAAAGTCCATTGATCTTTGACCAACGGAAGTGACTCAGACTGGGGTAGAGTTGGTGCTTAATACGTTTGTGTTCGAGTCTAAAAATTTAGTCGAATGACAAAGCGCATCATTTTAAATTGAACTTTCAACATGCTGCAACGAGGCTGCCTTGTAAATTAGAAAATCATTTATGTAACGGTTAGTCATTTCTTTGTTGGTTGTCACTGTTACAAAGGGGTGTTCCATTGTTACAAAGGGGTGTTCCATTGTTACAAAGGGGTGTTCCATTGTTACAAAGGGGTGTTCCATTGTTACAAAGGGGTGTTCCATTGTTACAAAGGGGTGTTCCATTGTTACAAAGGGGTGTTCCATTGTTACAAATGGGTGTTCCATTGTTACAAAGGGGTGTTCCATTGTTACAAAGGGGTGTTCCATTGTTACAATGGGGTGTTCAATTGTTACAAAGGGGTGTTCCATTGTTACAAAGGGGTGTTCCATTGTTACAAAGGGGTGTTCCATTGTTACAAAGGGGTGTTCCATTGTTACAAATGGGTGTTCCATTGTTACAAAGGGGTGTTCCATTGTTACAAAGGGGTGTTCCATTGTTACAATGGGGTGTTCAATTGTTACAATGTTCATGTATTATTGTTCTTTACGTTGAAAACTCAGCGTCGTTACTTCATTAAAAATATTTTTTTCTTTTTCTAAGTTCTAAATTTAGAAGACGCTTTCATGTATAATGCCTGCATAGCTTTTGGACATGGATGAGTGTTTGGCAGTGTTTTGTATTTGACTGTGTTTGTGCTGTGTGAACTCCGATGTTTGTATGTCTTTCTAGGCATGTGTGTATATGATAACGTCTGTGTTAGTAAAATTGTCCTTATATGTATAGGGGTTTGTGTCAGACGTTTGTGTTGTAAGCCCAAAGATAACAGTCTTCTACAGGTCTCGATGACACTTTGTTTAAAAAAACAGTCTTTGAGAAAACTTAGCTCGGGAGAGGGCCCGGAGTAGGTGGTGTGAAGACCCGCATTACGTGACATCTGGTGTAACTTATGTTGTCTTTTTCACGGTCACCTGGTCATTCTGGTGACGTCACCGCCGACAGAAGCAGGTGTACGTGACACAGACTCGGCCCAGCCGATCAGAAGACCGTACTGAGAACCTTCCTACTGACCGCTATATCTCATAGGTCGGTCATCCACTGTCTCCACTGGACTGGATTTTAAAGCGTTGGGATTTTAAAATACTAGTCGACCCGCGGCGTACCATACGCCGCTATTTTGCAGGGTCGGCCTAGGCCACTGCAACCTATGCGACCGCAGTGGGCACCGAACTGTCGTATGCCACACGCTAATCCTAGGTGTAAATTATTAAATTAAACCATTTTATACCTTATAACAGATTTTCCGCGGCCTCCTGATTTACCAGGAGCTCCTGGAAATCTCATGAAATTGCAAAATATACGAAAAAGTCTTGGAAATCGTAAAATTATTAAAATCTTTTGAAAACTCATAAAAATCTCCTGAAATATAGACAAAGTTGTCATTTTGTGTTGCCATTCAATATGAAAAGCGTCAATCCTAAGAGCGTATGAAAAAAAGGCATCATACAATACCCGTAATTGTGGAATCTGGTGAAAGAAGCTTCTAGCGCCTCAAATTAATGAAGAATTATTTTTGGTCAATAATTCTCAATGATAAATTGAAACATTTGGTAATTCTTGCTATTGAGCGTGATCTATGTAAGAAACAGAATTTTTATGATATACTTTATGTCTTCGCTACGCGCAAGGCTCGTAAAGTAATTCTGTACATAGTAAAGAATGAATAAAATGCAAACACGAATTTTTTTCTAGTATAAATCTTAATTTTTACTTATTATTCTTATCCCTACCCAAACTGGGCCCTACGCAATCCGTTTCGCATAGGGCCCCACAATGGTTAAGTCCGGCCCTGCTATTTAGTGACTGGTGAATACAGAGAATATTACTTGATTCCCCACCCCCTCTTTTTTTCGCCTAAAAAGCTACGTGAGGTAACTCTAGTCCGACTTGCAGAAATAAAAGCGTTATCTTTCAATGTCTTTTGGTGGTGTCAGGCATGGTTGGGCCATGAAGAGAATTGTATATAAAGATAATTGATTGGTTTCATCTACATCCAGACAGATGGTACATTCACATTTCATGTATATAAGTGTTCCTTGGTCGTTGGTTTGTAGCTCCAAACACCTAGCACAATTAAATCGATGTAGGCGTATGACATTCTTAGTGTGGAACTTAAATAAACATAGCAAGTTTTAAAAACGAACGTCTTTTCTGTCTCACATCTCTAGCTAGTCACCCCATCCTCAGCTTTCACATTAATTTAACTTAAATTACGATAGTCCACCTCGCGGTTTCACCAGAAACTATGTAGCCCAAAGCCCTACGCAAAGCAAGAGAGAAAACTGAACTCATTCCATTTGAGATGTTTCCGTAGGATCTTAAAAGTCACATGGAAAGAAAAAGTGTGCAATACTGAGATCCTTGGGCGATCAGGTATTCCCAGCATCTTTACAGCCCTCAGACAACGCCGTTTGCGCTGGCTTGGACATGTTCGCCGGATGGAGGACAAGCGCATCCCGAAAGTCATCCTCTATGGATAACTCCCAACGGGCGCAAGAAAAACTGGCCGCCCCCACCTTCGTCACATAGATGTAATAAAACGTGACCTCAAATCAGTGAACATCAATACTGACTACTGGGAAGACATAGCACTAGACAGCACCAGATGGAAAGAGACAGTGACCAAGAAAGCAATGGACAGTGAAAGAACATGGGTCTCAGCTCAGGAAGAAAAACGTACAATCTGAAAAATAGCCAGCTTCTCTACCACTGAAGCAAAAACCACCTTAACCTGCGATATTTGTGGACGGGAGTGTCTCTCCAAAATAGGGCTCCACAGCCACATGAGGAAGTGTGCTCTGAGATGAACCATAGTCGTTCTACGACTGAAGGTGGCCAATATATAATGTAGCCCACATTGTGAAAATATTCACCCTACTTTCCTTATGGTTGGATCAGAGACACACACATACACTTTATAACAGTAGGCGAGAATGCTTCTCCAGGAATGGGGGCATTACAAGAAGAAATGCTCTTGTACATGTGCCGAGTAAGATAAAATTAAAAGATGATAAAATATGCACTATTTTTAAACTATATGAATTACGATTTTTCTCATTTCTCCACTTGAACCAAGCTGTTCTATAAATAGAACAAACAATAACATTTTAGAACTTTTCTTACAATATATTTTCAATAAAATTTATTTTTAAACAAACAAATTAAATACTTTTACATAAATTTTAAGCATTTCTTCTGTGATAATAGGAAAGTATTTCTAACGATATTTGGGTTATGATGTCATGCAAACATTGTTGCATCTGACGTCGCATTACTACGTAGAAAAGGAGAAGAGTAGGAGGAAGTACTTTTCCCCGATTCATGATGAGCAGAGGTCATCATATTGCCTTGTCACAAAGCTTATATTCCCTCTTTTTGGTAAAAAGTGTGTACACGTCATTTCTCACACACCCAATCTCGGATCAAGCTGAAATTTCGCACACTTATTTCCTGTACCTGACATAACAAGAATGAACAAAAAATAAATAACCAATAAATTAACTATTGGTAATAAATATGCTGGTTGATATCTCAAACAAGGGAAATAAAGTGTACTTGACGGATATGGTGGTTTGTTTTTTCTTTGTAAATTGTTTTTCATGTTTCAGATGTTCCTTCGAAGTGGAAGATAATTTACTTCCCAGTCCAAGCCCCCCCCCCCTCACAGAGTGAAGGGGGATGGGTGCGGGCAGGGTTTGAACCCGTGACCACCTCAAGACCAGGCAACCATCCCAATAGGTTGTAGTTGAATTAGTGCATAGAGCAGGCTTGACACCTGAGTTTTAATTCAAGTCGTACACCTTTTTTTTTTTTATCACGATAACATTCATCCAGATACCCCATTTTCTCCCCCCCCACTTTTTTCCCCAACTGGTCCAGACAAGTGATAGGATCGTAGCGTATTAAGAAAGCTAAAAGCCAGTGGCGTAGCATCCATGGCGCGAATGGGCTCAATGAACCAGGGCCCACGACTATTAGGCGCCCTCAGCCCGAGGCGTGCCAACCATGACGCAAAGGATTCATTGAGCATCGGCCCATCATTCGTGTCCAAATTGGGCTCACATGTGTCTTATCTCTGTATAAATTGTTTATTGTTTGTTTTTTTTGCAAAAGACGATTTAAACAATAGAATCTAAAGAGGTCTACAATATTTGCATTGGAAATCTTTTTGGTAAATATACCGATAAAATACCGAAATTGTTCATGTGACAGACTTCTCGATTTTTGTTCTGTCGCACACTAAGTTTGTCTTATTGGGGGAAGTGGGGCCCATCAAGATATTCTTTAACCCGGGCCAACGGGTACCTTGCTACGCCACTGCTAAAAGCATGTATACGCGCTAAACTAAACATTGGGTAAAAAATATTTCTAATCGCATGGATTTATTATTGTTGGTCTAATCTTTTACAAAGTCCTGAGAGGACTGACATGAAGTCCGAGTTGTCTGGCAGAAAATGTGTCAACCCGATCGCGACAATCCTTGAGGAGCGTTCAGATATTACGTAAAGACTAAAGAGGGGGGTATAAATTTGTTACGATTTGTTACAAGGGGGAAGTTTTGAAGATTTATTACGTTACGAACAAGAAAAAATAATGAAATAACAAAACTTTTCAAAATTTATTTCTCATTTTAAGTCTCTAGTTTATGTTTGTTATGTTATCACAGCGCCTTGAGACTACATTATGTACTCCAGCTTCCATTATGAAATGACGAAAAGTTTTGCCACAGAATTATATCAGTCCTATGAAAATAGGTTTTATTAGTCTATTTAACATTTTTAGCTTGTTTGTCGAGGTACACCTGTGTGTGGTTATTGTCTTCCGCCAACGTTTTCCATATAAAGAAAATTAATTAATTTCGACTTATTGATTATAATTGATTAGTTTTTTTTTTTATTGATTCAGTTTTGATCATCGACAATGAATAATTGTGCAAAGGTTTAACTTGATCTGAGAATGGGAAGTGGGAGAAATAATTCCACGAGTCGTGTTCCATTATAAAATACTCTTCCTTTGCATCTTCTGTAGTCGTGCATTGCTTGTAGCGAAACTACAGTGTTGCCAAAGACAATATATTCCATTGCACTATGTCTTGTCTGGGACATTGCTAGTCCAAATAAAACTTCGGATAAAATCTGATTTAAAGTTTTAAGTTTAGCACGACTTTGCTATTTGGCACAGGGACAACGGCCGATGAGTACTGAACGTGAAGGTAAGTTAGCTCAGACTTTGAAAAAGAAAAAAAAAAGAAAAGAACACTCTCCTGGTCGTCTTACCAAATTGTCTGACTGCTGTTTACTTCTGCTGATGTTCCGACTCTAAATATACACGTTTAAATTGAGAGTTTACATTTGACATAAGTTTGACGAAGTTGACATAATCACATCACAAGGACGTAAGCAACAGGTTGGGGGTCAAAGGGAGAGGAAAATAAAGGAAGACAACCCCAGAATCGGGAGAAAATTCAGATGTACTAGTTTGTTTAGGGTTACCAGACACATGCAGACTCAATAGGAGTTAGGAAGACAAATCCTTGAAAGGAGAAGAAGTCTTACATTGTATTTGATGAAACATATAAGCAAATAACAGATAGTGAAACTATTATATTAATTATCATATTACTCACACGGAATCGACTTTTCGCAGAGTTCAATTTTGATAAAAGGTCCTACGTAATATTTCTTACACGAACTATAGACAGTGTACAGATAGCACTAAAAGAGAAAAATGTCTCGAAATGAGTCAATTAGTTATTAGTTTATCTTTTTATTTAGCCTGCCAGTAAAAACGATCTTTCAACACAATCGCATTAAGAATGTAAAAGATCTTGAGGCGCTGCCTACATGGACACTCATGTAATTTATAAGATAAGCAATAGGTTTTTTTTTAAAATTCTAGAAAATTTGAAACTTCTTTATATGAATTACGTAGTCAAAAACCTTGTCAACTATGCTATGTATGAGTTTCTATGGTTAAACCAGAAACAAATGAAGGATTGTTTTCAATCCTATAGAACTGTATCACCCCCTATCGATATTGATTGGAAATAATTAATATTGGCGGTAGGTGTCCAATTAAACAAAACGATATGGGGAATAACCAAAAAAGAGTCACGAAGCTTAAAAAAAGAGGCGTAAGGCCCCTCCACCCACCTACCCACCCCAAAAAAGGGTATGTGAAGGCCGGACATTTGGACACTTGAGGCCAATGCATGTCAGACAGGAGGCACGATCCTAAACACAAGAGAAACATTTGTCTTTCCGTTGCTAGACCTTTTGGTAACAGCAAGTGTGTTTGTAATACAGTCTGTCGTGGATATGGCTAATGAAGCCCACATTAATGAATGATTAAGGAGGCCTGGATGACAGACAATAGATGCACGGTGCAAAGAGCATTTACTTGAAATCAGGAAATTTCAAATAAATAACTAATATTTACACCTTCCAATGATACCCTCTGCCTATTGGCAAGTGAAAAAGTGATCGATTGAAACATGTCTCTCTTTATTAGTATTTTAGAATTCTCTCCCTTTGTTCATGACCTAATAATTTATAATTATTTGTAATTTCCACAGTGGATCAAAACAGGTGACAAACCAGCGGGTAACGGCTAATTATTTATACATGAGACGGCGAAGTTGTGGGACTGCCTGAGACGTGATAATTTCCTAACTATTCTTCTGGAGATGTCTAGACTCAGAGTCTGACAATGATTGTCTGTGCTTATTACTTGGCAGTATATCTAAACGTAAAATCTGACCTACATTTTGGTCTCTTTGATCTTGTCAGAGATGGCCTCATTTTGTTCCTAAAATTGGTAAATGCTTAGGTCATGTGGGTCACCGGGATTAGGTCAATGACTTCACGGACAACAAAGTGATGGACTATTGCTGACGTGGGTATGGGGTCAAGTTATCAGGTCAAACCCACCAAAACTGTCAGAATTAGATCTACTTACAACGTTAGAAACATTTGCAACAAGTCATCTCTAAACTTATTTACTCCATGCTGGCGATATGCTTCTAATTAATGCAGTCTCAGATAAATCACTTCAGTGAACTAGGTTACAAACGACTCTTAGGTAAAAGAAAAATAGTTAATTAAAAAGCAGAAAAAAAAAAAAAAGACACACCGAAACGAAGTTCTTTTTTTTTTTTTTGGATTAAATGAATGGGAACTCTTCGGCTGTCTTCTATATATTATAAATTATGAATAGATAAAGCAAGTGACAATAAAGTGGTTACGACACTTAAGAAGGCACTCATGTTTTGTTACAATGAAATAATTAACATACTGAAATATCCTTGGGAAGGATCATTGAACCTAGACAACTTGTGAGGCTCAAGTCCACATAGGTTGTGTTTATCCAAATGATCCGATTGTCTGTTTGCAAACAAAACACACACACACACACAACTGTTGCTAGTTGAGTTGATAAACCAAAGGTCTTGTGTTTCTACCTACAGGAGGCTGTGCTTTATTTTAAATATGGGATTCTTGAAAATGTTTTGAGTCCACCTAATAAAACTCATGATTTGATCATTGGTCATATGACACGCACATTTAACGTCGGCCACATGACCAGGTAAACATAAAACATAAACTCTGTCTTACGAACTTCTTGGGAACTGACCTAATTTTACCTACAACAGCTAATTAACATTCCTCTAGAAAGCATAAAATGTACGCAAGTCAACCCTTTTCACCGTGTCCAATTTTATTAGCAGGTTGTTTTTTTTTTAGTGCTTGTGTTTATAGGTTTGTTGGGACATATATATATATATATATATGGTATGTTATATTTAAAAATCTCTGCTCATTTCTTGTTAAAATGTCTGACTGTGAGACTAACAAGGCATCAACTTAAAGAACAGATGATCTACCTCTGGCTTGTTTGAATTTCACATGAACAATAATTGAAGCGAAGTAGCTCTGGGAAGCTCAAATTTTCTCCAATGATTGTTAACAATAACCTCAAGTCCTGTAAAGCTTATCTATATACATGTACAGCTGGCCTAGAAAAAGGGTGGGGGGGGGCTATTTATGTTTTTTAAGAACAATCTTCATTTTTATTGCTGCTTTTTAAACAAAAATACAAGTCTTGTCTCTACTTTATTACATTTTTGGCTGCCTTTTTTTTCAATAACTTATTTTACATCTAATAGATTCTTGTAGATCTAGTTCCCGTGAGAAAAAAAAAGTTGCTTGGTAAAGAAACTTACATTTATACAAATGGGCATATTTCTTTCTAGACATTATAAGCTTAGTCTTTGTTGACTGAGGGAGTTTCACGTTTCAGGCAGGTTGTCGAAATGTGTAATTAATTGTAAACTGAGGACTTTTATAGAAAACTTAACAGTGCCCTGGACGCGTATTTATTTGTATTTAAAAGTATTGTAAATTTGGCAAATAAACAAAAATATTGCCTTATATTCAAAATCTTCAAAATTGATCAATTAATTTGTACGTGTGTTCACTTGAAATAATTGCTGTCATCTAGATCTACTTCTTGAACATCGTGTAACTCGGGGCCGACCTTAGGCCGATTTGGCCGAACACGCCTGGCAGGGTCCCCACAATTTAGCATATCACTATCAGCCATGGCTTATGTCACAGGCTTTTAAAGATGTAGGACTTTGAGGATAATGGAAGATGCTCACGAGGGCTACGAAGGTTCTGTAATTTTGGAGGAAGATGCTCTTGAGGGCTACAAAGGTTCTGTAATTTTGGAGGAAGATGCTCTCGGGGGCTACGAAGGTTCTGTAATTTTGGAGGAAGATGCTCTTGAGGTCTACAAAGGTTCTGCAATTTTGGAGGAAAATTGTCTTGCAGGTATAGTGGAGGAATTAGCTGACTTGGTAATGCACATAGACTAAACTTTCGCTGCAAATGGTATGCAAATCAATGCCGAAAAAAAACACAAGTTATGACCAATAGCCAACAGGGCTTTAAAAGGGACATCAGTATTAGAACTAAAAAGGTGACAAGTATCAGTAGTTTCAAATACATCGGAACTATTGTCTCAGATGAAACAAACGAACCTGAACTACTGGCCAGAATTGTGCAGTAAACAGCAACACTTGCAAAACTGAGAACAATCTGGACAGACCATTGAATAGCCATTGACACTAAAATCAGACTGATGCGCTCCCTGGTCACAGCCACATTCTTGTATGCATGTGAATCTTGGACGCTAACAGCAGATCTCGAGAAAAGGATCCTAGTGATGGAACTTAGATGACTCAGAAAGATCATAGGAATCAGTTACAAAGACCGGATCACGAATGCAGCGATTAGAAACATGATAAATACAGCAATTGGATAGCACGTCAAATTTTAATCATAATAACTGTCAAATTACTTTTATATTGGCATTTTAAAAAATGTCTTAAAACAAATGTCGTTTATCCCTCTCCTGTCAAAGTGCAAGTTCCTATAGGCCATGTAAGCTATAGCATAGGGCACACACTTGCTTGAGCCTAGAACCCCAGACTTGAAGTCTAAATCCGGTCCTGTCTGTAGAAATCCCAATAATTAACTAACATCAATTTTTAAATGCCATGCAAGCAGAGGCGTAGCGAACAAAACGTGCGCCCAAAGAAAGAAACTTTATTGGCCCCCCGCCCCAATTTTCCATAAACATCACACCGAAATATTTAATAATAATATAATACACATAACCTTAGAATTTAATACCTAGCTAAAATACCTACAATAATTTTTTTGCGCCTTTCTGAGTGTAGCGACCCCCCCCCCTCCTCAGGGTGGCACCCGGGGCATCATGCCCCCCTTGCTCCCCCACCCCACACTACGCCTCTGCATGCAAGTAAGTTGACACTGGAATTATTTAGTCCAATTTGTTCTCCCGCCAACTGGAAGTGTTACGTCACGACACGTGTCTCATTATGTAAGTATCTTCTCGGCAGATGGTGCACACAAACACACACACACACTATCTAGGTCCACGGGAAGTAGATGTGGTGATTCTGGCAGGATGGCAAAAACTCTTCAACTAGCGATGGTTAAAAAAAAAATGAAACGTCCTTGAAGAAATTGTTTTTTTTTTCAAAAGGAGCTGGAGCCTGCTTCCCAGTTCATTTCATACATTCCTGACAAGTTTAGTACAACGAGAATAGTTTGCAGCTTGCTTAGAAATGTGGTTTAAAGTTAATTTTTATAATTTTTATTTTCAGTCGAAGTGAACTAATCCTGTTCATTATCTTTTGTTTCATACAAACATTATAATAGACTTATTTTGCACCAAACATTTGATTTTAAGGGGTGCTAGTTATTTGTGTTTTTTTTAAAGTTACTTCTGGGCGCTTGTTTTTATTTGAAGATTGTGACACGAATCCCATGTATATTTTGCAAACGATTTTAAGAATATCTCATCGTAAGGAGAAGATACAACCTGATACACTCGTCTGCCCACCACTCCTCCCCCTCCCGTGGTTTGGTCGAATCACATCTGAATAATATTTATAATAGTGACCTTGATCTAACCAATAGAAGTCCATTTACTACTACACTAGTAACAGACTTGAAAGAAAAAGACTGAGAATATTCGTCGATTTTTTTTGTAATCGTTTTTTGATGTTAAGCAAAAAAATCAAAATACAAAACATCTAATAAAAAGCATGCGGTGAGTTGCTCTTGACATAATATTTAAAAATGGTTTGTGCTATGTGCAGGCTTGACTTTTAAAGCAAAAGAGTGTACCTTAAGAGAAACTTGATTAGCCTTTGCACGTTTATAGAACAAGATGACGATGACATTATTACATGAATAGAGTGCAGAATTAAGACAAGCTTTAACAATTAAGCTTGCGAAAAGAGACCAAAAAAAATGGTTTATATGTATATGCATCCAATGTGCATGCTTAAGTTTTTTGAAAACCTTCTCCGAGTACGATAAATGCGATGGTAAAATCGTGACAGACAGACGGTCAGACAGCACAAAAATTGTATTAATTGTGACAATCTATGTCCATTAGATTTGAAAATCCTGTTTTAACTGTAAGAGTTACACCGATCTGTGTAGTCGCTGTTACTTTAAGTCTAATTAGACTACTCTCTAAGACTTTCACAAGTACGTACAAACGACTCGCTCTATTGTTTTAGTCCAACTCTTCATACGCTCTCCGATTTCCATGTGCTAACACTCCACCGGTAGCTACGCTCACCACTTACCAACGTAACAAGTGCTATGCTTTTGTAGTTCCTCTAGAGATTGCCTTTTCAGAAGTGCACTTTTCTCACAAAACTTATCGTCTGTTCAAGCTAGGTGAACGGACCAGGGGCTTGGAGGGGAGACGTGAGGGGGGGGGGAGGAGGGCCCATGCCAGCACTTGCCCTTAAGTGTAGTCGTGTGACTGTTAAGTGCAGCAGTGTATACGGCATGTAAAGACCATTACACGATGACAACACCTCCCCGTATCCCCTCGCTCCATAGCGCCTCCCTTCACATACGCTCCCCGAATTCTTTTTCACGCATTTCCATAGCAAGAGTCAATGTGTGGGGTGGTCCAGGGCGCAAATGTTTACTCTTTGTCTTCACACGGTTGATGTTCAACTCCTACCAATAGTATCAACAACCCATTCTCCTAGACCCATTCGCTACACTCTGGACAGAGTGCACACATATATGTTTGAAACATTTTTGTTGGTCAAAGTACCACAATTCACCCCACTAGTAGGACTGGTGCAATGGTGACTTAACAACGTTGACACTCTAGTGTCCTTATAGTTTCATTCCATTCGGATGTTTCTACTTCTTGAGAGGGAGAAGAAGAGGTGGGTGGGGAAGGGGACACAAATGTACTGTTTTCAATGAAACACTGAAGAGGGCTATTGGGTGACACCTTCCTGGAGATACAATGTCCCTGGTGACATAAACACTGCCATGACATTCAACTAGACGACATTTTTTTTTTTATTTTCATGTCTTGCTTAAGAGTTGGAAGACGCCTCAGAAACTTGAGAAACTGAACGCACTATTAATACAAGTGTTAATCGAATAGTTGAAGTTCATTAAGTCCTTCATCTAATTACGTTCTCTCATTTGACTTATATTTCTTTACACATGACTGACTTCGCTATTTATAGATGTCGTAATAGAAATCTTACTAATCTATTTAAAAAAAAAGAAAGTTCTCGCCTTTTAGGGAATACAGTTATAAAACTTCAGTTTCCAAATGAAAACAAAGTTTTAGTTGAAGACTTTGTATTCATTTGTTCTGTATGATTATTCTTCGAAATCAGTCATTGATGGCTGCCTGGTCGTGTGGTATGCGCTTCGTAAGTCATTACGTTGGTGCCAGGTTTGAACCCTATCCACTACCACTCCTGCCGTTTTGCAGGTTTAATGCCTGGACGTAACATTGTACACGTCCGAGAAAACGTCAATAACTTTTAAAAACAAATGAAATAAGATGACTGTGCATTTGGTGGCCATCGAGTTTTCTTTTTTTTATTTAAAACCTAATTATCAGAAATGAATGGCGATGCCCGTGTTTATTCTAAAAGTTAAAAAAAATAATAATAAAAAATGACAATACATCTAACGGCGATGGCTGAGGACTTTAAAATATCATAGGCCTTAAGCAATGGTTAAGAAATATTCTTGTCAAGTTTTATCGAGATTAGTCAAACGGTGTTGATTTCTAAGATTATACAGAAACCTTACATGTTTTTAAAAAAAAATTAAAAAATTAGATTATTCAAAACATTTCATTTATTTATTTTAAAATTTATGTTTCAACTTATTTTCCTCGCTGTTGTTTTAATTCCTGAACATCTTTAACCTCTACGTTCTGAGCGTGGATATGAATTGTTCAAAGGGTAAGCAACACAATGTCTTTAAAGGGGAATTCTTTGATGACTTACAGAGTTTTATTTTAAATAGCTATGAAATAAAGATTTGGATCTAGGCCATCTAAAAAAAAAGGGTACATTTATTATTGAGTCTAAACAGATATCATGTCGTGTAAATGTGAGACTTTTGCCTTATCTTGACACTGTAACCCCCTTCTCTCCACATCCCGTGAGATATCAAATTACTAAACGTCATATCGCGGTAACTCGTGTAAAACGAGATTATTATTACACTGTCGAGGGTTTTTTTTTCTCTGCGTACTTTGTGTCATCCGTTGACCTGACGGTACCCGATGACCTGATGATTAGTTCCCCGATGACCCAGCGATTACCTGTCATGTGCACCTCTATGATGGTCAAGTGGACGACTTACTTAAGGGATGTATCCTGGTTCAAGGTGCGGCTCCAGTAAGTACCACGTAGTGCCGGTAACATTTCAGGCGATAAGCATCAAAGTCTTACCAGCATAACCCTTCCATTGACGACAATCTAGTGGACACAAAGAGGAAAGGGATGGGATGAGCCAAAAAAAAAACTCTAGAGAAAAGGATCTCAACTTATGAACATTTAAAAAACGCTATTTATGACTGGTCTCTGGCTAAATTAAGAAAAAGCATGTCTTTATTGCGAATTAGCTCAAGGGTTCACCATTCCCCCCACCTCATATACCCACTAATCTAGTGGCGTAGCCAAGTACACCTGGGCCCGGGTTCAAGAATATTTTGGTGGGCCCCCTTCCGTACTTGTAGTAAAATAAAAACATATCTAACAAGTATGCATTAGCATATTTTTAAAAAGGCATTCTTTTGGGGGTACTACCTTTTAGAAGTAATGGAGTCATTACATTCGATTCACGGGTCCACGCCGTTTGGTGCAGAAATCAGTGTCGAGTAGAAATCAGTGTCGACGGTCTCAATGGTAATCTCCATATTTATATTACTTTGTTTTATTGCTGTTTAAATATCTAGATCTCTAGTTTGATATAACACTAAGTAAATTATATAAGAATTTGATAGATTTAAAGTGCCTTTTGTGCCCCTATTACTCATGGGCCCAGGTTCATTGAACCCCTACGCGCCATGGACGCTACGCCACTGACTAGGTCAAGTCAACTAAAACATTTCCGTCCTCGTTGGTGTGCACTTGTAGGACTGCTGATAGGTACAATGAACTAAGTTATCCACATGTTCTCAAACATGGAATTCTATAACTAGAAACTAGAAGTCCAGAAGTAAACTTAGAACAGTTTATACGCTTTAATTTATGAAATGCTATTCCAAAGCTGTAAAGACTAAACGTCAATGAAGAGTGTTCTTTTTTTAAGACGCGATAAAAGAAATAAAAAAAAAAAAAAAGAAAAAGCATAGGACTCGAGTTAAGAGAAGTAATGACATCTTCTAAATCTGTACTAAGTGCTTCCAGATTTGTTGCAGTGAGCTCTGCCAAAGTCACGGTGTTCTGTACAACTATTTTCTTCATTGAAGACGCCTGGCCAAGATAGACAGACTATTAATAGAAACGCCAGTGTTCAAGTTCAGAAACATCAGGCGGAATCGTGACAACTAATCAGACGCCTAGGTGTAATCAGGGCCAGTTCTAACTATAACGAAGCCAGATCTAAGAAACGACAACAAGGATTTATAGTCAACTAAATTTGTATCTTAATTAAAATAGCAATGGTAGTTAAAAGGACATTTATTTGAACTTTGACCCAACTGATATGTTTGGTAGCTTCAATTGGCGATTTTTTTCTCATTTAGCTCCGTAATGCTCCTTTGAATACTAGTATCTGTGTGACTGATATATGAAACCACATAAATGTCAATAGGTGATGTGGTAAATAATAGTATTTAAGGAGATCTACATTGCTGCTTCCTGCAGACAACTTGTCACTGGTCCCGTTGGATGGTTATTCAAATGTTTTTATTGTACCGTTCATAGCATTCCTCGCAAATTTTCGGTCGTCCAATGGGCCTCAAACAGAGGGACAACCCCATTCACTACATGATGTCTGATTGTCTGACTATCGATTCTTTAGCTTGCCAGTATGTTCTTTTTCCTTCTATAGAATCCTGTAAGAAAGTCTTAGCAGGTTCTAACGACTATGTTACCTGCACTAGTTACCTAATTTACTAATCACGCCAATAATTTTCCGAGATCAGTGATACTAGAATTCACGGGCCATAAGTATCTGTCCGTGGGGGGGGGGGGGGGGTTGGGGCGTTATAAAGAAGATTTTCCAACTCAGAGACACAAATATTTAAATTCACCGGTGAACATTACGTGAGGGGGGGGGGAGCATTTAAATGCTGGCACTTTTATTGAAAGTGCACAAAAAAGGTGGAGTGGGAAAGGTTCCGGCCCAATATATAGTCTGAGTCGACATTGGTAAACGCTATAACTTTATATCACTATTTTATTTTTCAATTACTCTAGAACTTCAAAAACACTTAATATTGCTATAGTTCAGTTCGGCTTGTCAATTTACACCACCATATTGAGTCCACGTAGAAACTTCAGCAACTCTATATTGTGTAGATCAAGATAATTATATGTTGTGTACATTTTGGGTAGTCGTATCCCTGAACAACTAGTGGTGGATACTCCATTTAAAGTTCTTTTCACTAGGTGTCAGCACTAACAAAGAAGCCAACACTTTGAATGTTTACGTGAAAAACAGAACAACAAACGTTTTGGTTTACTTGACGTACTTACGAAAGCAAACAGCCCACAGAGAGAGAATACTAGAGTTATAGAAGGGAAATAACAACTTAATGAAGCCTCAAGAAGCGATTATTCGTGATACATACATTGGGAGCAATCAATTCTATACATAAACGTGTGCTCATCTCTATAAACTAGTTTCTTCAATTCACTAAATAACTAGAAAGATATTGTCTGCATGTCCTAAACATTTGTTTCCTAGACTAAGACACATTATAAACACTTATATCGATTGAACCCGTTACTTGCACTTTTATAGTAATTGAAGTCAATATTAGTACTTGAGAACAGTTGAACACATCATTCGTCGTTGCTTGCATAGGTAAAACACAAGTGTGACGTAGATCCAGACCTACTTATTTTGCCACGTGTCACGCAGATGAAGCAGTTGTCAGCTGGTTGTCAGTTATAGTCTATGTCTTTCTTCGATTTTTTTCTTCGATCGCAATGGTATATTTTTTTTTCTGTCTTCCAATCATTTCCTGTAACCAGGTCGGAGTTTATCTGATGTCTTCTAAATTGTATTAGTGTACTTCCTAATAAGATTCGGTGGCACTTTTCTCTCTAAAGACTGACCATCTAAAGTGATTGCCTTTAACGTACAGTCATCTCACAAACCAGATATATGACCAAACCAGTGCAGCTGTCGCGCAATATACATTCCAATTAGTCAAAAATAAGACAAAGTAAGCATTTCCTTGTCGGTTTCCATGTTTGTAAAGTACTTTAAAGGCAAAGTAAGCATTGCCTTGTTGTTTTCCATGTTTGTAAAGTTCTTAAAAGACACACATGAAATGTATTTCTTTACTTCTAACATTGCTTCTGTCTACTGTCTGCTGTAACGTTGTTTACCAATGCTGTAGGTGTAGTCTGTTGTAGAGCTAATTACAAATTAAATATAATTCTTCGCATTCTATTCAAGTGTCTGAGAATGTTCATACTACATTGCTTCTGTGCAGCTGAATGTTTTTATTAGCATGTATAATAAGCCCGTTAGTATATGTGTGTGCGTGGTTTGCTTAGATATGTATTTTTGAGAAAGAGAGAGAGAGAGAGATCAACACTTTACAAATCATAATTTTTGATATATACTACACATGTACATTCGTTCTCACGTTCACGTAACACACATACACAAACACGTCTAAACTGAATGAACGAAAAGTTTGTTTCTGGAACTCGGCCAGAATGACATAAACTTACAACAATAACAAATACATAAATATCAACACTTTCGGTCTCTACTTGACTGTCTACATAGTCAAGTTGACGGAATTGTTTCTTTGTCAAACTTTTTATTTTCTCTGTTCTGACATTTTGAAAACATAGAATGTGAAGTATTTTAACGACTTTTCGATGCATGGATGTGACTGGGGCAAGTGTGGCACTAGGAAAAGCTTGAGATTAGGGTAAGTTTTTTGACTTGGGCTTGTGTATGACTAGGGCAAATGTGTGACATGGGCAAATGTTTGACTAGGACAAATGTGTGATTAAGGCAAATTTGTGACTAGGGCAAATATGTGAGTAGGGCAAATATTAGAATCAGGGTAAATGTTTGACTAGGGCCAATATATGATTAGGACAAATGTGTGACTAGGGCGAATATGTGAGTAGGGCAAATGTTTGACTAGTGCATGTTTGTGACCAGGAGAAAAGTGTGACTAGGGCAAATGTGTGGCTATGGTAAATGTGTGACTATGTCAAATGTGTGACAAGGGCATGTGGTAAAGGCAAAAGTAATTGCACCTACTCAGGTATATCTCAGGTATATAAAAGTTTTAGAGGACGATCTTACCAAAAAAAAAAGAAATAAATAAAATCAAACCATGTATGTACATGTCTAGATCTTTATGTACATGTCTAGATCTGTATGTACATGTCTAGATCTGTATGTACATGTCTAGATCTAGAGAGTTACGCGCTCTTGACAAGATGGCTGCTACCTGTTTACAGTTATCATAGATGAGTTAAATTTTCGTTTTGTCGCATTAAAACCAAACAAAATTCCTTAAAAAAGCTATTCAACTAATAAACTATTATATTTAAATTATAGATTTAACTTAATTTAGCATTATTAATTTATTTCCACTAATTAATTCAAATTAACAACTCTTAGTTTAGGACTATTTTGTCTCACTAATCCTTATAATTATATCTAATATTATTTAGTCTATATTTATTATTATATACTTAGATTTTCGATCTAGTCAGTCTTAGACTTAGACTTTAATTAAAACTTTAGATCTACTAATCATCTACTAAAATAACTTATAGTAATATTCTATATAGTTAGTTAAACACATAAATATATTGATCTAGAATTAGATCTGGATCTAGTCTAGGTCTATATTTTGAATAAACCATTTAATTGTCATTGTAAATTAGCTTTCACTTTAGACTTAGACTTAACTTAGGCCCTCTTAGGCATTTTTAACCTTAAACTAGATTTAGACTAGACCTTTAAAAACTAAAATCAACAACTGTCATCATGAAATTGCTCTGGCTATTTATCCTAATAATTACTAAATACACACTAGCTGAACACAAAACTAGATCTACCTCAGTCAACACTAAACTTAAAAAGGAAAAAACAGTCATAATCAATCATCACACTTTAGATCAATGCAACTTCAAAAATAACCTAACATACACATCCATAACATTAAAGAAGATTACCCATCACAAATGGAAGTTCTCAATCAGACACAGTGGAAATAAATACCTATCACTGTTAATATTAATAGCAGGAGATGTAGAGTCAAATCCAGGGCCTAGATCTAAAGATAGATGCAACATCTGCAAAAAAGTATGCACCATGAAACAGAAAGCCATTCAATGTGACACCTGCGATGAATGGTACCATGCATCATGTCTCCATATGAATACACCTGTGTATTAAGCCTTAGGCAACAAAGATGCATCATGGCACTGTGTACCGTGTGGGTTACCTCAGTTTACATCAGGACTGTTTGATTCCTTTGATGCCGACACTTCTAACCCATACAACATCCTAAACACCATCCCAAAACAAACTCATCAACCACAAGCCAGATCCACTCCTGTTAAACCTAAATCTACTAAAATTAATACAACAGCCTCACTAAACAAACCTACTAAAGAAGTAATACCAAAATACTTTAAAACCTTAGTAATAAATTTTCAAAGCATTAGGAACAAAACAGCAGACTTAGAAATTTTATTAGAATGTGAGAAACCAGACATAATTGCAGGAACAGAAACTTGGCTACATTCTGAAATTTATAATGCAGAAATTTTCAATAGTAATTATGAAATTTTTAGAAAAGATAGGGCTGATAATCATGGAGGAGTTCTTTTAGCAATAAAAAACACTCTTATAGCAGAAGAAATTACCTTACCTAACTCAAAAAATATAGAATCTACATTTTGTAAAATTAATACCACCTCAACATCCCTAATAATAGGCAGCATTTACAGACCACCAAATTCTAGTTTAGAATACATGCAGGAACTATGTAATCAGATTACTACACTTAAAGAGACAAATAAAAATGCAGTTTTTTGGATTATGGGTGATTTCAACCCACCTGATATAAATTGGAAAACACTAACCATAGATAAACACCAAAACCTTAAGGACATAAATGAGCTTTTCATAGAAACTTTACACAACCTAAGTTTAGATCAAATCATTAAAAAGCCAACTAGATTAAACAACACATTAGATCTCTTCTTAACCAACAGACCTGGATTAGTAGTTGATTATGATATTATCCCTGGTCTATCAGACCATGAGATCATTAAAATACACAGTCAGATAAAGCAGTAGCCAATACAAAACCCAAAAGAAAAATCTTACTCTGGAATAAATGTAACCTAACACAACTACACCAAGCTGCATTAAACTTTCAACAAACATTCTTATTAGAAAAAGACATTAACCAACCAGTCGATGACCTCTGGAATTTCATCAAAAACCATCTTAAAAGCATTATAGAAAATCATATACCAACTAAATACACATCAAACAAAATAAATAAATGCTGGTTTAATAATAGACTAAAGAAGTTTTGTAAACAGAAGGAAAACCTATATAGAAAATTTAAAGAAACCAAGGCAGAAAGAGTTCACAAAAAGTATATAAAAATTAAACACCTAACCCCAAAAGTAAGCAGACAGCTGCAGAGTGAATACATAAACAATGTAATATCTAAAGATAACAACAAAAACCTATGGTCATACATTAAGTCTAAGAAAATGGAAACAACAGGCATAGCGCCATTAAAAGATGAACATAACATAATATATAATGACAATGAAACTAAAGCAAACATCCTAAACAAATACTTTGCATCAGCATTCTTAGCCCCAGGAGACAAAGACATATTTCTTAATTTGAACCAAGTAGACAACATAGAAGATTTAGTAGTACAAGAAAATGGAATTCAAAAACTATTATCCAACACCAAACCAAATAAAGCATCTGGACCTGATGGTATTCCAGCTAGATTACTCAAAGAACTAAGCAATGAGCTAGCCCCAGTGTTCAAAATACTCTTTCAGGCATCGCTTAACCAGGGCAGAGTACCAAAGGACTGGAAAGAAGCTAATGTCACCCCCCTATTTAAAAAAGGAGAAAAATCTGATCCAGGAAACTACAGACCAGTATCACTTACCAGCATCACATGTAAAATCCTAGAACACATAATATGTAGCAACATCATAAACCACTTAGACAAACATAATGTTATCACCCCATACCAACATGGCTTTAGGAAATCTAGATCATGTGAAACACAACTAATAGGACTAATTGACGATTTTTCAAAAGGTTTAGATAATAGTGAACAAATAGATGCTATTTTACTAGATTTTTCCAAGGCTTTTGACAAAGTTCACCACCATAGTTTGCTTAAAAAATTAAAATATTTCGGCATTAATGGTCCACTGCATCAGTGGATTAAAGATTTTCTGATAAGGAGAGAAGAAACTGTAATAATAAATGGCTCTAAATCAACACCAATAACAGTAAACTCAGGTGTACCTCAAGGAACAGTCTTGGGTCCACTACTATTTTTAATTTACATAAATGATTTACCAAATTGCATTAGTTCAGGAACAAAAGTCAGATTATTTGCAGATGATTGCATAATATATGGAACAATAAAAACAACACAAGACACAGATATTTTACAAAGAGAATTAGATGAATTACAGAAATGGGAATCAAATTGGAGCATGTCTTTCCACCCAGAAAAATGTCAGTTGTTAAGAGTAACAAAAAAACTAAAACAAATTAATTCCACTTATCTTATTCATGGCAAACCAGTAACACAGACTAAAAACGCAAAATACCTAGGTGTTATAATAAATGAAAAACTGTCATGGAATCCACATATTGATGAAACTACAAAAAAATCCAACAAAGCATTAGGGTTTATTAAAAGAAATTTCTATAAATCAAATAAGAACATAAAACTAAAATGTTATTTAACCTTGGTTAGGCCAATAATAGAATATGCATCCACCTCAACTCAAGAAAACATTAAGAAACTGGAACAAACACAAAATAGAGCAGTGAGATTCATAACAAACGAATATTCACATTTGACTAGAGTAACACCATTAGTAAAATCACTAAATTTAGAAAGCCTTCAGGACAGAAGACTCAAAAGTAAAGTAGCAATTATACATAAAACACTGAACCATAATCTTCAAATACAAAAACAAAACTTAATAAAATACTCTGAAAGACAAAAAAATAAATGCACATTCATTGTCCCCTATGCTAGGACAAATTTGTACAAATACTCCTTCTTCCCTAGTGCTATTAGAGAATGGAATGGGTTGCCTGAGCTAGCCAAAAAAACCAGTGACTTTGCAGAATTTAAGTCATTGGTTAATATGCATGACTAAATGCATGACGCGTAGGACGTAATCATCTTTTTTGAAGTAACGTCTGTATTATATAAGATAAGATCTGTATGTACATGTCTAGATCTGTGTGTACATGTCTAGATCTGTGTGTACATGTCCAGATCTGTGTGTACATGTCTAGATCTGTATGTACATGTCTAGATCTCCACTGGAAAGGACAAAGACAACGCACACACTAAAAGTGTAGACTTCATGAACAGAATCAAAAGTCATACTTTTTCTCCTACTTCTCTTATAGATTTCAGTAGACTTGGTTGAGCCTGGTTGAACCTTGTTGAACCTGGTTTGCCTTTAAAACCCACTAACACTGGGACTGCTATATTTTTCTATTAATAATGTAATGAATACTTGTAGTGGTGATTTCACGTTTATTTAACCAGACATGTCTCCAACACAGAACAAGACTTTGGCTGACACCATAATCAATTCCACAGAGAAAAAAAAAATGCTCAAGTTTTTCCCACGACCACGTCATTTAGTTCCACACGCTCTGTACCGAGACGGTCCATTATCCCAACACACAGATGTGAACGCCTTGGTGCAGTGACTAATTACATCTCTAAGTACACTTGTTCAACTAACGACTTGCTAAGGTGTATTCTTCAACACTTTAAAAAAAGAGTTCTTAAATAAGTCATCATCTATATCAGCGGTTCTCAAATTTTGTTTGATTGCTGTTAAATTTGGTTTCTTTGTTTAGATTCCCCATATGTCAGTACATTTTGAATTATTTAAAAAAAAAAAAGTAGTTTAGCATGTAAAATCCAATTATTGTCTGAATTTATATGTCAGTAGCTTATGGCGAAATTTGTTTTGAAAATGGAGAAAAAGGAAAGGGGTGGGGGTGTCTATGATCATACCTAATTATTCCTTTTTTTAGCAGCTGTCAGTCTGTCACGTTTTATTATTAAAAAAATGAAATTGTTATTGAATATTTCCTTTCAACTGAATAATGCTCAGAGTAGGTACAACGGAAACTTTATGTTTTCTCCCATTAAACATTTTTTGATTTAGAAAAATGTACAAAGTGCTTTGCTTTTCATGCACACACAATTTTTCAAGCAAGATTTTAAAGTTTTCAATTTAATGTAAACGAATAATGTACAAGAAACAATGCATATATTTTCCTTGGTGCATCTGTTACTTATAGCCTTCCAGAAGAGTGAACGTTTTTTTTTTAAACTATATATGCATATTGTATGCACACACATATAAACATTACAAAAATTTGAAAACTTTGGTATCTCTATAAAAAAATGTGTAAGTACCAACTTTTATCTACACGCAATGAATGTCTTAAAATTTTTTTTTGTTTTTGCTCGTTTATGATTTTGTATTAAAACAAATAGCTATTATTTCCAATATTAATAAATTAATATAAAAACATAAGTCAATGACTTTAAATTGAACATTCTAATCCCCCCCCCCCCCCCCTAAAAAAATAGATTCAAATTATTAAAATTTTATTGTAATTTTTCTTAATGCCCTTTAAAAAATTATATTGAGAAATAATCCAGACAGTTATATTAAACTAAGCAATTTAAAATATCAGTCTGCTTGTTTCTTATAAAAATAAGATAATTATCTGCTTATGTGGCCTTCAATTCAATGTCACCCAGAAGTACTTACATTTGACGTTACATTTCAGAACTTAATATAAATATTTTGTGAGCTGCTCATATTGTTAAGAAAACTGATCAAGTACCAGGTGCCGACAGTAGCGTAGCGAGAGCCACAACGCTCGGTCCACGATACAACCCTTTTTGCACTCTCTCGCTATTCCCTGTGTGCGATGCAAAGATGTTAAACATATCCACTGCTGTTCACAGACTTGATAACTTTAGCAGACTTATAGTGTTTATTTTGCGGCAGTGTCAGTACTATATTATTAAGTGAATGACGTCTAATGCTTTTTTTTTTTTAACTTTGACCGTAGAGTAATGCGTACATTGAGAATTTTTAGGTCATTGTAAAGGGTACTATACTGAAAGTTTGAGATGCATTGTTTAATATGATGATCTAGAATCGCACTATTTGCAGAGAGGTCAGAAACTGATGACACATTTAGGGAAGTGACATAAGACGATTGTAAACAAGTGACCTTCACCTTCACCTGTCCCTTTGCTGAATCGTTGGGGCACCATACATAACCTGTCCACCATCTTTCTTCCTTCCTCTCTGTCTTTTGCCTTGGATAGAAACTCTTTCAATGGAAGGCTCGTCCACTCTGTTATATTGTCCGCCCATCGCTTTATCTGTCTGCCTCTTCTTTTTTTTCTTGGTACTGTTCCTTGAAGGAAGATCTTTGCGAGTCCTATGGATCTTATGATATGGCCATAAAGTTTTAGTTTAAGTTTGTTGACAGGAGTTGTCAGGTCATTGTGGGGCCCAATCTACCTTTCTAGCCCTGTTTTCGTTTGTGGTGTGGTCTTTGAATGTGACACCTATAGGGTCCTTCTATCTCTAGCATCTCAATTCTATTGCTAGGATCCTTCTCTCTAGTTCTGCAGTGAGTGTCCAAGATTTGCAAGCAAATAACATTAGAACGAACATTAGACAAGATAGACGATTACATGCAACTGATCAGACGATTACATGCAACTGATCAGACGATTACAAGCAACTGATCAGACGATTACATGCAACTGATCAGACGATTACATGCAACTGATCAGACGATTACAAGCAACTGATCAGACGATTACATGCAACTGATCAGACGATTACATGCAACTGATCAGACGATTACATGCAACTGATCAGACGATTACATGCAACTGATCAGACGATTACATGCAACTGATCAGACGATTACATGCAACTGATCAGACGATTACAAGCAACTGATCAGACCCGCGAATCGAAACTTCTGCCAACATTGAATAATGAAGGGGCCCGCGATATTCATGATAGACATGTTAATGGTCCCAGGCTGTAATAAGCTAGGCATCACTGTCTGTAATAGGCTAGTCATCACTGATCAAATGAGTATTACGTCAAAAGGAATGATGTCACACTGTCTTATAATTTATCACCATCGACACTTGAATGGACTGGTCAAACTCTGCGAACACGTAAGATTGTCCTTCACTAAAAAACCTCATGGGCAAAAGAAATGAGGATCAACCCATGATCAACTTCCAAAGAAGCATTTAACAACCATATCAATAGAAACTACAAGGCTTATTAAAGATTTACAAACGGACTGGTAATTCCAGTTATTGCACAGTGAGAACCACTGCTCTCTCTAGACTCCCACGCTCAGCTGTCGCCCTATCACGAATATAAATTTACCATTTTAATGTCATTTAAGAAAACCAAATATGTCTGAGGGAGGAGGGGGGAGCGTATCTCGGTAAACTGTCTGAGAATTCACTTTGTCGATCTTCTTTCTCTGTCTGTCCCGCCCGTCTGTCTGTTTATTTGTCTGTCTCTGCATGTGTGCGTGTGGAAAGGGGGAGCGAGATCTGTCTGTAACTTTCACATTCCACATAAGTATCATTAGCGCTCTCCCCCCCCCCCCCCCCCCCATTCTCAAACACACACACTCCCCTGTTACTAACCTCCCCATCATGCAACGAAACTACCATTCGTCTTCATCTAGTGTCCAACATACAACTGTTGCCCTGAGTTTACAAGCAAATAGAATGTTGAGTTACACCCTAGAAGCGCTAAATGTCTAGCTCTACTTAGAGAGCTTTCTGACCAATGGAAGCTAGAGGTATACTTCGCATAGACTATCTATCTATCTATCTATCTATCGTTCTGTCTGCCTGAATGTCTGTCTGCCTGCCTGTCTGTCTTTCTGTCTGTCCATCTATCTATCTATCTATCCTGTTCTGATCTCCGTCTCGACAGGTCTGAAAAACCAGAAAATTCTCGACCTGTATGGTGACATCTATGCGCTACGCTAAACAGCAGTGTTTCTGTCCAGGGGCTTTTACAAGAGAGGATTTGAGCCTCTCAAGCCCTCACTCAAATGGAGTTTAGTAATGATGATTATGACGATCTATCCTCTCTTTTAAAATATCTATATATATCTTTTCCTTATTTATTTTTTATATTTCTATCTATCTGTCCCTCTAGCAAACTATCTTTCCTTATCTCGGATATTTAACAGTATCGTGGGGCTCTCTGTCCGACTCTGCATCTGAATGTCTGTCTGTCACATTTCGATCTTTAAAACTCAAAGTGCTATTGAAAACTCATTCACTATTGGCTGATTCGTTTCCAAAACAGATACTATGGTTACTTTTGGGTGTCCTTTCAACTTTAAACGAAACCTTTTGCCTTTAAAATGAAATGTATACACAACTAATTCAGTCACATGAAATAAACAAAGCTATACAACTATACTATTGATACTAATGATTAAAGGGACACAATCTAGTTAGAAATAATTTAGCCTGGCCTTCCAGATTGTGGAGTGTCTTTTTTTTTTTTCATATTTGACAAATCAGAGTGACAAACTTAGTTAGTTTAAAAAGAATATTTAATATGTAGATCGAGAGAAAGAAGATTGCTGACAGCCTCGGTACACAACATGGTTTAAAGTGGGTTTTTATATCCCAAGAATTATGTTAGATGACCCAAACTTCACTTACGCGAACTTAGGGGACGAAACAGTACAGAAACGTATCAGATTGTCTAATGCATTTATTCCTGAAATTGTGATTTGTAAATTATTGAACACACAGTATAGGTCTAAATACACAATATAATTTAATTTCACTAGTAGATTGACAGACTTGGACAAAATAAAATCATTTGAGAACTCAACGATCCTGATTGTTGTCTTCCCCTATGAATATACCTTACTCCTCCGAAACAACTCGAAATCTACTTTAAGAACTATGGACATACCAATGTCTCTTGTGAGCAAGTTGTTGTCTTGGCTCGAAGCTAATTAATCGTAAGCAATATATTATGTATACAATTAGACCTTGGTGTGTAATTTAATTTTGTTATAAATAACTTATTTCTTTAGACCATAAGACCTTGATGCGTGCATTACGTTTCAGTGTCCTATTAAAACGACATACATTATCAGATGATCTACCTCTAACATGTAAACTCTTAATACTTTTCTTCACGTATCAATTTTTTTTTCTAGCTATGTAAAGTATAGTTTAATTGATTTGATCCATTTGAACTTCAGCTTGCGTGGAACTTTTTAAAATTCTTTTTTTCTAACCTCAATGTTTTTACCCATTCAAATTTGATTTTTTTTGTTATTTTGTTTTTGTTTCGAAAAAAAAAAGGTTGTGGAGGTAGAAGGACGGCCAGGATACTAAATAAATCTATGTTATCTTATTCCGTGTATTTTCTTTTTTCACTTGACGTCAGTGTACTCACTCACAACAGAAGCAACTTGATAACCAACGCTCACACTGATTCAATGGCGTTATACTCCCAATGGCAGAATGCTGTCAAAACCTGCCACCACGTTTCTCAGTGGCCGCATCACACTCGGATGTCATATTGAAATAGTCTTCACGCGCACAGATACACACCCCCAGAAAGCAACCCTCGCAGCTGTTACAGGGAGAAAATTTAAAGCTGTGTTCCACTGCAGTTCTTTAAACCAGTTTGCCGACGGTGTCGTGAGTACTTGAAAAACAAAAATTTCGACTCAGGGTTCCATTGGCATGTTTTACGCACTTTCATTGCCGATTAAGAAAAAAATTGTGCTCACGAAAAAAAAAAAAGACGTGATAAAATGTTCGCATCTTGTGATAAATGTGTGTGAAACACACTTGAAACACTTACTGGATCATACAATAAAGTGGAGAGATTAACTTGTGACTAGATTGTTGGATACTTAAGGGTTAATGCGCAGTTAGAGAACTTGAGAGCGCTGTGAGCATATGTTTCATTTAGAGCAGTCTATTTAGTGAAAATATAAATACAGGTGCAAGCAATAAGTCCAGAAGACGGGTCAACATTAGATTCTAAAAGTCACATCAACATGTAAGTCTTAAACAGGCAGGTCAACATTAAAGTGCAACCTTACAGGTCAACACAAAAGTACATCTGTCAGGCCAACAATTAGTTAATAGACAGGTCAATCATAAACTACTGGTTAATTTTTACAAAGTATCGACTCACTCTGCCTGTCTGTGTGTCTGTCAGGTACAAATTCTCAACACTTTATTTCTCCAACATTTCATTCTGGGACTAATTTGAATCTAAAAAATTATAATTGTTCCTAACAAAACAATTAGTTATTGAAGTAGTGTTAATTAATTAATCGATATAAAAAAATGGATACAAATCTTACAGTATAGAGATAAATTGCTATAAATATGGAGTTCTTCCACTTAGGTAAACTTTTTTTTTTGTAACGTGTTTAAATATATCTTGTTTTCAATTATTTGTATTTATTCTTTTGTGTTCTTTAAATATTTCATCATTTTTTGTCATATTCCAAGTGACTGAGGACTTGGGAGACTCATATCTTCTCGGCATGGACATAATTATTAAGGTAATGCGCAACTCTACCCTACAGGTCAATAGCTAATGGCTTACAAGACATGTGGAAACAGAATTTAAAAAGTCTGAAAGACATTAAAACCACTGACTTCAACAATCCTAACATGATCTGATTTTGTTCACTCTAGACAGTGATAGAGGAAAGTAGATGTCGCTTGACGGTTAAGATTATTAAATCTCAAACTAAATGCAGAAATGGTTCATTTGCATCGTAAAAAAAAAAAGTCAAAATTAGTATTTCGCTTGGTCGCATGATTTATGAACATTAAGATAAAGGATAAAAATAGAAGAACATTTGAGAGGGAAATTGAGAGCTTCATTCCTAGTGCATTTCAATAGTGTTCGGTAGAATACAGTACGAGCAGAAGTTGATCTTGTGGCCTTTTGCAAATTGCCACTAGGGAGCTATAAAGTGCTTCTTATATAGTTTTACATTACAACAAGGTTACAAAGACAGTTTGTATGGAAACACAAACCCAAAATCGGCCCCCGAAGTGGTCCACCCAGGAACGTAAAAAGGCAGGTTTCAATATTTTCAAAAAGAGCATCAGAATGAAATTCTACCAAAGATAAATGACAGAGAAGAATGGAGAAAGAAGGTTGACAGATCTTGTGTGGTACCTCAGCGGTCCAGCAGACCAAAGGATAGGTGAAAGTGAATGTGAAGTGAGATGTGAACCTGGCCTAACTGATGTCTTATAATGAATATCTAATTGATCTAATTGTTTTGTAAAGGTTTAATCTCTTATTTCTCAAGTATAAAAACAATTCCGTAAGAAAAAAAAAATCCTTTAGTTCAGTGTTCTATAGTCATGGATGGGCGGACATTCCACACAAAACTTATAGCGTCATTTCCCCTTTTGTGGGCGATAAAATGGTATTTGTTAAATAAATCGTATGGCCACTATCAGGTTACAATCTCTGTGCGGATACTTTGCACACTTCTAAATCCGGACATTGTTACTTCGAGTCTGAAGAATGTTCTTACTTACACAATTTAGCAGAGAGAAGCAAAAGGATAAAATGGCAAGCGTAATTTGATCCCCGAACTTCTAGTGAAAAAAAGTTACTGTTATCCAAATTAAATAAATTTATTAAAACTTTTAAAGGAACGAGAACGAACATCTTTTTTTTTCGGGGGGGGGGGGAGGGAGGGGAGGTGGGGGGGGAGCTAGAGTATAACAGCTTTGAATGTGTCAGTAGAATAGCTTTGAATGTGTCAGTAGAATAGCTTTGGATGTGTCAGTAGAATAACTTTGAATGTGTCAGTATAACAGCTTTGAATGTGTCAGTAGAACAGCTTTGAATGTGTCAGTAAAACAGCTTTGAATGTGTCAGTAAAACAGCTTTGAATGTGTCAGTATATCAGCTTTGAATGTGTCAGTATAACAGCTTTGAATGTGTCAGTACTATCTCCGTTTCAAATCTAAACCTATCAATTTATTTTTTATTATTAAACATAAAATCTTTTAATAGTTTCAGCTTATTTCGATCTGAAGCTCTGACGATATCACTCCAGTCGAAACGAATTGATAAACAGACATTTTAGATATTAACAAACAAAAAATTCACGCAAATCGTCTAGCAGGCCTAACCTTATCTTTTTCTTTTTTGTGAGTGACATTTCCATGTGCATGGCACAACTCCTTTATGATAGGACAGGGGAGTGTATCCCTTAAGCCTCGTATTCAAGTACGATGGTTCATATCGTGTCGGTGATTTTCCCACAGCTTTGCACGGGTTGTCGGACATGCTGCAGTTAAATGTGCTTAATCTATTTTAAGCATTGTCTCTTCAGTACTGCCTGGGAGTCGGGGGAGAGATGTTTGCAGAGTCTGAATACACCGATACGATAGTTCCCATTTATAATCACGTGATAACCGTTTTAAAAGCTTTTATGACACATTAAAAATTGATTTTTCCGGGAGGGGGGTGTGAGAAAATATGTGGGAAAAATACTATATATATAAATCTATTCGTGGCTCAAAAATCCCTTCTGCGTTCAACACTAAGTAAAAATACCTCTTTCAGACCTTGCGATCTACGGGGCAGATGATGTACAGGTCATCTGATTCTCAGAGGCACCCAATGATCACTAAATTAAAAATCCCCAATGGTCACCATGATTTGAACCCGGGACCTCGATTCAAAAGCTTTACCGCTCAGCCACCGCGCCTCCAACACTAAATTTAATATTCCCCACTGAATTAAGTTTTTTAACTGACCTCGTATTACGTGGGATCGTATTTCTAATTACTTGTTGCAGATAGTTATAATATCAATTAGGGTCGAGCCTTTTTTTATTAAAAACTATAAATAAACTTGTCGATTACGCAAGACTCTACTTCCACGACTAGTTACTTATTTATGTACTGTAATGTTTAATTAGGCCCCGGCATAGACCAGATAATTGATTGTAAATGAGAAATTCTCGTACATGTCGTTGAATGGATTTGGATTTGAGCGCTAAGAAATAAAGAAAATCAACTTATCATTTCTTTAGTACAACAATTCACAATTTTAACAACTTTTTGTTTTGCCACAAAGCACAAGTGCTACAAAGGCGGTCAGAGTATCGAGAGGTAATAACAATATATACAGAATCAAGAGGAAAATAAATGAAAAGTAATAATGTAATTGGTAGGCCTAATATACATTTTAAATTATTACATACTAATGAACAACGATACAGCAACTATCAGATCACGAGATTCACCAACAGCGAAATGGTTATCTAGCACCTAATTATAATCCAAGCCATCAACATAGCAACACACAATATGAGAATAAGGATGTGAATATTGAAATAAAGTTATATAGTAAAACAATATAGCGGAGGTTGAGTGGTAAAGCGCTTGGGAGCCGAGCCGGCCGTCCCGGGTTTGAATCCTGGTAAACACTGAGACTTTTAATTTCGGGACCTTTGGGGCGTCTCTGAGTCCACCCAGTTCTAATGGGTACCTGACATAGGTATGGAAAAATAAAGACGATTGGTCGTTGTGCTGGCCACATGACACTTTCGTTAAATGTGGGACACAGAAACAGATGACATTTACACCATCTGCCCTATAGATCACAAGTTTTGAAAGGGGGAACTTTACTTATATCTCTAAAGTATGGGTTGTCTATTCTGAGAATGCTGCATTCAGAGTTACACCCGACTATGTATCCCTTCACATACACACATTACTCAATACGATTTCGCTTTCAATGGCTTACTTGAGTTTATTTCAAACCAGCACGCAAATGAACGTTAGGACGGCCTGATCTCTGGGAAACACTTGCTAGGGTGAAAGAGCCGAAAGCTTTTACACCGAAGTTACACCGTCAGGTGCACACAGGAAGTGATGAAAGTTCTTGTGAGCAGACGAAGACAGCAATGCGTCCAAAACAAATCAAAATTGAGATCAGAATTGAAACTTACGAAAAAAACAAATCTAGATCTACTGCTTATTCAGTAGTTCTTTAATGATAACATTTGAACAAGTTGATGAAACAAATGATTTATTTTAAATATTGGATGAAAAATGAGAGTGACAAAAAATCAGGTTAGATGGAAAAATTGGGGGGGGGGGGGGGGGATTTTATTAATTGGTCGGTTGTTTATGTATTTTATTCAATTTAATTATATTGTCAACACGCTAAAAATGAGTTAGTGTGTTTCATTAGTCCTATTTTTTTTTCTTTATATTAGGATGCATATTTCGATTGCAGTGGGCGCGTAAAGACACTGGTGACCATTTATTAATGAAGGAAATTAGACCAATCATACCAACTAGAATAATTTACACATTTTCTTTTTTAAAAATCTAGATTAGTTATATAATTAATACATGTAAAAAATATCCCTCCAGGAGTACACAGTTAATTTGTTTGAAAATACACGATGCGCAGAAAATTGCGCGACAGTACTTGAATTGACTTAATCTTTGTAAAAAAAATAATATTTCCATAATATAAACATTTTTCTTCCACCAGTTTTATGACTATTCACGTAGACGGGTTGAAAATATTGTCTGTCGCCTTTCAGAGGGAGAAACATAGCCTTTGACATTATTACATTAAAGTGAGTCGCATAGGGGTTAATTGCGCCTGTCCCATAACTAAAGTTTTTATTTTAAAACATTTTCTATGATTTCTTAGCGTGAAAATATTTTTTTTTCTTTAAAAAATTTATAAAACAAATAAGTAATGCATTTATGTTTGAGAGGGGAAAGGGAGGAAGAAAGAGAGAGGGGGAGAGAGAGAGAGGGAGGGAGAGAGAGAGAGAAATTAAATGCAACAAAATGACAGTGACCTAAGATTTGGGTGTACACTAAAACCAGCTTTTAATCTAATACTAATTGTATCAATTAAACATCAAAGGGGTCAGAAGACACTTTATGGGAGATAAAGAAAACATCTCCAATTTCTTCAGTTGTCTATTTTATCTCATCTTTATCTCACGACGAGATATTTATCTCCTGTTATAATATTCGCACGACACAATTTGAAACTGTCAGGTAGAGTTGAGCCATTGGCTCTTGAAACTCAAGGCCAGCAATAGCGGCTAGTACAGCACTACACAAAAATGTTTCCTATCAAAACCAAATGCACACAATCAACTCTTATAAAAACAACACATAAACATAGTTAAGTAACCAATAAAGTTTGTAGAAACATAGATCTAGTTGAGTGGCTAACAGAGTTAATCTCCAAATAAATGGATGAACACACTCCTACACTCCGCTATCTGTTGACTTTAGCAATATTCTTCTGACGAGAGTTGCTAATGTATGTATATTTTCCCTTCATTCACAGATCAGCAACTTCTAGATCTACCATTCACGTACGCCAGACAGGGGGAGGAGAGGCTCATTCACACAAACCCTATTCACGGATCGAGGACTTCACAGCGAGACATGGTTAGGTAGTGACTGTCTCCCCCTGGTCGTCGTTACTGCTCTCTCTCTCTCTTTTCTCTTTCTCTCTCTCCCTCTCTCTCTTCTTCACGTCACGTTCGCCTCATATCAGCTCCATTCATAGACTCGAGGATCTCGCTTCACTGAGTTCTACTCGTGGGTTGCTTTTTTTGTATCTTCATTTCTTGAAGAGTTACGAAAGGAAAAAGAATACAACTAAAATAACAGACGTAAAGTGAAGCCAGCAATATGCGGGCTCGAGGCCCATGTGGTCCAGGAGCGTCGTCGCAGAGTGTGACTAGGTGCAGAGAAATGGGACCGTTAATGCGAGTCCCGAAACAAGGCTGCTTCAACGAAGATGACCACATCTCTGATCTAAGAGACGAAACGGACTGCTTTCCTAATGCAGAAGATTCTTGTAACTTGGATTGTTTCAAATTTTCTGTTCTTCGCTGGACACCTTTCAGAGATGCACACCAGGAGAGTGCAGGGGCGTATGCAACGGGATTACGTCGCTCAGCTCGTTTAAGGTCATCTCGTACAAACTGGGGATGTGCCTGTTTGCGATGCACGCCATTACTTCTTTGTATTCTGTTTCTTGTGCTCAACGGATGTCATGGAGCACACAGTGAGTTTTCTTTCCCGGATATAAGACAGGGTGAGTACTGCATGCTTGCTCATTTCCTCCTAATGCCTCACTCCCGGGAAGGGGACCTAGATCAACATTATTTGGGCCAATTAGTTCTTTAGCCTACCTTAGTCCACTTCGCTTGGCTCTTGTCTGTGATGTATAATTTAATTACAATAATGAAGATGATTCCACTAACGATGATTACCAAGGTGATGTGGAGATAAAAATGATTACGATGCTGATTATTTCTTCGATGATAATGGCGATAATGATAATTAAGAAGATGATCTTTTCTATGATGATTATAATAACAGTAACGATGAATATGTTTATAATAGTTTCCCTAACAATTAAATTATGATGATAAAGGTGATTCTGCTTGCGTTAAGGATTAGTGGGATGTTAATTAATATGATGGAAACTACTATTATGATCATTGCGATAATGATACAAAAAAAAAATAAAGATGCTAATAATTACGATGGTGATAATTGAGATAACGATAATTAAGATGTTATTGAATGTAATGATGATAATTAAGACGATTGCGATAATGGTGATGACTATGATTACAATGATTATTATTGTGATGACTTTTGATATTGTTAGTTTTAGTTGTCGACATCTTCGAGAAGGTGGAGTGAATCTGTAACGGGAAGGTGGAGTGAATCTGTAACGGGAAGGTGGAGTGAATCTGTAACGGGAAGGTGGAGTGAATCTGTAACGGGAAGGTGGAGTGAATCTGTAACGGGAAGGTGGAGTGAATCTGTAACGGGAAGGTGGAGTGAATCTGTAACGGGAAGGTGGAGTGAATCTGTAACGGGAAGGTGGAGTGAATCTGTAACGGGAAGGTGGAGTGAATCTGTAACGGGAAGGTGGAGTGAATCTGTAACGGGAAGGTACAGTGAATCTGTAACGGGAAGGTGGAGTGAATCTGTAACGGGAAGGTGGAGTGAATCTGTAACGGGAAGGTACAGTGAATCTGTAACGGGAAGGTGGAGTGAATCTGTAACGGGAAGGTGGAGTGAATCTGTAACGGGAAGGTACAGTGAATCTGTAACGGGAAGGTGGAGTGAATCTGTAACGGGAAGGTGGAGTGAATCTGTAACGGGAAGGTGGAGTGAATCTGTAACGGGAAGGTGGAGTGAATCTGTAACGGGAAGGAGGCTGCTCGATCTTTGGTCCCCATTACTTAAACGTCCACTTTGTCCCGGCTTGACACGCCACTGCTTACGCGGTCTCTTAAACTCCGCTCCTGCCTTTCAATGTTTGTTTGTACTAATATCATCGGCGGCGGCTGATAGTTGCACTGTGCCCTTGTCATGGGCGTCACTAAGTCTTTACTTTGACAGCTTCATTTAGCGCTGCCGATAGTATTGAAGACGAATGTTAGTGTGCGTGTGTGTGTGTGTGAGAGAGAGAGAGTTTGAGTGTGTGTGCATGTGTGTGTGTGCGAGAGAGAGCATTGAGAACTGCTGAAGTTGCAGATTCTTTAAGATTTGTTTACACTCAGTAATGTTTACATGTTCACTAGAAAAAGATCTACTCTCGTATGTGTCTGAAAATGAGTGTGTATGTGTGTGTGTGTGTGTAAAAGAGTGATACAGACATAGAACTTTGTCTATGATATAGAGGCTAAAGAGAATAGAGAGTTTTAGGCCTTAACGCAGCCCGTCTGTTAGTGTTTCCCTTTCTAAGAAGAAACAAAATGGTACGCAAGATGAAGGGCCAAAACAAAGGGACAAAATGACCTCAAACTTTTACACTCTCATAATAAACACAGTCGAAAGTAACAATTACGCAACCTCACGACCTGTGGCCCCCCCCCCCCCCTCTCACATGTACAGGCCTCCGGTGTGCTCTAACATATTATAAACATTTAGATCTATGTAGACTCTCTTTCTCTCTCTCTCTCTCTATATATATATATATATATATATATCCTGAAAACAGCACTAAACACACATTTCTGACCTAATTTATGTCACTGCCGGGTCTGATAGCCATCTATTATGTCACCGTGCTAGTGCAAGTCCAAACAATCCAGCGAGACAGAAGTATATCAGAGACATTGTTACATACATCTCCACCAACTTCTCTACCACCCCCACCCCCCAACTCTCTCACCATTGTAAACAGATTATCTGCTATGCTACACGTTACATTTCTAGCACTTGAACATATTAATAAATATGTTAACACAACCTAATTATGAATAGTGTTGAAAACAGTTCTGCACTCAGTAATTGATATACTTATTTCCTCTGATCAAAGAGAATCACTCCAGTTCTAATACAAGTATTTAGATACAAAAACAAAACAAGCCAATAAACATTCAAGAAACGAAGTTCAGCGGATCAAAGGTCAAGATTTAATCTAAGCTTCTTGTTCGTTTTTTACATTTTCTTTTATGTTGAAGCGTTGTTATGGAGTGTGCGTGTCTGTGTTTCTACGGTGACGGTGAGAAGAGGTTAGCCACGCACTGTGAATGATGCAAGATAAGCGGAATTGTCGTCATCAGTCTTAGGTAGGAGAGACGACCCAAAATAGCCAGAGTGAAAAGACGTGTTTGTTTTTTTAGTGAGTTAGAATTTGTTCATAATACCATTTTAAAGTATTACTCAAGTCTACTACATTTTTTTTTCATTTTATGTCGTTGATTTTGTCTATATTGTAATAAAAGTCATATATAGTATTGCGACATCAGTTTAGTTGTCTAAAAGCAGTTTGGGGCTACAAGTCAACTACCGTCTACAACAAGGGTTCAGATCAGTAACCCCATATCTGATAAACCACGCTGCGGTTTCCAGATCAGACCGTCTTGTATAAGAGAGTTTAGGGGCCAGAGTCTTTGTTCGGGCCATTAGATAGATTAAGCAACTTTGAAGGACATGGACGGCATTTCGCACTTAAAAGTATGGGTGGATACCTAGAGAGTCGCGCTAATAACGTGAAGGTTGTTAGTTCGATCCCAATATCGGCCTTTTTAAAATGCTTATATGAGCTTACTTTGTTGGCTGGTAAAATCTTGTACACGTCATTTCTCTATTTACTGGATCATGTTGAAATTTTAAACAATTATTATTATTATTTTTTTTGCTTATTTTCTTAATCATTTTCATTATTTTTATTACTTTATTACTTCCTCTATTACTTTTGCTTGCGGCATATTAAGACACCCTACATTTGTTCCAGATTGCACAATATTAAATCTAAATTCTAGAGGTATAAGTTGTTTGTATATTATTCAGGCATGTTGAAATGTAATCTTTGGCTTTTTCTACAATGCTCTGTATTTGTAGCCGTGTAATGTCAACCGTGGCCACAGCTTGGAACATATTTACAAAACGGATCGTGCGAGCCATGGCTCTTGTCAAACTTGTGGTTGTTCTTCACTCTTTCAAATCTTTAAATTATATTGTTTGTATGCGCTCAAGGCTTGCAACAGTGTGACTTTGACATTCTAAACCCAAACCTCGAAGCAAGACAAAGATCAGAATTCTTGAACACATGTAATGGGAGCTTCCAAGGCATATTCTTGTGTCAAAGGATTAGCGTTATGAGTCTATCTCTAGCACAGAAACGAAACTCGAAGTTGGGCGTTGGTGTTTGGGACAAGAATCTCTGACATATTGAAAACTAAACAACGAGTGCAGCCAGTGGGAACAAAGTTACGATATAATCGTAATCAAAGGTGATCCCTTTCTGAGGCTTATCACACCAATGTTAAGTTTATTCTGGTTTCATCTAAAGTGTTCTCCCCTGACTCGGGTTTTCTAACTATCTCTCTGCTTATCACAGTCAATTGCACTGCGCTTGTTATCTAAGTGATCAAACGTTCTCTTGTCCTAAACATTGGTCGCAGTACTTTGTTATACCGTCAATATTTATGTGTAGTGGCCCCTTGGTAACGTCTGTGACAATGCTAAGTGGGTCTTGGGCTCCAAAACACGGTCCATCCTAGGCTCAAAACAAGGTCCACCCTGGGCTCAAAACAAGGTCCACCCTGGGCTCAAAACAAGGTCCACCCTGCTCAAACATTGATCTGAATACAGATGGGGAAAGACAAAGCGCATTACTGAACACCCTTATAACCACACTTGTAAAATAGAGAAGAAGTGCTCTTTTTCGATGGTTTGTGATAGATGGCTTCAGCTGAACAAGTGGTAACATGTTAGTTGTAAATACAATATTTCACTTACAAATTTAAAGGCAGACTCACAAAAGGATTCTACATAGTTTATGTGTTGAACACATGATTACACATCCATAAAGTTTGCATGTTTTCAGAAGGCCTAAAGGATACGTTGCATCCATGGTTAGCACAATTCTGTCCATATAAAATCAAATTTTGTATAGAGATTTTATTTGTTGACATAAAACGAGACAGAGAGACAGAATAAAAACAAATAGCAATTTTTACATATGTAGCTCTAAACAAAATGGACTTAGTATTTTATAACTTTTTAGTTCCTTACTAGTAAGTCATTTTATTGCCTTAGAAACGTTGGCCCTTCAGCTAATGCCTAAAACAGCGGGCATTCTTAAGTTACCCGCTATGTCATAACACTATGTTTCTGGTGTGTTGTGTATTGACCAACATCCAGGACCTACCAATTGGTACTTCCTGCGGTAACTCGTCTACTTCTTTCACAATAAACACCATCTGATTGACTCCACTACAGCGACTGCACAATTTATTTGGCCTTTCATTTCCTTCACTCACCTTCGTTGCCCCCTGTTCTCTCATGGCGCCCCCGCCTCAGCATCCTATCAGGGGATTCTCCTCAAGTGACACGTTTGGTGCCCCAATCTGTATTGGATTGCCTCCTCACCTTGACAGGCACACTGCTCACCTAGTAACAAGTACTTACGTTAAGTAGTGTCTCGTATTTACCTCTCTCTCTCTCTCTCTCTCTCTTTCTCTCTGTATTTCTATCTATCCGTCTCTTTCTTTTTTTTCTCTGTGTTTCTCTTCCTTTCTTCGTCTCTCTCTCTTCCAATTTCTCTCATTATCTCTCTTACTTTCTTTCTCTCTTCTTTATTTCGAACTCTCTGTATTACAATCGCCCCCTTTCTCTTTTCCAATCTCTCTCTCATTTTCTAAAGTTCTTTCTCTTTGTCTCTAGCTTTGACTCTCTCTATCTCTGTGTATCTTTCTTGGTATTTCTCTCTTCCAATATCTCTCTCATTCTCTCCCTCTCTTTTTTTTTCTTTCTTTTTTTTCTGTCTGTCTCTCTCTTCTAATTTTTCTGTCTTTCTCTCCCAATCTCTTTGATTCTCTCTCTCTCTCTGTCTCTCTTTCTAATTCCCTTTGCGCCCTTTAATATTTTTTTTTTGATATTAAACCGCAGACGTAGGAAATAAGCAGACTCTGGACTAGAAAGGAAAAAAATCGGAAGGGGGGAGTTTTTGAGGGGGGAGGGTAAATGAGAGAATGCAACACTTGACTTACTGACAGAAGTACAACTCCCCGCACCCTTTCACACCTGTCGAGATGAACACAAAAGTTCAGTTATCGTCCCTTTCGCATTGCTGAGTGCCGAAGTGCTCACCTTTTATGTACTACCAATGGCCAATATGACATCATGGCCTATAAACATGTCATTTACAAGTGGCACTGTATGACAGGCTAAGGCTGTCATAATGTGAGCAATGCTCTTTTTGAAATGTCATGTTCTGTTTTTAGGAGCTGCCGACATATCAAGGCTGATAACTCGAGGATTTTCTTTTTACTCTTTATTGTTTTCACTTGAAGTGTCCATAACGTTAGAGTGTGAGTGAAAGGTTTTATGGATAGATTTTACAAAACATATATCATTTCACTCTATCCATTTGTCTGTACAAGTTTTTCAACACGTTATTTCTCCCAAACCAATTCTCAGATCTAGTTGAAACTTTACACAGTTGTTTATTGTACGTAGAAAATATATGTATTAATTAAAAGGTGGAATAATTAATGCACTACTTTTTGTTATTAATTGTTATTTTGTTTGAAATCGAAAACGGGAAATAAATTCTACATTACTGAGAGATATAGTTGCAAATATGCAGTTTTTCCAATCCCATTTTTTTCCCAAATTCTTTTTTAGATTTTGCTTGTTAAATTTTTTTGTAGTTTATTTTCTTGACATTGTTTGTATAGAAATTATTTCTATCTAGCTCTATGTGTCATTTCCGGACGTGAGAAAAAAAAAGTTTAATTATTGGATCATTTTTGTTGGGTTGCTGGAGTACCTGAAGTTTCCAGGATTTGTAGGACGCTGAAGATTCCAGTGTTTGTAGATTACGTTATGTGGGCCATTAAGTTTGGCAAGGTATGTAGGTCACTGGAGGTGCCAGGGTTTAGTGGGTCAATAAAGGTCTTAAATGCATGTGTTGCTTAATCCAGCACGGACAATACAGGAAACTAATTTGAGCTGTCTCAAGCTTGACGCAGCATTAACTAGCTGCAGAGCTGACACTGAATACATCTATTGGGTTGACAGTCTCACGAAATAAAAAAATGAAGTAGGGCCAGGAATACTTTTCTGAGGAACTACAAACTAAATGTAGACATCTTTCGTGTTCACAACAATAACGCAATGAGATAGTAAATAATCTTGAATTGTCTTTGATTCCAAAGAGTTAGGATGATTGCAGTGTTTCACTTGACCCCTGGTGTTTACGGTTGTTGACTCATGGCACCAACTGCTGGTAGACAACTGAACCGCTGTTAGGCGTATTAGATTTTAACTTTCAAATCTTGAAACAACTTGAATAACTTCTTTCAGAGCCAAAATAAAAATAAGTTTTATTACAATATAGACACATTTAAACTGAGATGAAAAGAGATCAACTTACATTTTAAACAAATCTAACTCACTACCAAAACGCGTCTTTACACTCTCGCATTTCATTTGGCGTACTTAACACAGATGACGACAGTGCCGCTTATCTTGCATCATTACACAAGACGAACATTAAATTAATGCTCTTTCTCTCTCTACAACTAACAATAAATAGTCCCTTTCCATATCACCTATGAAACAAACACACAAACACACACATATATATACACTCATAATAACCCCGCATTCCTATTGGGACATATTTGGCCACCCCTTATGCAGAAAAAGCTGTTGTTTGAGGGGTCAACTTAAGTTTTCATCATCAGCGCTTGTCTTTGGCAAGGACCCATTTTTGGGTCTTTAATGTGTGTCCAGCGACTTTGTGAGAGATCTCCAGCTGTCTCTTTCAGATGCTATCCACTGCATAGTGTTTTCCTATATTCCAGTAACTTGTAGTAGTAGCCCACATTAGAATACAAACTATTAACTTTATTAGAAAATTGGGAATAAAAATATATAAAAAAATAAAAAGTTTTCTTGTGTTTCGATAAGAATAAAATCTGTGGATAACAGTGCCTATATTTATCACATGAAAAGCAGAATGATATGGATGTTTTGTATTACTGTCTGTGTGCTTAAAGTTCGCTGAGTGTAGTTTGCATTTTCTTTATGAATAATTGTGCGTGTCTATTTCTGTGTGTGTGTCTATTTCTGTGTGTGTGTGTCTATCTCTGTGTGTGTGTGTCTATTTCTGTGTGTGCATTCGTTGACACAAAAAGAACTATGTTATGACGTACACGTTCTGGCCATAAAGGTTGAAGCTAAACAAAAACGAAAGACATTCATAGGTCAGTGTGATTACATAGCCCTCTAAGTCTCAGTGTCTATTTAAACTTACGTGGCTGTTGTTTCTAGTCTGTTTTCCAAATTAAGAGCTGATGATCTCAATCATATTGATTTCATATCGGAAATCAGAAAAAAATTGCCTCAGCCTCTTTATTGTTTCTATTTTTGTTGTTTTTTTCATATAATTTTCTCTATTTTCATTCATGCTCTGTTCTCTTTTCAAAATGTCTCCTTTGAAATCAAACCCAGAGCCAAAGAAAAGTGGCATTGAAGAGAGCATTATTGTGATTGGAGCTTGGAACCAAATCATAAGCACGAGGGTCGCGATACAAAACGATAAGAAAATGGATGAGATCTTGATCTAGAAAATGGAAGAGATTTTGATCTATAATTATTCATCTTGTGTGGAAGCGGGCAGGGTTTGAACTAAGAACCACCGTGACGACAACCGCAGCGCATGTCACTCGACCAGGCAGCCAGCCTATAAATGACATTTTAAGATATTTAATTTTAGCTATTTTAAACTTAGGATAATAATTGTCAGTTCAACCAAGGATCTACATATCAATAAGAGTTTTTTTTTTAAATGTAAGTCTTTTGACATTTCATTTCACGAGGTAAATAATATAAAGCTCAATCTTTTTCTATACCCCACGGTGAACGAGAGTGTCCTATAGCCAGCACAACGACCTACCGCCTTTACTTCCCTATTCAATGTCAAATATCCATTCAAGTTGAACTGGAGTTCAAAATCCTACCGTTCACAGAGATTTAAACTCGCGACCCTCGGTTCGAAAGCGAAGCGTAATACCATTGGGTCACCATAGCATTAACACTATATTGCTCATCATTATTTAGCATTGCGTAAATAAATTATAGGCAGAGGCGGCCTTAGCAGTACGCGAGGGCTGCGGAGCGGGTGTGACAAGCGGGTCTGGGAACTGTAAACGTAGACTTTAAATACCATACCTCATCAGGTGAACAGACTCACCCGCCTGTAATGCTGTAGACCATTTTGTATTCTACATCTTAGTACCTAACGTAGTTACTGGGGTATATGGGAACCAAATGTAACAAGTCAATAGCTTTCATGGTACTGGGTATCACATTGATGTGAGAAGAGGCTTCCAAGAGATTGAATAACAAGTCCTTGTTTAAAAGAACTGATCTTGTTTCCGTAGCTGACGCCTGGCGGTTACAATGGAATCTCCTATTGCAGGGCCCCTTCTGGCGTGGGGGATGGGGCGGCTGCCCCACTCGCCACCTCGTATGGCCGCCTCCTTTATTCGTTTGCCGTTTAAAACTCATTATTTAATGTGAAGTTCTGTTTTCGATAGTTACACTTAACTTCTGGACGCCTTGTGTTTGTTGCAAATACTGACAGAGCGACCTATGGCGTTAACTCAAATTTAAGCGTCTGCCACTACTCGCAGTACAATAATTTAAAAACAACAACTTTTTTGTTTCATCTAAAACATTATGAAACAAAAGCATGCACGATTACACTTAAACCCCCCCCCCCCTTCTCACTGTCACATGTACGGCTGTCATAAGACGAACATATCAGCATACGTGCGCCATCTATCGGCCTACATTTCTCGCGGGATTACGAACTGTCACAATGTTATGTCGCAAACTTCGATGTCACAGGTACAAGTCACACTCCAACTGTGGACATCAAATGTCATGTAAATTTCATGTAATAACGCGTCGTAATAGATCTAGATGAGACATCAAAACTATTGCCAGAGGCGAAGCTAACATTTCTATGTGATGGGCTCTTTTATCAGCCATTGTGTTTTTATTGTTACCATTAACTTTGACGACATGGTCTATAGTCTATCTATATTGTGCGACTTAAGCTTTTAGAGTTTTTGAAAACATAAAAAATATTGTGAAAAACTAGTGCATCTTTTTTTTCATTATCATGTTCCCTTCGCGTATGAATGATGACAAGATATGTTCCCTTTAGGCAGTAAGACATACTGGATTATGTTAAGTAACTGACGTCTTACATGCAATCATCAATAACATTTTGTTTTCTTGTCTGTAAATGAACTTGTCAACCACATTTGAATTTAGAGGTATACAAAAAGAAAAGTCTTGTTATTTTCATGTTCAGTCTGTCTACGTCTTATCTTTATCAACTATGTCTGTCTTTCTGTCTGTTTGGTAAAATGTTTAAACTAGTCTTTTTTTCCCCAATTTGGCTCAAATTTAAACGTTGCACAATTATTCATTAAACCTGACAAGGCATGAATCAATTAAAAAAAAAATTAAACAATTAGTCAATTAATTGTTTGGGATTAGTTTTGTTTGATGCCGAAAGAACGGAAATAACTGCTACTTAATTTAACTTAATTCCCATTCTCCGATCAAGCTGAAATGTTTCTTAATTATTCATAGTTAACAAAACACGAATCAATCCAAAAATTAACCAATTAGTTAATTACTTACTACTAATTAATTTATTAATGGAGTTTTATATAGCAGAAAGGGAGATAAACCCCGTAATTTTCAGATAAATGACAGTATTTCATTTAGATACGCTTTGTTTTTAAAAAGTATCATTTTTTCTATTGCTTGTTTCCTGGTTCTTGTTCGTCTCGCTCTCTCTCTCTCTCTCTCTCTCTTTGTCTTCTTACTCTCTCTCTCTTTTTCTCCTCCTCTCTCTCTCTTTGTCTTCTCTCTCTCTCTCTCTCTCTCTTTGTCTTCTCTCTCTCTCTCTCTCTCTCTTTGTCTTCTCACCCTCTCTCTCTCTCTCTTTGTCTTCTCTCTCTCTCTTTGTCTTCTCTCTCTCTCTCTCTCTTTTTCTCCTCCTCCCTCTCTCTCTCTCTTTGTCTTCTCTCTCTCTCTCTCTCTCTCTCTTCTCTCTCTCTCTCTTTGTCTTCTCTCTCTCTCTTTTTCTCCTCCTCTCTCTCTCTCTCTCTCTTTGTCTTCTCTCTCTCTCTCTCTTTTTCTCCTCCTCTCTCTCTCTCTCATTGTCTTCTCTCTCTCTCTTTTTCTCCTCCTCTCTCTCTCTCTCATCGTCTTCTCTCTCTCTCTTTTTCTCCTCCTCTCTCTCTCTCTCTCTTTGTCTTCTCTCTCTCTCTCTCTTTTTCTCCTCCTCTCTCTCTCTCTCTCTTCTCTCTCTTTGTCTTCTCTCTCTCTCTCTTTTTCTCCTCCTCTCTCTCTTTCTCTTTCTTTGTCTTCTCTCTCTCTTTGTCTTCTCTCTCTCTCTCTCTCTTTTTCTCCTCCTCTCTCTCTGTCTTCTCTCTCTCTCTCTCTTTGTCTTCTCACCCTCTCTCTCTCTCTTTGTCTTCTCTCTCTCTCTTTGTCTTCTCTCTCTCTCTCTCTCTTTTTATCCTCGTCCCTCTCTCTCTCTTTGTCTTCTCTCTCTCTCTCTCTCTCTCTCTCTTTGTCTTCTCACTCTCTCTCTCTCTTTGTTTTCTCTCTCTCTCTCTCTCTTTTTCTCCTCCTCTCTCTCTCTCTCTTTGTCTTCTCTCTCTCTCTCTCTTTGTCTTCTCACTCTCTCTCTCTCTTTGTCTTATCTCTCTCTCTTTGTCTTCTCACTCTCTCTCTCTTTGTCTTCTCTCTCTCTTTGTCTTCTCACTCTCTCTCTCTTTGTCTTCTCTCTCTCTCTCTCTTTGTCTTCTCACTCTCTCTCTCTCTCTTTGTCTTCTCTCTCTCTCTCTCTCTTTGTCTTCTCACTCTCTCTCTCTCTTTGTCTTCTCTCTCTCTCTTTTTCTCCTCCTCTCTCTCTCTCTCTTTGTCTTCTCTCTCTCTCTCTCTTTGTCTTCTCACTCTCTCTCTCTCTTTGTCTTCTCTCTCTCTCTCTCTCTTTGTCTTCTAACTCTCTCTCTCTCTGTCTTCTCTCTCTCTCTCTCTCTTTGTCTTCTCTCTCTCTCTTTGTCTTCTCACTCTCTCTCTCTCTCTCTCTCTCTCTCTTTGTCTTCTTACTCTCTCTCTCTCTTTGTCTTCTCACTCTCTCTCTCTCTTTGTCTTCTCTCTCTCTCTTTCTTTGTCTTCTCACTCTCTCTCTCTGTCTTCTCTCTCTCTTTCTCTCTTTGTCTTCTCTCTCTCTCTCTCTCTCTTTGTCTTCTCACTCTCTCTCTCTCTTTGTCTTCTCTCTCTCTCTCTCTTTTTGTCTTCTCACTCTCTCTCTGTTTGTCTTCTTTCTCTCTCTCTCTCTCTCTCTCTCTTTGTCTTCTCACTCTCTCTCTCTCTCTTTGTCTTCTCACTCTCTCTCTCTCTTTGTCTTCTCTCTCTCTCTCTCTCTATTTGTCTTCTCACTCTCTCACTCTCTCTCTCTTTGTCTTCTCACTCTCTCTCTGTCTTTGTCTTCTCACTCTCTCTCTCTCTCTCTTTGTCTTCTCACTCTCTCTCTCTCTCTCTTTGTCTTCTCACTCTCTCTCTCTCTCTTTGTCTTCTCTCTCTCTCTCTTTGTCTTCTCACTCTCTCTCTCTCTCTCTTTGTCTTCTCACTCTCTCTCTCTCTCTTTGTCTTCTCGCTCTCTCTCTCTCTCTTTGTCTTCTCACTCTCTCTCTTTGTCTTCTCACTCTCTCTCTCTCTCTTTGTCTTCTCACTCTCTCTCTCTCTTTGTCTTCTCTCTCTCTCTCTCTTTTTCTCCTCCTCTCTCTCTCTCTCTCTCTCTTTGTCTTCTCTCTCTCTCTCTTTGTCTTCTCACTCTCTCTCTCTCTCTTTGTCGTCTCTCTCTCTCTCTCTCTTTGTCTTCTTACTCTCTCTCTCTCTCTTTTTCTCCTCCCCTCTCTCTCTCTTTTTTTCTCCTCCTCTCTCTCTCTCTCTCTCTTCTCTCTCTCTCTTTGTCTTCTCTCTCTCTCTCTTTGTCTTCTCTCTCTCTCTCTCTCTTTTTCTCCTACTCTCTCTCTCTCTCTCTTTGTCTTCTCTCTCTCTTTGTCTTCTCACTCTCTCTCTCTTTTTCTCCTCCTCTCTCTCTCTCTCTCTTTCTCCTTCTCTCTCTCTCTCTCTTTTTTTCTCCTCCTCTCTCTCTCTCTCTCTTCTCTCTCTCTCTCTCTTTGTCTTCTCTATCTCTCTCTTTGTCTTCTCTCTCTCTCTCTTTGTCTTCTCTATCTCTCTTTGTCTTCTCTTACTCTCTTTGTTTTCTCTCTCTCTCTTTGTCTTCTCTCTCTCTCTCTCTTTGTCTTCTCTCTCTCTCTCTTCTCTCTCTTTGTCTTCTCTCTCTCTCTTTTTCTCCTCCTCTCTCTCTCTCTCTTTTTGTCTTCTCTCTCTCTCTCTCTTTTTGTCTTCTCTCTCTCTCTCTCTTTTTTTCTTATACAAACACACATTGTAACCTTTCTTAAAGGCCCAGGATAAATTTGGTAGACACGACGTGTATATCTGTCACAATATTTAGATTCATCTATCATCACTGTATGACAAATTTCTTTATGGAATAAAGATTGTTGTTATTATTAATAGCAATATTCAATAATACAATAACTTATAACAGTAAAGATAACATATTTGTGTTTAATATTTTACTCAAATGAAAATGTTCTACTTTTAATATTTAGAAGTTGATTGTGGTTCTAGTCGTTCTCGATAGTTTATGCAGAATAATGTCTAAGCTTGGCTGCTCTCCAAGGTTCCTATTCATTCCCAAGCAGCTTATGTTGGACAAAAAGACCAAATTAGACGCAGTGGTGACCTATCTGATCACTTCCTCACAGAAAATGGCGTAAAGCAGGTTTGTGTACTAGCTCCTGTTTGCTATCCTCTTTGGCGCAATGCTGAGCCAAAGGAAGCAGAGTGTGCACGAAGGCATCTAGTTCAGGTTCCGTTGAGACGGCAATGTGTTTAACACTGTGAACCTACTGTCCCGATGGTTGCACCTTTCTTGCTCCCACAGGACATGAGCTCTAGCCTTTAGCTCCAGGTTAACGAATTTATTAAGTGATATATTGCTTTTTGAGCTCATAGGCCTAAATATGTAAATGAATATTCCTCAGAAGAAAAAACAACACCTGCATGGAACATGGAAACGGACGCTCATCTCAAAAATCGGCTTACGACTTTACTAGAAATTTAACATTTGATGTATATCCCTCAGAAAAGAATTACTAGCGTGTTCACATGGGGAAAAATATAGCTTGACCGTTATACTTTTTCAAAGTAAAAAATACGTAAATGTATATTTGGTTTGGGAACTAGACTTAGATCTACAGGAACCATCGGTTTTGAAAGGACTATCGCTTTCGGGAATTCCAAATGTAAGGCATTATTTAATCGAGTTTAATAAATTAATGTTCAGGAAAATTTCGCGCAACGTCTTCTAAGTTTAGATTGAAAGGCCTAGCATTGGAATATATCAATAAAAATTTAAAAAAAACATGGCGTAGTCAGCCGTAAAATACCGATATTATATGATAAGTACATTTAAAGTTGCTTCAAGTTTATTGAAAGATTATCGAAGCTTTGCTTAAATTTTTTTTACGTACATCTATATTCTAGATTTAGACATCTTAAAGAGTTCTAAATCAGAAATCTATGTTTAGTGTTAGATATAGATGTCCATATATTGAAAAATAAATAATCGCACAACTATGCATTGCTCGCTGGCCGCATTGGCAATATCGTTCATTGAAGCAGCTGACGGTGTCTAAATCACGAGGTTGATTCCCGGTTGGAAATAAATATTTCTTTAAATGAATTTTTTAAAAATATTGTATTATATTCTAGGTTTTGTAATGGAGGTATTGTTTTTTTAAAAAGGTATTTATAGTGTTTTTCTTGTTACCACTACAAAGCTCAGTTTTTTTTTCTGTTTTTATTAGCGGCCCCCGAAAAGAAGCTATTAGTCCATCTGTCCGTCCGTCCGTCCGTCCCGTTTAGATCTCAGAAACTAGAAGAGAAGATTAAATTCGGACATCATGAAATTTTAGATCATTCAAAGTTCTGATGCATCGGCTACTTTATTCTTTTCCGAAAGTGAACCATCTAATTTTTTAAATTATATATGCAAGCAGATGTTTCAAAAAATTACACCACTTTTCAATGAAAAACTTCTGGGGAAGTAGCTTTTTTAATAAGATCACGGACTTCTTTATTAATATCTCAAATTTTCACTCATAGATTCGCGCATTGGTACAAAACAAATTGCATCTAAGGTCACTATGGTAAAAGTGTAAATGGATCATTCTAAAATATATTTTCCATTTATTAACTAACTCATTGAATAGAATACTGATTCAAATGTTGTTTTTAAAAAAGAATTTTGATACGTACTTCGTTTTAGTTATAAGTTTGAAAAATAATGAGCTACTTTTATAGCGAGCAGTTTTGACATATCTTTATTATAGGGGCCCACACTTGACAGTCTAAATAAGACTAAATAGAGCCCAGATCTAGATATATTTATATTATTATATATATATATATATATTATATATGTATTGATAATTTGAACAAAATTTTAATTATTAAGGCAATAAATTATCTTCTGACAACTTAGGGGTGCATATTTATTTATTATGTAAACAATAGTATCACATTAAGAAATGAATCAGATACGAACAGCATAGTACACCATTACCCGGAAACAAACTTAATAAAATACTCTGAAAGACACAAAAATAAATGCACATTCCTTGTCCCCTATGCTAGGACAAATTTGTACAAATACTCCTTCTTCCCTAGTGCTATTAGAGCATGGAATGGGTTGCCTGAGCTAGCCAGAAAAGCCAGTGACTTGGCAGAATTTAAGTCATTGGTTAATATGCATGACTAAATGCATGACGCGTAGGACGTAATCATCTTTTTGAAGTAACGTCTGTATTATATAAGATAAGATAAGACAAAAGGCCTACTATTCATGATCTTAACATTGGCCTAGGTCTAGTAATTTTAATATTAAACGTGTAAATTCATTCGAGTTCTAGTCTAGATATAGTAGATTATATATCAAGATTCTATATCTAGTTCTAGATCTAGACCTAGACTTAGACCTAGACTTAGATCTAGATATAGACTTAGATCTAACTCTAGATCTAGACTTAGACTTAGATCTATTTATATAGACTTAAATGTAGTAATCTAGTTCGAGACCTAGACTTAGATCTTGAATCTAGATTTAGATCTAAAACTAGGTCTAGATCTAGCTAGATCTATGTTTAGTTTGTATGACTAATGACAATGGAGATATTAATTTTTATTTGCGACGGGAAAATCTATATCATTTGTACACAATTGTAGCTTAAAGTAGGTAAAGAATTTATTTCTTGTTGCCAATTTAACAATTTTGTTAGAAGAATAAATCTTTTTTTGTTTCTCTTTATTACATGTAACATGTTATTAATTTTGAATGTATGGATGAGGTTAATAATTATTATTAAAAAAAAAAGATATAGGGCCTAAGTGTACGCTAAATGAATATATGGAGATGCTGCAGGGGTAAAGCACTTAGAACCGGAAGTCCCGTGTTCGAATACTGGTGGACCACTTCGGGGACCGATTTTAAGTTTTTGTTTCGACACAAACTGACTTTGTAACATTGTTTTCTTGGTCATTAGTGTTACCATTATATTTTAAAAGCGAAAAGCCATTTGCACTGTGTAGTTTCAGAATCACTGATGTTGTATAAAAAACTATACATATAAAAAAAAAGCTTGTCCAGCAGTTTCCTGTATGCCCAAGACAAACAAGGGAAGTCTGTCAGTCAGGCTACTTACTCCAGTCGGGAATGACCACCTGATCGTGGTATTGTTCTAATTATTCGGATTATGTTTGTTGAACGGGGGGCGGGGAAATGAAGGTTCAGGTAACAAGGGAGATGATAAACTTAAAAAGGCAGGATGTGAAATATAAGAAGGTCGATTATTTGTTAGAGAAAGGGAACATTGTTTGTGTGTTAGGGGGATATGATGATATGTCCGTGACAAGACATACATTAGTGAGTAGACAGGGGAGGTTACTGGGTCGAGGTTAAGATATTTACTTCTGTGTGTGTGTGCTTGTGAGAGAGTGTGTGTTAATTAATTGTTATAGAAATGAGATCTGTGGACAGCCACTTAAGTGGTCAGTGTTTGGTCATCTGGGTCATTATTTGTTCTTGTGACTTACCTGACATCAATTCTTAAAGAATCGGTTCAAGAGGAAGAGTATAAATGGCCCGTCAAATACAAAAAAAAACAATGGGAAAATAAATGTGTGGAATTAGCTTTAAATCTCAAACTTTATTCGAGTGAATATATATTTTATACGTTTAATAACTCTTACAAGACTAAAATATCCTGTATAAAGCAAGGGTCCTGGATCGCAGATGGTGTAAGTGCTCTTCACTGGAAAAAGGCTGAAAACGAGGCAATGTCTGGTGATCACAAATGTCTGTGACCAGGTCCGGCCATAAGTAATGTGAGGCTCCAGGCGAAGTGAACAAGGTGGCCCCCTAACGAAATAGAAAAACAAAAAGAAGAAACAATGGTCTTCTAACGTATGTAAGTAGATCTTAACATTCTTGAATAAAATAGAGACCTAGAGTTAAACTAGTAGACTTAGAGCCATTGAGTTCTGCCAGTGGCGTACCTAAGAATTGGAGGGCCGGGATGGGGAATTGACCATTTTAGGGGACCTTCGAATTTGTACCCCCCTCCCCCATCCTCGCTACGCCACTGCTGCACAGTTTGGCTATGCTTAATGCCGACCCTGCAGAGACCGCTAATGTGTATCTTCAGTGGCATAAGAAGTTGCAAAGGGAGAATAGCTTTGGCTAGACACAATATGCCACGTAGAGACGTGACTGTATTTTTATAATAGCCAACATTTATTGGATCGTAAGTTACCAATAGAAATATATTCAAGCGATCACATCAAACCATATTTGTTTTCTTTTTAAGCTTTTTAGTCTCTACATTAACCCTATAATAAATAACAACTTTCCTGTTAATCAGTAATGTACAGACAGCTAGTTCTATCCCAGGGTCTAAGAGAAACAAAGGACGTGTGTCAAAGGACTCAATAGTATGTGTACAATGTGTGGGGTAGTAGTAAATACCTTGAATGCCAGTTTTATCTGCTGACTTGGCTGTTTCTTAGGATCGATGGAAAAAATATGTGTTTTCACACACATACAATCACCCACCCACATACAAAATAGGACATAATCACAAACCACAACTTTTCTCTCTCTCTCTCTCTCTCTCTCTCACAAGTGCACTCTCCCTCTCAATCCGTAACCTCTCTCTTTCTCTCCCTCTTACACAAGCGCTCTTTCCCCCTCAATGCCACAACCTGTTTCACACAAAGTCTAACACACAACTAGCTGTGCCCAGCTTCAGATCGGCGAAGAGGAAACAAAGTCTCACACACTACTAGCTGTGCCCAGCTTCAGATCGGCGAAGAGGAAACAAAGTCTATGATGAGTCCAATCTATAAGGCGCTCCACTGCCAGGTGTTGCGAGTGTTTTAAGAATGAATCAATTTTCAATTCTCTAACGTAACCCGGAAATGAGAAATGGAATACTTTTGAGATGTCTTTTCTTATTAAAGTGTGGAGTCTTGTCTTCAGCTGTGGACAGTCACCAGTGTCGTCAGTGTTTGGTCACCAAGATGACTCCCCTAACAGCAAGGCGGCGATTGAATGTGTGGCAAAGATGGGGGAGGGGCAATAGGGCCGGACTTAAGCCACTGCAACCTATGCGGTCGTAGTGGGCCCGCACTTTCAAAGGCCCCGCGCTAATTCTTGGCGTAAATTATTAAATTAAACCATTATAACATATATAATATCAGGGTTTTTCAATGCCTCCTGACTCCTGATTTTCAAGGCCTCCTGGAAACCTCCTGTAATTGCAATATAAGTCCTGGAAATCTCCTGAAATTATTAAAATCTTCTGAAAACTCATAAAAATCTCAGGAAAAATAGACAAAATTGTCATTTTGAGGTGCCAATCCTACGCACGATTTAAAAAAAAACGGCATTGTCAGCTTTCATTTGATAAAAATTTATTGCAAAGACTAATGTATTTTCTAATCGTAAGTTTGACGTTATGCTTATCCCTACCCAGACTGGGCCCGTGTAATCCGTTTTCCTTAGGGCCCCGCAATTGTTAGGTCCGGCCCTGGGGGGGGGGGGCAGTAGAATCATGGCCTAACAGTCAAGTTTGAGTAAGCACTAGTGATCCGATATTACGTCATCGAATCTATACACTCTGCTGACATATCTCTGTATTTATACATAATACAATACACACGTCTGCATACAAATTCTATCAATCCCAACATGCTTTGACGAGGATTTAATATTGCTTCTTTCCGTCCTTCAATTCCGTCTCCTACCCCCACCCTGCCCTCCCTTCCCGTTTCCCTCATTCAATGCCTGCACTAAGATTGCGTTGAGCCCCATCTGACAACAACAAATACATCAAACAGAGAGCCTTTACAAAAACCTATACACTATCCAACAATGAGACTCAGGAATCTATCCGATTTCCCCCCCTTCCCCCTCCACAAACCCTTTGAAAATGCTTCTTCTCAGAGGTGTTTCTATTTTCTTTCTTTCTCTGTTTGCCTTTTCAATGGCCAGTACCCAGTGAGTCATCCAGCGCTCTGAAGTGTTGGTGTGTGTTTGTATATATATATATGAATGCTTGTGTATGCTGGCGCTTGCCTTTTTATTTCAGTTGACATAGTCTTCGATACGGTACCTTATGTAATTGTATTCCCCCCTCGCACCCACCCACACACACATCAGCTATTTCGGGTGACTCATACTGTCATTATGTCATAATGTTATAGACTTGATGTTGGCCTCGACAATCCAGCTTTATCTTACTCCGATATCTGCAAAGTTGCGCTTATCATTTTCTAATCATTGCATTTCTATGTATATAATATCTACCTTTTTACCAGTAAACTTATAAGTGGGCTTTTTAGCTACCAGCACGTTTGATCATTTCATTCTTGGCGTTTCGTCTACTCTATAAATATATACTTCTAGATTGGTTAAGTAATGGCACGAATTCATTTCAATTAATTTTATTTTCCTTAATATGTATCTCGATACACCAACCGACTTGTCCTCAACCTGTGGAGCGCGACCCCTTGGGGGGTCGATTGATGATTTGCCAGCGGTCGCCTAAGACCATTGAAAATATGGATTGTATTTTGTCTATTCTTCTATTCCTGTATGTGTGTGGGGGGGGGGGGGGAGGGGTCGCAGTAGAGTGGGGGATTATAAAAAGGGGTCGCCGAGCCTTGAAGGTTGAGAACCGCTGTCCTAAACTCTACCGATGGTGGTGATATTACCGCTATTTTGTCCCGACTCAGCGCCATCTATTACATCACGAGTCGGAAAGGATAAGCCTGTTTTAATTTTTGATATAATACGTCCATTTTTTTATTGCCGACATTTTATTGGTCTACTTGGGACGCAGCTTTGTAGACTTGATCGTTTAGTGCGAATATTCCTTCAAAAAATGAGGGCATGTCTACATTTTAAATGTACATACTTATTTGCAAGACCTGGTTCTCTTTATTGGGGGAGCTTTCCACTTAAAGTCTCAGTAGTCTGATCTTTGTTTAGACTTGTTGGAAGTTCTGGCTATTTCTTTTTAAGTAATAAAATAGTAAGAAAGATAAAGCGATATGAAGACATGGACGCTTAAGAAAAAACGTAACGCAATGAAAAGAGGAAGATTAAAAAAGATTAAAAAACATACAGAAGGTCAAAGTCTCTAATTTGAAAGAGAAATGTTGCCAATGAACAGAAATACTTAAAAAACAACAACACAAAGCTGATATTGTCGTAGTCAAGGGCGGACTGGGTATCAAAATCGGCCCGGGCATTACCACATAAACCAGCCCACAAATGGCATGTCATATATTTTATTATATATATATATTATTTATATATATATATTAGTGTGTGTGTAGGCTATATGTAATTAATCTTTCATTATATTCTGATCTTTCAGTCTTTCAAACGTTTTTTCCGTTATTTTAAGCTTTAAAATGCATAGTCTGAGGTATCTACAGTGCAAGTAGCCTGCTACTCTTTCGCCAAAAAAATTCAAAAACCAAATCTGCTATTCAATGGAGTCCAGCGACTGGTAGAAAATGGTAAAATGCTTTAGTTTTTGTATTGGAGGGGGAAGGGAAACCACAAAACCCCTTTTGGTTACGCTCATGAAATTTGGTGACTGTAGTTTGCTTAAGTTGGCTGCACTGGGGAAGTAAGTAAAGTTTTCCTTTCAGACAATGAGATCTGAGGCCAGTGATGGTTTGAAGACCCTCCCCTCCCGGCTACGCCCATGTGTTATATTATAGTTATATTATAGGTGTAAGCCTAATTCTCTACAAAATATATAAAGTTTGATAACGCATCGAAAACTGGATGTATGCATTCTTAGGATTACATGATGTATTCTATTTATACATGTATGTAGTCTGAAAACTATAAACAATACAATAGCCGCCTAATGAGTTTGAAGCTTTTTGGTATTACTTATTTCAGAAGTTTCTTCAAAAAATAAGATTATTACGTCTTACTCATTTCATGTGTCAAACTAGTCATGTATGTTGATCTGTGACTTAAAATATGCTAAATCATTGGTTTTCCTGGCTGACTCGGGCAACCCATTCCATTAAAAGATAAGAGAAAGTAGAACGGTTAGAAAGGCACTTACTTAATGTGAAAAGCTCTTGCTTCCTCCTAGTACATTCTCAAAAGCGCGATTTGTATATGAATATACCATGACCCATTATTTAGAATATAAATCTCTTTCATTAAATATCGGATGTCACAGCGCTATATAAATTATTGTAATTATTTTAATAATTTTCATCATTAATGACTTCATACTAAGTTGCTCGACCGACTAACCCACTCTTTAGTGGACGAGGTCTTATTTGAAAGTCAATGTGGTTTCAGAGCCGGTAGAAGTACATCTGACATGATATTTGTTCTGCGACAATCACAAGAAAAATGCAAAAAACAGAACTTAAAGCTATACGCTGCCTTTGTGGACCTCACCAAGGCTAACGACACAGTCAGTCGCGATGGTATGTGGAGGATTTTAGCCAGACTGGGATGCCCATCTACGTTCCTATCCATTCTTAAGCAGCTTCACGTGGGACAAGAGGCCAGATCAGACACAATGGTGCCCTTTCTTATCACTTCCCAATAGAAAATGTCGTGAAGCAGGGCTGTGTACTTGCTCCTACTCTGTTCGCTATCTTCTTTGGCGTAATGCTGGGTCAAATGAGGTAGCGATTGCACGAAGGCATCAATATCCAGTTTCGTTCTGACGGTAATGTGTTCAATCTTCGACGTCTACTATCACATACAAAAACAAAGGAGATGGTCATAACGGAGCTTCTCTATACCTGTGATTGCGCCCTGCTAGCTCACAATGAACATGACCTCCAGAACGCGGTAAACGAATTTGCATACGCTGCCGCCTCTTTCGGTCTATCTATAAAAATCGGGAAAACAGACGTCATGGTCCAGAAGTCATCCAATAAAACATTTTCAGCCCCAAGAATCACCGTAAACGGACAGCCCCTTAATGTGGTAGACCACTTCACATATCTAGGTAGTATAGTGTCAAATGACGCCTCACTTTCAAAGGAAGTTGATAACCGCCTGGCCAGGGCCAGTAGCGCTTTTGGACGCCTTCAGGCGAGAGTTTTGCGGAACAGATTGCTCCGCCTGCCTACAAAATCAGTGTCTACCAGGCGGTGGTTCTCTCAACCCTTCTGTATGGCTCTGAGACATGGACACTATACAGGAAACATCTAAGACTTCTTTTGCGCTTCCACCAAAGATGCCTGCGCTCTATCATGGACATACGGTGCCAAGACCGTACTACAAACAGCGATGTCCTTGCGAAAGCCGGTATGGACAATATAGAGGGACTTCTTTTGGTCCGACAGTTATGCTGGTAGGGCACGTATTCCGTATGGGAGACGAACGTATGCCAATAGCAGTCTTTTTGGTAAGCTAAAAGGTGGTCGACGTAACAGAGGCACCCCACAGAAACGCTTCAAAGACCAGCTTAGGCGTCAGCTTTCCTTGGCTGACATAGAAGAGAACACCTGGTTGCATGCGGCCTCAGAACGAGACAGCTGGAGGTCACTCACGAAGGCTGCGGGATACACATTTGAGACCCAAAGAAAATCTGCTGCCGAGGACAAACGCAGACGGCGAAAAGAAAATCTAAATCGACCACCTGTGGACAATGGTTATGTTTGCCCTGGATGTGGCAAAATATGTTGGTCTCAGCTGGGGCTGCGCAGCCACGGGAAATACTGCATTCCTCACTAATCTTCGGACTCGAAGACTAGCCTTATTATTATTACTAAGCATAACTTTGCCATTAATTATAATAGTATAAAAATTGACGTAGATCTAGATTTATTTTTTAATGAAATATTTTTTTTGTAAGCCTAAAAAGTAGTATTTTTAGATCTGTTATTTAAAATAAACAAAAAGAAACTTACTTTTACTTTTCAAATCGCATAAAGTAGAGCTTTATACCCATATTGAGCTGTGAATAAGTTGGCTGGTTTGCAATTTCGCGGCTGTGTGTAAGTGTTACAGTTAATTTCTATTAAGTATTGTTAAAGAGCTAATTGTCGCGCCTATCTTTTTTTTTTTTTTTGCTGCGTTATATAAATGTTTTCTAACTTTCTAACCTCTCTCATCCCTCTTTTTGTTTAAATTTCATTGGAACCATTAAAAGACGGGGGAAGGAAGGAGCAAAAAAAAAAATTGGAGTGTTATCAAAGGCCCATGCCGACCAGCAAAATAATTAGGCCAAACACAACCTCGAAGACATCAAAGCAGTCCATGCCGCTCGTGCATAGCAGAAACTACGGTCTAACGTTCTGCAACTGATAATACGTACAGTGTAGAGTGTATTTTTTTTTTTATATTCTTGTTGAATTCCAAACAAAATTAATTGTAATAAGAATTTAAAAAAAACAAGTAAACGTGTTCGGGCCTTTGTGTCTTGCTGCTGTCACTTTTTTTTTTTAAGTTGTCTGCATTGAATTTTTTTTTTTTTGGTCGCGACCAGACCGGCCCATTTGGTACCGGCCCACCGGGCATTTGCCCGTCTGCCCATATAGCCAGTACGCCCCTGGTCGTAGTTGTATCAATTAGTTTGGATTAGTCATATAATTAAATTTGTTGTAGATCTAGACTAACAACAATAAATCTGTGCTAGTAGAAATATTTGTACCAATTGTTTTTGTTTAGCGAAATGTATGCTTTCAGTTTCCTCAACACACTATGATCCTATCACTTGTCTTGATCAGGTGGGAAAGGGTTTGTGGGGAAAAAAAGGCGGTATTTGGATGAATTTTTATCGTGATCTCTCTTTGAATGCATTTATAAATTTTAAAAAGTGCCATAAGCCTCTTCAAGCTAACACACTAACCACAAAGCCAGCGAAGTGCTTATGAAAATAAAAGAATTTATTGCTATCTATTGTTAATTCCAAACTTTTAATCGACGAACTTATTCTTTACACAAAGTATAAGTGGGACTGAACTTATTAAACTTATACCACCACAACTGTCAAGTACCATTTTTTCCATTGTTCGATACCAAGCAAAATAATTAATTACAAATAATTATTAGACTACTTAGTTAAAATATTTCGCTTATCAATAATTTCATATTCTGCACACCGGATACACCAAAAAATCATGCTATTTACAGGTTCGTCGCGATATGAGTGAAAATAATCTCTAATTTACGATAATATTTTGCACTGGTCATGTTGATTTTCTTACTCCCTCGAGATTCGATCTGTAAAATTAAACAAATATTTTAAAAATGCACTATAATCAACGAAAAAAAGAATGTCAACTGGGCGTACACACTCTCTGACGTACACATAACAATACAACCCAGTTTCAGTGACCTTGTTGTACAAATATATTTACGAGTCGATATTTTAAACGCACACATATTATATATACCTATACACTTTGTGAGTAAATAAACCGGGTTTAAGCTGCATAAACTTAAATACACACTCACACAACCAACTATCTGGTTCCTCTACCAAGATAACTGGGTTTACCTAAGAACTAGTACAATGACTAAGCAACGATGAAAGACGGACTGAGTCGTGACCACCTTGCCCTAACCCAACGTCATTCATTTGTCGGTATTTCCTGGAGGTCTCTGACAAAGCAACTCGCTTTCTTTTTCTCCATGGTCTAACTATTGAGGCCATCTGCCCAACGTACAGTCGCAGTATCAAGGGTAGCTAATGACGTAGCTGTTTTTGTTTACCTCCCTTTCTAAAAACTTGTCGGAATCATAATTAAGAACTATGATCCCCTTGCAAATGAAAAGACGTTTGTAGCTCTCCCCTGCCAATTGTTACATATATCAATATAATATGGACTGAGCGGTCAATTAGTATAATAGTTCTAGTTACTCCATTCACGTGATGCGTTATGTCTTATAGACTTATTTTGTTCAAAGTACAAATACCAATATTAATTTTATTTTTATCTGTTTATCTATTTTAACAAAGCTTATATTAATTAACTCTGTCTGTCTGTCTGGGTGAATTCTTTTACACTTTTTTCCTTCCTGCTTCCCATTCTCGGCTCCGTGGAAATTGTAGACATTTATTCATTTTCGATGACAACACATGAATCAATAACAAAATAAACATTTTTTAATCAATTAATGGTAATCAATTAATTTTTGGATTGCATAGAAAAAGGGAAAATAAAACTTGCAACATTACAATTGGACGCTGCGCTCCCTTCACTCTACGTAAGCTTTGTTGTAGAAAAATTGGTATTTTAAAAATATTTTGTTTGCTTTAAAATTGCTTCAATTTTGAATTCTTGTCTCCCTACTTGTAGAATATTTTATAGCTATGAAAACAAAATTAAAAGTGTGTTTCCAATAATGAACTGAGAGAGAATGAAAGAGAGCGAGAGAGCGAGAGAGAGAGAGAGAGAATACACAGATAGACAGATCCAAGAGAGAAGTAATGGCCAGTGCTTTTCGCCCTGATGGTCATTTCAGTTTCTAATTTTTGTCTCACGTGCCGCAACATTATAGTAAAAAGAAAAAGCTTGAAGTCCAATCAACTACGGCTTTATTTTGGGTCGGATGTGGCCCGCGGGTTGTAGGTTGGACATCATTGCTCTATATTTGATTATATAATGTTAATGAAGATTAACAAACGCATATACACACACACAAAGATGGAGTTTTTTAAAATGTAGTTGAAAATTCGATTTTTTAAAATAGACATTTTATTATATGGAAGGTGCAGTATATCTTGTAATAAAGTTGTTTCTCTTTATTCTAGTCAGCAATTGTTACTTTTATTTCGTAGATTTACCGTACCCCCCACACTGATTAAGTACTAAACAAATAAAGCAACACCCATGATCAGACTTTGGTTCAACATTTTTTAGGAGATTTTAATTGAGTGCCTCTTAAATGTAGACACTACAAACACACAGAGCAGGGAAAATGTAGGTCAATACCATTGGCAATGAAAGAGATCAGGCAGTTAATCAAAACGTATAGGTCAGTGTACATTGAAGTATTGGCAGTCTTCACTTTACAGAGTTGGAATTGTTGCTAGCTCTTTATTCAAAGCCCTGGGTAACTTACTCATTTGTGGCGATGACGCCAGCGAGGGTGAAAGGTGGCCTCCATGGTCCTTGGATTCATCATGACTCTCCAAAGTGGCAGTGTCGTACCTGGAGTACCAGGCGCAAAGTACAGCAAGCAAAGACTGTCTTGGGGATCTCTAGAGTACCAGGCGCAAAGTACAGCAAGCAAAGACTGTCTTGGGGATCTCTAGAGTATCAGGCGCAAAGTACAACAAGCAAAGACTGTCTTGTGGGTGTCTAGAGTACCAGGCTCAAAAGTACAGCAAGCAAAGACTGTCTTGGGGATCTCTAGAGTACCAGGCGCAAAGTACAGCAAGCAAAGACTGTCCTGGGGATCTCTAGAGTACCAGGCGCAAAAGTACAGCAAGCAAAGACTGTCCTGGGGATCTCTAGAGTATCAGGCGCAAAGTACAACAAGCAAAGACTCTCCTGGAGATCTCTAGAGTACCAGGCGCAAAGTACAGCAAGCAAAGACTGTCCTAGGGATCTCTAGAGTATCAGGCGCACAGGATAGCAAGCAAAGACAGTCTTGGGAATCTCTGTAAGCCGCATAGGACAGCAAGCAAAGACTGTCTTGGGGATCTCTAGAGTATCAGACGCACAGGACAGCACGCAAAGACTGTCTTACGGAAGAGTATCGAGTGCCTAGGACAGCTAGCAAAGACAGTCTTGGGGAACTCTGAGTCAAAAAAGGTAAAAGTAAAAAGGGTTGGGACGGGCAGGTATTGAAATATTTTCTTCCATACAAAGGTTAGAAATGCACTATTAATCATAATAAAAAATGCGCAAGTCAAATTAAGTTTAATATAGAAGGAAGAATCATTGGTCAAAAGTCCACTAATATCCAAAGGCCATTCCAGGTAATATAGTGTTTGTACGTCTGTATTACGCATGATTGTCGAAAAATCATCTTCGTGTTAAGTCACAAGTCGTCAACATGAAAGTCCGGAGAAATTCGACCGCTCTGAAATAAGAAAGTCCTAAAGAGTCGCGTTATCGAAGACATTTTGAATATTATTTTTTAAAAAGTGTATAGGTATTAATGATGTAGAATGTAGACGCTATTGTTGCAGACGCTATTGTTGCAGGCGCTATTGTTGCTGACATGTCTCACGAAAACGTTACACATTTCAAAATGTCCGAATTAGAAAGGACGTCTCTAAGTTACAAATACAGAAAACACAACCTAATTTAAAAGGTACAATGATAAAGGAATATAGCTGGGTCAAATTCATACAAGTGCTCCCTATTCCCTAGTGCCGTTAGAGCATGGAATGGATTGCCTGAATCAGCCAGGAAAATCAACGACTTACCTTACACATTGGGCACGCGTAGGACGTAATTATCTTCACTTTTGTAGTAACGTCTGTCATTTATAAGATAAGATAAATTTATTTTTTTTAAACATTGATAATGATGCCATGGTACTTAATAAATTTTGAAACATGAATTTTTAGCTGCAATTTTTTTTTTACCCTTAAAAAATAAATTGATCGACTTCCGCCTTCCCTAGTTAGGCTGTATCGCCGCTGGTCAGGACGATGTCACCCCCCCCCCCCTCATCCCAGACCTATTTAGTAGCAAGCTTTGAATAAGATGATGGGAAAACTAAAGTTTCTGACTAAAAAATCTTGCTGATAGGTCTACCAAAAAATAAATAAATACATGTCTCTGTTTGCTTAAATTATCGGAAACAAAATGTACCAGGAACATTGCCTAGGTGTTATTGCATTAAAACAAAATGTACCAGGAACATTGCCTAGGTGTTATTGCATTAAAACAAAATGTACCAGGAACATTGCCTAGGTGTTATTGCATTAAAACAAAATGTACCAGGAACATTGCCTAGGTGTTATTGCATTAAAACAAAATGTACCAGGAACATTGCCTAGGTGTTATTGCATTAAAACAAAATGTACCAGGAACATTGCCTAGGTGTTATTGCATTAAAACAAAATGTACCAGGAACATTGCCTAGGTGTTATTGCATTAAAACAAAATGTACCAGGAACATTGCCTAGGTGTTATTGCATTAAAACAAAATGTACCAGGAACATTGCCTAGGTGTTATTGCATTAAAACAAAAAGAAAATTATTTCATCTTCTTGTATTTAGTGTACGAGTTATCACTAACAAGCGTCTTGGAGCGTAAGTTCCGTTCTCCCTTGAATATTCTATTGTACATTTTGTTGTGTGTGATTACCATTAAGAAGCCGTTCAACATCTTGCTTCACAGGACCATAAGGAGTTGTCTTTTACTGAAATAAAAAAGAATCTGCCACGACGAAACAATCTAATAACTTTAAAATGATATTTTGGCGTCTAGAATTAACCCGACGAACAACTCTTGACTAGCCTATACATGTTTTATTCTCCGAAAGTGCACTTAAAGGTTAATAGTTTTAGATTCCCCTTCTCCACTACAGAACACTACTCTACTGAGTCGAGATCATCCCTATTCGTAAGTTCTACAAAAACCTTTATATACTTCTATTCAATGTATCTCTGGCCTTGAGACGCTAGGAGACATGACGAATGCAATTTAAGAAAAGAAAAAAAGTCTTGAGATTTGTTGAATGTTAAAGGTAAAGAAGAAAGGCAAACAAAGAGATCTTGTGGGGAAAAAATTAAATTGTTCAAAAGAAGTGTCTTGTTTGCAGTTTGCACGTTGTGTCAGAGATCATATGCTAGCAATGACGTACCGGTCACGTGGGCTTCAGCTTTTCAGTCTTAGCGCTCGGTCTGCGCTTTGTAGATAAACTAATTGTTCCAGTGGGTGTTGGCAGACTGGGTGGCCGCCCATTAATGCCTCATGCCGTCAACTGATAGGTATGACTTCCTGCTGGGTAGAGGTGGGCTGTGTACACGCAAGTAGGGAGGATAAGCTAAGATTTGACTACCTTAATCACCGGAAGTGACAATGGCAATCTTGAAAAAGTTGCAGAACTGTTCGCCGTAAGATAATAATTTACAAATTAGTTCTTACTACTGAGTAGCTAAAAGAGGATACCTAGAACATTTGATTAGCACTTTTATTTGCTCAAACAAAACTCTGTTAGCTTTATGTTCCGAAATTTACGGAATGAGGTAGTTCCGAATCTCTGACCTACTTTATAAAAAGTCACGTGACTGTGGTCTTGTACATGGCAATGATAGCAATATCTTCCTATGATAAGATGTAGATCTAGATTTAGTGCTAGCCTAGATCTAGTAGACCTACTAAATAATCATAAAAATTAGTGAATTATTGTAACATAGTTTTTATTACTTACAGATGTCTAGATCTAGACTATTTTCATTTTTAAATTACAAGGAAATCAATGAAGTCATAAATGTAAACAACACACTCACGTGACTGAGAAGAGATCCGGAACTACCCCATTTCGATCAAAGACGCCTTCTGGGGTGTCAAACAGGGTCCATAATATGAAGATTCTTTTGTTACCACCAGGTCATTATAAAAACATGCTCGACCTCTGACCACGTATGTAAATGCTCCTTACCGATAAGTTATAGATTGGATTACAGTATGGTGGATCTATTCGGAAACACTTCTAAACTAAGACTTGTTGCTCAATATTGTTTAATCATTTGCTGCATCTATATCAATTACCGTAAAAGGCTTGAGCAAAATATTGCGTATTGCTAAGGGCGCCTCTCTTTCAATGCCAAGCTGCCTGTTCCAAAGCTCAATTCTCGGTTGAGATAATGAAGTACTCATTCGCAAAGCACAACTGATATTCATACCAGACATCTGTGAAGGAGAGTAAATACTTTTTTTTTGTTTGGTCATATAATTCGAATGCTCACTTTCTTTTCTTCAAAACAGACACATTTTCAAGATTCTGGATTACCCCGAAAAACTATTTGAGTTCAACAAAAAAATCATATGCGTTCTAGTTTGATTCTACCCCAATAAATTCTGTTGAAGTGATGGTGTACCCGCCACAAGGTTGTCCCATAATAGGAGCCGAGACAGCGTGTTAAGTACACACATTATAAATTATTTGAAAATGGGTCGCCCGACCGAGTTCTGTGACATCATTTGCAAATACACTAAGTACACGCTATATGGAGAATCAACAGGATTCATAATAACTGTATTTGTACGGTCACCACAGCTTTGATAATGTTTGAGAGGTACATGCTAGTCTGTCTAATAGATATCAATTATCGCCAAAACTCGAAGAGTAAGACTGACTTTCAAGCGTTGAAGTGTTTTTCTATCAACAAAGTCTCTTGGTTCACGTTACATCTTTGCTGTGTAATCGCTATGTATAATAAACAATCTTTTTTATTTAAGGATTCAAAATGATGTCTTTTTTTTACAAAGCTTATATCAACTCTGTCTGTCTGTCTGGTAAAAAGTGGGTACACGTTATTTCTTCCACACCTATGCTCGGATCAAGTTGAGACTTCGCACAAGTATTCATTGGCATAGACAAGACATGAATCAATACAAAAAGAATTACCAATTAGGCAATTAATTAATGGTAATTAATTATTATTTGATACCAACAAGGGGAACTTATACTTTAGTATTCACAGATACACAAATTTGTTGGGTTTAGTCCCCATAAATAATTGTTAACGATATTTCTCCCTCACGTATTCTCCGATCAAGTTGATATTTTAAACAATTAAATATTATACCTAACAAAGCATGAATCAATAAACAAAAATACTAAATTAGTCTATTAATTATTGGTAATTAATTATTTTAATTATGTTTGATATCTAATAAGACATTATTTATAGATGTAATTTTGAAGGCGGAGTTCTTCCCATTTAAATATGCTTTTTTTTTCTTAAAAAGGATTTTTTAAAATATATTTCTTGTTTGATCTGCCCTATAACAATGGTCATGTTTTATACAAGTCTTCTCCCCCAGTATACTCCCCTCTACGTCAAATAAGAAAACTTCTTAAAGCTATTTGCTAGAATTCGGCAACCGTTTCACGAACACCCAGTAGAAAGAAATTGTACCCACATCCTAACAACAGAGCTTTCAATCTAAACCATTTAAGGAATATATTATGCCTTTTAATTTACATAACTCAGTTGCAAAGTAACCATACTCCATAAAAACTACTGTTTTTGTTTTTTTTCCCAAAAAGTAGTTTACAAAGTGCTATATAATCATAGACTCCACAAAGGGGATTTCTATTAGCTGTCTCGCTCCAGAGGGGTCTGTTCATTTCCTCCCTGTTTGGTGTCTTCAACCGCAGTGGCTATCCAGGTTCCAATTCTAGTTTCGTGCGACGTTTCAGGTAGAGATTATTGACCTGACCTAAGTTTTCAGCTTGAAAATGAGAAAAGAAAGCCCGGCGATGAAAAAATCACTAGATCCCACACTAGTCTCTGTGACCAGTATTCTCTCTCTTTTTTTTTTTACAAAGCTTATATCAACTTCGTCTGTCTGTCTGTATAATAGAAAGTTTGAACACGTTGTTTTCTCCCATTTCCCTATCTCGGATCAAGTTAAAACTTGCACAATTAATCATTGAACCTGACAGGACACGAATCAATAAAAAAAAATAAACAATTATTTAATTGATTGTTGGTGAGTAATTATTTTGTTTGATTTTGAAATAATGGGAATAAATGTTACTTAATGAAAGATGTGGATATATATATATGGCGAATGCCGGGTCTATCTGATTCTCCGTATTGAAAAAGGGTCGGGGAGCTTAAATCAATACTAGTTCCCTTACAGAAATGATAGTGCCCACAAAGGCTACAGCATCTTAGAAAAAAAAAAGCAGCCATATGGAGCGCAAACTCTCACGGGTATTTTTGCAGAAAGCTTACAACTTAGTCAAATTTTTTCTAAAGCTGTACCACATTAAAGATAAATCATCAGAGCAAAATTGAACATTAATGTCTGCCTGAGCAAGGAGTTAGTAATCTGGAGTTGGCATGGGAATGAAAATGTCGAAGACAATTGAAAAGTAAAGATGCGTGAACCAACATCGACTCGATCCGAGACCAATCGCTACAGTAGGCCTCAACACTGACCTGCGACGTGATAACCTGTGGATAGGCAGTGGAGACCAATAGCTCGTTGCCACGCCGCGCAAACATGTGACTTGGTAACGAGCTATTGGTATCCACTGCCCACAAGTTACAAGGTTACAGGGGTCTTTTCAGGCCTTATATGACGATTGGCCTCCCCTGATCATAGGTTGTCGCATCTCGGGGTCAACTATGAAGATTGATCTCGCTCGATCTCACGGGATCATAGAATTAACGTGTGAACGTAGGCCAAAGATCCACATGTGCTCATTCGCCGCCGTGGAAGGATAGACAGAAAGAAAGAGTTATTGGCAGCGATGTTTTCTTGTTCATTACAACCATAACGTACTCAACTAAAAGAGAATTCTTCACGTCATATCGTATCTCTGTCCTTTTGATTATATAGTCTTCTCGCATCCATCACACCTTATCTACCTCCTTATCTACCTCCATATCTACCTCCATCTCAATTGGGGCGCCTATATTTCGTTACTCGACACCTCTTACTTGTGTCGGAGATTATTTGTACATTAAGCTTCCCCGCCCCCTCATACTCCAGGTGTTTAAAACAAAAGGTCAGGCGCCTATGACAACTACTTTTGTTGCCTCGCAGTTAGGGGAGACAAAGCAGTAAGGCAGAGGCAGAAAGAAGTTTGAACATGGAAGGGAGACAAAACGTGGGGGATAAAAGGAGAGGGCGCGTGTCGGATGTAAGTGTGATAAAACTGAGATCTTGGGTGGCCCCCGGAAAAGTAGTAGTACTTAGAACAGTAGCCGTGACCTTGGGATGCACCGAGAGATCAAGTTATTGACTGGTTTCCATGGGTACAGGATGAGGTCAAAAGGAGACATTAATGGAGAGACCATTAGGCTGACACAGTCAAAGGAATAACAAGAAAGGCGGTCTTAGACTTAACAAAAACTATGTAATATTCATCCATCCATTCATCCATCTATCTATCTATCTATCTATCTATCTATCTATCTATCTATCTATCTATCTATCTATCTATCTATCTATCTATCTATCTATCTATCTATCTATCTATCTATCTATCTATCTATCTATCTATCTATCTATCTATCTATCTATCTATCTATCTATCTATCTATCTATCTATCTATCTATCTATCTATCTATCTATCTATCTATCTATCTATCTATCTATCTATCTATCTATCTATCTATCTATCTATCTATCTATCTATCTATCTATCTATCTATCTATCTATCTATCTATCTATCTATCTATCTATCTATCTATCTATCTATCTATCTATCTATCTATCTATCTATCTATCTATCTATCTATCTATCTATCTATCTATCTATCTATCTATCTATCTATCTATCTATCTATCTATCTATCTATCTATCTATCTATCTATCTATCTATCTATCTATCTATCTATCTATCTATCTATCTATCTATCTATCTATCTATCTATCTATCTATCTATCTATCTATCTATCTATCTATCTATCTATCTATCTATCTATCTATCTATCTATCTATCTATCTATCTATCTATCTATCTATCTATCTATCTATCTATCTATCTATCTATCTATCTATCTATCTATCTATCTATCTATCTATCTATCTATCTATCTATCTATCTATCTATCTATCTATCTATCTATCTATCTATCTATCTATCTATCTATCTATCTATCTATCTATCTATCTATCTATCTATCTATCTATCTATCTATCTATCTATCTATCTATCTATCTATCTATCTATCTATCTATCTATCTATCTATCTATCTATCTATCTATCTATCTATCTATCTATCTATCTATCTATCTATCTATCTATCTATCTATCTATCTATCTATCTATCTATCTATCTATCTATCTATCTATCTATCTATCTATCTATCTATCTATCTATCTATCTATCTATCTATCTATCTATCTATCTATCTATCTATCTATCTATCTATCTATCTATCTATCTATCTATCTATCTATCTATCTATCTATCTATCTATCTATCTATCTATCTATCTATCTATCTATCTATCTATCTATCTATCTATCTATCTATCTATCTATCTATCTATCTATCTATCTATCTATCTATCTATCTATCTATCTATCTATCTATCTATCTATCTATCTATCTATCTATCTATCTATCTATCTATCTATCTATCTATCTATCTATCTATCTATCTATCTATCTATCTATCTATCTATCTATCTATCTATCTATCTATCTATCTATCTATCTATCTATCTATCTATCTATCTATCTATCTATCTATCTATCTATCTATCTATCTATCTATCTATCTATCTATCTATCTATCTATCTATCTATCTATCTATCTATCTATCTATCTATCTATCTATCTATCTATCTATCTATCTATCTATCTATCTATCTATCTATCTATCTATCTATCTATCTATCTATCTATCTATCTATCTATCTATCTATCTATCTATCTATCTATCTATCTATCTATCTATCTATCTATCTATCTATCTATCTATCTATCTATCTATCTATCTATCTATCTATCTATCTATCTATCTATCTATCTATCTATCTATCTATCTATCTATCTATCTATCTATCTATCTATCTATCTATCTATCTATCTATCTATCTATCTATCTATCTATCTATCTATCTATCTATCTATCTATCTATCTATCTATCTATCTATCTATCTATCTATCTATCTATCTATCTATCTATCTATCTATCTATCTATCTATCTATCTATCTATCTATCTATCTATCTATCTATCTATCTATCTATCTATCTATCTATCTATCTATCTATCTATCTATCTATCTATCTATCTATCTATCTATCTATCTATCTATCTATCTATCTATCTATCTATCTATCTATCTATCTATCTATCTATCTATCTATCTATCTATCTATCTATCTATCTATCTATCTATCTATCTATCTATCTATCTATCTATCTATCTATCTATCTATCTATCTATCTATCTATCTATCTATCTATCTATCTATCTATCTATCTATCTATCTATCTATCTATCTATCTATCTATCTATCTATCTATCTATCTATCTATCTATCTATCTATCTATCTATCTATCTATCTATCTATCTATCTATCTATCTATCTATCTATCTATCTATCTATCTATCTATCTATCTATCTATCTATCTATCTATCTATCTATCTATCTATCTATCTATCTATCTATCTATCTATCTATCTATCTATCTATCTATCTATCTATCTATCTATCTATCTATCTATCTATCTATCTATCTATCTATCTATCTATCTATCTATCTATCTATCTATCTATCTATCTATCTATCTATCTATCTATCTATCTATCATCATCATCATCATCTTCATTTAAGCATGTATGCTTCATCTTAAATTACAATATACTGATTCCCATTCTGCATGTTCTTTGAAGGAGAGAATATTAAAAGCCGTAAAATATAGATTTGTAACTTTTGTGAATGTTCTTGAAGCACCGTCTGAATGTGTCTTAAGTATGTCTTTTGATTTATTGACCTGGAAAATGTTAGGAGTTATTCTAGCCGGCTAAAGGTGCGATACAATCTTGTGAAGACGGCGGGGGAAGGGGGCTGCCGGCTGACTCCCATAGGGAGGAAAAACCGGCATACTTTATTGAAAAACTAGCATGTTCTGCAGCCTCGTCCACTGCCCTGAGGTCCGATATAAAGGTGTGACGCATCAGCCTCTACGTTATTGCAGCTCCGAGGATGCGCGTCTCGAGGACTTGTCCCGCAAACTTCATGCGACGCTTAGTACGGCAAAGGATTTCTTTCTGATCCGATCTCTGTGACTCCTAAAACCCGCCCTAGCCACTTTTGCTGATAAAAATTGCGAATTGTTAATTTTTTTCTTCTATTGTCATTTTCTCGCTCCCCCCCCCCCCCTTTTTTTTTATCAAAATCAAAAGATGGAAGAAACGTCCAATAGATAAAACATCAAGGAATCAATTTGTCAAAATGTGTCAAATAGGAGGCGCTGGTACGACAAAGTAGAAAACACCAAAATGTGGGAGATGAGTGGGCAGAAAAATATAGAGGTGCCGATCTTAGAGATGAAAGGGAGATCGATTGGTCACACCCTTAGAAAAGATACCACCAACAAAGCTAGACAGACCTTAGAGTGAAACCCTCAGGGCACAAGACGTAGAGGAAGGCCAAAAAGAACATGGCGACGCAGTGTTCTAGATTTAACTAGAGGAAGCCGAGGACAGGAAAAAGCCATTAAAAAATAGCAAGAGACCGTGGAGAGTGGCGTGATTTTTGTCGAGGCCCTATGTTCCATGAGGAACCCAAAGGAATGATGATGATGATGAAATAAGAGGCGAGTGTTTGTGTGCAATCATCTAATTTTTTATTTTCAAAACGATACTCTTTAATTCAGGCAAGTGACTTTTCTTTGCAACTGGTAGGCTACTTAACATTGTCATAGATTGTTTTCCTTAAGACTATACTCGGTATAATTAAAAAAAAGAAGAAACAGAGAGAAAGGTATGTTTTTTTTAGTTCTGTTTTTTTTAGTTCTGTTTTTTTTAGTTCTGTTTTTTTTTCCAATTTTTGTTCCATGTTTCATTCAAAATCTTTTTTTTAGTTCTGTTTTTTTAGTTCAGTTTTTTTTAGTTCAGTTTTTTTAGTTCTGTTTTTTTTAGTTCTGTTTTTTTTAGTTCTGTTTTTTTTTAGTTCAGTTTTTTTAGTTCAGTTTTTTTAGTTCTGTTTTTTTAGTTCTGTTTTTTAGTTCTGTTTTTTAGTTCTGTTTTTTTTAGTTCTGTTTTTTTAGTTCTGTTTTTTTAGTTCTGTTTTTTTTAGTTCTGTTTTTTTTTTTAGTTCTGTTTTTTTTTAGTTCTGTTTTTTTTAGTTCTGTTTTTTTAGTTCTGTTTTTTTAGTTCTGTTTTTTTAGTTCTGTTTTTTTTTAGTTCTGTTTTTTTAGTTCTGTTTTTTTTAGTTCTGTTTTTTTTAGTTCTGTTTTTTTTTCCAATTTTTGTTCCATGTTTCATTCAAAATCTTTGGTTATAAAACTAAGTTGTTAACACACTCCCAGTACACAATAGGGGGTGCGGTGACTGAATGGTTAAGCGCTCGGCTTCCGAGCCTGGGGTCCTGGGTTTGAATCTCGGTGAAGTCTGGAATTTTGAATTTCGGGATTTAAGGGCGCCCCTGAGTCCACCCAACTCAAATGGGTACCTGACTTTAGTTGTTGAAAGTAAAGGCGGTTGGTCGTTGTGCTGGCCACATGACACCTTGCACGTTAACCGTTGGCCATAGAAACAGATGACCTTAACATCATCTGCCCCATAGATCTCGAGGACTGAAAAGGAAACTTCTTTTTTTTTTACTAGTACAGTTTTAATGCACGTAGTAGATTGCATCACATGGTCAGTCGTAGTTTTAAAAAATCCTTTCGACGCCCCCCCCCCCCCCCCCCCCCCCCACTGGAAACTATTTCTAATATTCTCAATATTATTTGTTTCCCATATCTTTGCACAAATTTAAATATTGGCACACCAACCAAATATTGGAACACTATAGGAGCCTTGTTTCGAATATTAAAAACGTGTAATATTTCATCTTTAAAAAAATCAAATCTAATGAAACATTTTTAAGGCGTAGTGACCATTCAAGGATCATACTGGCATACTCCCTTTTCTAATTTAGTGCTATTTTGAAACAATAGAAGCTACATAGTATAAGTATATTAAGTAATATAATAAGTATATTTGACTCTTTTCACCCTGTCCTGCCAAATAATAATAATAATAATAAGGCTTGTCTTCGAGTCCGAAGATTAGTGAGGAATATCACACTACTCACTCAATAGTTGTGGATCTATCTTTGAGCTTATCACCCATTGAATCATTAGACATGATAGTATTAGAACCTCTGCAAAAAGATGAAAATGGGAGAAGCCTCCTTCCTTCCGATTTTTTCCCTCGAGAATTTGAATGAATAAAAATGTTCAATAAAAAGAAGAAACGGATAAAAAGAAAGAAGCTAATTAAAACAGAATAAAGTTGCATCTAGCTTATCTTATCTTATCTTATCTTATAGAATACAGACGTTACTTCAAAAAAAGAAGATGATTACGTCCTACGCGTCATGCATTTAGTCATGCATATTAACCAATGACTTAAATTCTGCCAAGTCACTGGTTTTTCTGGCTAGCTCAGGCAACCCATTCCATGCTCTAATAGCACTAGGGAAGAAGGAGTATTTGTACAAATTTGTCCTAGCATAGGGGACGAGGAATGTGCCTTTATTTTGTGTCTTTCAGAGTATTTTATTAGATTTTGTTTTTATATTTGAAGATTATGGTTCAGTGTTTTATGTATAATTGCTACTTTACCTTTAAGTCTTCTGTCCTGAAGGCTTTCTAAATTTAGTGATTTTACTAATGGTGTTACTCTAGTCAAATGTGAATATTCATTTGTTATGAATCTCACTGCTCTATTTTGTGTTTGTTCCAGTTTCTTAATGTTTTCTTGAGTTGAGGGGTCCCAAACGGTGGATGCATATTCTATTATTGGCCTAACCAAGGTTAAATAACATTTTAGTTTTATGTTCTTATTTGATTTATAGAAATTTCTTTTAATAAACCCTAATGCTTTGTTGGATTTTTTTGTAGTTTCATCAATATGTGGATTCCATGACAGTTTTTCATTTATTATAACACCTAGGTATTTTGCGTTTTTAGTCTGTGTTACTGGTTTGCCATGAATAAGATAAGTGGAATTAATTTGTTTTAGTTTTTTTGTTACTCTTAACAACTGACATTTTTCTGGGTGGAAAGACATGCTCCAATTTGATTCCCATTTCTGTAATTCATCTAATTCTCTTTGTAAAATATCTGTGTCTTGTGTTGTTTTTATTGTTCTATATATTATGCAATCATCTGCAAATAATCTGACTTTTGTTCCTGAACTAATGCAATTTGGTAAATCATTTATGTAAATTAAAAATAGTAGTGGACCCAAGACTGTTCATTGAGGTACACCTGAGTTTACTGTTATTGGTGTTGATTTAGAGCCATTTATTATTACAGTTTGTTCTCTCCCTATCAGAAAATCTTTAATCCACTGATGCAGTGGACCATTAATGCCGAAATATTTTAATTTTTTAAGCAAACTATGGTGGTGAACTTTGTCAAAAGCCTTCGAAAAATCTAGTAAGATAGCATCTATTTGTTCACTATTATCTAAACCTTTTGAAAAATCATCAATTAGTCCTATTAGTTGTGTTTCACATGATCTATATTTCCTAAAGCCATATTGGTATGGTGTGAGGACAATTTGTTTGTCTAAGTGGTTTATGATGTTGCTACATATTATGTGTTCTAGGATTTTACATGTGATGCTGGTAAGTGATACTGGTCTGTAGTTTCCTGAATCAGATTTTTCTCCTTTTTTAAATAGGGGGGTGACATTAGCTTCTTTCCAGTCCTTTGGTACTCTGCCCTGGTTAAGCGATGCCTGAAAGAGTATTTTGAACACTGGGGCTAGCTCATTGCTTAGTTCTTTGAGTAATCGACTGGTTGGTTAATGTCTTTTTCTAATAAGAATGTTTGTTGAAAGTTTAATGCAGCTTGGTGTAGTTGTATCTACAGGAATGTAGTCTTATGTTTAAGTAGGGACATCAATACACTGTTCCAATGTAGTCTTATGTTTAGGCAGGGACATCAATACACTGTTCCAATGTAGTCTTATGTTTAGGCAGGGACATCAATACACTGTTCCAATGTAGTCTTATGTTTAGGCAGGGACATCAATACACTGTTCCAATGTAGTCTTATGTTTAGGCAGGGACATCAATATACTGTTCCAATGTAGTCTTATGTTTAGGCAGGGACATCAATACACTGTTCCAATGTAGTCTTATGTTTAGGCAGGGACATCAATACACTGTTCCAATGTAGTCTTATGTTTAGGCAGGGACATCAATACACTGTTCCAATGTAGTCTTATGTTTAGGCAGGGACATCAATATACTGTTCCAATGTAGTCTTATGTTTAGGCAGGGACATCAATATACTGTTCCAATGTAGTCTTATGTTTAGGCAGGGACATCAATACACTGTTCCAATGTAGTCTTATGTATAAGTAGGGACATCAATACACTGTTCCAATGTAGTCTTATGTTTAGGCAGGGACATCAATATACTGTTCCAATGTAGTCTTATGTATAAGTAGGGACATCAATACACTGTTCCAATGTTAATGAAGCGGCTGGGAGTGTATTGTGGGTATCGTTTACAATAGTCACATGTTTACTTACTGTTTTCTCGGATTCAAACTAATTCACAGAGGATGATGAGTGACCACAGGCTTGGAATCGGGTCAGTTTTTTAAACCGCCCTTTGTCTTTATCATGTCTTTCTGACTAGATAGACGTTTGGTTATGTCTTTGGGGTGATCGTTAAATGAACTTGTGTGTTACCCGTGCTTGTAATCGTGCTAGTATTTGTAATCGTGTTCGCATTATCGTAGTCTGTGAATCGTGACCAGTCTGTACTGTGTTATTGTGTGTATCAGTCGTGTTGTATTAAAATAAAACCTTGTTTCTAAGGTTAGGAATTGATTTAGTATAGTACAATTTATTTCAATAAAACCATTCTTAAATGGACAAGTTTTTGCGTCCCAATAGACTGGATGCTGATCCTAGTTCAACTAATGCTTCAGTTACATGGAAACATTGGATTTCTTGTTTTGACAGATTCGCAACGAAGGTAGGGCGTTGTCCTGCTAGTGGCTATGCCCTTAAAATGTAGATATTTAGTAGTTTCTGTGAACATAAATGATGTGCCACGATCAGAGTGGATGTAACTGGGTGTTCCAAAGAGGAAAGCGAACAGTTTGACCTGCTATGCAACTTTGTGTCTCCATCCTTATATCAGTATATTCTAAATATACTCAGAAGCAAAATCTATTCTTGAGAATATATTTGTGAAGGCCCCTAACGAAACATTGGCCAGACATTTGCTTGCAACTTGCAAACAAGAATTCGATCAAAGTCTTGATCAATTTGTACACAAGCTGAGAGTGATGTCCAGAGATTGTCAGTTCCGAGCTGTTAGTGCTGACAAAAATGAAGAGGACGCCATTCGCGATGCCTTTGTTAGCGGCATGCGTTCGAGTGTAATTAGACAAAGGCTACTTGAGAAAAGATCCCTTGACTTGAAAATGGCTTTAGATATTGCCAAGACACTCGACATGGCCCAAAAAGAATCCAGTTCGTTTAGTACTCCTTCTCAATTGGTAAAGTCATCTCTTTCGTCATCGGCAATCTCAACCGAAGAAATGGTGGACTCAGAAACAATCGCAACAGTGAATACTAAATGTTTCTTTTGCGGAGGTAGTCGGCATCTCAAAGCGAAATGCCCTGCCAAAGACTGCATGTGTCAATCTTGCGGGAAAAATTGACATTTTTCGAAGGTTTGCAGGTCTCGCAACACACCTATAACCAAAACAAAAGTCAAAACATCTCCTAGCCACGAGTTTAAAAGACAATCTTGTAAAGATTGTAGCTGCATTAAGGACTCTACACATCTAACATCACTAATTGCTACTTCGTCTGTACCTGGTTTAACTAAATCAACAGTACACATCTCTGTAAATGGCGTGAACCTAAAAGCCCTAATTGATACAGGTAGCGGGGAAAGCTACATTTCTTCAAACATACCAAGAGAGTACGATTGGTCAGTGACACGTTCAAAGCACAAAATTTCTATGGCGTCATCTCAACTGTCAAGCGTCACAAGAGGCCACATGTTTGCATCGCTAAAATACAAAGGGGAAGTTTACAATCAATTCAAACTTTCGTTACTAGATGAACTTTGCACTGATGTAGTGCTTGGGTTAGATTTCCTCGCATTACACAAAGAACTGATAATTCCTTTCAACGGTGGTCGACCTGCATTTCATGTTTGCTCGCTCAATGCTGTTAAGGTAGAGGCACCACAATTGTTTGCAAATTTATCCCCTGATTGCAGACCTATTGCTACTAAATCTCGTCGTTACTCCTTCCAAGATACACAATTTATTAAAGCTGAAGTTGAGAAATTGATACGAAACGGTATCATTGAACTTTCCAAATCACCTTGGAGAGCTCAAGTCCTTGTCACGACCAATGAGCGGCACAAAAAGCGAATGGTCGTTGATTATAGCCAAATTATAAATAGATTTACTTACCTGGACGCTTACCCCATGCCAAGAGTGGATGAAATGGTGGAGAAAATTTCCAGGTAAGAAATCTTTAGCACATTGGATCTGGAGAGTGCTTATCACCAAATACCTATCCAACAGAGCGAAAAGAAATACACAGCTTTCGAAGCTTGCGGTAAACTCTACCAGTTTTGCAGAATACCCTTTGGGGTCACTAACGGTGTAGCTTGCTTCCAGAAAACCATAGACACTATTATAGAAAAAGAAAAGTTGTCTGACACGTTTGCCTATGTCGACAATGTAACAATATGTGGTACAGATGTAGACTCTCATAACAAAAATCTGTTGCATTTTCAGAAGGTAGCTCTGGAATACGGAATAACTTTCAACGAAAGTAAAAGTGTATTTGCTACTAAGAAGGTAAAGCTGCTTGGATATGAAATATCCAAAGGACATCTGAAGCCGGACCCTGATAGATTTCAAGCTCTGCGAGATTTGCCACCTCCAAAAGATCTGAAGTCTCAGAAAAGGATTGTAGGACTTTTGGCATATTATGCTCACTAGATACCCAATTTCTCCGACAAAATGTATCCTATAATGAAAAATCAAATTTTTTCTGTACCTACAGAAGTAAAAACAGCGTTGGAAGACTTGAAAGAAGAATTGCAGAAAGCAGCAATTTTCACCATAAAGTATGACCATCCTCTAATTGTGGAAACTGACTCTTCTGACATCGCAGTAGCAGTAACTTTAAATCAGGATGGAAGACCTATTGCATTCTTCTCTAGAACTCTTTCACCTAGTGAAAGGCATCAATCTGCCATAGAGAAAGAAGCAACTGCAATAATTGAAGCTATACGCAAACTGAAGCATTATTTGTGTGGCAATCATTTTACCCTTATTACGGACCAGCGGTCTATTTCATTCATATTTAAAGACACTCATGACAAGAAAATTAAAAACGATAAGATACAAAGGTGGAAATTGGAACTGGCAGGCTTCAAGTTTGATATACAGTATAGACCTGGGAACGCCAACACAGCAGCAGACACCTTGTCTAGAGGGCACTGTGCAACCATGACGAAACAAAGTAGCCTGAAGACGTACCATGACTACCTGTGTCATCCAGGTGTCCCTAGACTTCTACATTATGTCAGGTCAAAGAACTTACCCTTCTCGGTTGAAGAGGTCAGACAGACCATTCAACAATGCAGAACCTGCAATAGAATTAAACCGCTATTCTATAAGGAATTTGCAGGTACGCTCATAAAGGCCACCCAGCCGTTTGAAAGAATTAGTGTTGACTTTAAAGGTCCTTTGACATCAGCTACTCGGAACAAGTATTTATTAACAATGATTGACGAATATTCGCGGTTTCCATTCGCTTTTCCCTGTCCTGATATGACATCTAAGACAGTGATAAAGTGCTTCGACCAGTTATTTTTCCTCTTTGGAACACCCAGTTACATCCACTCTGATCGTGGCACATCATTTATGTCCACAGAAACTACAGAATATCTACATTCTAAAGGCATAGCCACTAGCAGGACAACGCCCTACAGTGCAAAAGGAAATGGGCAAATAGAAAAGCTGAAAAAAACATTGTGGCAGGCTATTTTATTAGCATTGGACTCAGGGAAGTTGGAACTATCACAGTGGGAATCTGTGTTGCCCCAGGCACTTCATTCAATTCAATCATTACTGTGTACTTCTACTAATGAAACTCCACACGAACGGATCTTCAAATTCAACAGAAGATCGCCAACGGGAACATCCTTGCCTACTTGGCTACAGAACCCAGGGAAAGTATTACTAAAATCACCTGTAAGATCTTTAAAATTTGACCAATTGGTACAAGAGGTTGAACTTATTAGCTGCAACCCACAGTACGCCCATATACGATTTCCAAACGGCCGGGAAGAGACAGTGTCGCTTAGGCACCTGGCACCGAAGGAAAGTTCCACGAACGACTATTTCGAATCAGAGAACGGTATTCTGCCTCAAGAGGTCGGTGACTCTTTGGATCTTTCACCAGGGAGTCGCTCCGTGCCTGAAGCTATCAGTAATTCACAGAGTCCCACCCCAATGATGTACAACCAGCCAGAAGTCATCAGTGACTCACAGGGGAGCCACCCAATGCCAGAGGCCAATATTGACTCGAGTCCCGTACAGGACAGTTACGACTTGCAAGGAGAAACGTCTACGCCAGAGATACCTCCGGATCCTTCCCTTCATACGCATGGTTATAACCTAAGACCCAGAAAGAAATAAAGGAGGGGTGAATGGAGTGATCGTTAAATGAACTTGTGTGTTACCCGTGCTTGTAATCGTGCTAGTATTTGTAATCGTGTTCGCATTATCGTAGTCTGTGAATCGTGACCAGTCTGTACTGTGTTATTGTGTATCAGTCGTGTTTTATTGAAATAAAGCCTTGTTTCTAAGGTTAGGAATTGATTTAGTATAGTACAGTCTTGAAGACGCCACACTAGATGCCCCAGTGAGTGTCGAGCTTGCGCTCCACTATGACCCTCGACCTATTGGAAATATTTTACATGTAGGCCCTACTAGGCTGTCAATCTTTTTTGTCGAAAATCACTCAAGTATGTTTGAATTATTTTATTTGTTGAGGTCCATATTACATATGTTCACCCTAACACACGTCTCACAGTCAATGCTTTAGTTCCAAGATTTGCTGATATTTTTTTTGTGTTGTAATTCCAGCATAAAACTACACTTTTACGCACCATTATGTTTAGATTCCTATCTTTCTGTTCATGCAATGGAAGAGATAGGCTTGCGTTTTTATGACATGTACCTCTTGGTCGAGTTTGTCTTCACCCAGTTTGGTTTGTTATCCAGCACGTACCCCGAGTGGAAGAAATACAACCCAATTCCCAACATACGCTAGTTTGTTTTACCGTAGATAGTATCATCAAGATACGACTGGGATGGCTCTGCATATCTGAATGGGATTGGTATCTCAGCACTGGGGGATATGGTTTTGCTAATGCTGAATTTATAACTGGAATCTCTGTTTATAACAGTCGCTGAACTAAAAAAGAGTGTGTGTGGGATGGAAGAAATTGTAGCAACAAGGCAAGTAATAGACAAAACGTTACTGTATGTCTTTGTGAGGCGTTCAGTTTTGATAACAACAGCTGATATCCTACATTTTGTCCTATCAAGGACTCTTTATGTTTTCAGGACATTCTTATCATTATTGTAGTCACGAGAGACACTAATTACATATAGTCGTAGCGCCATTCTTTTACTTCCGGTATACAATGTCAGTGTTTAGATGTAGTCCCTTTGGAAACATTTCACTACTGATAGAGAAGAATTTACGGGTATACCTTGTGCGCATCTACAAACTTTAGAAATACTTTATAGTTCTTTTTAAAAAATTTCCCTTTCAGATCTAAAGTGCAGATGATGTAAATGTCATCTGTTTTGTGGCCAACAGTTAACGACGGTGTCATGTGGTCAGCACATAGACCAACATCCTTTACTTTTCCACAACCAATGTCTGGTACCCATTAGAGCTGGGTGGACTCAGATACGCCCTAAAGATCCCAAAATTCAAATTCCCATTCTTTAGCGAGATTCGAACCCAAGACGCTAGGTTCGGAAGCCAAGCGCTTAACCACTCAGCCACCGCGCCCCCTTACAGGGAAATGGTGCTTAAAAATGGAATTAAGAATCTTGTACATTTGTGCTATGTCGGTTTAAAAAACAACAACATTGGGAATTGGGTCTAAACAGTTGGCTTGGCAGCGAAATAGGAATGGACCGGCCACTTTCTCGATACCTTGCTAAGAACAATTGCTGATCGGGAAAAGTGGAGGGATTAGTTTACACAGCATATACTATCACAGAGACACTAGGTCGAAAGTCAAAGGATGAATGACTTTTAACTCTTATGTACATTGCAAGCTTTTAGTTTTGCTCTTCTACTACGTAATATAAAACTTAATTCTATTTACTTTTACATTTCTATAATATGTATATTCCAAAAAAAAACAACATTTTATTTAGTAATATATATGTACATTGACAATAATGTTATCCCTAGAGGTTGATTCTCTTAACAAAGAAAAAGAATGTAAGTACGAAAGAAAAGTGTGAATTTTTTTTTAATGACCGAGTTACGTTCATACATTATTTTCTTTGGCAACGAATGCTTTAAATCTACATACCTAGAATTGGAAGAGATTGAATTAAAATGCCAAAGTTATCTCTCCCAACAGCAGCAAACATGTTAGGTTAAATGAAGTGACAGAACATACGTGATCTCCGGGAGGAAAAGGGTTAAAAAAAAAAAATTTGCATTGGAAAGTGTATCACGTGCAAATCTTGATGGCATGGTGCACATTTTTGTGGCGTCTTGCACATTTTGGTAGTAAGATGCACATCTTTGTGGAATTGTTACATCTTGGTGGGATGGTCCTCATTATTGTATCATGTCGTGCACATCTTTGTGACGTGCTGCACGTGCAAGTGGATTTGTCCACATTTCGGCGGCATTGTGCAAATCTAAGTGGATTTGTCCACATTTTGGCCGCATTGTGCAAATCTAAGTGGATTTGTCCACATTTTGGTGGCATTGTGCAAATCCTGGCACAATGTTTCTCATATTAGAATAGAATAGTGCACATCCCGAAAGCACGGTGTAACTGATATAGTCTTTGAATTAGAGCCACTTGTTTTAACCTAAAAACTGATCTAATATAACCATTTCGAATTAAACTTTGCACACGGTTTCTGTTTATACTTAATTGTATAGAGTAATGATCTCGTAATTATGTGTAGTTTATTGTAAGAGCATTTCACTTCATTCTTACAGCAAATAACTGACACGCCTCTCAATATTACGTCAGCTCATTATGTGACCGAATATTAGTCATATGTTCTGATTAATTAAGAATGAATGCAGTGCAGTAAGTGTCTTGTAGTCTAACTCTTTTCCTACCCCCCCCCCCCCCGCCCCCTCTTTTTTACATTCTCCCTCTCTGTCCCTCTTTTTATTTGACTTTCTTTCTTTTAACTTTCATTCTTTCGTAGCCTAATAAGAAAGCTAAAAGCATGAAATTCCGCTAAACACAAACAATAGGTAACAAATATTTGCAATTGCACACACTTATTAGTCTTTGTCTAGATCTGTTACAAATGTAATGACATGTCTGATCTAATCTAATTGATAAACCTATGATAATGTAAGGTTTGTTTAAAAAAAAAAGGATTTTTTTATATTTTCTTTGTTAACTTTTTTCTTTTGTTCACTCGCGCTTTCTTTTTCCTTCACACGAAATTCAAGTTTTTAATTTACCAAATGTATGATCTCTTGACTGTTCCTTTCTCACTCCCAACACAAATGTAATTAAAGGCATATCATAACAAATGTACATTCATGTGCCTAGAGTTATCCTCCTTGTGTTAGAGAGTTATCCTCCGTGTTGGTCTTGTATTTGCTTATCTCTAGGGGGAGTGCTGCCACGTGATTACCTCCGAGTTCACGCGCTATTACACTAAGTCTTTGTACTAGAACTCACGTCATGCCTGGGGAGGGACGTCTATCAGTACTTCATACGTAAAACTAAAAATGAAAACATTTCTTGTACACGGTCTACTGTAGACATAAGATGTGCTAAATTTAAACTCATTATTTTAAACATATATTTCAGTTGTTGCTGTTTTTGTTGACAAGAAGATTTGTAATAATTTTATATTTATTTTAGTTTTTAACGTTTTTATAGACAAAAACTGTTATTGCTTTGGTGCTGCACTTTCGTTATTGTAATACTATAGAGCATTAAAGCGCTTAAACAAATTCTATTTCACCATTGTGTATACTTATAGTGGTCAGGGTAGGGGCAATGCATACTTTGTGAATTCTGACATACAATTTTTTAAATAAAAAAAATATACATACTTTATTTTTACATATGCACGGTACGCACCATTATTAAAAGAAGATCAGTAAGTCTTATAATGTTATGCTGTCGTAGACTGACCATTCTACGATTATAAAAGAGATATACTAATTGTCATGTGTGACTTGTATGTAATGTTCTGTACCTTGTCGAATGAGTGCAGGCAAATTATAAATAAATATATATATATATATATATATATATATATATATATATATATATATATATATATATATATATATATATATATATATATATATATATATAAGTTTTTCAGTATAACAGCAGCTTCCGGTCGTGCGCATCGTTAAAAAAAAACTAAGTAAGCTTATTGTGTGAACAAAATGAGCTTATTTGAAACATTTTGTTAAAACTAACATTTGAAAGGCAGATTCTGTTTTATCTTCAAAATAAAGCTCTTTTTAACGTCCCCATTTTGCCTGTAACATAATGAGTGAGCACAACAAGGCTTGCATACGTCCATCCATCCCAGTGACACTATAGCCCATGGAGGGCCCTGGCCTGCTTTAGCACATTCTGATTTATCCTGGGCTTTACGTCTCCATGCCCGGACTTTAAGCTGTTGTAGACCTGTCTCTACATCATCGAGGTCTGTCTTTGGGACACCTGCCTTTTGGTTTTTGCCGGGGAACACTTTTTGTCCTCTGTTCTCTGACATTCTTTCAAGGTGACCTGCTCCCCCCCCCCCCCCCAACGTAATCTGTTCCTTTTTAATTCCGTCCCTATGGTGTGTGTGTGTGTGGGGGGGGGAGGTCTTCCTATAGCTGCTATATTTCTTGGTTAGTGCAAATCCTTTCCTTTTCTTTCCTAAGTATTGAGCAGATTTTCTATTGTTTTTGTCAGCGTCCAGAATTCACTTGCATACATAACTAGCGTCCAGGATTCACTTGCATACATAACTAGCGTCCAGGATTCACTTGCATACACAACTAGCGTCCAGGATTCACTTGCATACATAACTAGCGTCCAAGATTCACTTGCATACATAACTTCTGGTTTTAGGATAATTTTGTAGATAGTTTTGTTTTCTTGCTTTTAAGTGTGTGTGTGTTGTGTGTTATTGAAATCTCTGTTGCCTGCCGCTAGTCGTTCCTTTACTTCTGTCATTAGGTCATTTTTTTCGAGGACCATTATTTGTTTGATTAATTTCATTGTAAAATATTTTGCTTATTATCTATGGCGTGTTTTAAGATCATTAACGATATCTTTATGCTCAATCTTCAGAGGATGTGGAATGAAATCTTATTAAAATAATAATCTACACAAAGGACACTGATAATTTTTTATATAAGCATAGACAGTGAAACATTTTAACAAAAGGTGAGGGGCGGTGATTCTTTAACTTATTTTGCTTCACATTTTATTTTTATTATAAGACACTATATTACGGGTGAATAAAATATTTGTTGCCTGTATCACACCATTAAGTTTACAAAAAGTGTACACAGTATCACTACGTCTAACTTGTCTCACGTACATTTTACGTACTGTTAAACACAGCTATACAAATCTCGGTTAATCTGTCAGCTGCAACACCGTTTCTAAAGGCTACAGTTCTTATGCGTCATTTACGTTGGATCAATAAGTCAATTATCATGTGGGTTTTTTTTTTTATATTAGAAAAAATACAAGAAATATTGTTTTGCTTTATTTTTTATATACATAAAAAAGATCAACAAAAGTCCTATTTGTTGATGCTAAACTGCTGAAGTAATGTCAAACTAAGCCTATGGTTGAACCACGGCTTATGTAAAATCTACCTCTGACAGCATCTTTCAGAGCAATTGAATGAAGAGAGAGACCAATCCACCACTGATCTTCGTCGTGACATAATCCGGATTAATCCAGATTAGGACCAACCGTTTTACTAAGTACAGAAACATCTCAAAGCCATTGAGATACAAAATTAAATTTAAGAGCCGAAAATTAAGTTTAGGTAAAGTATTTATAGTAAAAAATTCCTTGGGATTAGTCTACATTGTCCCAACAGACAGTGCGTTGACAGACCCGTTAGTTTGTAAGAGATAAAACTAACTAAATGAATGCATGTAATGGTAGACTACTCTATGCGCATATATGAAGTACATATGAAGTACATGTACCTTTTTTTTTTTCTTCATTCCTTATTAGATATATAGGTCTCGTTCACCTTGTCTTTATTGGAGGAAGTCTTGTATGGACATCAATAAATTGTTTTAAAGGATTGCTTTTAATAAAAGTCTACATAGTTAACGTGGGTGTCATGTGGCCAGCACAACGACCAGCCGCCTTTACTTTGTCCCATTAATGTCAAGTACCATAAGATCTGGGTTGACTCAGAGGTGCCCAAAGATTCTTCACCACGATTCAAACTAGGGACCTCCGGTTAGGAAGCTAAACTCTTTACCCCTTAGCCACCGCGCTTGTATTAAGCTTATTTCTATTTTCTTTCGAATATACGATAAAAAACTAAGTTTTTTTTAAATTTAAAATTAACAATTCACAAGCTAATACATACTTTTTCCCCCTCACATTCAGGCCAGTTTGCTCAAGACCTGAGTCACTTCCACATTTCCTGGCCCAGCAGAGTCAACCATGTAGGTGAGCACATAAGTCATGACTTGCATGCCAAAAGTCTGCAGCTACCTCGCGCTAGGCGTAGCGCCGACGTCCAGGACAGCATGGACATCTCGTCTGCTGCTAATGAAGCAGACACCAGTGCTCACCACGGAGTATTACATTACCAAATTCCGCTACATAAAGACAAGGACGTTGTCGTCGAGCTAAATAGGACTTCTGCACTTCTGGCTCCCTCAGCCATTCTGGAACGCAGGTCCAAGAACGTCTCTGACTCCAGCTTCATCAGACTGAGCCATCACAACGGCTGCCATTTTACCGGGACAGTGTCAGGAGTAGCCGATTCCAAAGTTGCTTTGTCCGCATGTAATGGCTTGGTAAGTACTTAGTGCGAACGAGCATAAGGGTCTTTATATAACGTATGCGATAATGTGTGTATGTGTTTATGTGGGGGTGAGAGCTAGTAGTGGTAAATACGTGTTTGCTGAAAACATATAGAATAATACTCTGGGTCACTTGAGGTAATTGCAAATATTGTATTTTCACATCGACCATTCCGTGACACGTTTTCCGACACCCTCCCACCCGGTACTTTCACAACCACATCTAGATAGTTCTTGTTGAAGCACTGGCCTACAATTGTTAGACTATCCAGAGTCAGCATCTATTCATTTTTGCAGTTTTACAAAGGAATTGGGTGGTTAAGGATTCTTTATATTTTCATAGGTTAAATCTAAACCCAAATCTCAAGTTGCGCGGGAAAATCTTATAATTGTGAAGGAATAACAGAACTCATCTTTACAAATTAAAATAATCATGAAAAGATTGAACACATACTATATATCAAGCAATAATACATATTAGAATTCAAATCCAACATGTAGCTTGAAACTTATTAACTGAACAGACTGATTTGTGAACCCTGAAACAAACTTGGGTCATACGTTTGCAAACCAAAACTTCTAGTAGAGGAAATGGAATTAAACATGTTCATTTCTTATTACCTCCCTTTACTTGTCAACTATTCTGTGTGAACTCCCGCACCTTCCAGAGCTAATGCATAAATAAACTTCCTGTTTACACGTCTCTTGCAACCATGACGCGTACAGCACGTGACAGTTATGTACATTGCATAATGGTTCTTGATAATGAGCATTTACTTTTTTAAAAAAATGGCATAATATACTGTAGAACGAGTCTTTTGACGCCACTTTACCAATGCACCGCAGTGCGGGCAGTCCAAAAAAAAAGCCGTTACGTGCTAAGGACTTAAAATTGTCAGTTGTTACAATATTTCCCCTTGCCGACTCTAAATATTAGGCGGCACGTCACATCAGCGACTGTTTTGTCTGACACCGAGTTACCTCTCTTGATTTACACGGTGATGTCTTTCACTTAGTGCTCCGTGTTAGTTTCTCATCTCCAGTTTCTGAATGGGCAACCTGCAGAGTGGATCCGGTGTTCTATTTCAATAGTGATTTTTTCCCCTTTAATATAAATGTACAATTGTTCATCTTTCTCTTTCTCGCTCTCTCTCTCTCTCTCTTTTCTCTCATTCTGTTTCTTTCTCTCTCTCTCTTTCTCTCTCTAACTAGAATGTGTTATTCATGTCTTGATTACTTTAATGCACTGGTTCATAGACGCCTACTATGTGGTTTGGTGTAAGCTTGGGATTGTCCCTAGATCGAATCTTGTTCGCCTTCATTCATAGTACTTCTTTGCTCACTAAACAAAGTCCAGTATATAACATATTAAAGTATATACGTCTGACAAGACTGTCACAAGACTATTTAGTATTTGTTTCAGTCAAGAGATGGCCAACCTTTTCGACCGTTGGCCACATACTTTTGCAAAAACAAATGCTGCAAGCCTCACCACCAAGTCCAGTCTAATTGAAGTGAACCTGTCCGCTTTCATTTTGTACAGTGGGCATATCTTTCGAGAGGCCGGATATTACCGCGTTAGTAGCCGGTGGTAGCTTAGTGGACAGGTCGGCCATCACAGTGGTAGACTTAATGAATGTCGTGTTCAAATCTAAATGTTTCTGGATCGACTGGATAAAATTTTTTTTTTGGTTAAAATCTCAAACACATCTAATTGAGAATATAGGCTGGTCTTTCTACATTCGTAACGTGTTGTGTAATTTTATAATAGCTTGCCCAAAATATGTACATTTAAAGGATGGTTAAAATAAGAGTGTAATGAACCTCATTCACCAATCGTAAACAAACAACATTTAGCCAAGTGACAACATTGATAAACAATGAAAAAAAAGTATCACGTGGCAGCCTTGAGTAAATTGTATAGAAGAGATAGAGAACCACGTGGCTAAATGTTGTTTGTTTACGATTGGTGAATGAGATCCATTATATTTCATTATATATTTCTTTATTTTGTATATGTAAACTGTAATTCTGATATCTGGTAATTATTTGTTAATACGTATGTTTGTTATAGTTCTAAGTTAAACACATAAAATCAATTTTTGCCAGCTATAAAATAACAGTTTTTACCTCTGCAATATTTCTGTAAAACCTCAGTACATTTTCTGTATCAGCACTGCACTATCTCTGTACAACTAACGTAGGTCCTAATATTTCTGTAATATCTGCCTTCATCTAAAATCTAGTTACGTTCTTTTTTATCTCCCTGTGTGTTTGGCGTGTTACAATCTTTACTTGGTACATAAGACCATCTTAAGACCTCTATCACTTTGACTGATACAACATATAATACAATTTACCTTTGAATCCCTATAGCTATTGAAACGTAAGATCCGAGATGTTCAAAGCCTGCGCTTTGGATTTCTCGGGGGTGCTATCTTATCTTATAAAATACAGACGTTACTTCAAAAAACAAGATGATTACGTCCTACTAGTGTTCTTAGGTCAATCTAGTCATGCATGTTAACCAATGACTTAAATTCTGCCAAGTCATTGGTTTTCCTGGCTGACTCAGGCAACCCATTCCATGCTCTATTAGCACTTGGGAAGAAGGAGCATCTGTACACATTTGTGCTAGCATATGAATTATAACATCCTGCTTAAAGAGAACCAACAACAAGAACATGAACCTGGCTATGATTTTTTTTTAAAACAAAAAGCAACGGCAATGTCTTGAACCCTCTAAAACCAGTCTGTGTGTACGGAACCAACATTGCGACTTAATCATGCTCTACTGATGTTGTTGGTCGGTCGTTGACTTGTAGCTCCAAGCAGCTAGTACCTACAACTATAAGGATTGCGTATTGCGTTTCAATGAAATACATGAAATAACGTTAACAAACTTCAAACAGCTCAATATGACTCTATCACAATAGACACAGAGTCAACTTGAGATGAGATATAAATCTAGCAAGAATTATATGGAATGATATTTTAAATAAAATCTAACTCAAAACTCACATTAGAAATTCGTCTATTTTTTTTTCTTTCCATTCTCTGGGTCATACTTGAATTACGTCAGACCTTATGTAGTTTCATCATACCCCGTTGCCCCAAAACCAATCACATAACTTCCTCCGCAGCCTTGGAAACACATAGGCTACACACACCATAACAATTGACTAAATTGTTAAGTGATCTTATAACATTGCATGACGTGCCGAATACTGCCTGCTAATCGAAGTTTGGGAATTACCTGCTGAAATGAACAAGGGAGGCAAACGTGTAAAAAAAAAGTTTATAAATAACTGAAATAAACGTCTAAGTGAGAGGGAGCTGTTGATATTGACATTTGAGTTTTAGTTTCATCATTCTTGTGTGCCACCCAAAACTACAATACAAAAAAAAAATAAAAAATAGCGCAACTAAAAGTTGATAAGTGCACGTCTTGTTCAACTTTACCCCAAACACACACACTTAAAAAAGGAAATTGTAATACATGTATTACTGTCTTCCAATGTACTGGTGCACCTATCTTTTTAGGCACGTTATTCTAGTCTACCACTACCCAGGTAACGTTATTCTAGTCTGCCACTACCCAGGTAACGTTATTCTAGTCTGCCACTACCCAGGTAACGTTATTCTAGTCTGCCACTACCCAGATAACGTTATTCTAGTCTGCCACTACCCAGGTAACGTTATTCTAGTCTGCCACTACCCAGGTTACGTTATTCTAGTCTGCCACTACCCAGGTAAACCTTAACACATTTTAAAAGAAAGTTAAAAACAAAAGCTCTGATTTAATTTGAATGATTTCTCTGGACTGATGGTTTTAGTTTGTGTACAATTTGATAGAACGTTAAAGTGCTAACAAGTCTATAATAAGTTTGGACCACACATCGTGAGTCCCGGGCTCACACAAAACAGACGACGTTATAATGTTCCTCGAGACGTGAGCTGGTTTGTATTGAACTCATTCACACCAGTACGTCTGCGGGCTTGTTAAAAAAATGAAGTAATTGATTATATATGAGTTCCATTTGAATAGTTTAATCCTGAAAAAGAAATCCTGAAAAGACAAAACACACGCTGTATATTAAGCAATGCTCATCTATCCCATTCTCAATACAAAACAGCGCTGGCTAGCTTTAGTACATCCTTCCATTCAGATTCTCTATTGAGCCTTTCGTCTCCACGCCCTAATCCAAAGATATTCCTCCAAACCGTCAATCCATCGTATTCATGGTCTCCTTAAAGGCTGCCTGACTTTTGGTTTTTGCCGGTATACAATTTTTGCTCCTCTGCTATCTGGCATTCTTTCAAAGTGACCTTCCCAGCGAAGTCAGTTCTTTTTTTTTATTTCTGTCACTTTAATACAATTGATATATTTCATGGTTAGTGCGTTTCCTCCACCCATCGTGTAAAACATCATAGATTTTTCGAAGTATTTTCCGTTCCCAAGTATTTAGTACATTTTTGGCTGTCTTTGAAAATGTCGAGATCTTACTTGTATACTGGTCTTTTTGTGCTATTGTATATCATTAATCTTTATTTTATCTTGATAATATTTTCTTCTTAGGAAAAGGCCGGTGCTATAGAACGCTCCTGTTTCCTCCTGATGTTCTTTCCTTTATTTCTGTCAGTGGATCATTTTTGAAATTTATTGTACTTCCTAGATATTTGAAAGTTTGAACATTTTCACTCCTGTGGTCAGTAATTTTAATTACCGTTTCTCTGTCTAATTGTTTCTTGCCATTGCGATATACTTGATTTTGCTTTGACCTCAAGTCCTGTTGATCGAGATGCTTCTTCCAGTTGTGTGAAAGCTCTAGCAAATTCAGAGGTGTCTACCCAGTAAGGCAATGCCATCGGCTCAAAGCAAGGTACATGTTTCCCATACGTTGGTATTTTATTTCTTCTTCCCAAATTCTTGATACTAGTCTGTATATCTGCAAATTCAGGTCTTTTCCTCCTCAGTTTATAAAATAGGGGAAGATGAGGTAAATCATGAACCAAAAACAAAAAATCTGTCTAGTCTATATATTTTAAGCTTTGGATGAGATCTACAATTGTGAATATTTCAATTTGAACTTAAAAATATATAATCATTATTAAAAGTTCCCTTGCAGACCATGCGATCTATAGGGTAGATGATGTTAAGATCATTAACGCTTAACGAGCAGGGTGTCACGTGGCCAGCACAACGACCAACCGTCTTTACTTTCCCCAACTAAAGCCAGATACCCATTGAAATTGGGTGGACTTAGGGGTGATTTAAAAATCCCAAAGTTGATAATCCCAGTTTTCACCAAAATTCGAATCAAGGACTCTAGGTTCAGAAGCCAGGCGCTTAACCCCTCATTTTATCATTGTTATGAATTCATTATTACCACTTTTTTTTGTTCTTTCTTGTCTGCTAACTTTGCATTTTACAACAGGCATCATAAATAACTACTTGGATTAGAGATTATCTAGCCACATTGTTTCCATCTATGACGTGATATCTAGATCTATCTCACTTGCCCTGACGCCTAAAAATGTGGCTTATCGCCCTTTGTCGTCTAATGTCGCTAGAAACGAAATGATACGACAGACAGCGCAGCTATGCGAGCACGTGACCTCGACGTCTCCGATGCTGTTCCCTTGTCATTCATCTCAGTGTGTCAGAGGGGTGGTCTGAAAATAAGATAGGTCAAGGCCACTGGACCACTGCATTTATGCAGATGCAATGATTAAGGGGGCAAACAGATAAATACCCGACTGATAAGGATATTAGAATAATTTATACCTGGTGCTGTGCGGGGAAAGGTATAAAGATATCGAGGTCTGCATTAAATAGTTGAGTGGTGGTATTTAATGTCTACCTAGCAGCTTATACAATGAAGGTGCCGTGTAGACTAATATAATGCAGGCATAAACTCAATGGATAGTCTAATGTAGTCAAACTGAATTTCCATTTGATTGGACCAATACAAATTATCTTACTTTATCTAATCTTAAAATCAGACCAAAGAGCTACCTAATAATATATTTCCGTGGTGCACAAACAAACAACTGCAGTGATTCGGCCTTAACCGAAACCAATCGTCATAGAAGGCCTGAACACTGACCTGCAACGTAGGAACTCGCAACCTATCGGCAGTGGAGACCTTTAGCTCGTCCCAGGTCATTAATGTCATATTTTGTGGAGGGATTTGGTTGCACGAACTATCACAGCGCTCCTACCACTAAAGTCAAAAGACTGATGATGATGATGAAATGTAATATTTATTTAATTTACTCGTTGGTGCAAGAGTTCATAGTTACATTAAAAAACATCCCATATTTATTTGTAATCCTCTAATCTTAATCTTTTATAATCTCTTCTCATTGTAGATTCTCTATCACTCTCTCTCTCTCTCTCTCTCTTTTCCTTTCTTTCTGTGCCAACATCTAAAATTTTAAAAAATTGTTTTGACTAAGTATACTAAATTATTTTTTCCCTCTCCAACGCAGAATCAGCGTTATTGGGTTTCTGGGTTATTATTTTGTTTTGTTATGTTTAATGGAACTCATTCTTGGCAATTTTTTTTCTCTCATTTGTACCAAATGTTCATAAATTCATTTTGCTTGTTGGTCTTAGTTCTGCATTGTTTGATCTAAGCCGAGTAGACATGATCAAATCAAAGTCTGGCGAATAGATTGGACTGTCAGGCGAAGTGCAACTCGTACGTAAGGGAGTTCCTGCTCATTTTTATTTCAAGAAAAAAAAAACTTTTTTTTTTACCTTTACTGCACAAATAAAGCTTGAAACCAGCGATTCTAAAATTGTCCTGAGAAGGGTTCGCGAAGATTAGAGGATTACAAATAATGGAGGGGTTAAAGAGCAAAATAAACATATATGCAAAACTATATAAACCGTTGCGTAGTGCGGGTATCAGCTAGAATATAATAGTCGACCGGCGGTTTAGAATACACCTCTATTTTTCAGGGGCGGCCTTAGGTCACTGCAACCTATGCGACCGCCGTGGGCCCCGCACTTTCTTAGGACCCGCGCTAATTCTAGGTGTATAAATTATTAAATTAAACCATTTTATAACTTAATACAGATTTTCTGCGGCCTCCCGATTTACCAGGAGCTCCCGAAAATCCTGGAAATATCCGGAAATTATAAAAATCTTTTAAAAACTCGTACAAATCTCCTGAAATATATAGACGAAAATTGTTATTTTGCTGTGTAATTGAATATGGAAAACGCTAATACTACGCGCGATTAAAAAAGACATTATGCAATACCCGTAATTGTGGAATCTAGTGAAAGAAGCTTCTCGCGCCTCCAACTAATGAAGAATTACTTGAGGTCAATAATTCTCGTAGATAGATTGAAACATTTGGTATTTCTTGCTATTGATCGTGATCTATATAGGAATAGAATTTTTATGATATACTTTATGACTTCGATACACGCAAGGATCGTGTAGTAATTGTGTACGTAGTAAAGAATAAATAAAATGCAAAGACGAATTTACTTTCTAATACAAACTCTTAATTTTCACTTATTATCCGTATCCCCGTGATCTGTGCACCGAGAAATCCGTTTCGTATTGGGCCCCACAATGGTTAAGTCAGGCCCTGCTATTTTGTGACGGGTGAATACAGAGTAGATTACTTGTTCTCTTTTCATGACTTCTTGGTCACAATGGTTAAGTCCGGCCCTGCTATTTAGTGACAGGTGAATAGTACTTAATCTCCCCCTCTTTCTTTTTTTGCCTCTAAAATTACGTGGGGTAACTCTAGTCCGTCCGCCTTGCAGAAATAAAAGAATGATCTTTTCATTACTTAGTGTTTAAACTCTTAAGCCATGAAGAGAATGTATATTAATATATGAAAGTTTGTGCTTCAACCTAAGAGTAAGTATTGGAAGATTGTAATTTGTTCCCACTTAACTAAAAGTTAATCACATTAATCTACCCTTTGACACTTTTACTTTCAAGTTTCTGACTTTACGTTCATTAAGTAATAAAAGAGGAACAAAAAGAATAGAAGCGATATGAAGAAATGTGGTGACTATTTGATGAAAATATTAAATAAAAACTAAAACAGAAAATGTTACCAGTGATTTTAAAATAAAAAAAAACAACGTTAAAACAAAATGTCAAAGACGCCATATTGAAACATCTTTAAATCACGAAATAGAAAACCAAGCGAAAGCGCTTAGAAACTGGGGAAACTACAGTTCTGAAAAGTGAAACAAAAACTACTCTTTGGTTTATTACAATATTTTACTTATCAATACTTCCGTATTTTGTGCAGGAGATCCCAAAAAGCAATGCGATTATGAATTGCCTCTATGTACACAAATAACTATTTTAGAATCAATGGCATCAAATTTGACATCGCGAAATGTATTCAATAGTCCTAACACAATTATGTGGCTGTCTATTATTATACCGAACACCCATTGTACGATTAACATACAACAAGAAACATTGAACAACTCTGATTGAACGAACTATATGCTAACATGCAACCGACAGAAGATGGAAAATGGGTTGTACCAAAATCAGGCCGTACTCGTAAGGGCTCCAGCTTAAGAAATACACAATTTGTGCAAATTATTATTTAAGAAATTAAATATTAAATACATGCTGTTTTAATATTTATAACATATTCCTCTGTTGTGAGCCTTCTCCCACCCCCTCCCAAACCAAAAAAAAAATTATTCAAGACCATAGACAAAAGGGGTGAGGAGCAGGTCAAGACATCAAGAAGTAATTTGTTAATGAAAGAGAGAATTCCCTTTATTAAATTGATTGTACATTCCATTGTCATCTATCAGTCATACTTACCCTAAAGTAACACTTTATTGAGTTAAATTTAGTTTTATAGGAGAAATAAAATTAAATCATATCAAGGATGCCACTTTACCCAATATCCTGGCACTCGGCTCTGAACCCTACGTTGTCAACTGTTTTGATCCTAAAAGTACAAGCGTTAAAAGAAACCCAGCCTACTTACATATGTATGTCAGCGTGACATTTGCAAACGTTCCCCTTTTTTTTTCTTTAGAAAGATAAATTTCATTTCTTTGATTCAATCAAAAGAAGCTTTGAATTGAATTGAACACGATTGCTTCCTGGGTTTTTCTAAGTTTTTTTTTTACCAAAGAAAATTTTACTAGCATTTACTATCCTACATATTTTATTTCTTAAATAAATGTAATTCTTGTATTAAGAAATAATTTTGTTTCTGCTTGTCTGGTTCTGGTTAAATTCCATGTGGCATGAATCAGCCATAAACTATTTAGTTCGCGGAGATATCACGCGTGGAAGTCGTGTAATTAAGGTTCACAATGTACTATTCGTCTCACGAGAAAATAGCCCAAGTAAGAAATAACACAAATAATAATAATAATAATATAAAGAATTAATTTAATAAAAAAAATAATTATAAAAAAGATTTTGTGCACAGAATGTAGACTAGGATTATCTCAAGTTACCCGTTCCCAGAGACCAGAGTTGTCATTAAAACTCTTGGTGATACAATTCTTGTCTAACATCCAATCTCGTGAAAGCGAAGCTAGGCCTTGCGTATAGGAAATTTCACATTAGTTTAAACTTTGATTTTAAGTAGCATCGAGTTTCATAGCAAAGTTATTCATGATCGATCTAATGGCTGTAAATCTTAACATTGTCAGACGACATTTGGAACCGATTGTTGGGCGATCTTGTGAACCTGAAGGTGTCACCGCAAGTACTTTCTTACCTATAAAGGCTCTTCCTGTTTTGAGGGACGCACCCACATGAATTAGGATTTCTTCTACCTAAGTCTTATCTTTAACTACTATTAAGATAGATGAAGATAAGAAAAGAAAGAAAGATAGATAAATAAAGATAAGAAAAGTAAGAAAGATAGATAAAGATAAGAAAAGTAAGAAAGTTAGATAAAGATAAGAAAAGTAAGAAAGATAGAAGAAGATAAGAAAAGTAAGAAAGATAGATAAAGGTAAGAAAAGTAAGAAAGATAGATAAAGATAAGAAAAGTAAGAAAGATAGATAAAGGTAAGAAAAGTAAGAAAGATAGATAAAGATTAGAAAAGTAAGAAAGATAGATAAAGATTAGAAAAGTAAGAAAGATAGATAAAGATAAGAAAAGTAAGAAAGATGAAGATAAAAAAAGTAAGAAAGATAGATGAAGATAAGTAAGAAAGATAGATGAAGATAAGAAAAGTAAGAAAGATGAAGATAAGAAAAGTAAGAAAGATAGATGAAGATAAGAAAAGTAAGAAAGATAGATGAAGATAAGAAAAGTAAGAAAGATAGATGAAGATAAGAAAAGTAAGAAAGATGAAGATAAGAAAAGTAAGAAAGATGAAGATAAGAAAAGTAAGAAAGATGAAGATAAGAAAAGTAAGAAAGATAGATGAAGATAAGAAAAGTAAGAAAGATAGATGAAGATAAGAAAAGTAAGAAAGATAGATGAAGATAAGAAAAGTAAGAAAGATGAAGATAAGAAAAGTAAGAAAGATGAAGATAAGAAAAGTAAGAAAGATAGATGAAGATAAGAAAAGTAAGAAAGATGAAGATAAGAAAAGTAAGAAAGATAAAGATAAGAAAAGTAAGAAAGATAGATAAAGAAAAGTAAGAAAGATAGATGAAGATAAGAAAAGTAAGAAAGATGAAGATAAGAAAAGTAAGAAAAATAAAGATAAGAAAAGTAAGAAAGATAGATAAAGATAAGAAAAGTAAGAAAGATGAAGATAAGAAAAGTAAGAAAGATAAAGAAAAGTAAGAAGATAGATGAAGATAACAAAAGTAAGAAAGATGAAGATAAGAAAAGTAAGAAAGATAGATAAAGAAAAGTAAGAAAGATAGATAAAGAAAAGTAAGAAAGATAGATGAAGATAAGAAAAGTAAGAAAGATGAAGATAAGAAAAGTAAGAAAGATAGATAAAGAAAAGTAAGAAAGATGAAGATAAGAAAAGTAAGAAAGATGAAGATGAGAAAAGTAAGAAAGATAGATATGGAAAGGAAAAAAGATAGATGAAGATAAGAAAAGTAAGAAAGATGAAGATAAGAAAAGTAAGAAAGATGAAGATGAGAAAAGTAAGAAAGATAGATAAAGATAAGAAAAGTAAGAAAGATAAAGATAAGAAAAGTAAGAAAGATGAAGATAAGAAAAGTAAGAAAGATGAAGATAAGAAAAGTAAGAAAGATAGATGAAGATAAGAAAAGTAAGAAAGATGAAGATAAGAAAAGTAAGAAAGATAAAGATAAGAAAAGTAAGAAAGATAGATAAAGAAAAGTAAGAAAGATAGATGAAGATAAGAAAAGTAAGAAAGATGAAGATAAGAAAAGTAAGAAAAAAAAAGATAAGAAAAGTAAGAAAGATAGATAAAGATAAGAAAAGTAAGAAAGATGAAGATAAGAAAAGTAAGAAAGATAGATGAAGATAAGAAAAGTAAGAAAGATGAAGATAAGAAAAGTAAGAAAGATAGATAAAGAAAAGTAAGAAAGATAGATAAAGAAAAGTAAGAAAGATAGATGAAGATAAGAAAAGTAAGAAAGATAGATAAAGAAAAGTAAGAAAGATGAAGATAAGAAAAGTAAGAAAGATGAAGATAAGAAAAGTAAGAAAGATGAAGATAAGAAAAGTAAGAAAGATAAAGATAAGAAAAGTAAGAAAGATGAAGATAAGAAAAGTAAGAAAGATAGATGAAGATAAGAAAAGTAAGAAAGATAGATGAAGATAAGAAAAGGAAGAAAGATTGATAAAGATAAGAAAAGGAAGAAAGATTGATAAAGATAAGAAAAGGAAGAAAGATTGATAAAGATAAGAAAAGGAAGAAAGATAGATAAAGATAAGAAAAAGAAGAAAGATAGAGAAAGGAAGCAAAGAGAGTAGGATATATCGAAAAAAAAAATAAAGGAAAAAGAGAGAGAGAGAGATAGAGCGAGAAAGAGAGAGTGAGAGATGAGAATAAAAGAAAGTGTGTGAGAAAGAGAGAGTAAGAATGTTAGAAAATTAGAGACAGGGAGAAAATGACCCAGGTTGAGAAAAGACATGAGAAAGAAACACCCCCCAAAAAAAACAAAAAAATCTTATTTCCAATATCTTTTATCTGAGGCCTATCGATAATTAGATAAAAAATAATATTTATAACTCATTAAAGCTTTGAATTTTTTCCCTCCTATTTCTCTCCTGGATGACCTGTCTGATAGTCTGCTCTCTCCGTCCCCGAGGTGTCCCCCCTCCTCCACTGACTTTATCAAAGGACAAACACATGTAAGGCAATAAGATTTCGTGCTAGCTATAATTAGTCCTCCCACACCCCACCCCCGGCCTTTGTGAGCTGGCTATCTGCAGAAGCGCTATGAGGAGATAACCCAAGCCTGCTGTACCTGATACAGACTCGAGTACTGTCAAATGTTCCTGCATGTCTATCACTTAGTACTAATGTCCCAATGACTCAAGATCTTCGGGCTAGTCCTTCAAACTAGTAACATGGGGAAATGATTTTTTTAAAATGTACAAACATAAAAATCATTTGTGTACATAGATGTGGTTAAACACCTACCTATCATGACCTAACATAAACCTACCACGAACCCAGGGCAGGCGTTACAAACTTAGGGGTTTAATTTAATGGATGCTTGCGAGGCGCCTCTTCTAACTTTTGTTATTTACAATAACAACTATTTCTATTAATTAGATCATTATTTCACCATTTGTTATACAGCATGCATAGGAAGCAACTAAAACACAATAGGCGCCAGTGGGTTATTTAAAGTTTAAGTCAAAATAGGTTAACCCTTTAGGTCCTACATTTTTAAAAGACTGTAAAAAATGTAAATTGCGGGGCCCCTGACTGGCTCGGGGTTCAATTAGGAGTAATCAGACAAATTGGCCTGATGCCGCCATTCACGAACCTATCATGAATGTAGCATGAATTAGCTTGAACCTAGCATGAATGTAGCATGAATTAGCTTGAACCTAGCATGAATGTAGCATGAATTAGCTTGAGCCTATCATGAATGTAACATGAATTAGCTTGAACCTATCATGAATGTAGCATGAATTAGCTTGAACCTAGCATGAATGTAGCATGAATTAGCTTGAGCCTATCATGAATGTAACATGAATTAGCTTGAACCTATCATGAATGTAGCATGAATTAGCTTGAACCTATCTTAGATCTGAAACTAACATGGGCCAATCCCGAATCTAACATAAGCCTATCTATCAAGCTCAACATATCATGGACATATAATATATATTGTTACAAATGAACAGTGATAGGTAGAGGTCAACCTACTGTGCGAGACAGTAGAGGAGAGATGTGTACGACTCGATGCAAGTTAACTAGGGTAGAGTTAACTGGAGTGGACTACTGTCGTTAAAGTCTATACAGCGAACTACAGTGGACTTGAGCCGTTACAGTCGATGTAAGACGTGTGCGGCTCTGATTCGGTAGATTTGAGTACGACTTGGTTCAGCTTTGGGAGACCTGGAGCGACACTGGAAAGTGTGTCGTTGGTCTGTTCTGTGGAATACGGCTCGATGCAAGTTGAGAAGAGATGAATAGCAACGAAGTGAAGAGATGAATTGCAACGAAGTATAGCTAACTGTAAACTGACAGATATTGCAGTCTTCTACGCTACATGTTACAGTAACAAATTGTTAGAGTTAATAGTCAATAAAGTTATATGAAGCTGAAAGTTTAGTCGTCAAGTTCTTTACAGTGTTTTTATTTGTGTGCCTACTAGTACATTTAGCCAGAAGATTCTGAAATACGTAACAATATCAAATCAATAAGACATGAACCTATCACGAATCAAGTATGAACCTAACGGTTTAACTAGTCGCATGTTATGGTTATGTTTAAGTTTACAAATTAATTGACCTGCACAGCGACCTATGCACAAAACAAAATCGTGATTTTGGTAAACAACATTGAAACACTGTTATGTTGTGTTCCTATGAGCAAGTTTTTCTTTCTTTTCTCACATACTTTGTGCTGGATGCTTGCTAGTTTATTTTTTTTCAACATAAGTACAAAGTGCACGACATTCGGTGTTTTTTTTTTATTTAACTTTGGAATGTTTTGCCAGCTGGCTTTGTCCCATGTGTGCAGCAGCCAAGATGAGCAATGAGTCCGTCTCGTGTTTCATTCGCTGTGGAACTTGTTTGTCAAACTGACATATGTATTAGGTCTATACAGATCTAGAACTGACATATGTATTAGGTCTATACAGATCTAGAACTGACATATGTATTAGGTCTATACAGATCTAGAACTGACATGTCTTAGGTCTATACATATCTAGAACTGACATATGCATTAGGTCTATACAGATCTAGAACTGACATATGTCTTAGGTCTATACATATCTAGAACTGACATATGTATTAGGTCTATACAGATCTAGAACTGACATGTCTTAGGTCTATACATATCTAGAACTGACATATGTATTAGGTCTATATAGATCTAGGTCGTCCTAGTTTACAGCATCAATAAGTAACAATACATACAAGTGTTTTAATTTCCTTTATTGACCAGCATTCTAACTTAAAGTATCAATACACTACAGACTGAATTACAGTGTAGTGAATTTATTTAAGGACGTTATCCTCGAAGACTTTTTATAGAGTTTTGTTGTTGTTTTTTATAATTATTTTTATTTTAGTAACTATCCGGATATGGCACGCGAGCCTTAGGGTATCACTGATCTAGGGGATTTGGATGTATGTCAAACATGGCGAATGTTCCCGCCCCCCCCCCCCCCCCCCCCAAAAAGTATGTAAATGGGAATTAACCCGTTTAGCCGAGATATTCATATCTAATATATAGAGTGTACTATAAAATATTGTGACAATGACTTTCCTAACGGTTGGCACCCGGTAAGGCACTTTGTTCAATATGAGGAAAAATTAGCACTCTTCTTGTATTTTAACGTTTGTTATTAATTTCTAGCAGTTAAAAGTTAGGCAATCTATTACTGAGTACTGCCACCCATTTTTCTTTTACAAAAAAGGTAGTGTGTGTAGACACACATACACACACACACACACATATATATATATATATATATATATATATATATTAACAAGATAATAGAACAGATCCTTGACATTCCATGTGGGGGGTGGGACCATTGTATTCACACTCTCACGAATCACACATAACCTAGCACACTAATATATATATTCCACTAATGTAGCGATCATAAAACGCCAATATATTTTTGTTATATTAGAATGTGTAGACTTTATTCCTACTTAGATTAAAGAAAAAAAATCATGATTTTTGAGGATATTTCCATCACATAAGACGATGGTGAAGTTATTTCCATCACATAAGATGATGGTGAAGTTATTTCCATCACATAAGATGATGGTGAAGTTATTTCCATGACACAAGATGATGGTGAAGTTATTTCCATCACACAAGATGATGGTGAAGTTATTTCCATCACACAAGATGATGGTGAAGCTATTTCCATCACATAAGATGATGGTGAAGTTATTTCCATCATATAAGATGATGGTGAAGTTATTTCCATCACATAAGATGATGGTGAAGTTATTTCCACCACATAAGATGATGGTGAAGTTATTTCCACCACATAAGATGATGGTGAAGTTATTTCCATCACATAAGATGATGGTGAAGTTATTTCCATCACATAAGATGATGGTGAAGTTATTTCCATCACATAAGATGATGGTGAAGCTATTTCCATCACATAAGATGATGGTGAAGCTATTTCCATCACATAAGATGATGGTGAAGTTATTTCCATCACATAAGATGATGGTGAAGCTATTTCCATCACATAAGATGATGGTGAAGCTATTTCCATCACATAAGATGATGGTGAAGTTATTTCGTTAAAATTCCTTTTGATTTTGACGACCTAAACGTAATATTCAACAAGGAGGACACAGACACAAACATTTTTTGGGGGAAAAAAACCACCAAAAAACAAAGCTTATATATTAAGTTCAATTGTATCAATTAGTTTGGATCAGCCATGTTTACTATCGACCTAGACATAATAAATGTGTGCGATTTGAAATATTTTTACCAATTGTTTCTGCTTACCTTTTAGCTTTCTCAATGCGCTTTGATCCTATCACGTGTCTGGACTAGTTGTGAAAGGGAGAGAGAAGGAAGGGGTATCAAGAGTTTTCAATGTGACTATTTTAACTTATACCAGCATACTGTCAAGTACGATTTCTTTCCCTTGTACAAGATACGAAAGAAAATAATTAATTGTCAATAGTTAATTACCTAATTGGTAATTTTTTAACATTGATTCTTGTTTTGTCAGGTAAAAGAAATAATTGTTCAAAATTTTAGCTTAATCGGAGATTTTGTGGAGAAATAACGTGTACAAACTTTTTAGCATACAGACAGACGGACAGAGTGAGTTGTAGTAAGCTTTGTAAACAGCACAAGAACAACTGTTATTCCTATTTGGGGAACTAAAAATGGTTGTTTGATCACTGAGCAGTTATTGTGTACCTCCTTCACTTACTATAGTCCCTTTGATTTAAGTCATAATTATGACGTATATCTGTTTATTTATTTATTCAGGGCCGGACTTAGGTAACTGGAGGCCTTAGGCAAAGTAAATTTTGCGGCCCCGAAGGAAACAAAATAAATAATAAACACTGAAATAATAAAAGTATGCAATTAATGTATGTCAATTCAAGCCAATTATTAACTGAAATCCATATTCAGGAAAGCCCGCAGTATGTAACCAGGGTTCCACAAGCTTCTTAAACATATTCATGCATATGTCATAAATCTTTAACAAACCAGACTCGAAGTAGAGTGTCGATATTTTCACCACAAGGAACCAAACAAGGGTCCTCTAACATAGGTAGTCTAACGAATGTATACACTTTATAACTCGATCGACGTTTATAGCTAGACTAGTTGACATAGAGACATACTGAGCTCTGCTATAATTAATCCAAGTTTCGCAATTGGAGACCCTTGGTGACTGCCTAGTTTTCCCATGCTTAAGGCCGGTCGTGATTTATTGACTACATGGGAGACGTCCAGACTTGAGTTTGTTCTCCAATGCTGTGTCCTATAGTTTTAGTCATTCCAATTTTTTTAAACTAAAAAATCAAAATCAAAATGAACAAAAAAGTTGACTGAGGTCAAGATCTCTAAGCACTATTATAATACATTCTAATAGCTTATAATACATTATAATTCTATACGATTTGGTTACACTCTGTTGAACTTGGTCTGGGGCGCCTCAGACGTTAAAGTGGCCTGACTGTGTCACCGCTCTACGAGGTTCAAAGAAACTTAAAACACTATCAAGGTATACAATCTTTGACTGGCGACACCTATTCTTTGTAGTATCTAAGTTCTTTGACATAAGGCTGAATGTCAGAAATATAGTTTCGTTTCTTTCAAGTGCTCTTTCTTTTTAATTGTGTGCACCTTTTATGATTTAAAAAAAAAAAAATTGAAGTTTGACTCCATGAAGATAAGTTATTTGGGGTTATTTAGCGGTCATTTAAAAGGATTTAGGAAACGTGAAATGTGGATATATGCAAGCGTAAAGTTAGATTTAAAAAAAAAAGGTGGGGGAAGGGGAGGGAACTGGATGATCGTCTGCTAGTTCATTCACAAAAATGGAGGAAGGTTAGCCATCAAGACGACACCCGGTGCACACAATTTTAACGTACGTCTGTCTGTAAAATCCCCACGGTGTTAGAGTTTCTTTATCTCTTTGATTTTTTTTTTGTACCAACTTGAACCCCACCACCACTCTCCCTCCATTTACAACGGCATCCACAAAAGTTGTAGCGCCACGACTCCATCTCTACTCCACCTCTCTACCTGGATACTCTCCTAAAATAAAGTTAATGTTTCTTTAGTCTCTCCGCCCCCTGTCCCCCCCCCCCCCCCCCCACTTCTTTATAAACTACAAAATCCATAAGTTTCATTATCCCAGAAGGGGAGTAAAAACCCAAACAAAAGTCTGTGTTTTGAATTCAATAGAGGATTGAATGCCGGTTACAATTCATTCAGAACTTTTTTTGATCTAAATTTTGTTTTAAATGCTGAACCCTCGAGAATCGTAAGGTCTACAGTTTAGAAAGAGTGGCTTCATTTCCCAGACTCTGAATAGAAACAAATTCATATGAACTCAAACACAGAGACCATTTGAAGGCTGACTGTTTAACTTTGCCGGTACCTTGAGAAACTATGGCATTATAATTTGTTCTTTTTTAAAATTTCTGTACAAAGCACAAGCTTAAATGGAAAAAAAATTATTAATTTAACCGGTACAAAATTCTGAAGATAAGAGAAGTGACTAGGAAGTTGTGTAGAGTTCAATCGAATCTAGAGTAAATTGCTGTGGATTTTTACAAATCTTTATCAACTCACTCTGTCTGTCAGTCTGTCTGTCTTTCTGGAAAACGTTTTATACGTTATTTCTCCCATATCCATGATCGGATCAAGTTGAAACTTTGCAGAATTATTCATCGGCGTAGACAATGCATGAATCACTAGAAATATTGAACAAATTAATAAAATGATTTCTGGTAATTAATTATTTAGTTTGATACCAACAATGGACATTAATTCTTCAGTATTTCACAGATGTCGCTAAATATGTAGTTTTGTTTGCTCTTAGATAATTGAACACGTTATCTCTCCCACACCCATACTCGGATCAAGATGCAACTTTAGACACTTAACTATTGTACCTAACAAAACATTCATGAATCGGAAACAAAATTAACTAATAAGTCAATTAATTATTGGTAATAAATTATTTTGTTTTAAATCGCATAAGGGAAATTACTTGTACATTAATGAAAGATATATTTGTAAGTGCGGAGTACTTCTCCTTAGATATTCTTTATTTTTTAAATATTTTGCATGTTATCTATATTTTTCTGTGTTTAACTTTGTCATGTATATAATGACATACTAATCTAAAAAGTAACATATTAACTCAATATTTGTGAAGACACTTTTTTCAGCATCAGAAAAGAAGTTATGATTATGTACAACCACTTTATGATGGGACATATTTCTAGAAGTTCCCCTTCTTCCCTAGTGCCGTCGGGTAGCCGAATCAACCAGATAAAACCAATGGTTTTGCAGAGTTTAAGTCTAAGGGACGTAACTATTGTCTATTTTTCAGGGCCGTCTGCAAGATTAGAGAAGAAACTTTACATCAATAATTTTTCATTTATTGGTTTTTCTGAACTTTATCTCCATTCAATAAATCCTGACGTTTTCTTCTGGTCTTATAGTCTATGTCTCTCTATACCTATACAGTCCATATCGGCGTTTGCAAGGATATCGCTGTTTGTTGTGCGGTCTTGCCACCGTATGTCCATGATGGAGCACAAACATCTTTGTTGAAAGCATTCAAGGAGTCTTAGTTGCTCTCAGTTTAATACCTATGTCTCAGACCCAGTTACGCTTGGCAGGGCACGTATCCCGTATGGGGAACGAACGTATGGCAAAAGTCTTTTTTGGTGAGTTAAAAGGTGGTTGATGTAACAGAGATGCCCGACGGAAACGCCTTAAAGACCAGCTTAGGCGCCAACTTGCCTTAGCCGACAGAGAGCACCTGGTACCATGCATTCAGAACGAGACAGCAGGAGGTCACTCACAAAGGCCGCAGGATACACATTTGGGACAAAATGAAAATCCTCTGCAGAGGACAGACGCAGACGGCGAAAAGAAAATGTTAATGACCACCGGCGGACAATGGTTATGCTTGCCCTGGATGTGGCAAAATATGTAGGTCACAGCTGGGGCTGTGTAGCCACGGGAAATACTGCATTCTTCATTAATCTTCGGACTCGAAGACAAGCCTTATTATTATAGTCCATATTTTTATCCTATTTTAGCAGTGAAGCCCAAGGATTGCACTCACACAGCTGAGAGTTTGGATGATAAGTGTGAAGTAGACATGGATGACTTTGGTGATAACATGAACGAAAACTATTTTTTTAAAATAAGAAATAGAGATTGTGTTTTACAATGATTTCAGCAGCAGAAAAATTCGCTAACGATCAACATGGTTTGTAGGTTTGTAAAATTAAGGCGAATAAAATAAAAATTAATAATAATAATAATAATACAGGTGATGCATGTATCATAATTTTTTTTTATCCATTCAGTTTAAACTATACTCCATACTATCTAGCTGTAATTATATAGGCCACTGAGTGACATTACCATAAAGAAGCAATAAAAAAGACATATATTGTACACGAGCGATATATATAACGTTTTAATATGTTTTATAATGTGATTATATAACATACAAAAAAAAAACAGTTATTAAAAGGAGGAGGAGTTTTGAAGGGCATTTACACAATCTACTTCCTGTTCTTTGAGCAATCTTTTCCTGTGCATCTTCTTGACGGCATGCCAATAATACAGTCTCCTCGATTGAGTGTGTGTGTGTGTGTGAAGTCATGCTGTGAATATCATTGAATAATCTCATTTAGAGCAATGAGTGTGTGTGTGTGTGTGTCTATTTAAAGCCATTCATGTAGTAAGTAGACTTAACCTACACACGAGCGTAGATAACATCTACAGGCAGCGGATCCAAAATTTGTTGTTCATGGCGCTTATAAAGTTTATAGATCTACAGAAATCTACTCATGAAGATGTGCATATAGCTCCACTAGAAGCCACAGCTGTCATTCTTACATTGATCAGAAATTCCCTTTATAAAATGTTTCTCAACTTAGTCTGCTAAATATGTGATATGGACTTTAAATTAAAGTTTAAGAATCGATACTTAATAGCTCACTCTAATACATTTACAGCTAAGATAGCATCGATTTCTTGCCTTCTTATCCACAGACAACAATGCAAGTAGACTCTATGTCGATACCAAAAATGTAAAAATTCGAATTCATTTGTCGGTACCTGAAATTTCAAAAACTTAATATGATGTGTCGTATATACCTTGCAAGAGTCCGGAACGCAAACATAGTATATTGTTATATTGGAACCTGGTGGTGAATATGTCTAGAAAGTCTCAGAAGTTATACCTGATGGCCCATTATCCAGTTGTGTCATGGAGATTCCTGTGAAGAAATAGAAGAATGCAATATTTCAAGTAGAATTCTTGAACAGATTGTACATACACAATATATCAGGCATTAATAATTTTACTATTTTAAACTAGATAATATATCCACAAAAGAGGGCTCAACGTAAAGGTTGAAACTAATAGTTATGAATGAACTTCTATTTATAGTTTTTAAACCTAACATTAAAGTAGCGCAAATACAATAACTATTTTTCCTTTTCAATTATCTCCCCTCGAATGTTTATTCTTCTTTGTAAAAACCTCAAGATACTAGAATAAATAAAATAGACTTCCGGTTTGCACGTAACTCCTGATGTACATAAAAATCGAGCTTGCCAACCTCATGGAACCATTTTCAAAATAGAATTGAATAGTTGAGAAACTGTTGTCGTAAACTAATTCAAGAAAAGGGATTTCGTAGTAGTGTAGATGGCGAAAGGCACAACTCATTCCGATGTGATAATTATGTGAGGCAGCGAAAGATTAGCTTAGTAATTACCTATTACTATATTTTTGTGGAAGTGACAAAGAAGAGTAGTTAGATCTAGTACTCTCCCTTGGATCTGGGTTGGTTCCAGATTCTCCTGTTGGGGGAAGGCCGCTTTAAAAAAAAACTTCCAATTGCCTATACAATATTTTTAGACTCGTTTGCATGCCTCAAGGCCACCGCGTGCCATTCACACCTCGTTTCATTGACTGCACTTTTCTGACATTCAACGAATCTCTCGAAGCGTAGACTATTAATGCCACACTGGCTTTTGATACTGTAAATTCGTTAATGTATTGGGTTGTACTATATCTATTTGTTAATAAGCAATCTCTTAAATAGCATAGATTTATGTCTGTATTTTTGTTAAAGCTTATATCAGTTCACTCCGTCTGGTAGGCCTACACATTTTGTACACGTCATCTCTCCTTCCACCCATTCAAGTTGAAACCTTGCATACTTACTTATTGTCCCTAGCAAAACATAAATCAGTTTAAAAAAAATAACCAGTTAATAAATTTGGGGTAATCAATCAATTTTGTTTCATATAGAAAAGAGAAATATATCATACAATATTGAGAAAAAATGTGCCGTTTTTTCCTATGTAAACACTTTTTTTTTTTTAAAGATATTTTTTTTTTTATTTTGCTTGTTCTTTTTCCAACAGGTCCGTTTTACGAAGAAAGTGTTTGTTTTTTTTAATTTGTGGACGCACGGGCTTATAAATGTTAGGGTTACCTCCCATCTCATGATCATGCGTTGACTGCAAACCATTTCGGTGAAAGTAGCCGGAAATTAATTCACATTTTTGCGCCAAGATGTATTGAAAGATTTTATCCTAACTTAAAAAAAATACTTCATAGACTACATAGAGTTAAACTAAAAAGTAAATTACGCCTGTCATATCTTGCGATGTATAGGAGGACATCTGTGTCATGTGGCCAGCACAACTTTCCCCAACTCTTGTCAGGTTGGGTGGACTTAGGGTCGTCTTCACCGAGATACAAATCGGAGAACCATTGGTACAAAAGCCAAGCGCTTTGACAGTCAGCCACCAAGCCCTTGTAGCAGGGCCGGATTTAAGGCAGAGCAGCCGGGGGCTACAGCTCTGGGACCTCCACAAAAAGAGGTCCCCAGAAAAGATAATTTAAATGGTCTTACTCTCCACAACCTCAAAAAACGTACAAATGTAGGCGACTTTAAAAAAAATTACATATTAAATAATTATAACTTTTATTTTTATTAAAATAATATAAAATTTACAAGTAGCCTATTTCTTTCTTCTAAAATAGGGCTTGCTATAAGCTATCAGTATGTTTATTTATAATTGTTAAAAAGTGGATTTTTATTAAAGCTTTAAAAAAGTGTTAGCGCCTCCACAAAACTTCTGCTCTGGGGCCTTCCACATACTTAAATCAGGCCCTGCTTTATAGACTACACATAGAGCTACAGAAAATATTGATACCTACACGGATGCTTCGTTTTGAGAAATACAAAAACATAATTAAGCCTAGTCCAAAGAAAAAAAAAAGAAAAGAATATTGGCAGTAAAAATATTGCCTGTATTTGACATTCCAATAATAAAGGCTGAACTTTATCAGCTTTGTGATGCACTTTGTGATTAGGTTATATTTTACAACAGAGCCTATATCTTTTGTATATTTCTATTCAAACTAAATATCAAAAATATAATAGATATTGTTGTAGCAGTAAAAAAAAAAGTCTATGATTTATTGTTAAAGCTGTATCAATAACAACTAACAATGTATATTGTTATTTCGCAAGGGAAAAGTTTTTGTTCTCTAAGATTATGTCTATGGAAATGCTTACAAGGAATGTTTTGATAATATCTTCTCAACTTCCTTATGAAGCAAAACATGCTCTGATCTTTCAAGATTTACACTCAGTAAAGTAACAAAGACGTTTAGTGATGCATTTCTATCATTTTGTTATGTTTCGTTTTCCAGAGCATAGTAACCCAAGGTCGAGAGATCGGAGAATTGTGTCAATTCTAGTTTTCTTTTCTTCCAGTTTCGCTCAATGTAGCCATTGTGTCATTGTGATCTGGGAAAAGACAATGTTCGCATGAAACGAGCACACAATAAAAATGAAATCAGCACATCTAAATTCCATCTCTCCTTACCTATTTTTAGCCCAAAGTGTGTCTAAGACATAAAGCTATCTAGAAAATAACAATTAAATTAAATTATAGTTAAAAACAAACAAAATAATAATAAAAAAATTGTATAAAAATCTTATATCAACTCTCTCTCGGATCAAGCTGAAATTTTGCACAATTAATTCTTTTACCGGACAACACAACAATTCATTAAAAAAAAGTTAATTGACTATTGATAGTTGATTATTTGGTTTGGTATCTCGAACAAGGGAAAGAAATTGTACTTGACTAAAGTGGTGGCATTAGATGAATTAGTCCCCTTTATAAGCATTAAAGTAAGTTTCAAACAAACAATACATAACTATACAATCTTCTATAGTCATAAGTACCTCACTATCCGAGTGATTAGTATGTTGGCATGAGGAGGCTTGATCCATGAGTTCAAATTCGGGTCGTTTCCCCTTTTTTTTTTGTAAAAGCTTTTAAAAAAGGGATAACAGCAAAATTCCCCCATTCACCGTTCTCTTTTCCCCACCACCCATGTTCCCACCCCCATGTTCCAGACATGTGATAGGATCATAGCGTAGTGAGAAAACTAAAAGCATGAGAGAGCGCTAAACAAAAACAATTGGTAAAAATATTTCTAATCCCACAAATTAATTGTTGTTGGTCTAGATCTAGTACAAATTTAATTACATGACTGACCTAAACTAATACACTTTTGTATAAGCTTTGTTGTTGTTTTAATAAGTATTTTGTATGTTTGACTGTTGTTGTTTCGTGTTGTTATAGAATTTGTTTTTGTCGTGTGTGTTAGACGTGTGTGTTAGACGTGTGTGTGTTAAACGTGTGTGTTAGACGTGTGTGTGTTAGACGTGTGTGTTAGACGTGTGAGTGTTAGACGTGTGTGTTAGACGTGTGTGTTAGACGTGTGTGTGTTAGACGAGTGTGTTAGACGAGTGTGTTAGACGTGTGTGTTAGACGAGTGTGTTAGACGTGTGTGTTAGACCAGTGTGTTAGACGAGTGTGTTAGACGTGTGTGTTAGACCTGTGTGTTAGACAAGTGTGTGTTAGACGTGCGTGTTAGACGTGTGTGTTAGACGTGTGTGTTAGACGAGTGTGTTAGACGTGTGTGTTAGACCTGTGTGTTAGACAAGTGTGTGTTAGACGTGTGTGTTAGACGTGTGTGTTAGACGTGTGTGTTAGACGTGTGTGTTAGACGTGTGTGTTAGACGTGTGTGTTAGACGTGTGTGTTAGACGTGTGTGTTAGACGTGTGTTTTAGACGAGTGTGTGTTAGACGAGTGTGTGTTAGACGAGTGTGTTAGACGTGTGTGTTAGACGTGTGTGTTAGACGTGTGTGTTAGACGAGTGTGTTAGACGTGTGTGTTAGACGAGTGTGTTAGACGTGTGTGTTAGACGAGTGTGTTAGACGAGTGTGTTAGACGAGTGTGTTAGACGTGTGTGTTAGACGAGTGTGTTAGACGAGTGTGTTAGACGAGTGTGTAGTATTTTTGGAGTGATTGTGTCAATAGTTCTTTTTTTTTTCTATTAGCAGTGCGCTGATAAATAATTGAAACGACAGTAGCTATACAATGAGGTATTTTCTTCTGTTGACGATTCCATAGGAAAACTGAATTTTTGAATTTTTTTTTCTCCAGCGAGGGTTCCTGTTGATTGAAGGCGAGGATTATCTCATAGAGCCTGTCAAGGGACACAACGTCACCAAAGATACTGCCCATCCACATCTAGTATACAAGAGGTCAGCACTTCCTGACCACTTGGACTTCGTGTCCAGGCAGAAAAGGAAAGAACCGACATGTGGTGTCCAAGGTAGGACATTTTTCACAGCATCTGTGTCCTTGTATTTTCTGCCAGTCAAAATTGAGACAGCATGTCCGTCTGATATGTTCTCTTCTTGTACTGATCAGTGTGTAGGTCTTTCTGTCTCTTGGTCTCAGTTGTTCAGACTTTCTAATTCCCTATGTCTTTTCATCGGACTTTCTGTGGTCTATTTACTAAGTTGTATAACTTATATTACATATTACCCGTGACAGAATTAAAATGTGATAGAAACAATATCTAAACTTTAAAAACACTTGTCAAAGCGAGCATTGATCAGCGATTTTTTTGTGGAATGGTGGAAATTAAACTTATTTTATTTAAAACACACTATTAACAACCGAAATATACACAATCCTTTAAAAAAAAAGAAAACAAAGCTTATCTGAAGGGGAAGAAATCGCACTTAAAACGATCTCTATCCATAACCTACAATTTATTTGCCTTATTCAATATCAAACAAAAAAATTAATTACCAATAATTAATTGACTAATTAAGTATCTTTGTTTATTGATTCATGTTATGTTAGTTGCAAGAAATAATTGTTTAAAGTATCATCCTGATTGGAGAATGCTTTCAGAAAAAATAGCGTTAACTTTTATTTAAGGGGACTAAACCCAACACATTTAGCCATATCAATGAACCCTGAGGTATTAGTTTCCCTTGTTGGTATTAAATAAAATAATAAATACCAGTAATTAATTGGTTACTTTTTTTTTCATTGATTCATATATTGTCTATCTAAATAAATAATCGTGCAAGGTTTCAACTTGATACGAGAATGGGTTTGGTAGAGATGAGCGTACATACTTTTTACAAGACAAACAGACAGAGTGAATTGATATAAACTTTGTAAAAAGTAATATTTTGTGAAAGCATATGTACATGGATTGATTAGTATTGTTACATACAAACTGGTTGAACCTCGCGTCATGCATAGCGGAACACATTAAAATCCGAACCTCTACTTTTTAATTCCCACAGGCTGTAAACTCTGACCCATACAACTCCTTATCAATCCTACAATTACAAAAGCTATCTAAGTTATTCGTAAATTATAGGCAGCTATATTTGAATTTGTAGAAACTCCCGATTTATACTAACTTAAATGTATGATTGGTTGTTGCTTATTTCTATAAGTTACTGAGTCCTTTTATTCGATATGAACTTTGTGCCCTCTATATTGCGCGAGCTTGAGTTATTGACGTCTCTCTAAAAAACTATAAGGCACTTCTCTCTCTCTCTCGACATATTCCTGTAAGCACATTTGCGAGACAAAGTATAAAAATATATAAAAATACTTAAAAAAACAAAACAAAGCGAAGTGTAGCTGTGTCAAGTAGTTTGGATCAGTCATGCAATCAAGTATGCAATTGATCTAAATCTGTGGGATTATAAATGGTTTTACCAATTGTTTTTGTTTCGCGCTATTTCATGCTTATAGCTTTCTCAATACGCTATGATCCTATCACTTTCTCAATGTGCTATGATCCTATCACTTTCTCAATACGCTATGATCCTATCACTTTCTCAATACGCTATGATCCTATCACTTTCTCAATACGCTATGATCCTATCACTTTCTCAATACGCAATGATCCTATCACTTTCTCAATACGCTATGATCCTATCACTTTCTCAATACGCTATGATCCTATCACTTATCTGGGAAAATGAGTGGGGGGGGGGGGGGAGAAAGGGAAATCTGATTATATTTTACCGTAATCGTTTTTGAAAAGCATTTATAAAAATAAAAATAAAAACCTGCATTGGAACTCCAGCCTCCTCAAACAGACATTCTTCTATCCATTCTGCTTCAAAGCGGCGACGTATACAGGGGGATACTTCAGCGTATACAACCGCCTGAGTCAAGTAAAAATTGCTTTCCTTGTTCGAGATACCAAACAAAATAATTAATTACAACAGTTCATTAACTAATTAGTTAATTTTTTTATTGATTGTTGTATTGTCAGGTAAAATAAATAATTGTGTTGAATTTCAGCTGGATTCTAGATAAGGTGTTGAAGAAATCACGTGTACAAACTTTTTACCAGACACAGTGAGTTGATAAAAGCTTTGTAAAAAGCGGTAGAAAGCAAAAAAAATGTCACAAATGCCTAACTCCACTTGAAAATAGTTTCTATAAATGTTTCAGTAGAAAGAAGGATGCTAACTAGGACGATTCTCTTATCGAACTAAGTGTATGTCTGATTCAATACACGAATATTAACAGCCTGCTCTTGGAAAGCAACCTTCCTTCTCCAAAAATATGTTTTCAGTTTGACCCTCATGTTAAACAACACCAACAACAACACGAGCTACATTTGATACGCTTGAATAACTCATTAGGAAACGTTCTTATCTAAATGATATCCTAAAAACATTCTCGTCACGTGTGGGTACGGATGGAGTTAATTCAATGTTTGTCTGTAACTTCAAAAGGCGCCAAGACGTTTGTGTTTCAGCAGATGTCAAAAGGTCGAGGACAGAGCAGATCACGGAGCAGACAAATCATCAGTTCCATTAGCGTCCCTCTAAGCCCCTGTTTGTTATCATGATAAATAAATAGCGATTCGTGTCTCAAGCCTTTCCGACGCCATTCTTCCCAATTACTTAGTGAGGCTCTCTACTTGAATTTGGCTTTCCTATGTTTGGAGCGAAGTTAAACCTTGTTGAATCGATTGAAATCACTGACCTGCATGTCATTGCTCACGCCTCGCAAAGAACAACAACAAACGTCTTACACGCCTGGAAGGCACGTACACAGACGTCCTTGGCTCTTGGAACGTCATCAGGTAAGAGCAGATGTCGGTGAGCTGTGTGCGGTGCATTAAGGCATGGTTTACAAGACAACATTCAGCTCACTAAACAAACAGTGAACATTAACTCTACTATCTTGTCTATGTAAATAATGATACGAACGATGTACATTGTACACCAATAAGATCTTACGTCTTCTATCTCTTTTTACCCCAAATGGTGCCTGGTATTAACCTATCCAATAAACAACAATTAAATAAAATTAGAATTAAAAACAAGCAAACTAAAAAAATAGACATTCTGTAAAAAACAAATCTTACCTAGAGGCGCGGTGTCTGAGCGGCACCTGGGTCCGTGGTTCGAATGCTGGTGAAGACTGGGATTTTTAATTTCGGGCGCCTCTAAGTCCACCCAGCTTTAATGGGTACTTGACATTAGTCGGGGAGAAGTAAAAAAGGCGGTTGGTCGTTGAGTAGGCCACATGACACCCTCGTTAACTGTAGGCTATAGAAACATGAACTTTACATCATCTGCCCTATAGACCACAATGGAACTGAAATGGAACTAAGACTAAGACCGCTTTATTGATCCTTACGGAAATTTGTTGTGATTACAAGGACTCTTTTCTCATATAAGACAGCTAAAGTAAGAAATCCACACTTACAACTATATTTTCAAGAATGTAGAAGTTATTTCCCTTTTACGATATCAAGCAACATTAGTAATAATTAATTGACTAATTCGTTAATTTTCAAACTGATTAATGTTTTGTTAGGTACAATAAATAATTTTTTTAAAGTTTGAACTTGATCCGAAAATGAATGTGGGAGAAATAACGGGTTCAATTTATCTAAGGGAACGAAACCCTACATGTTTAGCCATATCTATGTAAACTGAAGAATTAATTTCGTTTGTCGTTATTTGTCACGTAACATAAAGCAGCTATTGCATACGTTTTTTTAGACTTGCAACGCAGGGTTAGGGTTGCATGTTGTTGACAAGTAATAGCATCACGATATTGTTTGAGTGTTTAGTGAATTGTCTAAGAGAGAGACTTACGGTAGAAACAACTCGAACATCAGAAACACATTGTCAGAACAATACAATCTCATGGCAACATCAACCAAGACATCAGGACAATTAGCCTCAAGAGTATCGTGTCATCTGACTCTCTCTCTCTTTTATCACCAGTAATTAATTGACTAATTGCCCATACGAGGTAAACATGTTCAGTTTAAAATTATTATTTATTTATTTTTTGCAGAGACCTTAATTGTTAATTGTTCCGTTATGAAATAGTTCGACGTTTTAAGAATTTAATTGTAGAATTAAACCAATTAGATTAAGGTTTGCACCTTTTGGAGATACGCCACAGAGAATCCCCTTCCCCTTTCCAGGTGAATTATAGGCCTATTTTTTTTGTGTTACGCAGAAACCTACGCGCGTAATGTTATTAGTGAAGCTAGCAATGTCTGGGTCATCGACACCTCTACTTCCAGACTCCCAGTTGTGGAATCGTGAATCACAATATGATGCCTGGACTGACCTCCTATCCTACCTTGTTGCCACCCTCACCTACCTTGTTGCCACCCTCACCCCTTCACACTCAGCTTCTGTTCACCTGTGAGCACCTCAGTCAGTAGGTGTATGTTGTGTACTACTACCCCCCTCCCTTGACATCCACACCTAGCTCCAACTCTCCAATATAGGACACCATGATGGCTGTACTACAAATTATGACATTGTTAGAGCGACCTGCCGAAATGAGCGGCTTAGTGGGTAGAGAGTCAAGCGCGCAATCTTTGAGAAAGGGAAGATTGCTGCAGGCTAAGAATACCTTTTTGAAGTGCGCGTACCAGGCATCCAATAAACATTTGGGCCATAGTAGTTTTAATGACCTTTTCGTGTTTACCGTAAAGATTGTTGGGGAATGAGATAAACACAAGAGGGAGGGGGGAGTGAACTATTTGAAAATATAAAGGAAACGGATGACGGATATTATAAATAGACTTAAGCAGTTCTTTTTTTTTTTTTTTGTGTAAAAAAAAATTAGGTGCGGTATTCATTGATGGATTGCCTAACTTTTAACTACTAATAAATTAATAATAAATGTTAATATACAAGAAAAGTAATAATTTTTTCCCATATTGAAAAAGGTGCCGGTACTGTGTACCGATGGGCAACGTCACAAAAAAAGCACTGGACAATATATTAGTCCTATAGTTAGTCAGTTTGCTTTTTAATATTTTTTTTAATTGCTTTAAATTTATTGTCATAATATGTCAATGGAAACAGGAACTTTTAACTACAAGACAATTAGATGATAGAAAACTATTTCATTTTATCATTGTGTTAAACAATGCTTAACACTATTCAAGTAAATAGATTATGTATCATGACAAAAATGCTAAGAAAACCTTTCCGACTACTAACCAAAGTAAGTCAAAGATAATGATCAAAGAAAATAAGTATGAATTAAATAGTGCCAAGACTTCAGCTAGACTCTCTCAATTTATTATTTTCTTTGTAAGTATCTTTTCTTCCTCTAGCTACCTAAAAATGGTCCGCGGTTTTGGTGACGAAATTTAAAATGTTGTTTTTTTTAAAAATAAAACAAGGAAGAAAATTAAATGTATTACATTATATTAAACTTTAAAATGAATTTATTTCTCTAACTAGTCACATCATCTCTTGTTACATTATTATATTCCAATGGTAGTGTTTCACCTATACGATTTCGTTTTATCTGTATGTTACTTTGTCGTTTCGTGTTTATTCCTTACGTTTCGTGTTTATTCCTTACGTTTCGTGTTTATTCCTTACGTTTCGTGTTTATTCCTTACGTTTCGTGTTTATTCCTTACGTTTCGTGTTTATTCCTTACGTTTCGTGTTTATTCCTTACGTTTCGTGTTTATTCCTTACGTTTCAGTTTATTGACAAATGATATTCTTCATATTTTGTGGTTTTAAATTATATTTTTTTTTGTATCCCACCTGAGACTTCAATGAAAAAAAGGCTAGGCGAATACTTTCCAAACGTTTTACCTGTCTTTAAATCTGACATTACCTGCACTACATCTCCAGCACTTCAACCTTTCACACCTTGTAACGCTCAGACGCAAACCGTTTGCACAGTTTACCTTAGAAACACTTTGGCGCAATAGAGGCTAGTACATCTGCACCGACCTAGTTCCAAACTATCACCTGGTGCTGTCACAGTCTTCGACACCTGAGGGCGACTGACCACTCGAAAGAAGCGCCTCTGTGTGAGTCAACCCGCCACCCAAGGCGTACCCCTAGATTTTCAATATTATCCCAAGTCCTCATCAAACATCTCTTCATGGCATCTTGTCTCTGAAAATGGTTGCTAGCATAACAACTAGCACACTTCATCTGAAGTCGTCTCCCTTGTCTGTCCTATTGCCTCTGTTCCTACGGTCCCACAGTTCAAAGCGTCTAAATGTTCGGGTTGATTCACCTGTCTATAGACTCCCCTCAATCGTTCAGGTTGTTACTGTTTTTTTTTAACTTCACAAAACAGCGTGATAATTTTCAGTATTGACATGTTAATGAGCAGCTGAGGGGTTGGGGTGAAGTGTTAGTATGCTTGTCGCGTCCAGTTACTGGGTGAATTAGAAATGCAATCCTTTGTCATTGCTGTAGAGTCGCGTAGAGCAGAACTCATCTTGCCTAAACCAAACAAAGGAGAGTTGGTCTCATTAGATGGCGGCCCACTGTGCTAAGACTGAACTAACATATGACGTGTGATATATTTTCCCCTCTAGTTGTGACAGGGTCATATGAATAAACATACGTTGTGAACTTAATAAATGCTTTTTTTTTATCCTCCATCTGTTTATATGCTGGTCTTACAATTGTAAATACAGTTGACTGAAAATCCGACATTTACGGGACTGGGGTGATGTCGGATTGCCGAAAATGTAGAATTACTAAAGGTTAGCTGCAGTTCAACGAGAATTCTATTTAGGATGTAGTAACTTGATATTCTCTTCGACTTTCAAGGGTATTAAATAAACAATAGAAAACAAAACAAGAAAAAAAAAACATTATTGATAAAAAAAAACAACATATAATTTCAGTTTTCATATTTTACCCTTTACCTTTACCTATCCCTTAGTCTGTTGGACTGTTGGGGCACCATGCAAGATTCGTCGACCATCTTTCTCCATTTCTCTCTGTTTTTTGCCTTAGAATCTCTTTCCATTCTTTTATGTTATCCTCCCATTGTTTTCTCTGTCTGCATCTTCTTTTTCCTAGTACTATTCCCTGAAGGAGGGTCTTTGCGAGCCCCGAAGGTCTTGTAATATCGCCATAGATTTTAAGCTTGCGTTTTTTTACGATAGTTGGCAGGTCATCGTGGGGGTCCAATCGCTGCAGTCTCTTGGTTTGTGATGCAGTCTTTCATATGCTGTACTATATTACAATTTTCGCCTACCTACATTCTAAATGTATACACTCTACAGTATAAATTCATCAAACGAATTTACACGGACATCGCCACGCCGGGTCAAAATACAAAATGGCTTGGATTATGAAATGTCGGGCTATTACAAGTCAACTGTATTAACATTATAGATACATACGTCTAACAGAACGTGAATTCACTCGACCTCTAATAAAGTCAGTGCTGTAGTTGGGAACACTAAGTTGAACTCTATTATGTTTTTCTTCTTCAAGAGTGGGTCGTCGCAGCCAGTGGGAGACATTGTTGCACTGTTTAACCTGCAAGCTTGCACTTGAGAAATAAAAATGTTCGCCATAAATGTTTTTCCATCTTTATTTCACCCCTTCTCTTAATCCCGAGGAAATCCTTTCACTGGGGTCAAACCAATTATTCAATGTACAAGATTAGAAATAATCTCCAGACGACTTCTTTATTGGTGTTTACAGAGTGACATGCCAAGGTGGATCATCAGTTGTAGCTCGTGATTAGCCAGGTACCTGGTAGCAATATACTGACGGAATTTTATATATATATAATAAAACCTATAAATAAAACACTATTTCATTATGACTATTATTGTTTGACTTCAGTTTGCTAACGATTTTCTATTTGTTGTTTTATGTGATTGAAAAGCTTTTTTTTTTAGCAGACGTAACAAGCTAATCGGAATGACGTCATAAAAGTAATGTAAATATTATAATACTTTCAAACTAAAACATTATTACTACTGTGAAAGCTGTAACGCTGTTCTTATTCAGTTTCAACCGAGACTGTATAGTAAGCGTATTATGCAATACGTTATGTGTGTATGTGTGTGTGCTATAGAAAATGGTGAAACGGGGTGTTCGGGGATGCTAACAGTAGAAACCAGGTCGTCCTGACGAAACAGAAATCCCGTAACACCATTAGGAAATAAACACATTTTTTTTCACTTGTAAAGCAACGCTTGGAAAAGTGAAGCAGACGAGACTGTTTACTCCCGCGCTCTACCTCCACCCCCCCCCCCCCCCCACCGGTTGAAAGCAGCGGAATCCAGTGGGACACGGCCGTGAGTTACAAACTGTTTGCAACAATATGAAATTACTTTTACATTTAGATAGAACTACAAGATTGAGGTCGACGGTGGAGATATAAATGAGATTCTTATCTGAAATGTTCAAGCTTTATGTAACATCAGCAGAAACAACTGAATGGGAGATAGTGAGCTTGGTTTTGTTTTTTTGTACTAATCATGCTTTCAATAGTCAGGATCTCCTAGTTTTGCATCAAACAAAATGTTACTTCTATTTGCAACATAACAGGACAGAGTCTATCTTTGAATGACACTGTTAGACTTATTTTCATTACAATGAAACAGAAGTCCAACTACTAAATATACATAACAAATTGAAGTAATACAATTTATTTCTAAATAAATTACATATTATCATATTGTGGTTACAGAAATGAAACAAACCTGTTTGATGCCGCTATTAATTACTAAACTGAAAAAGAATAGCAATGACTAACCACAAGAAAGTATATACATCCATGTATAGGTAGGTTTTCAATAACAAAATCTCCATTCAACTTCCACAAAATTACAGAATATAGTTTACACATATGTGCATATTAACATTGAATTCCATAACTATAGGGCGCTCCTTTAGAAACCCACAAGTAGCTACCCATCAGTAACTGGGCAAAGGTAGCCACTGTACCTATCTCAAGCTTGCTGATGGCATTGATTAAATCAGATTTCTTTTTTAAAAATCTCTTAGTTTTGAAATATGATGGCCACTTACACACATACACTTACACGCTAACACTTACACACATACCCATAGAAACTTGAAAAACGCATTTACGCATTAAGATACGACACATATCTGATACATTTCAGTCTAAGATACGACACATATCTGATACATTTCAGTCTAAGATACGACACATATCTGATACATTTCAGTCTAAGATTCGACACATATCTGATACATTTCAGTCTAAGATACGACACATATCTGATACATTTCAGACTAAGCCTATTAAATGTTGTTAAATCATTAGTGTATTGTGAATGTACTGCAGTATCTATTTTTCTCACCTGTATAGCGGGTGCAGACATAAACATGTGTCTATGAGCCTGTCTGTCTACGGCACTTGGCTCTTTTTTTTTTTGTTTCCTCTCTATTGTTAATTCTTACAATTACGTTCAATTGTACTAAGCGCTAGACTACATGTCCCGCGCTAATCTGACAGTTTAAGCCTCCGGATTATCAGATAAATAATTGGCTAATAAAAGAATAGACTAACTTGTCAGATAAATGTCAGAGTATTCTAAGAGTTATCTGAACTTTATCTTTACCTTGCTGAAAATATTACGAACAAACGGAGCTTAGGTTTTTGTGACATAGACATGAATTATAAAATGATAATTTAAACAGATGAAGTTAATAAGCTAAATAGTTTAAGGAATTGATGGCAGTAAGTCTAAACAAATGCTAAAAAGATTTGGCTATCGTAGGAAACATAAACATTATTTATTTCGATTGATGAAGTATTTTGAGCATGTATTACAATGACATTTAGAGATGGTGATTAATTAATGGTGACAAAAAAGATGAAGCTCTGAAAGAAACATTTCTATAGTCTGCTCTAGTCTAGGATTGTTCAAATATGACATTCTGATTGGCTGTTCTCCAAGAGACGTGCTGGTAGGCTGCTCTCAACGTGATATGCTGACAGGCTGCTCTAAGCTAGACATGATGACAGACTGCTCTCAATGTGACACGCTGACAGGCTGCTCTCAATTGACATGATAACAGGCTGCTCTCAACGTGACATGCTGATAGGCTGCTCTAAGCTAGAAATGCTGACAGGCTGCTCTAAGCTAGACATGCTGACAGGCTGCTCTTAATGTGACATACTAACCTGCTGCTCTAAGCTAGACATGCTGACAGGCTTTTCTCAATGTAACATGCTGACAGGCTGCTCTCAACGTGACATGCTGATAAGCTGCTCACCTAGTGACGTGGTAATGTTTAATATCCTAAGAATGTCTGAAATGGCGTGCTTGACTGTCCTATAGATCATACGTGACTTTTATTATTATTTTGTATATTCTGGTTTTCTACAGAGAAATACAAGCGAGATATCCGACACAGAGAAAGGTGGGAACGGCATAGACGGAGCACGTCAGACAGACAGGAAGGCCGCAAGTCTCACTCCAGGAAAAAGAGATCAATCTCCACCGAGAAATATGTCGAGACCTTGGTGGTCGTGGACACTGAAATGGTCAACTATTACGAAAATGAAGACATAGAGACATATGTGTTGACTATTATGAATATGGTAAGATCGTCACGTGATCTCCTCTTCCTCCCTTTTATTTTCCTTCGATGTTTCTACATGTAGATATTTGAGGGTTTTCTTTTCTCTTTTCTATTCTAGTTTGTTTTTCTGTTGTTTTTTTAAATTATTAACTTTCAACTTTGTCTTTGCCTTTCTTCTATCCTAACTACTGATCTAAGCCTCTATTCAGTTCTGTAGTTCAATATTTGACATTTCCGCCTTCTTCTTCTAATCTCTCGTTTCTCCTAAAGTTTGCCTCGTTTAGACTGCCTCTGATATTACAATGCAACATCTTACCTCTCCTTCACAACGGTTCCATTGTCATAAAACTCAGTATTGGCATATAATTATAATTTCATTATAGCCTTTAACACTATTCAGTATATTTATTTTGAACTATAACTAGACTTCTAGCTTACTAATTATTGAAACCATTGTGTTTTCTCTGTGACAGGTCGCTAGTTTATTTCATGACGCATCCATTGGAAATGCCATCAACATTGTAGTGGTGCACTTAATTCTCATCAAAGATCCAGATGTAAGTTCCAACCTTCTTCTTCGTTCTCATTTTGATGTTGGAGCGTTCAGATGACTAGACCAATACATGAGATGAACTGCAAGAGCGTTCAGATGACTAGACCAAAACATGAGATGAACTGTAAGAGCGTTCAGATGACTAGACCAATATATGAGATGAACTGTAAGAGCGTTGAGATGACTAGACCAATATATGAGATGAATTGTTGGAGTGTTCGGATGACTAGACCAATATATGAGATGAACTGCAAGAGCGTTCAGATGACTAGACCAAAACATGAGATGAACTGTAAGAGCGTTCAGATGACTAGACCAATACATGAGATGAACGGGGTGTAAGAGCGTTCAGATGACTAGACCAATACATGAGATGAACTGTAAGAGCGTTCAGATGACTAGACCAATATATGAGATGAACTGTAAGAGCGTTCAGATGACTAGACCAATACATGAGATGAACTGTAAGAGCGTTCAGATGACTAGGCCAATATATGAGATGAACTGTAAGAGCGTTCAGATGACTAGATCAATATATGAGATGAACTGCAAGAGCGTTGAGATAACTAGACCAATATATGAGATGAACTGTTGGAGTGTTCGGATGACTAGACCAATATATGAGATGAACTGTTGGAGTGTTCAGATGACTAGACCAATATATGAGATGAACTGTTGGAGTGTTCAGATGACTAGACCAAATATGAGATGAACTGCGCAGTGGTTTCCGAATCAGGGAGCTCTCCATATATAGTTTTCTTTCTATTGGGGCCTGTGTTTTGTACGGGCCTCTTGGTAAAGAGAGCAGTTTTGGAGGACATGGTCATCATTCTCTGGTGACACTCCACATGGGCAGATTTCACTTGTTCGAATTTTGAGCTTCCGGTACATATGTTGTCTCATTCTTTTGTGTCCGGTCCTAAGTCGAAAGGTTAATTGTTCCAACCAATATTACATTATTTTGTAATAATAGAAGTCTTAAATATCAAATAATGTTTTTATAATAGGACATTCAAAACATAGAAAGGAAAACTAGAATGGTCACTGGTGGGATAGCATGGTTGTGGGCAATAAAATAATCTTTATTCGCTGAAACAGATTATATCTAATTAGTTCGTTAACAAGATCAAAAATTTTTAGACGATAGTCCCCTGCTTCGCGTCCAATAGTATGTATGTCCGAAGTATGTCGTATATACTATATGCCATATCTACTATACAGAGCGCGCACTCCTATATACAGTACTATGTATATTTTAAACAGTACCATATATGCTATAAGCAAGTACAATACAAAGGCCTACTAAGAAGCAGTTGGCCTAATTTCTAGACTCTTATGTTTTAGAACTAAATTATATAAATATGGTGAAAGTCTTACAGGTTCTCTCTACGACATCGGCGCAACGAAATTACGCACTTAAGAAGGTAATATATATAATCAATGAGGAATGCAGTATTTCCTGTGGCTACGTAGCCCCAGCGTAGACCTACATATTTTGCCACATTCAGCGCAGGCATAACCATGGTCCGCCGGTGGTCGATTTAGATTTTTCTTTTCTGCGTCTTCGTCTGTCCTCGGCAGCGGATTTTCTTTTGGTCTCAAATGTGTATCCCGCGGCTTTCGTAAGTGACCTCTAGCTGTCTCGTTCTAAAGCCGTATGCAGCCATGTGCTCTCTTCTATGCCAGTTATATTCCCCAGTACAAGTACCATATCTACCAAAACAGGAAGTAATAGACATTTTGATTGTTTATTGTATCTGACTAGCATGTTGGCCAAGTTTCTAGTGATTCTGTTAGGACTGTTATAACTGCATTGTTACATTTGGCAGACTTTTTTGTGTTTTGTTTCTTTTGGTAGGCCTGTAATTTTTTTTCCTCAGGAAAACTTACAAATCACCCACCATGCAGACAAAACTCTAAAAAGTTTTTGCAAATGGCAGAAAAATATCAACTTCAGAGATGATGACCATCCCAATCACCACGATGTAGCCGTGTTACTTACCAGGTTAGATAATAGTAATAGAAAGAAAGGGTAAATTTAAAGCGACGTTCACCAAATTTATAACTTGAAAGTATGTTTTATGATACCTTTTAGAAATATTTTCTTTAGCACATTAATGTTTGGTCTTTGTTAATTTAGCGTAACCTATTGCAAACGAAATAATTAGTTAAACTAAAGTAATTGTAGAAAATTTAAACTATGTTATAAACCTACTGATTCTTCCTGTGATTTGCTATCCAAAAACTTACTCTCCATAAGCAATGTTTATCTAAAACACTATAACTGCCAACTGGGTTCTTAGAAGGTTAAAAATTAAACTTTTAAAATCAAAATGAAAGTAATAAACTCTTTTTATTCAGTGGAGGCTTGAATGTAGGCCTATAAGTTCTTTTTTTTTTAAACTTATTTTCTTATTCTTTATAAAAGCGCGACAGAATTAGGTTGATTTGGAAATATTTCTTAACCTTCGACTTTGCTTTCTCCCTCCATTTGTCCAAAGACTCCCATCATAACAATTAAAACATGATCAATAACAATCATCATTTGTATGTAGGTCTACCTTTGTTATTTCAGGCGAAATATTTGTACACGTATGAACGAGCCTTGTAACACTCTAGGTCTGGCACAGGTGGCGGGATTGTGCCAGCCACATAGAACGTGTAGCATCAATGAAGACACAGGCTTGTCTTTGGCGTGGACAGTGGCTCATGAACTTGGACACAAGTGAGATTTTATTATTACCCAGAAGTTATAATTCTCCCCTAGCACTTGAAAGGTTCGAATAGCACTTATAATGTGCCTGTTTTTTTACCTTACCAATACTAATCTAAGGAGCTAGATCTAGAACAATAGGTCTATCACCATCTCCAATTATTAGTCAAGCTTTATGAATGATCTGTGAACAAGAACAATATTATCACTTCCCAATATTAGTCATATTTGTATGAAGGATCTGTGTGTTTCTATGAAAATATTTTAAAAAACTACAGCCACAAAGTAAAGTAGCAATACTACATACAACCCTAAACCATGATATAGAAATACGAAAACATTTACTGAAACAAATAGCTAGAGAGAGAAAAAGATGGGATGATAGAGTTTCACATTTCATCTGCTAACATCTCCATTCAATTTGGTGCTTGTCACTAGAGCATGAAGCAGCTGTTGCATTAAGTTCATTTTTAGATTCCTGCAGCGCAAGGGCCATGGTATATTGTAGACAAATTTCTTGTTCTTGGAACAGAAGTGTGCTTTCCTAGAGCAGAAGCAGGAAGTTAATTCCATGACCATGAAAGGAGAGAGGTTGATTGGTTCAAATATAGTGAAAGGTAGATGATAAAAAAATATTTGAAAGAGTGGAGATAGTCAAAATGGAGCCTGAACGAAGACAGTTAACTTGTTTAATTAAATTGTATTGTGCAGTTTGTATTTAATTAAAGTGATTTCTAGTTCCAAAATTAAACTTTTGTATTTATTGTTGAAGGATCTAAATAGTTTTGAATTTGTAGTTTGCATTTGAATCTCGGCATAACAATATTGTTTTGAGTGTTCAGTAATTGTTTAAAAGTAGAAATGTACACTAAATTATAATTATATCAAAAACAAAATTGTCTGATCAACACAATCACTTCATAACATTAAGACATCATTACAACTAGCACTCAAATAAAAAGGATTGTTACTCTTTCAAAGTGTCATAAGAGTGTGCCTGAGTAAGCCCCAAAAAAGCACTGAATTTAAGAACCTTATTGACATGCCTGAGTTGATTAAAAATAGAGACTTAACCATCTTTGTTTTTTGAAGGAACATCTGTAATTTATTATATACATTTTATGTTTTTTTTATAATGCTTATAATATCAATATAATAATAATAGGGTGCTGAGAGGTGCCTTTGAGGGTACAACAAAACAATGAATTTTCTTTCTCTTTAAGAAACTCAACCCTGGCAGTACCAGAGAATCTGACCCAGGAAACTACAGACCAGTATCACTTACCAGCATCACATGTAAAATCCTAGAACACATAATATGTAGCAACATCATAAACCACTTAGACAAACAAAATGTCCTCACACCATACCAATATGGCTTTAGGAAATATAGATCATGTGAAACACAACTAATAGGACTAATTGATGATTTTTCAAAAGGTTTAGATAATAGTGAACAAATAGATGCTATCTTACTAGATTTTTCCAAGGCTTTTGACAAAGTTCACCACCATAGTATGCTTAAAAATATGCTTAAAATATTTCGGCATTAATGGTCCACTGCATCAGTGGATTAAAGATTTTCTGATAGGGAGAGAACAAACTGTAATAATAAATGGCTCTAAATCAACACCAATAACAGTTAACTCAGGTGTACCTCAAGGAACAGTCTTGGGTCCACTACTATTTTTAATTTACATAAATGATTTACCAAATTGCATTAGTTCAGGAACAAAAGTCAGATTATTTGCAGATGATTGCATAATATATAGAACAATAAAAACAACACAAGACACAGATATTTTACAAAGAGAATTAGATGAATTACAGAAATGGGAATCAAATTGGAGCATGTCTTTCCACCCAGAAAAATGTCAGTTGTTAAGAGTAACAAAAAAACTAAAACAAATTAATTCTACTTATCTTATTCATGGCAAACCAGTAACACAGACTAAAAACGCAAAATACCTAGGTGTTATAATAAATGAAAAACTGTCATGGAATCCACATATTGATGAAACTATTAAAAAAATCCAACAAAGTATTAGGGTTTATTAAAAGAAATTTCTATAAATCAAATAAGAACATAAAACTAAAATGTTATTTAACCTTGGTTAGGCCAATAATAGAATATGCATCCACCTCAACTCAAGAAAACATTAAGAAACTGGAACAGACACAAAATAGAGCAGTGAGATTTATAACAAATGAATATTCACATTTGACTAGAGTAACACCTATAGTAAAATCACTAAATTTAGAAAGCCTTCAGGACAGAAGACTCAAAAGTAAAGTAGCAATTATACATAAAACACGGAATCATAATCTTCAAATATAAAAACAAATATAAATATACTCTGAAAGACACAAAGATAAAGGCACATTCCTCGTCCCATATGCTAGGACAATTTGTACAAATACTCCTTTTTCCCTAGTGCTATTAGAGCATGGAATGGGTTGCCTGAGCTAGCTAGGAAAACCAGTGACTTGGCAGAATTTAAGTCATTGGTTAATATGCATGACTAAATGCATGACGCGTAGGACGTAATCATCTTCATTTTTGAACTAATGTCTGTATTATATAAGAAGAAGATAATGAACACTCATTCGTTTCTAACATAATAATATTTATGTTTTACATGTAATATTTTTAAATACAAAATTTTATCATTTTCACTATTATATAGAAATGTGTTTTTTTGTTTCTCTTTAGTTTTGGTATGAAACATGACAATCAATATACTGACTGTACTACTGACACTGAAACTCATTATGTCATGGCGACACATTTAACATGGGACAAAACACCATTCACATGGTCTAACTGCAGCAGATCAGCAATCACCAAGTTTTTAGAGTGAGTTTCTTTTGTTTATATGTTTTGTAAAGATTCCAAAGTCAAATTTCAGTTAACATTTTAGCCCCAACTTAACCCCTCTAGTGACTTTTTAATAATTTTTTTTCACTTTCTCCATAGTTATAAATTTTCCCTTAAAATTTTTTTAAAACAACAAACAAACATCAGGTCACTTTAGCTATCAGTACCTGGAAGGGCAAAAAGGGGTAGGCGTAAGATGCAAAATGCGTCTAGCCCATTTCCAACTAAACTAGCTATGTTTATGTGTGTTTTGTGTTAGCTGTTCACATTTCTTTGCTTAGAACTGTGTTGTAACCATACTCTTTAGTGAAGTCTATAAAGTCATCCAACTTTAGTCATTAAATAAATTGAGGTGTTGAGGTTTTTTTGATGTTTAGCTTTTGTTTATGTTGAGCTTTTGTTTATGTCTACTTCTTCATTGTAAAAGTGAACTATTTCAATAAAGCTACAATTAAACATTATCTTCATTTAAGGCTACAATTAAACATAATCTTCATGTTAAGGCTACTGTGAAACACGTTAAGACTGCAATTGATTTTTGAATTGAACATAGTCACATTATATGTCTACATTAAACGTAGTCCATGTGTTATGGCTACAACTGAATGTAGTTCCCATGCTAAGATTACAATTGAATGTATTCCATGTTATTAGTACAATTGAATGTATGAGCTAACTGAATGTATGAACTGATTGAATGTATGGACTAATTGAATGTATGAACTAATTGAATGTATGAACTAATTGAATGTATGAACTATAACATGACCTTCACTTTAATTGTTTCCCTTTTAAGCCGCAACTGGGGCTATTGTTTGGATGACCCACCTGGTCAGCATGATTTTAAGTATCCAGAGCTTCCACCTGGGACAATGTATGATGCTGACCATCAGTGCAGGCTACTTTATGGTGAGGGTGCAGAGCGTTGCAATGGCATTGAAGCTTTGGAGGTAGATATTGTAGCATGATATACATTTTTAACATGACCGATCGCAAGTAACTATCACTAAAATTACCAGGGGTAGGGTGGGGGCATTAGTAACATTCCCTCAGTACTCTCCTTCCCACCTTCAAAGATTCTAAATCCACACTTTGTCTAGAGAATCAACTCATGTGACTTAATTATTTAAATATGACCTTAACTTTGATAAAGGTTCTAAATCCACTATTTGTTTAGAGAATCAACTCATGTGCCTTAATTTTTTAAATATGGCCTTAACTTTAATGAAGTAAATCCACTCTTTCTTTAGAGAATCAACTTATGTGCCTTAATTACTTAAATATGGCCTTACCTTTGATAAAGAGTCAATCCACAAATAATTAAAACTCTGTGATCTAAATATAATTTTTAAACTCTTTATTATTTGCTAACTTGATGTTTGGTCAATGTTTCTTTTGCCAGCAAATTTGTACCACATTATGGTGCCGTGTGAACAATAAGTGCTCTACCAAATTACAGCCAGCCGCAGTAGGAACACTCTGTGGAACAGACAAGGTTTGTTGTTTTAGTGGTTCTTCCAAAATGGGGGAAAAACAGTTATTATTTTTTTTGTCTGTCTGTCTATGCGTCAAAAAGAAATGCTTTTAGAAATTTGAGTTCACCATATTTTGTAGTGTACTAAAAAAAATAGGTGCAACAGCTTCTTTTGGTCTTCTAAAAGCAAATCATTTGATTTTAAATTTACAGTTTTTTTTCGTACCAATGAACCATATTTACAATGCTTTTTAAGATTCAAATAATATGCGTTTATTAAACAAATTCAATTAAATATACACTGTGGATTTAAATATATATATATATTTTGGTGTGTGTCTAAACAAGATTTAACATTCAATTAATGCTATGCAACAGACATACAAGAGCTATGATTACAGAAAGTTGCTAGATCTATTATTTCATCTATGTCTTTGTCTTCATGTAAAATCCATCACTGTTCACAATAGCCTCTCAATAAAAACTAGTAGGCCCTCATGTATTAGACAAGTGATTTCAGTTAATCATGCTTTGAATATACATTTTGTATGGAAGAAGATAGAATTTGGTTACTGATAATATTTAGTTGATATTTTCTGATAAAACTAATAGGCCTATATACTTGTGTCTTTTTGTTTTATTTCTTAGTGAATAGTTATTGCTATAAGAGGATGTAATTGATTTATACTTCTATCTAAAACAAAAATGCTTCGCAATCTAATTTCACCTTTATGTTTGTCATCTGTAAGTCATCAAAACCTGTCCTTGATCTGCATTGCTAACCAAACAGTGGACCTACAGGGGCTGCTTAAATTTCTTTTTAGTTTCCTCTCACTAAACTTGAACGTAACACCAAATACAAGAATAATTATGATTGATAGTCTTCCCCTGGTTTGTGTGCATATTAGATAAAATGTAATTAGTTTGTTTCTGTACAGAATAACTGACAATATAGAATTAGCTGCTTAATCCTCTTGTGTTAAATGTATAGTGTCTAAAAGAGTTAATTTCCTTATGTTCCAGTTTCTGAAAAAAGAAAATAATTTACTTTTGTTTAAAATAAATAAATGGAATGTAAATTATTTTAGAACTTTGTGAAAAAAAAAAAAGAAATGAATTTTTATCAATGCAAATGAATAAATATAGCAATTTAATGGATGGCATTAATTTTTCTTCATTTAGTAAACTAAAAAAAGGTTTTAACTGAGAAAATGATTATAGACTACTAATCTATTAACATTGGCAACAGAAAGACAGCACACACAAGATGTCACATTATCTTTTTGCCATGATGGCATTGTTAAGAAAAGTTTGTTACAAGGGAGTCAATATCACGACTAGGAGAGTTTATTGTTTTGGTAAATGTAAAAAAAATTACATAAATCTTAATAGGGACTTGTTACTTTAATTATTTGCATCTATTTGGAGTTTTGCTATTCACTTCTTTTTTCCAATAGTGGTGCTTTGCTGGTCAGTGTGTGGACATTGGAGAAAGACCTCAGGCTATTGATGGTCAATGGGGAGAGTGGGCTGAGTGGACCCAATGCTCCAGGACCTGTGGTGCCGGAGTCAGCTTTTCAGAGCGGCTTTGCAACCACCCACCGTAAGTCATAATGAGTCTTTCATACAAAAAGTTATTGTCACGCTGGCATTACTTTGTGACATCATCCTCCATCTACACATTTAGATAATGTAAGAAGAGAATGCAGAATTGAGATTAAAAAATAGAACCGGTCAACAATTGTTATCAAATACACATCTTATATCTATTTAATGTCCTTTAATCTTTATTTATATCTTGAAAGTTTAAGAAATATAAGACCTTAATGTAAAACCACTCAAATTTTATGGGTTGTATTTAGAAAGAAAAACTATGAGTTCCATGATGTAAATGCCTCAGAACTTCTATTGTTATTGTCTACACATCTAGTGTTTGTTATCCAAGTTCATGACAGTTATGATTATAAGCAGGCTTATTATGCTGTCATGGTAATCCCACTATTTACATCAATCAAACTTCAAAAGCTTTTACGCCCATTAAAAAAAAGTATTAATTTATAAAATATATAAATAGCTTTTAAGTTACAGATGTTTCTTATTTAAAAATTATCATTCCTATCTGCAAAATCTTCCACGGGCCAACAAAATATACCTAGTCTGGGATAATTCATGGGTTTTAAATGATAGACTGTAAAACAGAAAAATGTTTGAATAAGAATGGAGTTGAACTTAAAAAACTATGAAATTATAGCATTAACATCTACATGTGTTGTGACTTATCCTTGAAAGAACTCTAAATTATGAATGAAATATAAGATTATTTCTAGAAGTATTTAATACTAGTGATAATTATGTGATGAAAGCAAGAACAACGAGCAGAATGATGTCTTTTCAATTCACCTAAATGTTTCACTTCAGACAATCAATATTGTGGATGTATGGAATTATTATTTTTCTGAATAAAAGTCTCTATTGAGTCTGTTCAAAAGTAGGCCTATAAGTTCAAAAGTAGGCCTATATATTCAAAAGTAGGCCTATATTGCAGAGTCACTCTATACATAAAAGATTACATTCCTTTTCTCAGGATCTAAACAATGATTAATTTGACTTTGATATTACATGTTCAACTTGTTTTTCAGACCTTCCAATGGAGGAAAATATTGCACAGGAGAAAGAAAAAGATACAGGATATGTAATACAGATGTAAGTACTATCTATCAACATCTAGCTGCTTAGAATAGCCTATAATATAACAATAATAATAATCACTGTTTAAAATTTCTTTTGATAAATATGAGTGTTAGAAAAATATTTATTTACATAGTAGATTGTAACTTTTTTTATAAACATGTCAACAAAGTGAAAATAGATATTAATTTTAGTCTTTTAATTTAAATATTTTAAAATTATAAAGTTTATTTGCTATGAAAAATAATAAAATAGAAAGTAAGGAATTGTTAAATTGTGCACATTTGTTTTTGTTTTGAATTTTAAAATTAAATGCATTGTGTTATGGAGTTAAAATAGTTTTTCTTGCATCAGAATTGTCCTGAAAATGCTCCAAGCTTTAGAGCTCAACAGTGCTCAGAATTTAATGAAATCCCTTACAAAGGATCATTGTATGAATGGGAGCCTTTGTCTACCCCAGGTATTACTTTTAACCTCATTTACATATTGACTGGTCTAGTACCTAATGACAATACTCAGTAGAGTTTATATTGATTGTAAACATCTACATAACTTTATATTCATCTGTATGAAATAGACCAATGCAAAGAGCTGATTTTATTAAACTGAGTAACATATTTAAAATTACCATTCATAAATTTCTATTATCTGCGTTTGGCTTATATTATCAAAAACATTTCAAACTATTTCTTTACTAATAACAACATGCCAAAGTGATTCATGTCCCTATTTTTCTTTTTCAGACACTCCATGTCAGCTTCACTGTAAACCAAAGGATTTATATTTCTCCATTCTACTGAAAGATATTGTGACAGATGGGACACCTTGCTTGACTGGATCTAGACATATGTGCATAAGTGGACGGTGTCGTGTACGTGTGACATTTGACTAACTGCTTTTTAATCCCTTGAAATTGTATGAAAACTTTTTTTTATGACAAAACTTTCATTAATGTAGGCCTATTTTATTTTTTTTTATTAATTAGCCTTGTATGAAACATACTTTTTGTTGTGTTAGCTTTCTTCAGCTTAAACTCATGAAATGTAATTTTTTTTAGCATGTAGGTTGTGACTGGAACATTGACTCCAGTGCTATTGAAGACCATTGTGGTGTTTGTTTTGGTGATGGTTCCACATGCAAGACTATAAAACAGCAATTTAATGAAACAAAACAGTTGGGTCAGTAGTTCTTTTATATCTTAATGCACACAAAATGGTGGCGGGCCTATTTTAAAGAGAATGATTGACTAAACAAAAATTTTAAGAATGTAAAGTAATTTGGATCAAATACATTTTTAAAAATGGTCTTATTGTTTCCTTCAGAAATAAAGTTTATTATGTTCTAGCCTAAAATCTCCTACAAGTTGGCAAGGAGAGGTACTGTGCAGGATCCAACCATCATGAGGGTCCTAAAGTACTAACCACATATGACAAGGCAGCCCTCAAATATGTGTCATAGGTTAATAATTATAAGTTTGTTTCGGAACATCTATTAGCAATCAACATTTTATCAAACATTTGGATATGTCAAACAGAAGATCAAATCCCCCTCTTACTCTCTCAGCATACCACACAGAATTAGATTCTAATTGTAACTTATTAGTATTAAGAAATATTCTTTGTTTTAAAAATATGCTCTGTCCTGTCACAGGTTATGTGGAAGCCACAGTGATACCAGCTGGTGCAAGAAACATTAGAGTAGAGGAAGTAGCTGAAGCTAGTAACTTCCTTGCTGTACGGAATAATGCAGGAGAATATTATTTGAATGGACATTGGTTCATTCAGGTTAGATCATACACTTTAGATATCTCAGTATTGATTTCAATATAATCCAGTTTTTCTAAATGGCAAATAAAACACATTGTTTAAAATGTAAGTTCTATCTTATTCAGTAATAATACTTACTACTTAAAGGAAATATTTACAAATGAAAATGTTCTTTAATCAGTGGTCTGGTGATTATGAGGTTGCTGGTACAATTATACATTATAAAAGAACAGGAAACAAGGAAACATTTTCAGCACCTGGTCCTCTTAAGGAAGCACTACATATAATGGTAAATAAAAGACAATAAATTTTCTTTTGCTTTTTCATATCAACTTTATATAGTTCTTTTGATTTTTCTTCTACCTCTTCATGATCAATTAAACATGTATGAAATATTTCTAAAATTGAGTTATCAGTTTATAAAATTATAGATGTTTACTAAAAATAAAACTATTGAGAACCATTATAGTGTCTTCATTTTCTGTCCAGGCTTTCTATAATGAAGAAGAATCCATTTAAATTTAAACCCACATTTTTTATATTTGAGGGTTTTCTATCTTTTTTTTTTTTTTTTTTTTTTTTTTACTGTTTCCACTACAATTAATGTAAAAAAAATGTATTCTGCGCTCTAAAGCTGCTGATGCAGACTCACAACCCTGGTGTGGAGTTTGAATACACCGTGCCTAAAGAGAATGCCACAGATTACAAAAAACAATCATTCAGCTGGGACTATGTGGGCTGGTCACATTGTACAGTCTCTTGTGGTGGAGGTAACAGAAAGAATCTTTTGCTAACTTATTTTGCAACCTATAAATCTTTCCTCAAAGAGAATTATAACTGCTTAGTCGTATGTGTGTTCATTGGTTAAAAATTTAATTTTAAATAAAAGCCTTAATTTACTTTAAGGAGCAGAACAATATAAACAAAATGGTTGTTGTTTTTCTTAAAAGCAAATATTAATTAACATTGCTGCTTTTGTGGCCAAACCATTTATTACTTGCAAGATGATTCTCTAATGATTTTAAATTCTATAGGTATGCAGAGATCACCAGTGATTTGTAGGGAACAAGAAGCTGGGATGGTAGATGAGATGTATTGTGACCAAAGTGCCAAGCCAGATGACCTTCTTAGAGAGTGCAATAGCCATCAGTGTCCAGCAAGGTCAATTTTTTGTTGTCATCAAATTCACAAAATAGTAGTAATTAAGGTTTTCAGATTAAATAACAAATTCCCAAGTTTGTAAACTATGTAGACAAACTATGGACATTAATCGAACATTAATTAAAGTAACTTACACTTTCCTAACAAATTTACAAGCTCCAATACATAACCATTCTCAGAGATCTTCCTTATTATAAAAAGAAAAAACATTTAGAATACATTTTGATGTTTAAAAAATGAAGACCTACATTTCTCATATTCCTAATTATTTGTTACACTATTACCTTTCTATAAATGTTGTGTTGTCATGATACTAATAGATAAGAATTAAGATAACATCTAGAATTGGTGTAGTTGCATATAGGTAAGAAACTGAAGCTACTACAGTTGATGTAGCATTAGGATTGTTTTAAACAAGTCAGAGAAACAATCTTTGTCCCACAATGACATTTGGTTCTCATAAAAGTAAACTTTGTTAAGAAAGAGCTGATTTTGACATTTTTTTATGTTTATTAAACAAGCAACTGGTAGGACTTGTTGCCAAACAAATCACTACTATACAAAACTGAATATATCCCACATTTTTAATTTTCTTTGCATTTAAAAATGTATCCTTAAGACTGAACCCAATCTGATATTAATAACTTATTTTTTTCATTTAAATTCCTTATTACATTATGTAAACAAAAATGTAAGTCTAAGTCATTTTTTTTAGCTCATTCATAGAGCTATTTCCAAACCAGAATGCCACTTTCAGAGTTACAATTCCAATAGATATTAGTTCTTCCCTAGAGTTTAATAATTGTCTAAAATTAAATAGAAAATCAGTTAAGTTGTTTTTTATTAATAAAAATAAACTAGTAATTAATAAGCCCTTGTTTTGCTTAACTGTAAATGCGTTTTATGAACTGGAAAGTTCATGTCATATTTTTATTTAATTTAAAAACTTAAATTTCTGGATTATTTTGTTTATAAAATCATCATCTTTTAAAGCACTCATCTTTTAAAATGGTTCCTGGTCATTTCATTCCTGGTTACTTCATTCCCTAGTCATTAATCCTCTGATCCAACAAATAATAATTGCAAAAGTTTGATATTAAGAGTATTTCATATATTAATTTGTATTTATTGGACAAAAGTGTGACACATAACATAAAAATAGAATTTAATGTCATTAAAATATAAACATTTAACATCTATAGATATCTTGCTAATGAAAAAAAAATTTTTTGCTTTTCTAAATAAAAAAAAGGTACAGAAGACGATCCGTACATTTGTATTGCTGTACATGGTTTGTTATTTCTTGCCCAGTGTTGTATATTTTTTCCATAGCTGTTCTTCAGTGCCACAATTTTTAACTTTGATGCTATCATTGGGATTAAAACAAAACACATATAGCCCATATGAATCAGCTCCAAAAAAGGGTTGAAGTTAAAGTTTATTAGAATAAAAATGGCACATCCATATTCAAGGAAAAATGATTGACAAATAAAGATAAAGTGAAAGATAGGCTTCACAAGATAAGTTATCAGTGACATGATCAAAAATATTCTAATCATACTTATCTCTCAATAGATTTCCGCTACTTCCACTAACCTTGGCCTTCGATCATTACATCATGCAATATGCGCAGGACAATATTGACATACTTAACATCAAATAGAAACAATATAACTAAATACAAAATTTATCTTCTTCAGATGGTGGACTGGTCCTTGGCAACATTGCTCAGTTACTTGTGGGGAAAAGGGTATCCACCGCAGAACTGTTATATGTGTCAGAAGCTTAGGTGCTGATGAACAGATAGCATTAGAAGACCTGGCATGCAGTGGCCAAGAAAAGCCTGTTGAGTTGGAGCCATGTCATCACAAGGAACCATGTCCTGGCTTAGGACAGTGGGTAACAGAGGAATGGAGCGATGTAAGGGAAATAAGTTTTCAAGTTATACTTTTTTTGGTTGTCTCTCTTACACATTGCTTGCTTTGATATTGCTTTCACCACATTTTACTATTGTGAATTTATTATAGACTTCATGTAGGCCTACTTTATTCATATTATCATTATGGTGTTTAATAATAATAATAATCTTTATTATCTATGTGGAAGTTTGTCTTACAATTTTTCCACTAAAGAATATTACATTATAAGACCAAAGAAACAAAAGATATGTTCACATAGGTTCCTCTCTAATGTAATGGGAAATGTCCACATTGGATGTATCAATTTAATTCAGTGATTAAAGTATTTAAACTATTCGTTTGCTTGTTTTTTGCAAAGAGTCTCTTATTTATTCTTTGTAATGGTAAAATCTCAAAATCCTGGCCCAGAAGTTGTTGTTTTTTTTTTTTAATCTTTTTAGCTTGCTAAAGTTTGCAAGACCGTTGTCCAAATAGAGTTTGTTTGCTACCAATGACTTTACTTGCAGGATTTATGATTTTCAGCAGTTTATTTTTATTTTAAGTGTTTAGATTGCCATACCAGTAAGTAATATTGAAACTTAAAATACTACAGATGTGAGCATCATAAGACATTGTCAAGCCTTTTTTCCATTTTTATGACAATAAAATTAGTTCATATGCATTCACTGCAATGGAGCTTGATTTTTGTTTTTTCTATGGACAGTTTCAAAGGCAAATCTTTTCCACTTTTTATTCCTCTTCCCCATACCCATCCTTGTGTCCATTATTTGTAGTCTTTAAGTAGAAAATACTTTTGCTCTGCTGCTTCCACAGACTACCACTTATACAAACAAGAACACAAGTCTTTAACCCCTCATTTATATCCAATCAGAATAAAAAGATCTCTGCTTTATCTTCTTCCATGCAACATTGCGATAGGATTATCCACTTGCATAATTTAGAATCAGAACACATTCTCTAACCCACCATATGTAATGCCTCTTTTTATTCTTATTACAACTAGATATTTTCTATTCTATCCTTTATGTAGGGGACAACAATAACCAATTCAAACTTTTTAAATTTTGTCTTTTTTTTTTGCTAGTGTACCAGAAACTGTGGTGGTGGAGTTCAGTTCAGGAAAGTGATCTGTCTGGGAGGATCTACATGTGATGATGAAAAACCTGAGATGAAACAGGCCTGCAATGAACAAAAATGCATGGAAGATCTTGTGGAAGACATCTTGAACATGCCTGAGGGGGGAACTGCTGACACTCTATCTACCTCAACCAATCCTCCTCATGAAGAGTTTAAAAACTTTAACATTGGAGAGAGTCACTCTATTTTGGTGAAGGAGGCTGCCAAAGAGGATAAACCAACCACAGAGGAACATCCCCATAAACACAGACAACACAAAGTGTACCTACATAATGATAAGAATGACATAAAGGCCTCTCCAGGCGCACATGTTGAATCTGATGCAGTGAATGGTAGCATTACTGAGGGTGGAGACAATGTTCCAATCTCTGACTCACCTTCAGGAGAGCTCCAAGAGATTAAAAAAGGCTCTAAATATATCTGGCAAATATCAGAATGGAGCCAGGTAAACTTCTATTGCTATAATTTTAAAGTTTACAAATAAATTTTTTAAAAATTTAATATATAATATTTCTGAAATAGTTTCCGAGATTGCGTAAAAAATAGTTAAGGCTTAAAATTGTTATTATTGTTTAAACCATCAAATAATTCATTAAAAATAAAGGTCCTTAAATACTCAACAAAAAAAACTCTTTAATTTTATTATATATTTATATATCCTTGTGCATTTTTGCACAAGTGACCAAACACCCAGAAATTGATTAGAGCCCACAGTCGCTAACCTTCACACATTATTATATTTCTTTCTAATAATGTTTCCTCAATGCTTGACATAGTGTCTAAGATAACACATATAAAAGAAACGGAAGATACAATATTTCATTGAGGTTAAAGATAGTCCATGCCAGGACTACAGCATATAACTCTAGTAATATCGCACCCTTTTGTGTCAACTCTGCTTGGAAATTTATTTTTTTTATGATGGTGTGATACAGAACTGAACACCTAATTATTCTTACCTTTTAGGCCAGCAATATTCCCCCCCCCCCCCCCGCCACTTGAAATTTTCAGTGCATGCCCAATCTCTTAGCTTGTACACGTTCTCACCCTTCATCCACATGATGCAAACAAATCACATGATGATCATGTGACTATCAGTGAGGTCAGCTAATTTGCATGGGGGTTAGGGTACCATGTTGATGACAAAAGAATTGGTTTGTGCTAACATATACCCTGTTTCTCCTCTCTTCCTGCTCTTTTACACCAATGATTATCATTTTGTTTTGCCATCCACATAACATGCTAAGAAATAGCAGGGCTTAGACATGCATCTTAAATTTTGTAGATCTTCAACTCCAAAAGTAGAGTGCAGCTTAAGATTTGGTCACAGCTTAGATTTTATAGAATACAATTTAATAATGCTGTGGTTGTTGAAATTTTTGTTTTACTTGTTAGTTTATTTTGTTATAAATATAAACTACATCTAACTTCAACATCTTCTGTTGTTTTGTTTTTTAATGGAATCAAGTGCTCAAATCATTGTGGTACAGGCATCAAAGTCAGAGACGTTTTTTGTATACAAAGTATCAGTGGAGCTCAAGTAAATGCTGATCACTGTGATGTGACTAGCAAACCAACAACTACAGAGGAATGTACACAGGCTCTTTGCACTGAGTGGACTCTAGGAAACTGGACAGCTGTAAGTGATACATTGAAGGCTTTTTCTCTATAACTAATGATTTCGCACTGAAGACTTTTGATATTTGAATCAACATTTTTAATTTGCAATAAAACATTTTCAATAAACAGTTTACTTATGTAAGTATCATATCAAATTCATTGTGAATATAAGTCTTTTTAAGCTCAGAGAAAAAAGTGTTCATAAACATATATTTAGAGGCACAGTGGCTGAGTGGTAATTTGCTTGGCTTCCAAATTTTGGGTCTCAGGTTCAAAACCTGGTGAAGGCTAGGATTTTCAATTTAGGTATCTTTAGGACACCTCTGAGTCAACCCAGTTCAAATGGGTACCTGAAATTAGTTGTGGAAAAGTAAAGGAGATTGGTCATTGTGCTGGCCACATAATACCCTCATTAACCATGGGCTACAGAAACAGATGACCTTTACATCATCTGTCCTACAGATTGCAAAGCCTGAAAAGGAAACTACATACATATATATAATCAATTTTTCCTGTATTCAGACAGTATGGATTTACTAACTGTAATTTACCAATTTGCTTTGTTAAGTTTTTTAAAACTTAGTTGACTCTTTCCATAGACCTACTCTCTCTCTGTAGCAGTAGTTATAATTTTAATTGATATGTATCCACAATACAATGTAAATCTTATAATATTATACACAGTAGTAGACTTAATAATAGAAAGCATTTACACAAAAATTATTCAACACATAGAGATAGGAACATGAGATTGACAATCTTTAGCATTACCTCATAAAATTGAAGTGAAGAGTTATCTCAAAGTATTACATGAATCATACATTTTTATTTGTAGTGTTCAGTAACTTGTGGGTATGGCACTCAGCATAGAACAGTGGAATGTTTGAACCCAGACAAGTGTGATGTGAATGACAAACCAGAAGAAAGTAGATTGTGTCAGTTACACCCATGCAGTGCTTGGGTCACAGGTGACTGGAGCCAGGTAAGTACACATTAGGAACTATTTAGTGTTACTGTAAAAGAAAAAAAAGAATAAAATATGGTTTCCCCCTCTAGCTTCTCTGCAGAACTGATTCATCTTTATATTTTATTCTAGTGCACAAAGTCTTGTGGAGTTGGAACTCAGCTAAGGTTGGTTCAATGTGTGAATCTGACTTCACAGCAGCTAGCAGAAGGCTGCAATATGTCTACAGTACCAGAAAGCAGTCAGGATTGTAATATCCATGATTGCCCAGCAGATGATAATGCAGGTATGATATTAGTCCAATGTAACTGTTATCTTCTATTTTTGAAATGGGGTTCTTATTGATCTTTCACTGACTGTACTATCTTTCAATGTAATATTACACCATCTGAAATATAAATGGATAGAAAATTACTTTCATACAGATTTTTAAAAATTTCTTTGTATATTGTGTGGGTTTGTCAATACACCATGTGACTAATTGTTAAAGAGTTCAAGACAAAAATTGAAAGTCTATGAGACTTCCACAGATGCATTTTCTTCTTCCATATGCTGTTTAATGCAGAATAGGCATAACCATAAAAATCCAATAAATTTTCACTATTAGGTTGTCAGATAATGGAGATCTTAAAAAATGAAATGTAAGTCAGGCACAAGACCTTTCTCCAAGACATGAAAAACATTGACTAAAGTAGCCAGAGACACTAGACATTGCATAAATATTGATGGTCAAAAACAAGACTTTTTCAAATACTAGGATTATGATATCAACTATATAGCAAGGTATTGAGGACCATTCAAAGAGATTTTAAAAAAAACTTCATAAGCCTGGCTTTCCATATCATTCTATGGAGTAATATTGTCTGGTTAAACAATGTTGATTTGTTGATACAAATTGGGGATGCTATCCTATTTTTTTTTATGAATTTTTTATTCACATACTGTATATGTTTCATTTTTTAGTTGTACCAATGTCTTGTACATTTCATTCAGATAAATGGTGCACTTCAGTGCAAATAATTTGCTGAACAAGAGAATGTAAATGAAGGATAGTTGGAAAAGAACGGCAAACAGCAAGATTGCTGGTTGCTTTTGTTGTAATATGAGATTATGGTTGAAATAAGTGCTAACTATTCTCCTGTTATATTAGATAAGCTGTCTGAGTTAATTTTAATGTTTGGGTTTCAACTGGAAAGTTAGAATGTAGTTTAGATTGCATACTAAATAATATTACAACAACTTCACCATGCATGTTATAAGACAATAATGATAAAGAAATGTTTTTCTTTTTACAGTAATATCAAACTAATTATCTTTTTTTTTTCCACTTACAGCTCAGGTAGTATCAACTCAATGTGACGTTAATGAAATCAGCTCCAATGTTTGCAGGATGCTGAAAAAAGTTGGCCTGTGCCAGAAACAATATGTGCAGACAAAGTGTTGCCGGACATGTCAAGATCACAGTCGAGAAAACCCAGAACAGACAAAAATGTCAAGGAGATAGCCACCTGTTGTTAACAGCATTTCATTTTAACTTTTGACAATAGACACTGGAGATTGTACCAAGTGATATTACAAAATGTAGAGACACAGTAGATTGTCTAAGATATTGATACCAATAATTCCACATGTTTCTAATGTCTGTTTCTATTTATAATAACTAAATTAATGAGTTGGTGTGAAAGTCATTTGATGTGTACTCTTTTTGTCCTTGACATGTGGCTAACTTGGAAAGTTGTCTTTATACTGCTCAATCATGTGATTCAAATATTTTCTTCACATTTATCCTACCACTTGTTTATTGCCATTATGTCTTGTTTTATGTTTAGCTGGTTACTTGATTGTAGGTTTATGCACCTTCAAATGAAATCTACAGAGATTGTATCTGTTTATTAGAGATTATATTCTTTGTAATGATATGTTTTGGTGATGTGCTATTAATTAGTTCAATGGTACATTCTTGATGATATTTGTAATAATTGTCAGTTATTTTAGTTTACTTTTTCATAATTGTATATGGAACTAATTAAATTAGTAAAGTCATTTCTGTAAAATAATTATCTATATTATAAAGTAGAATGTGAAGGGTATGTATGTATGTATGTATGTTACTTATAGACATCAAAACCGCTTGTTGATAAAACTAGGCCGGAATGTTCCTTGGGTACTAACTTAGACCGTAGTGTATGTATTGAAGCCCTAAAACAAACTTAAGACCCTCAAAAAAAAATAAAGTTGTCCGACTCTATTACAGCTATAGTATTTTATGGATCTAGGCCATGGTTAACAATGTTGACATGAGAAAAGATTGAAAGGATTTAGACCTAGATCTAATTTTAAGAAATACACAGGATCTAGGCCATGGTTAACAATGTTGACATGAGAAAAGATCGAAAGGATTTAGACCTAGATCTAATTTTAAGAAATACACAGGATCTAGGCCATGGTTAACAATGTTGACATGAGAAAAGATCGAAAGGATTTAGACCTAGATCTAATTTTAAGAAATACACTTTGCGCACATAGTTTTTTACTTTAACACATGAAAATACAAAAGAATATCCATTGATTTCATTATGTAATAAAATTAATCTTCAATTTTGTGTTTCAAAAGCATTTTTTACATAAATTAGTTCCTGATATCTGTGACTACAGATTTCCTGGTGAACATTCTTTCATTAGACAATACCATTGGTTACACATTAACACATCTCTCTATTGAGTCTATTCCTAGGTCTAGGTCTAAAACTCTTATTGAACTCTAAGATGATAAAACTTCTTTTTGCAAAGATAGTTTTGTGCTTTAACACATAAACATACTAATTATTGTTCATTCATTTGATATTTTAATAAATTTAACATTCAAATTTGTTTTTCTAAAGCATTTTTAATACATTCGTTCTCTGTTCGCTAAAGTTGCGTAGCCGTGTTGAGATAGGCCTATATTCATTCATGAAAAAAGGTCACGCATGCGCAACACAGAATGAACTCTATAAAAGCCAATTTTTAACTCTAGATTAGTGTAGATTTAGATCTATGTCTACCTCAAGATCTACTTTATACTTTAACACATGAGCATACAAAATTAAGTCTATTCATCTCAAATTTTAATCAAATATATGTAGGCCTACAACCAAATGTTTTAATTTGAAAAAATGGATTTAAGCCTATTAGCTATTTTTATTTGATAGCTTCATTCACACTATTTTTACATTGACACATTCGCTTTACTTATTACATTATTATTTCGTTTAATTGTGACTATATCGACAGTGATGCGCAAATAAAGACCCGCGGGTAACATATGTCTAGTAGTTATATAAATAACTAATATTACTGGTTTAGTGCTATATATGCTTAATATGTATATATTTTTTTGGAACATTTGGCTTCAGTTATTACTTAATCAAGCTCTTTTTCTATATATATAATATATATATGCTAATACTATAGGTCAAACTTTACCTTCAAATGATATTTTGTAGATCAATACTATTGCAAAAGTAAAGTTGACTTTTGGTAGTAAAAAGAAAAACACAAACAAAAGAAATAGTTATACTTAGCAATATAGTTTAATATCATCTTTTTTAGGTTATGCTAACAAATAATGCTTATTTAGCTTTAAGCTTACTTGAAATGTAGGCTTATTGTTAATGTTATAAACCCCAATATTGATGTTTTATCCATCCAATAATTGATTTTTATTGTTCCAATCATATAAAATATTGCCAATTATCTTATATTTAATCCTAATGGTGTTAACTTTCAAATGGTGTCAACAATAAGGAAAATCTAACATAACATTCTATATGCATGCCACTAGAGCATTAGGAGCAGTTTATTGTTACAAGTACAACTAGCATTGTGACATGTACAAGTTCACCCATACAACTAGCATTATTTACTTATAACAGATAACTTTAGGCTAATTTAAGGCCTTGATTTATGAGCCACTGTTGTTTTGTTTTTTTTAAATAAATAATAACAATATATTTAAAACTCTCTTTTTTTTATTTTTCAAAGTTCTCCTCTTTCATTAATAAGAAAAAATATGTTGTTTTTTTTCATATATTTCTAAATGTTGGCTTTTTAAATTTTATTTTTGGGAACTCTTAGCCACTGTACTAAATATGTTTGTATAAATCTCTTGGCTGATTTGAAAACTGCAATGTAATGGAAATGTGGTCAACAAGAATTAATTATGAATAATTACAAATCTAGTTCTTGTATTTTTTTATATTGTAAATCTAAAGTTAGTTTTTTTTTTTTGTTTTATTGTATATTTTCTTTTTTAACTTAATGCCCAGTTTCTTGGTCTTATGCCAAATATAAAAGAAAGAGACAATCTTAAATTTGTATATTTCACACATATTATTTCTTCAAAATGCATAATATATTTATTTTTAAAATGTATAACAGTTTTTCGCTGCTTTATTTTTAGAGTTTTCTGGCTATAGTAAAAAAAAGAATTTTTTTAAAAAATAAAGTAACTTTAGCATAATTGTACACAATTCATTTCATCTTCTTTGAACAATGAAAGTTTCATATTAAAATAAATTTAGTTTGGAGATAAAGTCAAATGAACCTGAAATATGAATTGTTTCAAAGAATTCATTTGGTTAAAACAAAATATACACATTGAATTGCAAAAGATTGCTTTGGTTTGTATAAGGGATAAAAATGTTATTTTAAGTAGGCTTTAATTAGTTATACAATGTCAGTTTGTTGAGAGAAAATTAAAGATGGTTATAGGCTAAAACCTCACCCACACATATACACCCACACATATACACCCACACATATACACCCACACACATACACCCACACATACACCCACACATACACACACATATACACCCACACAAACAACTCTTTAAAGAACTACTTTTATTGTTTTACATCTTTATTCAGAAAATAATTGTCTACAATGTAATTATGTTTTAGTGTCCAGTCATAGAAGTCATGTTGATGTTGCAAAAAAAAAAGAAGACATTACTTTTTTTCATATGCTATATGATTTTTAGCTGATATGATGTACAATGTAGATTATATGTACAATTTTGAATAAATAGTTGCCTGTTGTAAATAAAAAGGTTTACTAATTAATTTCTAAAAATGACTAAAACATAAATTGAATTTTTTTTTTTTTTTTTGTTTTTACGTTATATATTTTTATGTCATTCACTTTTAATTTGTACTATGAATATTAAAGATGAAAAAAAAAACACACACAAATAAATCTATTCATGCACATGTCTGATTAACTTGTTTTTTTTTTCTGTTTTCTGCTTTCCATTGGTAAGGGTTAAATCATTCAACTCAACACACAAATTGATTTTTATGTACAGTTTTTAATGTAAAATTAAAATTTAGAATTTTTTAAAATTACAATATCTCTATTCAATTCATAACTTCAAGGAACCTAGACACTGATCTCAAAAACAGCTCCTAGAAATTTGACTGTTGCTGCATATCATTTGCAAAAGAGTTACTAACTCGTTTGCCACACTGAGAATACTCTAGTTTGAATATTATAATTTTTCAAAGTATAAATAGAAATAAATTTAAATTTGGCTAGAGAAATAGAAAATATTTATCTTGAATGGACTATATGTCTCCACATTCATTCAATAAATTAATGTACAGGAATATTTTGCACACCATCTGCTAAGTCTAGATCTAAAGGCCTATCATGGGAATATTAGAAAGTCTAGTAGATCTTTACACTTTAGTTTTGCTTAACCAGGAGTCTGTCTCTATTTTAAAAAACTTTAAAAAAAATGTTTTCTTGTTTTGGATTGAAACATATATGCAATGATAAAAAGAATTCATTTTTTTATGTCAACGACGAAATGGTAACAAATTTCCAGTTTCATTTTCTTTTTTTTGGTCATTTTTGGGTAGCCAGATGCAATAATTAATTAGTGCAGTCTATGACAACCTTCACTGATTGACCTTTTCTTATCAGCTCCATTCCATCCCTGACCTTGTCCAGTGGAAGTCTATGACTAATAGCAGACTTGACATCAATCTTACCTTCAGCAACTAACTGAATGCATTCTGGGTAACTGTGGTATGAATAGTTGCAAGCAACAAGATGAAATGTAGGCTGATTTTTAAATTAATTCACTAGCTTTAGTTCACGCAGCTGTTAATGGCTGTCTCGTCGTGCTGTATAAACAGAGACCGTTTGTAATAGAAGGCCTGAACACTGATCTGCAATGTCACAACCTGTGGGCAGTTAAGGCCATTACTGCCAATAGCTCGTTGCCACGTCGTACAGACCTTTGATGTAGCAACGAACTACTGGTCTAAACTGCCCACAGGTTGTGACGTTGCAGGTCAGTGTTTAAGCCTTCTATTACGAATGGTCTCGTATAAACTGTCGTTCGGTCGTCTTGATGGCCCCCGATTCATACTCCATCCCCCCGCTATCTTCCGTCCTGCGAGAGGTTTGGGCCAGGATGTAGATTTTATTTCTTCAACTCTGAAGGAACATCCGAAACATTTAAAAATATTTTTTAACGCCAAAAAACAAAAAAGAACAAAAAAAAACAAAACAGAAATGGGAGAAAGAGTTGAGAAAAATAGACAAACTAAACAATGTCATACAGTCCAGGACGCCATATTGAAAGACCACTAATGACAACTGAATGCTTTACAAACGAAAGAGCATACAATTTGATTTTACAGTGCTAAAAATGCGCACTAAAATTATGGTAACCTTTAAGAATACATAAATGTTCAATACTCCCTTTTATGTGTACATCGGATCCAAAAAAAAAACCAACTATGTATACCTATCCGTCATAGACGAGAATGTCCAATACAAAAAGGTAGTATTCGCTTATCGCAAACAGCCTTCACCTTTAAAACAAACACAAAACTCATCACAGGATTGTGTCTAACATTGAATGGTTCTATCGAATTAGCTAACCAGCAACTATTCTCTTTGCTCTTCTTCCAATAAAATCTTAGGAACAGCTCAAAAATCACCAAAAGAAAGTTATCAAATGCAACGAACAGTAAAGTTTATTTCATCAATTATTCATAGCCAACCCATTTTTTCTTAGCGCCAAAGAGGTTATTTATGGCGCAGACTCATAATATTTCTGTCTGATTAATAGCATAAGCAAATAGAATTTCTTTTCTTGTTCAGAAAGAGAGAAGTTTATTGTCACGGATGGAAAAGCTTGAAGTGTGGATTGAGGCATGCACTTTATTATAATGTTATACTGTAAACATAATTTGTTCCCAGTCTTTGATATAATTTATTAGTGAGATGTAAAGATATACCAGATAGGCTCATAGGTTTTTTTTTTTTTTTTTAGAAGCGACCCCCGAGCAGAAATTAAGAAACGTAAAGTTGCATGTTGTTTTTTTTTTGTTTTTTTTTGTTAGAAATGTTTTGCATGTTTCGAATGTTCCTTCAGTGTTCAGACAATCTAACTCCTAACCGAAACTTCCCATAGGACGACCTGGAATGGCAGCGGGCAGGATATGATCCGGGATAATCCAGTGGACTAAACGACAGTCCAGCCCGCATACCGCACAACCAGGTAGCCACATAAATATGACAGATCTGCAAGCTTCGTAATGATTTTGATGTCCAGTACGACTCGGGATCAAAATGAATACTAGACTATGTCTTTGTGTACCTTAAAGAGGTCAAGAAAAGGCCAAATGTTAGGACTTCGTGTAAGTTTCATATCTTCTACTACGTGTGACCTTGAACTGTGACATTTTTTCCCCCAATTTTACGTCATTAGCCGAGGATCAATGTTCTCAATGAGTTCATTTTGCCTAACGTCAGTTTGAAATTTGGCAGTCATTAAACTTTTATTAAACATATAGAATTAGACTAAGTAAGATTATGTACAGGGTTTAAGAGTAGCAGCTCATTAGTTTAAATATTTAATAAAACATAGAATAATTGCATATAGATGTGTTTCTTTATAATTTAAAAAAAAATTAAATAAAAAAACAACAACTAAATAGGCTTAAGTATATTGAATTTCATTGGCATGTTAACATGACAATATATGTACTAATAAAAAAAGATAAAAACTTTTCCTCGGTAATTAGCCGCGAAACCCTGAGCATGACTGTATCCAATTTTGAATCCCGTTACCCAAGGGAATATAATAACTGAAAGTTCAAGTGAAAGCTGTCTTGCTCAAGATTTAATTGTTTTTTGAATTAATACCAACAATTACACATTTTTTTTTACTTTATCGCTATCAAAATACAAATAATAGTAACGCGGCCATCTTGTCGCTATTATTTCTCTCACTTGGTTACTGCGTCATTGACGTAAATAATCTGAAATTCTACTTATATCAGTACTAGCTGATACCCGTGCTACGTTACAATTGAAATAGTTGGTGTATATGTTTGTTTTGCCCGGACCACTCTTAATTTTCCCTTCCATTACAACGCTCCCCAACACCCAACAAAATTTTCTAACCCTCAAATTCTATGTCCGTTTTTTCTGTCTCTTTCATTCTACAAACGAAGGCCCGGAACCCACATAATAGAGTAAAAATAACACTTCTTAGGGCCATTAATTGTAGCCTTCCATCTTACTGCACTATGATGCCCCCCCTCCCACATATCCCTCTTGACAACTTAGTTCCCTCTTTACATATTTATTTCTATTTTGTCAGAGATCTAGATCGGCACAATATTTAAAGCTACCAAGCTTCACATACCTATTATACCCCCCCCCCCCGCACACACACAAACACACAAAACACGTAGGCCTACAAATTCAAACTTTTAAAAAAATCATTTTGGTTAATTTAACCGTTTCGGTTTCGATCTTAACAATGGCGAGAGAATAAGTTTGATCAGGACCAAACGTTTTATATTGTAGATTAAATAATGAATTGTTTAAAACACTCCTCTTACTTGTTGAGATTTCCAAAAGCCCCTAATATGTCTATCTCTCTGACAGCAGCCATGCCAAGGTGGACGTTCATAGCCATCTCGCCAAAGCCAATCAAAACAACTTTACTTCCTGGTCTGCAAGCCTTTGGAAGGAAGAACAAAACAGATTCTCGCAGTCTAAACTGATGTCTTTAATACCAAGTCATTATCTTACTATTAACTCATAACGTTCTATAATCCACTTTCTAGTGTGAACGACTTAGGCCTACTATTTATTACCTAATATGTATCCTTTAGAACATAAGTCATAAAACATGTTCAATACATTTCAGGGGAACATATGTCCTCAGACATCTTTTGCGATTTTATTTGCAGTTTCTAAATGTCTTTTGTCAATGCTATCAGTAGTACCAACACTAAAGATCTGCTTCTAACAAACGCTGTAGAAAACATTGTACCTACATATATTGGTGACTATTAATTGCGGTGAATGAGAGCAACAAGCCAAACAAAAGACTTGTAGTTGTAGCAGATTTATTTTGGTCACGCAAAAGATGAATTTATTGCAGATCAAACTTAGAAAGTTAAACGAATTCTCTCAATTTAATTATTTCAATTTATTCAGTAATAGACTAATGTTGATTTGTGTTTTACTAAATCATTATTTACAAAAAGGCTCTATAACTGAAATACAAATACAACATATTTTTTATTTCTTAAAATAAAACGCCTTCCGGCTCCCCGCCCCTGTAAGTTGCACACACAAGCTGAGAAACACTTCGAGGTTTCGTGTTTGAGTTTCAGTCCAATCTATTATTAATCTAATTTAAAAATTTAAAAAAACTGGACGAAAACATACATGAATAGCAGCATCAACTGTTCCATGAGCTCCACTGCACTCAAAACAGACGTCTGCTTCGTCTCCAAGTGCAGCCTTAAGGTCAATCCCAGCAGCCTTTGGGTCTGTGAAAGGGGCGGGTGGACGGTACACAATATCAGCGCCCATTTGGGTGGCTAATTTTAGACGACTTTCATTGATATCTGTGAGAAAATTAATTTTCATAACAAACAATCTAGCCACGCGATGTGCTTACGACACAAGTTGCAATCAATGCGATTGGTTATACTAATAATATATACAGCACTGTTAACAAACATTGGAATATAGATTCAATGCGCTATAAGCATATAGCAGACTCAATAACACTGTCTCTAAAAAGTTGAACTAATCTAGATGTAAATACGTTTTAAACAGGTAAATCTTATATTGAAACTAGTCAGCTTTCTCTCAGTCCAGTGGAAGGAAGTTGCCAACTCCTGTTCTCTACGTTCAGACGAAGAGAAAACAAAAAAGTGTAATGAGTGTTGTTGTTGTTTTTTTTTTTTGGGGGGGGGGGGGGGGTTGTATACCATATTTTATTGTATACCTTTCAATAATATATTTTATTCTATGTTCTCAAGCTTACTAAAAAAATATTTTTATCCAATACGGTAGAACAACTAATAGGAACGAGACCTTAATAGTGCCGAATTCTCCTAAACCAGTGAGAACCAAACACAGCAAGTGTTGTGGTTATACTTGGCCCCTCAAAACGTTTGGCCAACAGTGTAGAATGAAGCTGCTGAGGTTTGGTGTGATTGGACACATCAACGTTTTCTGGTGAAGACACTGAAGAGGTGGATGAGACGTGTATCGGAAATCTAGAATGCACCCCAATCCTAATCTGTCAAAAACCTCCCAGAAAAATAAACTATCAACCGCATTAAAGGGAAAGTATTCAGGAATGTCTCAAGCATCATCAGACCTGACACAGGGAGCAGAGCATCATCAGTCCTGATACAGGCAGCAGAACGTCATCATAACTGACACAGGCGCTAGAATGTCATCAGTCCTGACACAGGCTGCAGATAGGTTTTATACCTTCTTCTCGAGGCTAGTTCAGGAGGTCAACAAAGTCATTGTACAGATAAGTAATGTTCTCATGATTCGTGTTCAATCTTTTCAATCGTTTACTACTGTACTTATTCCATCACCTCAGCAGTACTGTAAATTTGGTTTTAGAAGACCAACACTTTTGGGGAACAATGGGATCCAAATCTTCATCTGTTCAAAATAAATATCTGAAGTCAAGCTGTGAATAACTGTATGTTTTTTAAAGTATTTTCCTAATTTCTTTTGTTTGAAAAAGACTAATAATTTTAAAAAGTGTGTTAGCGAAACATAACACATCCGATCTTATGACTGTTTGGTTTAAATAGTGAAACATAACTATTTAGTATGCCAATCTGATGACTGTATAAATAAAGAAGAACTTTGTTTTAAATATAACATCAACTTATGGCAGGAATTATGCCATTACAATGTTAACTGTTTAATTCTAAAAAAACACCTGCTTGAAGATTAACTGCTACTTCAGGCATACTGAACGAAAATGTCAATAAATGGTACTCACCGACCATCATAACTTTTCCCGCCCCAAGTGCTTTCGCACTTTGCATTGTGTAGAGCCCAACAGGACCTGGTCAAGAAAGCAAATTAACCATTTATACAAAGCCAAAAACAAAATAAACAGAAAAATAGACCTACGCTACCAGGCTCCACCCAATCCATCCATACTAGAACGGAGTCACGTGTTTACGTCGTCCTTACTGCTATATATAGCGACAGTATTTGCTTATACTTTTAATTCCCAACATTAACAATCAAAGTTTTTCGGTCAGACTGAGAAAACTACAAACATCTTTACAGAAATCTCGCTATTATACGCTTAGAAAAACAAAATGGAACCCATTAAAGAAACTGTACCTTTTCTTTTTTTTTTACATCGGACTCACCTGCCCCAAAGACAATGACTTGATCTCCGGGACACATGCGAGCTCTGTGGACGGCATTCACCCCAACAGACAAAGGCTCAATCATGGCGCCTTCCTCGAGGCTGACATTATCCGGTAACCTGTAGAATAGGTTCACATCTATTGTAAGGTCCGAGTTCAGAGTGGATAAACAAAGAAATAACACACAGTGCTCGCTGTAGCCTTGATAGAGAAGCTAAACAACAGCAGCGTCTTGAGGCAAATATTCTAAAGTATATATTTAAGTTGTGAAACATGATCACTAAATGAAGTCGTATTGTATTTAAAAGATTTTTTTATGTTGTTGGGTATAGGTTGGAAAAACTAAATGTATTTCATTTCACTAATACTTTAACGCAAGCTTAATTATTATTATTTTTTTTTTTTTTAATATACGCAGAGTTTGACTCCTACTGTCATCTCAATCAAATGTAGACATTCACAGGAGTCTTCTCTCCCACGCAGATATCATGATGTAAACAAAAAATAACCAATAGTAGCTAAGCGCGCCATTGCATGATCGTAAATTGAATGTTGCGGTTCTAAATATAACAAAAAAACAACTACGAACGAGATCGACCGCCAGAATCCATCTCACTGGACCATAATCAGTTGACGAAAGTCATGACATGTTTGACAAATGACATCATCTGACATCCATCATTCCTTAGCTCACTTACTTGTGACAAGTAAAAGCCGGTGTTGTCATGTAGTTGGCAAAGCCGCCATCAACGTGCAGGACCCCGGATTCACTCAAGTTCTGGCAGATGTTGCTTCTTTGCCTCGAACACTGTAAACATTGACCACATGGCCGACACGGGTCAACGGCCACTCTGTCTCCTGAAAAAAGTGTTATGTTTCAATTAACATTTAGATACCTTATGCTTCAAACAAGTGGTTTCAATCTACAATGAAACAAAAGGAAAGTTAATCAAAGCACCCTAGCTCGTTTAAAGATATCAAAATCGTAAATGTAGGCCTATTATTGATCTATACAACTGGTGACATCATGATTGCATAACAGAAATTCTGTAAACTATTAGAGAGTAGTATTGCTCGATTTCGACTAAACAAAAATACACTATGATATATTATTTCTATTGCTTTGTGTTTTTAAACACAAATTAATGTTTAAAATTTGATACATATCTATACTATAAAGTAGAAAGTAAGGCGTATGTATGTATGTATGTATGTATGTATGTATGTATGTATGTATGTATGTATGTATGTATGTATGTATGTATGGTATATATGTATGCATGTATATATGTATGGTATATATGTATGCATGTATGTATGTATGGTATATATGTATGGTATATATGTATGCATGTATGTATGCATGTATATATGTATGGTATATATGTATGGTATATATGTATGCATGTATGTATGTATGTATGTATGTATGCATGTATGTATGTATGTATGTATGTATGTATGTATGTATGTATGTATGTATGTATGTATGTATGTATGTATATTACGAATAGAAATCATAACCGTTCGACCAATCTTGATAAAACTTGGCATAAATGTTCCTTGGATACTAACTGGGACGGTAGTGTATGTATTTATAGTTAATTTACAAATGGTATGCTTTTTGCTAATTTTTTAATTTCTTATAAATGCAAGCAATTTTTTTGAAACATTCGGAATCTTTTAAGTTTTTGGAGTCCACTTAGCAGGTTGAGGCCATGGTAAGGCGCACAGTCCGCTCTGTCATAAATCAGGACTCGGTAGATAGAAATGTGTGTGTGTGGTTTTTCTTTTTCGCTTTTTTTTTTTTTTAAAGCAAGCATTGCAATTGGTCAAGTTATTACTGCAAACTTGGTCACCACAAGACCGTAATATGTTCATGTGATTTTGTTCAATGCGGAGTTAAACCTTTATGAACGTACGAGAGAAACTGAATGAGTCAGACACCTAGCCAAGTTTAGCTTTCTGTTAGTCGACGTCTTCCTGAAAGGATAGTGCCAGGCATAATAAAACAACAGATTGATCCTAGATAAAGTATGGGCTCACTATGGTCACAGCAGAAAGTACTCGACATTGTTTAGCGCTATCTAGAGGGACATAGGTTTGTACACATCAGGGCCAACCCAGACTACGTTATCCACGATGTAATCTTACTTCTCTTTTATGTTTTTAGTAAATACAGTTGAATCCTGTTAATCGGACCAGCTCCTTATTCGGACTGAAATCTAAAGTATTAAAACAAATGCAAGTCGAATATGGTTAATCGGAACAGCTGGTTATTAGGACTGAAAAGGATCGTGCCTCGACGTGGCTCGATTAAACGGATTCGATTGTATTATGAAGTACAAAGTTTTGAAGCAGACGTAACCTGGTCATTCCAATAGATCTACATCTCTGTCTCAGACAACCTAACAACGTGGCGTGTACCGTGGTACATGGTCAATGGCTAGTCGGACGATGAAAGTGGTTCAAACGGGCCGACAGAAATGACGTCATAAAAACATGTACTCTTCTTTTCGATAACAAATCGTTGAGGGTTGCTAAATTAGTACTGCTTAGTTTCCTGACCAAATAAGACTGAAAATCGACTCTACTACCATTGTGTCTTTGTTTACAAAAAAACAACAACAACATGTTTTATGTGTTTTGAGTCCTGACTATCTGATTAGCTAATCGAAAAAGAATTAATTTTTTCATCGAATAACTTCTGTTTGCTACACAGGTAACCAAGCCGGATATAGGCATTTATAAAATGCGACCGCACAGGGCCTCAAACCAGAAGAAATAGCATGATAGTGGTGTCGCGACTTTGACAAAGACATAATTAAAAGCAATTTTAAAAAGCTTATAATAAGGGTCTCAAGGTACAAGTTTCCATTTTTTCTACATGTTATTTCCCTGTTAATTTTAATTGCTTTAAACCAGTGATGCCCAACCTAATTCGACCTGCGGGCCATTTTTATTTCCGACGCTCGTGTCGCGGGCCACATGAACAAAAACGATATTGACCTGAAACCCATAGATCCTGTGCATCATAAATTAATGGGATATTTGAAATTTATCTTTTTTTTTCCCCGCGTCAGAAGATGGCTTCATTTCTCTATTTAAAATATCAGCAACATTGTAGCTAGCTTTACAACCAAGTCATTTTCCTGTCTCTTTTTGGTAAATATTCCCATCAATCCTCCAATTTCTAGGCGTAGTTTAACAATCTTTTATTCGCGGCTCAAACCAAGAATGCCGTTATATTTGTTCCATCATGTCTTCTATATGTTGTTTTTTTTAAATAACCACACTTTCTTTATACAAAAAAAAAAAATATGTTGGCTTATATTCATGTTCCACAAAAAGTAAAGAACCATTCACTTTTCTTTGTACAAAACGTACATTCTACACTCAGATACATATTTCAAAAACGCAAAAATGTTAAATGTCATGGAACCAATCAATCAGGAAAAAAATCGAGGGCGCTAAGCGCCTAACGTAAATAAAGATACATTTTTACACCTTCTAATTTTAGGATAAAAAGGGGGGATTTTCTACATTTTGTGCCAACATTTCGGCGGGCCGGAGGGAATCACATCGCGGCCGGATCTGTGCCCGCGGGCCGTACTTTGGGCATCACTGCTTTAAACTGGTTTATTAAAATCTATGATCTTAAATAATTTTAAATTGAAAATTAAAAAAAATAAATTCTTCCCTCTGCCATTAAAGCAAGGAGCGGATTGGTTCATTCAGGCTTGAAAACCAATGACTTTGTAGAGTTTGAAGTCTCTAATTAACATACACGACTAGAAAGACACATGTATACTCTTAGTACATAGAGAAACTTGTGTAATATATAAAGCAAGACAAGATTAAACACAAATCGAAATTGGAATTCTAATCAAACGTTTCATGTTGCCACGTATTTTTTTACTGGGTCTATAGAATTGTGTGATCCTACCTACTGATAGACCGCTCACGCCAAGTCCCAGCTTGCTGACAGTTCCACTTATCTCGTGCCCTATAGTGATGGGGTCCTTGATGACAATGTGGTCAAGCTGACCTTCGTCAAACAGATGGACATCTGTACGACAAAGTCCTGTGCTTGCTAGTCTCAGCTGAACGTCTTTAAATATAAAAATGAAATAATTATGCTAGCAATTATAAACAAGATATTTTGCCCTTTAGTTCACATATTAATAATTTAAAGTCAAATCAATAGTTGTTTTTTTTTAGGTAAATCGTTAGAGTCGTTTCTGAGATCCTCGTCCAGGTTTTTTGTTTCTCCATAAAGTTGTGACTTGAAAGAGGTATTGTAAAACAAAATATTTGTTCTTATAATTTGAATGTTTAACGTTTCAGAAAGTTCTAATTTTATTGATCAGTAAAATTACATTCCAGCGAGAGCCCAGTCTGCACATTTCTTATTCCATATGCAAGGACAAATTCGTACAAGTGCTCCTACATTCCTAGAGCACCACCAGCACATGGAACGGGTTGCCTGAATCAGCCAGGAAACCAATTACTTAGCTTACGCCTCTAACATGCAATGTTTGATTAACACGCGTAGGACGTAATTATCTTCTCCTTTGAAGAAACGTTTTTAATTTATAAGATAAGATAAGATCTCCATAATGCTATTTCCTTCAGCCCAACTGAAAAAACTAGAAAGAAGCAAAAACAAAAGTGAAATTTAAAAAATATACTCACAATTTTCTTGCGGCTCCGGAATCGGTAGAAATTCCTTTTGGAATGAAAAAAAATGTTTTTATAGTACATAAACAAATGTGACATTAACTTAAAAAAAAACTAAGATAAATTATTGCTGCGAACCTTTTCAGCTGTTAAGACTGGTAGGCCAAAACAAAAACAAATTAACCGGAGTTGTCTACTTTTACCTTAGAAAAAGCTTACAGTAATTAATGAAGCTTCATCCCTTATTAATGGGCTCACATGATATTACCTCGATCGTTACTATGGACCTAATGTAGCCTGCTCACTCCAAAGTACTTACGTCTCTCTGTTCATGTCCTGAGGCTAAACCTGAAGTGTTACAATTGTGCAGTGTACCCAAAGTATGTGTCAATATCTTCATGACATTATTGCTTCCTAAATAGAATGTTTTATTTGTAGAAGTCCAGGATGTATTAAGGCACACACTATTTTCCACGCACCATAAACAGAAAAGTAATATCGGCTGTAGATGCTAGAATTTTGTATCAATGAACACCATGATGACTATGTAGTTATAATTGTATAACCAGAGAATCCATTTAGTTTTTTAATCTAACTCTTATGTAAGGATGGAGTTATGTTTTGGTGATGGAAACATGGAATAAAACAAAAAAAGGTTAAAGAGATAGAGAGAAAGAGAGTTCAATTTTTGTAGATAAAAACGTGGCCTTTTTTTTTTTTGATAGAGTGTACAGAGTTTGTGGCTATTGAAGTTCTAAGTCAAAGTGCAATGAAGTCCCCTCAATTATGTCTTTGTGAGGGATGTGTGTATTAGTGTATTAATATGGGCATGTTCTAAAGATACTACAATTAGAAAAATCGTATACATAAAAAAAATATTTTGGATCAATTATGCAATTAAGTTTGTAATAGATCTAGAGTAACAATAATAAATCTGTGCGATTAGAAATACTTTTACCATTTGTTTTTGTTTAGCACTATTTCAGGTTTTAGTTTTCTCATTACTCTATGATCCTATCACTTATATGGACCAGTCGGGAAAATGGAGAGAGAAAGAAAGGGATATCTTGGTGAATTTTACCGCAATCGGTTTTTAAAGCATTTATAAAACAAAGAAAAAAGGGAACGACCTGAATTCAAACTCATGGCTCAAGCCGACAAACTAAACACTCTGCTAGTGGTGGCGCTTATAAAAATAGAAGATTGTATAGTTATCTATTGATAGTTTCAAACTTACTTCAAAGGGGAGGGGACTTATTCAGCTTATACCACCACTTTAATCAAGTGCAATTTCTTTCCCTTGTTTAAGATGCAAAAAAAATTATAATTTTTTACCGATAGTTAATTAACTGATTGGTTATTTTTTCATCGATTCTTGTGTTGTCTGGTAAAAGAAATAATTGTGTAAAATTTCAGTTTGATCCGAGATTGGGTGTGGGAGACATAACGTGTACACACTTTTTACCAGACAGACAGACAGAGTGAGTTGATATAAGTTTTGTAAAAAATGTATTATATTTTACAGTAATTATAATGTGACAAAATATGCAAGTTGCGACTGTTTGCGTGGTCATGTGAAACACTGAACTCATCTTTACTTTTTGGAATAGAATATATTAACATTATTATTTAATAATTTACACACATGCACCTGAGCACTACAACTCTTGACTTCATGCTTGTTCAGGTTCTGTTCTACCCAACTTATAAAGTATTTTTTTTTATAATGTCACGATGCTAGAAGAACAGCAGGAATTGTTAAGTAGCTCACCACTCGAAGATCTTCCTTCCCGTAAAGTCTAACAGCTTTGTTCATCCCTGAGGTGATTCCTAGCTCCACCTGCATACAAACTTAGCTTAGTCTCTGTTCTTACAATGTCACTAGAGATGAAGTCATTCACTTAACGTCTTTATCTTTCAAACACAATGTGCTAGAGGTCGAAAATGAGGGGACAAGTCGGCACTGGTCAAATGTAGGTCAAAAGGCGATGTAACGAAACAAGTACTAATGAGGTCAATACATTGTGACAAAAGACAAGAACATTTTAAAAACCAAAGCTTCTATGAAGTGTGTACTTGTATCAATTAGTTTGGATTAGTCATGTCATTAAATGTGTAATAGATGAAGACCAGCAATAAAATAGCATTTAAATATATATATTAATAATAAAGAAACAAATGGACGCAAACTCTGAGGTAAATTTAGAACTGATGTCTTGTCTCTTTCGAAATACATTCCCGCTAAAGATTCAAATCCATCCAATGAGATCATTAGCTAATCCATTTGTACGTCATCCTCGAGTTAGTAGATCAGAACCAGTGTTTCCTCTTTTATTTACATTGCACTAATTACAGGAGTGAAAAGTAAAAGGAGGACTGGATTCTGATCCTGTATTTTGAATTTAATCATCGTTGGGTGGCGGCACTCAATTATCAACAAGGTCCTTTACCATTTAACAAATATGTATTCACGATTTGGGGAAAAACAAATAAATATATTTAAAAAAAACAACGACGTTCTCACCTTCTGAGTGCAGACTTACATTGTTTTACTGTCTCCGTGCACAGTTCAGTATGCTCCAACATACGAATAGTATTCATAGACCGACCACTTTCTTGGCATTCGTTAGATCTCGTCAGTTTCTACTGACCCAAGTCCTTGAACAAGGTATAGATAAGACAGAGACAGCGTGTCACAGCTACAGTGATGCCTAAAGTTGAAGTCTATAATGTTGAAATGTGTAACAAGTACACATGTAGTTGTTTTTTTTCATTACACTATTAGGCCTGTTTTTTTTTTATAGTAAAGTCTAGAACAATGACGGAAAATAATACTTCTGTACTTGTTAATTTAAATGGATCGATTTATTTATGTTTCTTATATTCTAGATCTTTTCCATTTAACTACTAGACAGACATGTGTATAATCCTAAATCCAATGAGGGCTTATTTTTTGTTATCACGATCCACACACAAGAAATGGTTAAATTTAATGGAACCGACTTGTCCACCACCGTTGTATACGAAACTTTATGTCAGGTATTAGGGAACAATTGCAAGCAAAGATTTCAACACCATCCGAATGGAATTGATTTTGCAAAGTGCTAAAACTGAGCAGTCAGCCAGTTAATTAAAAAAATGCCTTGTAGACATTCAATAGAAGCCACATTATGAAGAAAATTGTAATAAAGAGAAATACCTATATTCACAGTGCTGTTGATATTTAGATATGTGGATGTGTGTTTCTTGTGAAAGCAAGTGTGACAATGTAGTCAACTTGTCAGCATGACGTTAAGGCTAATTCGCACACACAAACACAAACACACATATATATTTATATATTTATTTATTTAGGTCAGGAGAGCTATAGAATATCAGCAGACGTAGTTTAAAACGCAGACGTCTATTTCACAGACAAGAAACTAAAATTCCGCCAGTCATAAAAGGGATCTAACTACACTTGATGTTCTAACATCCAAACTGACGTAGATTTGGAGTGGAGATGACAAGAGATATAGGGTTTGTACCTTCTAACAAGCTGGTGGATTCCAATGTAAGCTCATCATTCATTTCTTTTTTTTTTTTTTTCTAAAGCAAAGAAACTTAACTAAAACAAAATTCCAAAAATGAATCATTCCATAGGGAACACAATTTGGATGTATGACATCATAGAATATTGAGCATGTAGAATAAAAGAAGAGATATGACGTCATAGAATATTGAGCATGTAGAATAAAAGAAGAGATATGACATCATAGAATATTGAGCATGTAGAATAAAAGAAGAGATATGACGTCATACTATGTTGTATTGAGCACATTGCGCTTGGTCTGTGTCTTTGGCTGAGTTAACGTTCTAATTTTGCGGTCATTAACATATTGTTAGTGGCGTAGTGGCTGAGCTGTAAAGCGATTGGCTTCTAAACCGAGGAATCTCGAGTTCAAATCCTTGCAAAGACTGGTGACTTAGGATTTCGGGAGTCTTAAGACATCATTAAGTCTACCCAACTCTAATTGATATCTTATATTATTTGGGGAAAGTAAATAAGGTTGATCGTTGTGCTGGCCACAAGACATCCTCGTAAACCGTCAGGCATAGGAACAGATAACCTTTTCATCGTCTTCCCCATAGATCACAATGCCCGAGAGTTTTATTTTAATTTTCTTTAAAACTTATCTGTACAGAACGAGTGTATTAGGGCAGTGGCTAGAGAGTAGTTCGCATCTGTACCACAGGTTTTCAAGCACTGTAATCTGGAGGTGGCTGTCAAGAGATTAGCACTCATTATTTGATATGAACATCACCTTCACCTCTGCCTTAGTCTGCTGAACCGTTGGCGTACCAAACAAAATTTGTTGACGTCTTTCTCAATTCCACTCTTTTTTTTTTCCTTGAAAAGGATGACAGCCCCGTCCACGCCTTGTTGCCTTCCCATCGCTTTCTTTCTCTGCCTGTTCATTATTTCCCTGGTACTGTTTCCTGAAAGAAGGTCTTTGGGAGCTCGAGGACCTTGTGATATGACCATAAAGATTTAGTTTGCGTTTTCAACTGTGTTCAGCTGGTCAGCGTGGGCCCCGATTGCCGTTGTGATCCTGTTTCTAATCTCTTTGTTTGTGATGCAATCTTTTAGGGGCATAGACGCGTCCTAAAAATTTCTAAATAAAAAATCAGTCTTCACCAAGATTCGAACCCGGTTCGGAAGTAACCACGTTGTCACGTGATATATTACATTCATCCATATTTTGAATTTTAAGATCTTGTAAATTTTAAATCTCCGTATTCTGTGATATCAAGTCGTTAGTCGAACAAACAATACAGCATTATTGGTAGACTTTGGACACGAGCACATCTCTTCTTTTTTTATACCGACAGATATATAGTCTTACTTGTTGATAGTTTGTAGTTCATAGTTTCTGATATTCTTTCTGAAAAAATTGAAACCTGACTTTTTACCTGCTTGAGCCGATTCTGTTCCTTGATTTTAATTAGTTTTGCTCATGGAATTTAATGTCAAGTAACTTTAGAACGTTTTTGTGAATATTTTTTGTAACGATTAAAGTTGTCCATAAAGTTGTCCAGAAAACGTTGATACTTCAAGGTCATCAGGTTGTCCTTTGTTTGTTGTTGTAGACAAGTGTGAGTGTACATTATGTTGTTGTAGACAAGTGTGAGTGTACATTATGTACTCACATTCGACATGAGCAAACTAGTTCAAAGGGTTTTACATTGTCAAAAACAAAGACAAACAAAGACAAACAAATTTTATGGTCTCTCACGACACGTAATATCATGCTTCACTAGAAATAGTTCATTTGGTTGTCCTAGTTTCCGGCTTTAGACACATGTACGAACATATGTAGTATACATGTACTCACATGCCAAACGATGAAACTTTGATTCTTCCGAAGACAGCCTTCTACAGTTGGTGCGTTTATCAGCTGACAGATCAGTGTGAATTCCTCTTGTTGTTTTTATGTCCAATATACTTAAAGCTGGGCTAATCAACAGTGTTCCTGGACATCACTCAATCATACTCACGTTGCGTATAAGACGTGAGTTCGGCACCTTTGTGTACAGGTCCAAAGGAACTTTATTAGTCTGACCGCTTCTCCTTATCAACATCGGAGAAACGACCACACAGTCGGCTTCCAGATGTTAACCTGTCATCATACCACAATTGGAGCCAAACAGCATTGCAGTGAGCTCATGAGGAATTTAGTGCACTAGATATAAGTAGATTATGAATACAAGCATGTCTTGTCTAGCGATAATTTTCCCCCACATGAAACTCCTGGACAAAACTAATTGTGAGCTATTATAAGCTATTTTTATATGTAATTTTTATATTTACTATTTTTATAGGTTAGAACAATTGTTATATATTCTTTTAGTGCCGGATTTAGTACTTGAAGTAGTTCCGCCTATTGTTATATAGGTTACGGCAGGGTAGTATATATAGTTAATCCCATGCTGTTTTCTGGATAGTTGACCAGTGTAAGTCAATGTCTGTGTGAGAAAATGATGATCTTTGTGTTCTGGCATGTAATTGTTTTAAATTATCCTGTACCTGGGACTGCCTGTAAGTTATAGATATTTTTTTTAAACTTTACTACGTGTAAATATCATGGGACGGATTTTTGCTTTGATTTTGTTTGATTTTGTTTATTTTAGGTGAGATTTTAATACTAAACTTTCACTTGCCCTAGCACAACAAAAGAGTTTTTAAGTTTAAACCCCTACGGGGGGGGGGGGGGGGGTGAGTTTAAAAACCCTCTAGCTGGTGTTTTTGAGTTTAAAACCCCTAACAGGGGGATTTTGAGTTTAAAACCCCCTACCAGGGGGTTCGAGTTTAAAACCCCCTACCAGGGGGTTCGAGTTTAAACCCCCCTACCAGGGGTTTTTGCAGTTAAATTCCCCTCTTCTATAACACAAAACAAAATAAAATGCAAAGGACAATCCCCCAAATTTCACGCGCACAGTTAAGGAAGATTTTAATTTTTAACCCCTCTCCAAAATTTACGATAAACCCCCTCTTCAATATAGAAAAGAAAATTATACACTCAAAATTCTATGAGCGTAGCCAAAGGGGTTTTGAGTTAACCCCCACCTCTTCTTCAGTATGGTTTGAAGCTAAAAAATACCTCTTTCAATATCCGGTATAAAAAAACGCAAATTATGCACTGAAAATTTTATGAGCGTAGATAAATGGGTTTTGACTCAGTTTTGAATTTAAACCCCCCTTCAGCGGGGTTTAAGCTAAAAATACCTATTCAATATGAAAAAAATGCAAATTATGCACTCAAAATGTTATGAGCGTAACAAAATGGGTTTTGACTCAGTTTTGAGTTTAAACCCTCTTCCAGCGGGGTTTGAAGGTAAAAATACATTTTTAATATTAATAACAAAGCAAATTATACACTCAACATGTTATGAGTGTATTCAAAGGGGTTTTGAGTTTAAATCCTCCGCAAGCGGGGTTTGAAGCTAAAAAATACATCTTCGATGTAAGAAAAAAGCAAACTACGCACTCAAAATGCTATGAGCGTTGCCAAAAGGAGTTTTGAGTTTAAACCTCCCTTCAGAGTGGTTTGATGCTAAAAAATACCTCTTCAATATAAAAAAAAGGAAATTACACACTAAAATCATTTGAGCGTAGTCAAGACAATTGGGGGTTTTGAGTTTAAATCCCTCTCCTACATATGGCATTTTTTTTAAAGTTTAAAACCCCTCCAGATGGTTTTGAGTTGAAAATCCCCCTACAGAGCGTTTTGAGGTGGAAAACCTCTATCTTCAATATCATTCTCAAGCAAACTACTACTAAATTCTATGACCGTAGCTAAATGGGGCTTTAAATTTAAAAACTTCACTTTTTGATATAAAATCTGAAGCAAATTACAGTCACTTAATTCCAAGAGCGTATTCAAGAGAGGTTACACATTTCTACCAGTGGCGGGGCTCAATTAATAAAGTGCAATGAATAGTCATCTGCCGAAATTGAGAAACACTAAATGTGGCTCAACAAAGATGGCTAAGACAGATTTTAGAAGTCAGTTATAGAGATCGGGTCTAAATCAAGGAAATCCTATGCCGAACTGGGAGTCGACCCCTTAGTAAGATTGTGACAGAGCTCCGCATGAGGTTTGCGGGACATGTTATCCGACAAAATTAATTAGGCATAAGAAGAGTTGCGACGACATCCTATTACAATTTGGCGCCACACATTCATGGAGGTCCTCAGAGCAGGTGGAAAGAGGCCTCAGACATTTCTAGTGACAGATTTTTGTGGAAACAGCTTGACGGCAAATGCGCCGAACGGCGCGGGAGGGTCTAAGTCAGTAAGAATAGCACATTAGGTTTTTGAAATAAAACTTTTTAATAGCAGGAAAATGTACTGTAGATACCTCAGAATATGCATTTTTGCTGGCTTTCAATATCAGAAATAGTGCTTGGCTGCGGGGCTCCGCCCGGAGCTGGGGGAGCTTCTAGCGCTCCCCCAGACCCCCTTGCTAGCAATGGCGGGTAGTCTACAATTTTCCCACTAACTCCAGGAAAAACCTATTCTAGGGCACAATAAGCGTCTCCCGAAAGAATGATGGGTCAGAATATAATAAAGATTATATACACACCCACACATACATACATATAAATATTTTTTTTCGCGGGGGGGGGGGTGCGGGGGTGAGAAAAAATCCCCTTCAAACACCCCCCCCCGAAAAAAAATCCTGGCTACGCCCATGGTAAATATACTTATATTTTAATTTCGTTTTTTTTAAATTTTCTACTTGGAAATTTGTCAAAATATTTGGCAGTTTGTTTTCCAACATTTTGTATGAAAGATGGCGGCGCCCTACTCAGGACTACCCTATTGATGTTTTATGTCCTAGATCTACTTGTGACACTCCATTATTTAATGTTTTGTATTTATAATTGTGTATTTGTATATTGCAGGCTATTGTTACTGCTGCTGTAGTGTTTGTATCTACTGCTGCTGTAGTGTTTGTATCTACTGCTGCTGTAGTGTTTGTATCTACTGCTGCTGCAGTGTTTGTATCTACTGCTGCTGCAGTGTTTGTATCTACTGCTGCTGTAGTGTTTTGTCACTGTTGTCTTAGTTTTGTAGTAAAGCATGATTTAGTTTTAGTTTTACGGTTTCATTGTAGAATATTGTAGATCTAGACTAGTTTTATGTTTATTGTTGGGACTATTGGCATGTTAGTAAAGATCTAGATCTAGGCTTTGGTGTAGTAAGTTGGTGTAATTGAGATAGTTGGTTTGGTTAGTTTTTTTGTGTGTAGTAGTATAGTTCATGTAGGGTTTGATTAGTTGTTGGGTTCACTAGTTAGTCGAACATATATTATTATATTTTATTATTAATCTATTTTTGCTATATTTAAATAAATTTACTTTTTTTTTTTTTTTTTTTTTTTTTTCAATGAAAGTTTTGTTCTTGCTTTCTTTTAGTTGGCTAGGTTTGCTAGTTTACTTTAGTTGTGCTGTCTGGTTGCTTAGGTGACCCTAGTCCCTTGGTCACAGACTGAGGTGCAAAGATGTAACCCACTCAGTCTCAGCAGCGTTACAAACTGGCTACTGTGTAAGCTTCTGTTTGACACGAGGCTTAGACTAGACCTAGAGCCTCCAACTGCCAACATAATCTTAACAGTTTTTTAGAATTATTTTTTTTTTTATGAAGATACTTTTTTTTTCAGTAGAAGATTACATAAAACAAAACCGTAAGTTCCATGTTTTCACAACAATTAAGTTTAACAGCGTTCAGACATGGTTCCAACTTGACGATCATTAGGTTGTCACTTGTTCTCTTTTGTAGACACATGTACATACAGGAACAAAGTTCTGGATATTGGGATTCTTTCAAAGGGGAAACTGTCTTTAGTTTTGAGAATTAGTACTTATTGCAAATACGTAACTTCCGGCTAAATAACTTAGTTTGAGTTCACCAATTAGATGAAATAGTTTTTCACATTAAAATTATGTTTTTGCGTTCATGCATAATCAATAATAATGTCACAAGAAAACAACAGGTTTTTTTAAAGGTCCACGAATCTAAAAACTAACTGCATTTTTTGGGCTGTTGGTCAACAATCTGTTAATGCGTTTAATCTTAATGAAAAGGTCTTTTTGTTAATTGTGAGACACATTCAGGACCGTAGAGCATGAGCGTTTGGGCATTCTCGCTGTAAGATCATCCAGTGTTCAGCAAAACGTCATGGAGGCTTTAATTTCATGCCAAACAAATCTGTATGGAGGGTTATATTTCATGCCAAACAAATCTGTATGGAGGGTTATAGTTCATGTCAAACAAATCTATATGGAGGGTTATACTTCATGTCAAACAAATCTGTATGGTGGGTTATATTTCATGTCAAACAAATATATGGAGAATTATACGAAATGCCATATAAATCTGTATGGAGAATTATACAGAATGCCATATAAATCTGTATGGAGAATTATACGGAATGTCATATTAATCTGTATGGAGAATTATTAGGAATGCCATATAAATCTGTATGGAGAATTATACAGAATGCCCTATAAATCTGTATGGAGGGTTACACCACCAACTTGCATTGATGAATTACAAAGGTTGAATTACATCATCTCTGCGCAAAGAGTGACATAGACAGAGACATATCTGTGCACACAAATCTAGACTTAGGTATGACTCAGGAAAACCATTTGCACCGAATTACATTTGGACATCATCTATCAAGTGCCTGCATGTGCACTAAAACATAATTGGCTAGCCTAGCAACAGAAACACACTCCCCCGATAGTGCGGCAAGTTTAGGCCGGCATCACCACAGGCAAATATTAACAACAGTGACAGCGTAAGAGCGGAAGAGTCAGTACCAGAAAAAGGAGGGAGAGAAAGAGGACAGACAAACAAAGTAATTTTATTTCAACTAACTCATTTAGCTAGACAAGGTAGCAATTAGTGATCACCAGCACAGTACTCAAACATAGATCTAGCTCCCATGGTTTTTCTTTCTTACACCCAGCACTGAAAACAGCTTCTGTGAAAATTGATCCATAGTCAAAGCATTGAGACTTCTAAATACACAGAATCAAGGTATGGTAACACCTCCAAATTAGAAGTTAAGAGACATATGTATACATAGGTTTCTTTCCTATCCTTCTGATATTTTAGTTTCCTTGGGAATCAAGAGATTATGGTAACATAGTAATCGAAGTCTGAGATTCTGAAACCTGAAATCCAGCATCTGACTATATATTGTAGATTAATGTAGATAGCCTATCTTTGCCATTAATAGCCTTTTTTTTTTTTACCCCAGGCCCATATCATTCTTTCGAAACATTTAGAAAAGTTAAACAAATTTTTAAATGTTTTTCCCCATACTTTTTAAGTGTCAGAGAATTTTTCTTTATAGTTTATAAGCTGTAAGATCTAATACCTAAAAGACATTGTCCTGACCCACTAATTCATTCAGTCCAGATAAAAAAAAACAAAATTAAAAAAACGAAAATATAGACATTTTTTTTACTTAGGACAACTCCTAACGGTTACATTTACTATAAATGATTTCTACCACATATGTCTTTAAAAGCCGACATTTGAATGTCTACCAAATCAAAACAAGACTTCATTCCGCTTTAAGCACTTATTAACTTTTTTGGTGCGTAATTTTCTTTGGTTGCATCTTTTTTATGTATTCCTATTTCTTCACATTTCTAGATCCTAAGTCTAATTACCCTCAAGTCGTAGATAAATTTCAGAGTGATTGTGATGGATTATCCTTAGATGTGTAATTATTAAATGTGTTTTAATGAAAGCGTGTGTGTGTTTGTTGAGAAAATTACTTCAATTTGAAATGTAAGGACTGTAATCCGACTGTAGTATGTAATCATGTGTAGAAGTTCTACAAGTAGGACCCTATTCTAAAACAAGAATTAAAAAGTCCTAAAATGATCACAGTGAACATAAGGGCTATTGACTATACGAGAATGTGTGAGGAGGGTTGTATAATACGGCTTGTGAAGATCGGTTGTTCCAAATGAGGTGCCTCTCTATACACTAGAGGATCCAGAACTTTGAAGTGGGGGGGGGGGGAGCGATTTTTTTTCCAAACCCTAACCCTAACGCCCAGTAAACCCTAAGCATAAACCCTAAGCATAAACGCGCGTTAAGTTTGGGAATAAGGGCTTTCTATTTGAGAATGCAAAATATTATGTGATATTATTGTATAACTTGCTGATGTCGCTAAATGTACAAGGGTCAATGTGTACTGTTGGGGAAGGGACGTTTCATTAAAAAATAGTGTGTGGGGGTGGAGGGGTGGAAGAGTCATTATAATGCAGGCAGATTAGAAGACTACAACTGATTGACCTAAGAAGTGTTTGTGCATGCTCCATAATAGATTGGGGTTGCGGGCCGTTTGATTCAAGGATGAAAGAGACAAAAATAAAGAGGACTTGTTTCATGTTTGTTTAATGTTTTACAGGTTTCGGATGCTCCTTCAGAGTTGAAGATAGTTTACTTCCTAATCCAAACCTCCCGCAGGACGACGGGAGCGGGCAGGGTTTGAACCCGGGACCATCGATATATCCATACGACAGTCCAGGCAGCGATCCTTGTATAAACCAAGAGATAGAAAATTGTGTTAACTATGGGGGTAGCGTTTTAATGTGGGAACTTTTATTGATGAATTTCAAAATGTTCAAGAGATGTACAAATATACCTATTATTTTAACAGTAGCACGGGTATAATTTTAAGGTTTAGCTATGCGCTTTTAGAATTTAAGGACATCCGTTTCATTTGGAAGAAACAATGGCCAAGAAGAATGTTGTTGATTTTGAGGGCAAGAACATTTTGTAGGGGTGGGGGAGTGTTGTAGTGCGGGCAGTTTTATTGATTGGGTAAGAGTGTTCGGGGAAAAATAAACATAGCTCTATATACAAACTATTTATCGTAGTGTAGCAGGGGTATTAGCTAGTGTTCAGATATAAACTGTGGCTAATTACCCTACTGCTACATTTATTGAAGATTTTAATGTCATAAAGGATAAAATCATCCTGAAAATGAGGTTTTAGAAGAAAAAATGTTATTCTGTTTATAGTTTTTAAAAATTATTATCGAATGTCCCTTAACGTGTCTATCAGTGTAACATTTCAATGAGACTAAAACTGGATTTCAACGTTTTCGCTTCTTTTTGCCTCCATCGCACATCTAACAAAACGATTCCCCCAGGATTTAATCAAGTGTTATTGAAATGTGTTATCTATCACCTCTCCTCCGTACTGTTTATCAAAGTCAGATAATTCCACGGCGATGAGCCAGCACAGTTGTGTTTCCTGAAAGTGAGTTTGCCCACAAAATCTGTTTGCTATTTTCACGGTGTTACCCTAAACTAAAACGGCACGTGAGTTTTTACCTTATCACCGGTGTTCTAATTGTGAACATTGAACGAGGGAATGTTTCTTATCGCATTTCAATGAGTAACAATGAGAACGAACTTTCAGTAAGCTCCTGTCGATCACCCAAAACTTCAAAGTGTATTGATACATTGAGATAACAATCTTTTAATTCTCTTTGGATTCTCCCAGTTCAGATTTAAGACATAGCCTCAATCTAAAACTCAATGAATGGGGGAGGAAGTACAAATACATCTTGCTAAAAATAGGATTCAATAAACCGAAAATGTAGTCACATTCTTAATACATTTTCTTTCCCCTAAAACATTACTTTCTTTATAAAAATGGAGATAAATCTCTGTTTAATTATATAGTTTTGTTGTTTTATTTGTTTGTTTTTAAATCACAATATAATTTGTCTTTAAACTTTTGGTTGAGACAAATTTGAGTTAACCCTTCCCCCTCCCCCATGTGGCCGCCTTCGAACGTCCAGTTCATAATGGTCATTATAATCAAACGGAATTGAAACTTGTAGCGGAATATTGATTTCACAAAGAACAAAATGAAATAACTAAATTGACGAATATAAAATAACTACATGAAATAATATAAAATAATAGAATGTTGTAATATAAAGTAGATAAATACACTAATATGAAATAACAAAATGTTGGAAATATATAAATTTCAATGTCCTATAAGGTAAATGTATTCAAAAAGTTGTAGACCTAGTTCTTTGAATGAACTTAAATTTTTAAGAATCAACATTTTCGGAGATTTCGCAACCGCTAGGTCCATTGGAGCCATTAATTGAGCATCAAATATATAAGAGTTTCGCTAATTGCTGTTCAGAGTATCTTTCATGCTCTAAGCAGGCTCAATGCACGCTGATCTAATCTCTTTTGTGGAAGCAGCCTTCCTTGCTACATGCAGTCGCTCAGCAAACACACCTCAGCTAAAGTCGATACTCGAACTGAAGTCCCCTTGACTGGTAGCCAAGCGAATTCATGATGATCAACTTATAAGTCAAATTAATTTTTTTCCTAGAAATTATAGTTTCCTTTAGACTTCTGAAGGGCTCATCTTGATTAACTGTGACAAAAATCACTTACACATGTATCAAAGACAACTATCGTTGTTATGAATTTAAAATACATGATTTGACAATGAATTTAATTTTTGTCAAAGACAATCCGATAGAATTAGCAAAAAAAAAAAAAAAAAAAAAAAAAAAAAAAGAGGCCAACTTGCCAAGCAGATGTTTTGCTTCAATCTATTAGGAATGAAATTGGCGATTTTTCGAGTTTCCTTCTTAAAAAGATTTCGTACAAGTAAGATGTACGTGAATATGTCATTTCGCGTTTTTTGTAAGATCGATACTAGAAATAAAATTTAATAACGATAAATACACAGTGAACGCTAAATAAAATTATGTCCAAATTTGAAACATTTCAATTTTACAGTCAAAACTTTTTTTCTTTTTTTTTCTTTCAAGCTGCGGGCCTCTATTGATAGTGAGCCCTGGTTCATTGAACCCCTTCGCGCCACGGCTGCTACGCCACTGTTTGAGGGCTTTCTATTTCCATCCATCCAGCCATTTCGTTTTGAGTGCTACTTCTCTCACTTCGTGCTTTGAAAGCTGATACCTTGATCCCGGGAAGAGCCGGGAATGTTGATACAAAGTTGATCTAAAAATACTAGCACAAGCGCACGTTGCAATAGAAAACATTTAAAAAAGGGAATAAATAACTAGTGAGACTCCTCTGATGTGACTCTCTCTAACAAGTCTGTGGCCGGCAGTGAGCTCACCCTTGTTCTTTAGTGAGAGAATAATATTTAGAGTATCAAACTCTCAACCGATCGATAACGGCCACTTTGCCTGGCGCATTAATCATATTGTAATTAGACATTTTTAGACAGATCATTAGAAAGTGTAAAAAAAAATATTCTAGTATAGTTTGTTTAAACTAAGTGTAACGAGAACACATTTTACTTTTAGAATGTCGATATTTATTTACATAGGCCTTTAGGTTCAAGAGATATGTTGATGATATGTAAAAAAAAAAATGGCTTCCTATAAAAGGTGCCCGAGCTCAAACACCTACCCGAACTGAGATGGGTTTGCTGAGCGCCTAAAGGCAGCATGGAAACCTTCTTCTAGATATCTCCTACAAATCCTGGTCCTAAAAGAGACTGGACTATAACAATAGAAGCATGCTATAAATATAGGAAAATTGCGCTATACGAAAGCAATTTTTAAAAAAAATATTTATAATATTATTAGCTGACCTGTAGGTCAATGCTACATTCTTCTAGTTAGCGTTTATGTTTATTACAACAATTAATATAATAAGGCTTTTCTTCGAGTGCAAAGATAAATGAGGAATACAGTATTTCACGTGGCTATGCAGTCCCATCTGCGACCTACATATTCTTTATAATTATGTTTCAAATCGAGATCGCTTTTTAACACTATTGATTACCTATAATAGACAATATAGAAGTGTTGAAAGTGAATGTTAATAAAATATTGAAATATTTGTCAATTATTAGTTGTCCATCCCCTGGGGGTGGGGGTAGCCGTGAAACAAGGCGTGAACATGTTAGTTATTCAACATTTATTTTTATAGAAACTCATCGCTAGGCATTGATATACACTGTGCTGATATGTTTATATTACGTCATCATTTGTTGAGAATGCTATTGTGAAAAGTTCTTATAAGGATGTGACGTAACAAGATATTAATTTTCAATGTCTACTTTTAACAACACGAAGTCTCTGTTAATTAATTTTTATGTTTTATTGTCTTCTATCATTTATTTTTCTGTGAAAACTGAACCTGGTATCAGATTGGTTTAAAACAGTGGCATTCGGCAGTTATGGATATAGAAACCCCGCGCTAGGTATTGATATATAGTTCGGTGCACTTGACTCAAATGTTTTTTTGTATTCAGTAATAAGTTAAATAATTAAACGGACGCATCGGTACATTAACATTTGGCGCGCCGTCTTATGTAGAAATCATTATCTGGACAGAAGAACTTGATTATGCAGAGTTTACTGGATAGATTTGTTGCGATACTGAAACATTACAAGAAGTAGATGGAATTATAGACCACTATGAAGGCACTATCAGACTCACAAAGGAAGGGTTGATGTTTCTTTTGTAACGTGTTTATACATAAGAGTATCATACAAAGTTATGTGCGAAATAGGTCAAATTTGACAAAGGGTTACATTATCTTTTTTTTTTGTTCTTATATTTTATGCCTGTATTTTATTATCATTACGTTAGATATATTTGCTGATTATTTTTTCTTTAACAATATTTACTCGCCTTCCGGTTAGCGAATTGAGAACTGACAATATTAGAAAGAACAATTTCTCTTCTGGCCAAACATAAAGCCCAAGTGTTTTCTGAACGAATCACGCTAGGTTGTAAAACAAATTTTGATAACATTAATTCACTATTAGTGAGCCAGGCGTGCTTTCTAGCGAGACGTTATTCCAGTGGGGATAGCAGCAAATGTAGGCGCTCTCTTTCCGTCAAGTCGTGTTGTCCCTTTTCTTTATCTAACGTCTAATCGAGAGCAGGAGTGTCCGAGTGTGGATTATGCTTAGTGAATTTTTATGAGTGCTCAATTTTATGCGGAACAATCCAGTTACAATTAAGCGAGGCGTGATATTAATTTCTCATCAAATTTTTGTTTTCTGTATGTTGGCTTCTGTAGACATGGGTAATTTGGGTATCGGCTTTTGTAGATACGTGTGTTGGCTTCTGTAGATACGTGTGTTGGCGTATGTGGGTATGTATGTTAATATATTTGGGTGTTTGTCTACATTCAATGAAACAAGTATTTTGGAACGTAAAGGGAGAGAAGTTGGTCATTTTAGGATATCCGGAGTTGTCTGAATTCACACAGATGAACACAAATCAACACACTGTAATTAGTTTTATCATGATCATCCATTGCGCCTAGTATGATATTAGGAATAAATGTACGTGTGTAATCAGTTTCCGCCTAGATTGCATGAACATCAGACAAAGTTAATTGTTTTTTTCAATAAAGTTTGTCGTCCATGTTGCCATCTTTGTTTACCCAGATTTAGAAGTGCGTCTGTTTCCTACACATTTTTCCATCATATCGTTGATATCAAGATATGTATCGTTTAACCTCCGTATCCCACAAAACATGAGGTTAGTCTATGTTGCATACCTTATCTTGAACTTTCACACACTGCCTACATTAAGATCTTGTCATTTACTGGACAATCGAGTCGTGATTTTATAGATTTACGACACTGATGTAGCCCTTTCATTAGAGTGTCAAGGTTGGTCCCAAGATTTCATCTTAAAATAACTGGTCACAATCACAAAAGAATTGAATGGACAGAGATTATCGCTGGTATTTTTTTAAAAATCGGTTACGGTTATGAAGTTTGGTTTCGCAGGTAGTCTGGTATTCTTCTTTTTCCTTTAGCATTCATCTTGCTGCCGAGTAGTAGGCTCCTTTTATTCTAGAGTTAGCCAAGGAAAGTGTGAGGCTTCTTTTCAGCCTCTCCACACTTCAAGAAAGTGTGTTGATTATACTTTTTTTTAAACTAGTAGAATCTGCTTGAGTTGGAGCGAGGAAGCCCTTGTTAAAAAATGTAACATTGGCTTTACAGTAGCCTTGTCTAAACTTGTCTGAAATAATTCAATTCTAAACTCTCTAATAGCATCTAGGATGTGCACACGGCAATGTCATTTATAGTTAAAAGTCATTTAAGTTTCTGTTTTAAGTGAGTTATTAAACAAATAAAAACATTAAAAATATACTTTTTAAAAAACAAAAGCTTACGTATCACAATTAGTTTGAATCAGTCATGTAGTTTAATTTGCAATAGATCTACAGTATCAATAAAAAAAAGCATTTATAACAAGGTTACAAATAAGACAGTTTGTGTGGAAACACAAACTCAAAATCGGTCCCCGATGTGGTCGTCCCAGGCAGGGACAAAGTCAGTTTTCAATATTTTCAGAAAGAATATCATAATGAAATTCTATCAAAGGCAAATGATAGACACACACGGACAGACAGAATGAGTTGATTTAAGCTTTGTAAAAATATACTTTAAATTTAGTATTATTAGTATTATTATGTATTGACCTTGGTTCTGTATTGATCTTGTTTCTGTAATGATCCTGTTTGTGTTTTGACCTTGTTTCTGTAATGACCTTTTCTCTGTATTGAAATTGTTTCTGCACTGACCTTATTTATTTGTTGACCTTTTCTTTTCTATTCACTGTATTGACCTTGTTTCTGTATTTACCATGTTTCTGTAATGACCTTGTTTCTGTATTGACCTTATTTCTGTAACGACCTTGTTTATGTGTTAACATTATTCCAGACAACTCTATGACTCACACAAATAACACCAATCATAAAGAAACAAACAACGATCCAAACCCAAGAAGTACCGGGTAATACAAACTAATATTTCATAATACGACAATCTGTTGTTGTTTTTTTTTGTTTTTTTCGCTTGTTTTATTTAATTTTCGGTTATTTTGTACCGAAAGTGACTTCCATTTTGTCAATAACTTCATTCAGCAGCATCGTTTAGATCAGTGGTTCCCAAACTTTTTTGTCTTGTAGACCCCTAGCCATGTTTTCTGGTTTTCGGTAGATCCCATGCTTAACCTATACCGGTACTGCAATTTTGCAAATTCACCAACTCCATTTTTTAAAAGTAATTTCTAGATGTAGAGAGTAAAACAGTAAATAAGTAATTTCAAGCTACTTAGTAAGTTAGAGAGATCTATCTTTTTTATTATTAAATTCAAATTTATACCAATTAAAATAACAATTGATATGTATTACTGGAACCACCAAACACACTGGAAATGTGTTGTTGTTGTTTTTTTTCAGGTTCATCCTCCGTTGCGTCGGATATTATGTTTCATATAGGAATTTGTTGTTCTGTGAAGTAGTTCTTCAAACAATAAATATCAATTAATTAATGAATTGGCCTTAAGTATCACTGCAAAAGTTTTCGTAAAGAGCAGCTTCTTGTGTATTTCTTCATCCTTCACTTCTGGCTCAAATATTGGGTCCGCGGAACTGTTTTCTCAAACAGGAGAAGGGGGGAAGTAACGGGCGTCCAAACCAGTAAGATTTGTGCAGGAGGGACTCATTAGCCTAGACTTGCAAACCACCTAGCAGGGGTAAAACTGAATTGAACCCTCTGCTGCCTTGCAGCTATACCCAAACATGGGAACTGTTTCGTGGGTCAACCCCGAGGAAAAATAAGGAGCAGATGACCCTTAGGCAGTATGCAGCACACAGCGCTACATCCAGTCAGAGCCTGTGAGGCCACTGATCCCAAACTGTATATGTTGTTTGCAAAGAATTACATATAGCTCATACCACCGATGTGCCTACTGTTTTGTTGCTTAAAGAAATTTGTTTAATAATATCACGTGTACATTAGTGTAAAACAGTTTTTGAAAACTACTATAACAGCTGGTAAAATCAATATTTTATCTATTATTTTCTGTATTCGGCTATAAGTAAAGAGATCTTGTAAGACGCTCACAAACCACCATCTTCTCTATATGGTGTTGAAGAGAGATTTTGTGGGTCTAATTCTGAAATTTATCTTTGAGAGTTCGAAAATTTTTCAAACCTTTATCTTTTTTTCAAGGTGGCATCGTCGCAAATGATCCTCCAGCGTAATTAGTTTCATATCGACATAAAAAGTCAATTAGGCAACCGCATGTTTGACAAGGAAGAAATGAATCCCAATTTTAAATAACCAACGCTGTACAATCTATATTTCTTTTTGTTACTTGTAGAAAAAATTAAGCTATTTAAATAAGTATTGAAATTAAATATAACAAATCATACATTAGTGTAGAAAGTAATTACATTGATGAGATGTGAAAATTAAAGTCACGACCTGCGTAAAATTAAATCCATTTTCGTAGACCCCCGTGGACATCTCATAGACCCCCAATTTATTTTTCACTTTCGTAGACCCTTTGGAACTCTTTGTAGACCCCTGGGGGGTCTATATAGACCACTTTGTGAATCACTGGTTTAGATGAAAGGATATTATGGCAGAAGCGTGAGTACGAGTCTAATAAGGAAATAAAGTTGGTCGTCAATAGTTGCACCTAAACTTAAGTTTAATGTTGTTGTTGTTTTTTTACCGTCCTCTCCCCCCACCCCTTTTTTTTCCATTTGCTTTCTAACCAGCTGATGATGTCACGAAAGGAATTCTTGTAGGGGAAACAATCCCTCTATAGTCTCAATCAGCTCTCTTTGTGTTTGCTAAGTTCAAGGCAGAGGTTTTCTAAAATTTGTGTCTTTTGGCATTTTGTAAGTATAAGCCGATTGGACGATCGGATAGCTATAAAATTGCTTAGACAGATTTACACTTTGAACGTCTGAAAGCGTGCATGTATTGACCTCCACAAACTTGCTTACGTTGGCTGCACTAGGGCAGTAAGTAAAGTTTCCCTTTCAGACATTGAGGTCTGAGGCAAGTGATGGTTTGAAGACCCTTCCCTCCCGGCTACGCCCATGTGTTATATTATAGGTGTAAGCCTAATTCTCTACAAAATATATAAAGTTTGATAACGCATCGAAAACTGGATGTATGCATTCGTAGGCTTACATAATGTATTCTATTTATACATGTATGTAGTCTGAAAACTATTAACAATACAATAGCAGCCTAATGAGTTTGAAGCTTTTTGGTATTACATATAGATAACAGACGTTTCTTTAAAAAAATAAGATTGTTACGTCTTACGCATTTCATGTGTCAATCTAGTCATGCATGTTGATCTGTGACTTAAAATATGCTAAATCATTGGTTTTCCTGGCTGACTCAGGCAACCCATTCCATTAAAAGATAAGAGAAAGCAGAACGGTTAGAGAGGCACTTACTTAATGTGAAAAGCTCTTGCTTCCTCCAAGTACATTCTCAAAAACACGATTTGTTTATGAATATACCATGAACCATTATATAAAATATAAATCTCCTTTCATTAAATATTGGATGTGACAGCGCTATATAAATTATTGTAATTATTTTCATAATTAATGACTTCATATTAAGCATAAGTTTGCCATTTATTATAATTGTATAAAAATTGATTTAGATCAAGAGTTATTTTTTAATTAAATAATATATTTGTAAGCCTTAAGTGTAGTATTTTTAGATCTATGTTATTAAAAATAAACAAAAAGAGAGTTGCTTTTTCTTTTCAAATCGCAGAAAGTAGAGCTTTATACCCATATTGAGCTGTGAATAAGTTGGCTGGTTTGTAATTTTGCGGCTGTGTGTATGTGTTAAAGTTAAATTCTATTAACTATTGTTAGAGAGCTAATTGTCGCGCCTATCTTTTTTTTTTTTTTGCTTTATATCAATGTTTTCTAACTTAACCTCTCTCAATCCCTCTTTTTGGTTAAATTTCATTCACAACCTCGAAGACATCAAAGCAGTCCCTGCCGCACGTGCATAGCAGAAAGGACACGGTCTAACGTTTTGCTAATGATAATACGTTCAGTCAAGTACAGTGTATTGTGTATGCTTTTGTTGTTGATATTCTTGTTGAACTTCAAACAAAATTAATTGTAATAAGAATAAAGTGTTCGGGCCTGTGTGTGTCTTGCTGCTGTCACATTTTTTTTTTTTTTTGCATTAAAATTTTTGTTTCTTAGGTCGCGACCAGAACGGCCCATTGGGTACCGGCCCACCGGGCATTGGCCCGTTTGCCCATATAGCCAGTCCGCCCCTGGTTACTATGATAAGCTATATTTGCTATTTATTGAATTCTTATTTTTAGTGTTCCCACCCTATATTATTTAATATCAAATGCAATCATTAGCAATAATTATATATCATTTTCAAGTCTTGATTTCATATATATACATATATATGACTATTATGCTCCCTAATTAGTCATTAATGAAAATAGACCTGTGAATCACTGAATACAATGGACCTAATTCACCAATCGTAAACAAACAATATTTAGCCACGAGATTCTATATATCTTCTATACAAATTACGTAATACACACATGCAGTCACGTGACATTTTTTTCCATTGTTTTATCAATATTATAACGTGGCTAAATGTTGTTTGTTTACGATTGGTGAATGAGGTCCATTATTATTTTCATTTTAAAATTATCTCTTTTTAAATTTAAAACACCATAGGACACGTATCAATTGGGCTATAGACAGGGCCGCCGCTACCTATTGTGCAATGTGTGCATTGCACGCAGGCGGCCGACTTTAGGGGGAGGCCAAATCATTATTCCAAGGTTACGTTTTTTTTTTAATTATTAAATTTAAAAAAAAAATTAAATATTTTAAATAAATTCTAATTATTCTATTATTCTTTGAAAATATAAACGATATTCGTACAAAAGAAATATTTTTGAAAACTAGAACAAATAAAATATAGCAGAGGCCGAGGGATTCCCACGGGTTTTTCCAAAAGCGCCAACTTATTTCTGGAATTAAATTTTCGCGGGTTGTTTGCAATTTTTGTTTTGAGTCCAATGGCCTGTCCTGTAAGTAGATGTATTACTGGTAATTTAAAAAAAAAACATTTTCATTAGCGGGGGGAGGGTTGCGTTTGTTCCTCTCATATGGAGGGGGGGGGGAAGAGTGCAACGTCCTGACGAAAACGGATGTTATGGAGTGTGTTATGGAGTGTGTGTGTTTCCCAAGCGTCGATGAGAAGAGGTTAAGTGATTGATTGGTTGGTGACACAGTGACGATGAAATCAACGTACCTAGTACAAATGTGAGACGATCTTAAGACATGGAACAGTAACTACTTTTTTCTTTGCGAGCTAGATTTTGTTTTAAATATCAGTTTATTTCATTACTATTAGATCTATATCTCATCTCAAGTTAAATCGTGAATAATAACAATTATATTGAGTTTTTGTTCACAAAGAAGTTTGTTCAAGTTATTCAAAGTTTATATATCAAAAAATATAAAACGCCTTCATCGGTTCAGTTGCACCAGTTGTTTGCAGCTACAAGCCACAACCGACCAACAACAAGGAGAGAGGGGTAGCAAAAAAAGGTTCAGATCCGTTGCCGACTTAGCGGAAACCTGCCACAACTACAATTCTATCTCCAGGAATAACTTTTACAGCACTTTAAAATTATGTAGGCAACACAATTTCCGAAAAAACAACGTTTTAGTGAACTTTCATGGCATAACTTTGGATTCTATACACAGTGGGCTTAAACGAAAATGTTATCTAGGGAGTAGACACCCGGGAATGTGAGAAACACTGCCTTACGCTGTTTTTTTTTTACAAATCATTGTTGAAGTGACTTGTACTTAGGATTATTTACTTTCTTTAAACTCAAGAAAAATACTCAGCTCTTAGTTGATTCATTTGTTGGATAAATTTATAGGCAACTCTGAATTCGTGTATGTCAGATGATTGCGGATGCAATGCACATCTCTCCAAAATACAATCGTGATGATTATCATGTAAGTGTACAGAACGTTGAAAAAGTTCCACTGTCAATGGCTTTTGTATTTCGAGCTTTTTTTTTCGGATTATGCTTTATTTTACAATAACAAACAAGTTAACATATCCACCTCCAGACCATATATCACTGTTGAGCAGTCAAAGTTATCGAGAAATGGTATATAGATCATGATCCTTTCCGCTGTTCATTGTAATATACCTGCCGCAGCTCAACAATTATAAATTCATCGTCGCAAATATAGGAGCATAAGCGAGTAGTCTGAACGAGATAAGTTTTTTAAGTTTATCACAAAAAAAACAACAACAACAAGATGTCAGATTTCTGTTGGCACGTATGTTTGAAATTGTTCCTAGTGCATGATTCATGATTCATAGTTGTACTTGAGGGGTAAACAACAGTGCGAATTTAGAAGGGAAAAATAAAATGGTCTATAAAAATGGATTTTTAATCCAATGCCACTTTTGGATTAGTGTCCAGCTCAGTCTTAATGAATTTTTTTTCAAGAAAAAAAAAAGGGGAGGGGGCGGCATTTTAAAATTTTGCACGCAGGCGGCCACAGCCCTCGCGGCGGTCCTGGTTATAGAGTTAGATAAAAGAGATGTAGGCATATTTGCAGAGCTCAGATTTTATGGTTTAAAATCGCGTTCAATGCAACTAGTCACGATGTAACAAAGTTTAATAAACAGTGATAAGTCAATGTACACAAAACATATTGGCAGGTAAACCTGATTCTTTTGGATAAACTTTCCGAATACAAAATTGTTTGACTAATTATAATTTTAAGAAATTGATCTTTGTCTCACGAGACATCTATAGTCTCACCAGACATCTATAGTCTCACCAGACATCTATAGTCTCACTAGACATGTATAGTCTCACCAGATATCTGTAGTCTCATCAGACATCTGTAGTCTCACTAGACATCTATAGTCTCAACAGACATCTATAGTCTCAACAGACATCTATAGTCTCACTATACATCTATAGTATCACTAGACATCTAGAGTCTCATCAGGCATCTAGAGTCTCACCAGACATGTATAGTCTTTTTTTCTAGACACTAGTTCGATCAACATACACTCGTTGAAATTTGGCGTGGAGGTGATATTTTAAATTTGTATCAACTATATTGAAAAAGGACTTTTAATTAATATAAATATTCTATCGTTTAAAATATCGATTTTTACCCCCTTTTCTTTCTAAAGTTAGTGATATTAGATTCTGACAGGAGAAGGCGTGGCTATGACAGTGCTATGTGTGAGTAAGGTCTAGGCTATGATGATGTCGTTATGACACTGGTGATGCCGAGAGTGAGAGCTTCCGAATTCTGCTGCGTGGGGTAGGGGGTGGTTTGAGAACTTAGGGGATGGAGTCACCTGTCCTGATGGGGCGCGGGACACACGCCTGCTACGAACTCTTCCAAGTCTGATATTTTAATCACCCCTCTCGCCACCCAGTCTAGGCCCATGTGTGTGATAGTGAGTAGTTATGTATGTGCGCAATTGATACCAAAGTGAGGCTATAAGGAGCAAGTAACTCGTCTTCAACCACTTGAGCAGATTGAATGTAGAAGGGGAGACGAAAAAAGCGAAAGGACTTTGGGGTAAACGAGGATTACAAACTTTGTGATTCCAAAAAAAGAGAAGATACAAAGGGAGAGAATAACGTGAACAGTTTTAGACTCTTCAAGAACAGAAGCAAGAAAGTTACTTTTATCGAAGAAAAACACAAGAAACTTGTAGGTTTTAGTAAGTAGAGTAACACAGATTAAACCGTTATAATGGCTAACCAAAACTTATCAAAGGCTTCAAGCATTATGACAGTGTTAGCATGTGTCCTAATCTTCGTAACCTTCGTCCAGTCTCAAGGTAAGTTTCCGAGTATATATATCAACTTAACTCTTATAATCACGTTCCATTATTACATTTATCAATCAACACTGTTCTAATCACCACAGAGTGTAAGTTCTTGTAACTGTTCTAATCACCACACAGTGTAAGTTCTTGTAACTGTTCTAATCACCACACAGTGTAAGTTCTTGTAACTGTTCTAATCACCACACAGTGTAAGTTCTTGTAACTGTTTTAATCACAACATAACATTACCTTTATTAGTTCTATCAACTTACGCTGCATTAGTCACCGCATGCTTTTATTGAGTTGAAAAACTTTATGTCCTCCAGAATGTTAGCGAATGATATAAAGAACTAGATATAGGAACACATTTTACATGTTGGGAAAAAAAAAAAGTAAAATCAAGAGGCTAAAAATGTATCAAAAAGAAGAATCCAATTGTTTTAATAAAATCATTTTTACTGTTATTAAGTGAGCCTAGATAATGTCTAACTACAAAGCTTATATCAACTCTGTGTAGTAAAAAGTGTGTACACGTTATTTCTCCCACACCCATTCTCGGATCAAGTTGAAACTTCGCACAATTATTGACAGGACTCAATGAAGTAACCAATAATACAATTAATTACTGGTGATTCATTACTTTAATGAATAGCAACAAAGGAACCTAATACTTCAGTATTCACAGATATCTCTAAATGTATAGGCTTTAGTCCTCTTTAATAATTGTTAACGCTATTTCTCCCTCACGTATTCTCCGATTAAGTTGATACTTTAAACAATTTATTTATTGTACCTAACAAAACACGCTTCCATAAACACATATTCAATTAGTCAATTTATTATTGAACATTAATTATTTTGTTTGATATCGAAAAAGACAAATAACCTGTACATTCATTGTAGATAAAGTTTTAAGGACGGAGTTCTTCCACTTTAGATAATAGATAAGCTTAGTTTTTTTTTTAAAGGATTTTTTTTATTCTGCTGGATTTAGCTTTTTAGATTTTTTAAGAACTCAAACAATTACCATCATTTAAATAAACGAAACATATTTTCACAATTATTACAAAAGTGACATTCTTAAAATTTTGGGGAGGTATTTGTTTTATAAACAAATCTTCACTTACTAATTACCATGAGCCCCGGAATAGAAATAGTCGCTATTACTTTTATGTAGTGTATCCGTCCATTTGTAAGATTGCAAAATCCGATATCAATATTTAAGATCTTGCAAAGTTTTGGCGTAATAACTTTATTTTTTTTTACTGAAAACGAACAGCTTAGTTTTTAAAGTAAATATGCAAACAGTTTTTCATAAAGTAATACATTTAAAAAACCATTCCCTTTTATTAGAACAAACATTATATTATCGCTTATCAACAGGCAATACATCACGCCATGTAGGCCTATTTGTATAAATGGCATACTGCTGTAGTGTGGAATGCCAAAATCATATTTAAAGGAATATTTGTATTACTTAAGATTTATCTATAAAGTGTGCTTATTATTATTTTAAAACAGAAAGAAAGCATTTATTATGTATGTAGGTCTAAGGCGTGGTAACACAATATCTTATAAGTAGTATTTTGTATTAAAAAATTAAGTGCACATTATACAAATTAATACGCAAATAAAGAGAATTCTTCCGTGAGGCCTTAAATGGGAGATTGGCCCTTTACAATAGCATCAATTAGAATTATTAGACGATCCTTTAATAAAATAAGGTAATCCAGCCGTACACTGAACTATGATAAGGATATTAACAATGTAATAACACAATCTATCTCCGTACTCTGTAGTATCAAGTCATTTGGCCTAACAATACAATAATATCAGCTAATTTTTTAATACGCAAGGGTGTCATGTGGCCAGCACAACAAACTACTGCCTTTACTTTTCCCCAACTCCTATTAGAGCTGGGTGGACTCAGAGGCGCCGGAAGATCCCGAAATTAAAAATCCCAGTCTTAACCGCGGTTCGGATGCCACGCGCCTTACCGCTCAGCCACCGCGCATCCTAGGTATCTATACGCCAACAAGATAATCCATTATGAGTGTTCTTACACTCAATCCAGTAACTACTTTTTACAAGTTATAGTTTCCAATTAATTCTAATAACTTGCTGGGTCTTTTTAAAAGTAATAAACGACAATCTTGGTTCCTGTGGGCTCCAATGGTAGCTACGTATTGGACCTCATTCACCAATCGTAAACAAGTAACATTTAGCCACTGATAATATTGATAAAACAACGACAAAACGTATCACGTGATAGCCTTTATAGATTGCGTAATATGTATAGAAGAGATAGAGAATATCGTGGCTAAATGGTGTTTGTTTACGATCGGTGAATGAGGTCCATTGTATACCACCTTGATTTGTAAGTTCACAATTTTTAGCAATGTGTTGTTTTTAATAGTTTGTATTCTCCCTCTCTCTTCCCCTCTCCCTCTCTCTGTATATAAATATATTTATATATATTGTTAATAATAATAATTTACCAGTGATCTGAATCTTAGAAATAAGAATGTCGAATTGATACCAATTATTATTACGTGAAAATAATTTCTAGTTTTGAAACTGAATTATTGAGACAAGTTGGATAATGGCTTGCTCCTTTAATGGAGTGATAATGTTATTTTTTTTGTATCTTTAAATGGAAAAGGAAAGAAAAGGAAAGAAAAGGAAAGAAAAAGGATTGATTTGTGTGGATGCTATGTAACGACGTTTGCTACTTTTTTATGCAAACATTAATTGTAATAATAGGATTAACATTATATGTGTGATTTAAGTAAGGTTTAAATTGGTGATTACACTCTAATGAGCAGTAATTATACTTAGAGTTGAACTAATGTTCTCCTTGAAAGGAACTATGTCATTTATTTCACGAACATTAAAGAATACATCGAGAAAAAACTCACATCCGCTGTAGCTTTGATTTTTTTTACATTCATTTTTACAAATCTTACTATCAGCTTGCAGTCTATTCATAGAAACAAGATGGGTAAAGGTTCTCGTAGTTTGAAAACGGTTCTAACGTTTTGTACTCGAAATTTGACAGTTAATGTATATTTTAAGGAAAATATTTCTGGTTTGACGTCTTTTTGTCAATGACATATTTCCAGATGATCTCAAAGAAGGAAATAAAAACATTGACACGTTGCGTCACACGGCGTCGGCTGGAAGTTCTTCGCTCCGCTCAAATTTTTCTGGATATTTAAAACGGAGTTGAAGAAACAGATGGACACGAACATTAAAAAAAAATCAAAGAATCAAGCCGGTCTGGATCAGAGAATGGGAAGATAGGTCGTTGCTCTTTCAGCCGCCATCTGTTTGGTCGACATGCTTTCCCAGCGACAGTAGGTTGGGATGATGACGCAATAAACCTCTTTATTTCCAAATATAATCTAGATCTATGTAAACATACTCTTTAACCTTGCCAGTCCATATGTCCTGGTAAAACGTTTTGCTTTACTGTCAATAGAAGAACAGTGGAAAGACTCATTGCAATAACGAATCATTATTAAAAGAAATGGAGGCGAGGTGGCCGTGCGGTAAAGCGATTGGCTTCTGAACCGGGGTCTCGGGTTCGAATCCTGGTAAAGACTGGGATTTTTAATTTCGGGAACACACCCAGCTCTAATGGGTACCTGACATTAGTTGGAGAAAAGTAAAGGCGGTTGGTCGTTGTGCTGGCCACATGACACCCTCGTAACCGTAGGCCACAGAATCAGATGACCTTTACATCATCTGCCCTATAGACCACAAGGTCTGAAAGGGGAATTTTTTTTATAAAAAGAAATAAACGGAATATGAACCATAATGAAGAAATTATTAAACAAAAACAAAAAACAAACACATCTTTTTTATACATACAGTACTTGTTTATCTTTTTTCTATTGCCATACAGACCAATGCAGATCCTCATTTAGTACCTATTGAAGGGTAAATTTTATTTTATTTGAAATAAGCAAATAAAACTTTAAAAAAAGCATCCGACTAAAATCATGATGACTTTATTTCAGGTCACTTAATCCTCTGGTCACTTCATCCTCTGGTCATTTAGTCCCCAATTTTAAAAAAATGCATAATTCATTATGTAATTGTGTCAGATAAAACTTTGAGATTTGTATTTAATCTAAGGGGATGTGTCGGGTTCCTTTTTATTGCTTGACTTGGCTCATTAGGGGTTTACTTAATGATTACAATTAAGAACAATTAATGCTAAATGTACTTTAACTTCAACTTCAGATCCATGAATAACAAATAATACTTTAATATCGAATAGAGCACAAATAATACACAATAAATATTAATATTAATGAACAACCACAAGTCCAGGAACCAACCTTCCAACCTTCCTGGGCCGGGGACAAGACCTCACTGCCTCTCGCACATTCAACAAAGACTAAACCATTCAGTTCATAACACGAGCAAGACTATTAACATCCATAAGCTGGGAGTACATAAATAAAGGGATATAACTATCATACCAAAATATCAAAGTAATATATTCACTCTCGCCATCTATCTATATATATTTCTCTTCTTCGCTCAAGAGTTTGGACGAGAAGAAGAAGAAGTAAAAGAAAGATCACTCTTTTATTTCTGCGGATAGTTATCCCACGAACTTAACGAGCCTTGCGTGTAGCGAGGTCATACAATATATCATAAAAATTATATTTCCTACATAGATCACGCTCAATAGCAAGAATTAACAAACGTTTCAATCTATCTACGAGAATTGTTGAACTAAAGTAATTCTTCATTAGTTTTTAGGCGCGAGAAGTTTCTTTCACCAGATACGGGATAATGCCGTTTTTTTTTATCGCACGTAGGATTGGCATTTTCCTTATCGAATGACACCCCAAAATGACCATTTTTGTCTATATATTTCAGGAGATTCGTATGAGTTTTTTAAAAGATTTTAATAAATTCCGAATATTTCCAGGACTTTTTCGTATATTTTGCAATTTCAGGAGATTTTCAGGAGCTCTTGGTAAATTGACAGGAGGCCGCGGGAAGTCTGTTATAAGTTATACAATGGTTTAATTTAATAATTTATACACCTAGAATTAGCGCGGGTCCTATTAAAGTGCGGGGCCCACTGCGGTCGCATAAGTGCGGAACCCAATGCGGTCACCTAAGACTGGACATGCAAAATAGCGGCGTATGCTACGCCGCCGGTCGACTAGTACTTCATAATTCATTAGGTAATTGTGTCAGTTAAAGCTTTTGGAGTACGTTTCTTTAGAGCTAATATTTCTGGATGATTTTATGTTCCTGATTGTGCTACAATACATTGCTTATCTTATCATTGCTTATCTTTCCTTTTTATATCTATAATGGCACAAACAGAATCACTTGCCGGAAAAAAATATACAACTACAGAACTATACTGAAGACATTTTTAGACTTCGTTTCTTTCTATTAATGAATACCTTCAAAACATAAATTCAGTAATGCATTATACAGCATTACTTCACATCATAGACATAAATAAATATAGACTGGCCGATAAAAGAGTTTTATGAAACGAAAATTTGTGACTTGCAATTTTGTGTACTTTATTATACAGCAGTGTAGTTTTGTTTAATCTTTAAGACTGAAGATCATGAAACTTTTCAGAATTCGGAAATCCGACAACAATAGATATACATGTTTCAAGTTAAATAAAGTTATTTCCTTTTTCCAGTCTATATTTATTTATGTCTATGTTTGACAGATATTCTTAGACTATCGATGAAGTAATAAATTCCCACTATAATAGCACTTAACTATATTGATGCAATTGAACGAGTGAGCTTTTCTATCTTCTTGACTTCAACTTTTATTTCATTAATAATTAACTTCGAATATAAAGAACTCAAAACTTATGAACTCACAACAACTTACACACTTCAGAATCTCAAGGACCCGCTACAATTCAAGGACCACGACTAATGCACTTTACCCCATTTTTTTAAAACCTTTTTAAATATTTATTTTTTTCTAGAATCATAAATAATTTTTTCCCAAATATTTACCGTATTTTTCACCTTCTATCACCTGTGACCTATGCAACTTTTTTCCTGACCTCTTTCTCTGATTGGCCAACCATAATTAACTCTGCGACTTCTTTAACCTGACCCCAGTTTCTAGAAGGAATTTGAATGAGGTCACAGTATCGATTCTTGACAATCACTAACACTAACAAGATTTCTCCATGTAAGTCTACTCTAGTCAATAAATATTTATGCTTAGGCAATGGTTTACTGGAAACAATTTATAACTTTCTCCAAGCAAACTTTATGTAAATTTAATGTGTAACTTTCTCCATGCCAAAGTTTTTTATAAACTTTTTCTACGCAAAGGCCATCTAAAATCAACTTTGACCCTCAACCATTAAGGTTATTTGTTTCTTTCATTATTATAAATAGAGTTATAAAAACAAAACATTTGCGTGTTAGCCATTTTATCTTCTGCTTGTTACGGAACGAGGCTAAAATGTCGAGATAATTCATTGATTAGCACATGAATAAACGGCCATTTGCAGCCTCTTCAAAATAGACAATTTTGTGTTTAGAGTATTTCATTTGTTATGCACTGTAAACGTCCAATTAGCGAAAGCTCATTAAACTTAAATCTAATTACCATTCATTCTGTCAAGGGACCAGTATTACATATTACGTATATAAGAGAGAGAGAGAGAGACAGAGACAGAGATAAAGAAAAACAGAGAGGGAGAGAAAGAGAGAAAGTATATATCCATAAAGGAGCTTGTATTCTCTTATGTAAGCTACTGTCCACTCTAATGTTTCACTCTTGGTTGATGTGATAGATATTTAAGCCTCTAGCTACCAGCTGCAATGTCTAATTATTTGTTGTTTAAGTCTTGCCTCAAAACAAGAGGCTGACCTAATGACCAAATCTAACTTGGCTAAAGAAACAAACCTATATATAGAGTTAATAAATAATCTTTCGTTCCGCAATCTTAGCCGATCACATTTTCTTTTTAGTTGTCTATGAGCACAAATAAATATACCAGTTAACATCCCTAGTTTTTAGAACTCAACAAGCTTTGCTTAAAAAAGAAATTATCTTTATTGGCTTGTTATAATTTTGTCTAAAATATGTTTAAAATATTTTCTGTACAATATTTAGGTTAAGTTACACATACACACAAAAAACACAGCCAAATTAATAACATTATTTTTTGGGACTGCCATGTAGAACGGGAATCAGACAGACGACAATGGTAAAATGTTGACATGTACTCTCAGTGGGATATCTTGTAAATCTGAAAATGCATAGTCTGTAAATTTTTAAATTTGGAAATATTCTATTACAGGTTAATTGGAACAGCGGATTATTCGAACAGAGTCCTAAAAAAAAACGAAACAGATGCAAAATGTTATTCGCTTATTTAGACCGATTTTATGTTGAATCGGACCAAGTAATTAGTAATAATACAATTCAAAACGTACAATATGTACATAATACTAATATAAATTTTAATCAATCGAATACGAACTTTATGCTACAATTGAAATTGCGAAAAATACGATGCGATTGTTGCTGGAATGACAGAGATACAAACATCGGCTGACAAGGAAAGTGATGATGATGCTGTATTTGAATTGATGCAAGTGACGACTCCATATAGAGTAAATATTCTATAGAGTAAAGAAATGTAAGGAACTCCTCTTCCCAATCCTGAACCGGTGGTCAAAGTAGCCAGATGAGCTCTCAACGAAACAGTGAATGTCCAGGGAGACGTCATGGACACGGTCCTCGCAGGTTGAAGCGATGGGCAGACGATCGGACAGAGTCAGTCTTATGGTCAACTTCAATTAGCAAAATAAAAAAAAGTTTTTTACTTGGTCGAAAAGGGTCCGTTTCATGATTCTGAAACAAAGTAACTCACAAGATAAAAGTTAAGAGAAGTGGTCTTTCTCTGTGATTTGTCTATTTCATTCGAGGAAGATACGAAAATGTGAAAGATCAGATCGTCGTTTGCTCTTTTTTTATCAAGCCCACATTCAAAGGAAATAGCGATTGTAAAAAACTGGCAAATGTTCTTCACGATTATAACAAGTCTATTAAGAACATTTGTATTATAAACCTTTGGATCGATCTGCCAAATCAGTACATGCAGGCAAGACTCGAAGCAGGACGTTTTGGTGACGCCATTTTGGCACGTTGGTTGCTTGGGAACTAAATACTGTAGACATGTACAACACAAAACCTTGAGCCAAAAGAGCCTCATCACTGTCTTGCGGAATACATAAGACCGGCCCTGATCGGTCAGTCAGGGCTCTTGTATAATTTAGGTAAACCTTTATTTTGGATGGAACTTGTTTTGATATAAGGTACTCTTCTTGTCTTGCGACTTTTAACGCGTCTGTTATTTTGCGTGGTGACAAAATTCCCAATTCGCACTTTGATAGAAGCAAAGTAAAAAAAAAAGTTGCTTGAGTCTTAATTCAAACTCGAGACTCCATGATGGAAGGGCAATGTGTTTAACCACTGAGCTATCCAAGAACTTTTAAAAATAGAAGGTTTTAAAAGTCTATTGTTGGCTTAAAATGTTTAACGAACAACCTAATTCTACATTAATGTAATTATTGTTACGGGTCACCCGACGCCGACTTGAACATACAAAGCCAAATCAATGAATTGGATGAATGTATTGTTATCGACACTGAAGAATTGTGCAAAGTTTCAGCTTGATCCCAGTCTAGGAAATGGGAGAGAGAAATAAAGTGTCAAAGAGTTTGACCAGACAGACAGACAGAGTGACTTGATAAAAGCTCAATAAAAAATATAGTCTCGCTGGGAAAACATTTTATTTTTACAAAGCTTATATCAACTCACTCTGTCTGTTTGTCTAGTCAAAAGTTTGTAGCTACATGTTCTTTCTCCCACGCCTAATTTTGGATCAAGCTGAAAGTTTGCACAACTATTTTTTACCTCACAAAAACAAGAATCATTAAAAAAAAAACTTATTAGTAATTTGCTATTGGTAGGTACATATTTTGTCTGGTATCTCGAACAAGGGAAAGAAGATGTACTTGACTGAAGTAAAAGTATAAGCTGAATTAGTCCCCTTTACAGGTCGTCGTCTGAGGTTTATTGAACACAAACATGATAGAAACAATAGATAACTAAACAATCTTCCAGGTTCATACGTTCTCGTTAGCAGTCTGGTTTGCGTGTCGGCTTGAGAAGCCTGAGTTGTTCAACTTTTTTATAAATACATTTAAAAAAACGATCACCCAGATACCCCGTTCTTTCCCCGCCATATCTTTTTAACTGGTCCATACAATAGATATGATCATAGCGTATTGAGATAGCTAAAAGCATGAAATAACGCTAAACAAAAACCATTGCTAAAAATATTTCTAATCACACAGATTTATTATTATTAGTCTAAAGTCTAGATGTGATACAAATTTAACTCTTCATCTCCTAATTGACGATACCAACGTCGATTCGACCCCATTAAATTAAATTAATTTTTTATTTTATGAATTTTAATTTTCCTTTTTAATTCTATACCAAAATAAAACATTTTCTGATGACAAACAAAAAAGTTATTGAATTTTAATCAAAACAGGATAGCGAAATACTAATGAGCAAAATGAAACATTGGAACATGGAAAATAATTTCGGAGAGAAAGAGTTAATTACCTGACTGATCCAAACTAGTTAATACACTAGATATGCAATTTTTAAAAAAAGTATTTGTATTTTGTTTGTATTATGTCTCTGTTGAGAAATGTGTATTCCAAAAACTGAAGATTCCGAAAAATAATATACATTTGGTATGCATTTTCATTTAAACTTATTTTAACTATTTAGAAGGCTATTCGTGTATATATGTATCTCTGTTGTCCCATAAATATTCACCACCAGTACGGTTGGACCCCTGCATCTCCTAAAAACTGCAGAAACACGCAATTTATTGTATTACTTTGCTTTTGTTTTATTTTCCTAATGTTTTTAAACCATACCCTTACTGTACCGAGACAGAGGTTACAGAGGATTTCTTTGATTGAAATTCTGTTAAAAAATAAAACACACACAAAAAACACTTAAATTTGGAATGAAATTGAAATACTGACGCTGAAGACTGATTGGGACAATCACGTGATCACGCCAGGCTTCAAAGGTAAACACAGCAGGGATATTGTTTTTTTTCTCTCGGTCTATTGTGATCCACGCTTCCACGCTTATACACCCAGTTGGTAACATCTGTATGACTCTAGAGTTGGCAACAACTTTTCTAAGACCGTAAATCATCCTTGTGAGAAGAAACTCAACTCTAGGCTCAGATTTCCAATTAAAACATGGACTAGGGCCCCGGGTATTTGGGAAGATAATTGGTCAAGTTCTTAACTAACATGACCATCACCAGCCTCAGTCAAACAGGATAGAGAGAGTTAAAACAGAAACTTTAAAAATAAATGACCCTTAACAAATATGATGCTTCACCTACGGGCAACCCGCTATACATGAGAACCATGATAAACGCACTTTTATGATTTGCTGCAAGATCTGGCACTCAGGAGAAAGGCCCAAACCCTTGACCCAATCACTCATCGTCACCCTTCCAAAGAAAGGCAATTTATAACTCTGTAGAAACTACCGCACTAACAGTGCCATCATAGCAAAGTACTGTTAAAATTATAATAAATCGACTAAAACCAATGTCAAAGTTATATCAGAAGAACAAGAGGGTTTTAGACAATGTCGCAGCACAACAGAACAAACACTAAAGCTAAGTATACTTTGTGAAAAATACCTCCAATAGCAAGGGAATCTTTTCCATGTCTTTATTGATTTCAAGAAAGCTTTCGATCGACTATGGCATGGGTCACTCAATGCAATGGAAAAAGTTAAACATAACTAAAAACATAATTAAAAGTATCCTGAACCTCTACAAAGATTCACCACTGATGTGTACTTCAGCAATAATATTGGGGACTGGTTTAAAACCACAGTTGTAGTAAGACAAGGCTGCCTACTTTCACCAACATTTTTCAATATCTTCAATGAAAGGATAATGGAAGATGCTCTCGAGGGCTATGAATGTACTGTAAACATTGGAGGAAGAAGAATTACAAACCTGCGTTTCGCAGATGACATTGATGGCCTAGCAGGGACAGAAGAACTAGCTGACTTGGTGATGCGCATAGACAAGACTTGGTATGTAAAAAAAAGCCGAAAAACAAAGATGACCAACAGCCAATAGGCCTTTAAAAGGGGCATCAGTATTGGTGGTGAAAAGCTGAATAGTGTCAGTAGCTTCAAATACCTCTTAGCTATTGTCTCAGATGAGGGAACGAAACCTAAACTACTGGCCCTATTTGCACAGTTCAAAACTTACAATACTATGAAAAGACAAAGGCTAAGCCCTCGGCACCAAAATCAGACTGATGCGCTTCCATTGCCACATTTTTATATACTTGTGATTCTTGGACTGTGACTGCAGAGCTAGAGAGGAGGATCCTAGCAATGGAATTGAGATGCTACATAAGGATCCTAGGCATCACTTTCAAAGACCGCATCACAACCGAGAGATTAGAGACTGGGTTACTGCAGCGATTGGACCCCTATGATGACCTGCTAACTATCGTAAAAAAACAAGCTAAAAATTCATGGCCGTATTACAAAGTCTTCGGGAGCTCGCAAAGACCTTCCTTCAGGTAACAGTACCAGGAAAAAGAAGAGGCAGACAGAGAAAGCGATGGGAGGACTATATTGAAAGAGGTTCTAACTAGGGCAAAAGACAGAGAGGAAGGGAGAAAGACGGTTGACAAATCTTGCATGGTGGCCCAACGGTCCAACAGAATAAGTGATAGGTAAAGGTAAAAAAATAAGGTAACATACTTCTTAACTTGCTGATTAGGTGTGGATGCCTTCAGCCAGTGTGCTGTAACCAAGAATATTAACTTATTCATTGCAAGTGTATGCTGTACACTCTTCCATTAGTCCGCTTGCAAAAACGTATGGCTGAAAATGCGTAGAAGGGCGTGGAACTTTCACATTACACCGCTAAAGTAAAATGGCTTTACGAAGATTGAAAACAACTGACTTTCGGACTCAGTAGCCTAAGTGACTAAAAGCAAGCTTTCAGACTAAATGTTTGTTAAGTCGTACGACTAGGATAGAGGAACCAATCACAAACCATTACTTTGAAATGTAATGTGGAACAGCAAGATACGGCAAAGTAAAATCTGGTCCAATGAGAAAGGTACCAACCAAACAAGAAGAAAATTATTCCGCTGTTTTTTTACCGTACGTTCCAAACACGTTGGTGTGCTATCGGACTTAGCAACTGTAACTATGGGTGTATAGTCCTACTTATATTAGACAGGCAGGTCCGTAACCTTATATTACTTATATTTTTTTTAATTTTGTTATGCACACAGTGAAGAGAGCAGTGGTGATGTGTAGTCAGCTTTCATGACCAGCTATTTAGAAATTGAAATCAAAGTAATTCGACTAAGCCGGTACAAAACAAACAACCCAATATATTCTGCAGGTTCAGGAGTACCAAAGGGGTATTAATTATTTTGAAGTAAAGTTGAATTGAGAAGATTTGGGCATATAAATCAAAAATCAATTCAAGAATAAGAACATGAAACTGAACTACACATTTTATCTCGTCTACTACAGACCACATTAGTCAGTCAAGGATGAGGAGAGAAGGGGATGTACAGCTGTCATAAGTTCCACATTGACTTAAACTATCTTAAGCTTGGAATAGTTATGTACAGTGGCGTAGCTACCGTGGCGCAAATGGGTTCAATGAACCCTTGTCCAAGACCATTAGGCGCCCACAAGAAGACTTTAAAAAAAATTGTAAAGTGTAGTAAATAATTGTATCCCATTCTTCAACTGTAAATGTAAGAAAATTTATAATAAAATATTTCTTTGTTAATATTGAAAACAGGATTGCTGCATTAAAAAAGTCGTATAAACGTTGAATGTCGCATGACACATTTAGGCCTACTAATAAGAATTTGTAAATAAAAGAAAAATGACACCATTAGTTCTACCAAAGAGTAGGCAAATGCCTTTTTACAAAGTTTAATCACCTCACTCTGTTTGTCTGTTTGGTAAAAAGTTTTTACACGTTATTTCTCCCACACCCAATCTCGGATCAAGATGAAATTTTGCACAATTATTTCTTTTACCTGACAAAACAATAATCAATAAAAAAAATAATTAGTTAATTTACTATTGTAATTAATTCTTTTGTTTGGTATCAAACAAGGGAAAGACATTGTACTTCACAAATGTGGTGGTATAAGCTGAATTAGTCCCTTTTATGTCACCGCTTTAAAGTTTGAAACCAATTTTAGATAACTATTTTCGTAAACACTTCATTAGCACAGTGGTTAGTATGTCGGCTTGAGAAGGCTTGAGCCTGAGTTCGAATTCGGGTCGTTCACAATTGTTTTATATTTCTCCACCCACCCCTTCCTCAACTGGTGATAGGGTCGTAGTGCATTGAGCAAGCTAGAAGCATGAAGTAGCGATAAACCAGTGGTTCCTAAACATTTTCGTCTCATAAACCCCTAGCTATGTTTTCTGGTTTTCTGTAGACCCCCTGCTTAACTTGCAAACTTTTGCAAATTCATCAACATTTTTTAAAAACTAATTCCTGTTATGAGTTGAAGAGTGAAAACGTCATTTAAAGCTACATATTACATATAAGTTATCGCAAGATCAGTTTCTCATCCATATCTTGATCTTTCGCTTGTGGCTCAAATATTGAGTCCGCAGAGCTGTTTTCACTAACAGGAGAAGGGGCGAAAGCGAGTAACTGTTGTCTAAACCTGTAAGCTTCTAACAGGAATGGCTCATTAGCCTTGGCTTGCGGAAGGAAATCTGAATTCAAAACTGTAGTAATTTGCAACTATACCCAAACATGGGAAAGGTTTTGTGGGTAAACTCTGAGGAAACATAAAAAGCATACAGCGCTACGACCTGTCCGAGCCTGTGACGCCGTTAATCCCAAACTGTATATTTGTTGTTTGTAAAGAACTACAAACACGTTTTTAATTTTATAATTCATGCCACCTATGCGCCCTTGAACTGTATTGTTGCTTAAAGAAATTCTTTTATTAATCTTAGACGTAGGTTTGTGTCAAAGAGTGTTTAAAACTACAACGGCTGGTAAAACCAATGTTTTATCTTTATTTATTTTTTTCCGTGCTTTGCTTTAAGTAAAGAGATGATGATGATGAAAGAGCTATTGCAAGACTCTCACAAACCATCTACTTCTCTATAGGATGTTGAAGATAGATTGTGTGGGTCTATTCTGAACTTCATCATGGAGTATATTCCCCCGCGTAAATTAATCTCTCTAAAAAAAGGAACGTGTTCTTTTAAATACTCAGAATGTGCGAAGTGGTCCGTTAAGGAAAAAGTTTGGGAAGCATTGATGTAGTGTTTTCCCACATTTCTCGAGATACGCCAGGTTTGAGTTAAATGATGAGCGTGTGACCTGCTCTGATCTGTAGACTGATGTCCGACGTCATAAGCCCATCATTGTGTGACACTGTGCCAGTATTCTTTTGTATCCGATGTCAATGCCATGTCCGTGCTGCCAGGTGTCCGCCCACTAATGACATCATTAGCGTTCCTATTAAGGTCATAAGGGTATATTTGTTTGAACCCCCCATGGAATTGAGACATATTCTTGTCTTGTCTTGTCTTGTATTTTTGGTCTTCGTCTGAATGTTGTCAAATATTTGACGTCATTAATTGTAAAGTTCAAATCTTGCTGTGCATATTTTATAATTCCCTTATCAGCTTGCAAATTCATGAGTGGAACTGACCCAAGTACACATGGATCTCGAAAACGGTTCTGAAGATTTTTAACCATTATACTATTTCAATATATAATCAGCTTTAAATTAGCTTTGGTCTATTTTGAATACACATAGTCTACGATTCCCACATGCACTCAGTGAAGAGTTGTATCAATAAAAAGTCGTACCGGAATATTTGCGCACCGTGTTAAGAAAAAAAGTATTAGCTGGACTTCTTACATTAGTTTGTAACAATCTGTCTGTATATATAATTCTCTATGTCACCCAACCATGCGAACACCACGCACGCACCCTCGATGAAAAAGGGATGGAAAGATAAATCTTTTATTTCTGCAAGTAGGAATAATGGAGTTGCCCCACGTAACTTTCGCGGCGACAGAGAGCGCGGCTCGAAAAAAAAAGAAATGGTGGGGGGGGGGGGGGGGGAGAGAACAAGTAATCTTCTCTGTGGGACACCACGCACGCCGACTCTCTAATCTTCTCCCGCACGCACCTGCGCCTTCCTCGCTCTCCAGGCATGCGCACACACTCGTTTGCCCAAGCCCTTTCCCATTTGGACAACTGTGTCTTTCAGGATGTGTTCACCCGTCACTAAATAGAGTTGTATGCTACGCCGCGGGTCGGCTCCTTTACATATAATATTTACACAATTCTTAAATTCACATTATCAAAACTATATCTCTATCTAGATCCATCGATACTAAATCTGCTGTCTTTAGCACCAAACTAGAATATACAACAGTATAGACTCTATACTCTGACTAAAGTTATAGATAAGCCTAAATTTATTAGGATTATTTTTCGGATATGAGGAAAGGGGGGCGGGGGTGGGGTAATTTATCTTCTCTCTTTTTTATGATCATGTGGTACCCCCCTACATAGTTATGTTTAAATGCAGTTTTTAAACCTTTTTTTAATGTAACTTTTTGTAGTTTCCATGTTTCTAACACATTAACATACAAGTATAAACATGAACACGCTGTTTAAATACAATCAGCAGGATCTCTCGAGTCGAGAAGCAAACGAAAATGAGATTATTGTTTTTAAAATGTATTTTGAAATTACAAAATGGATACATATTCAGAGCATCTTGTTGTTTATAACTTAAGTTTTCATACTAACTGTTAATCCCAGCAATTTGATATTTATTTATATTTAGATAAAGTCTTTAATGTACCTAAAAGTTACATGAATTCTTATGATAAATTTTCCCTTCTAAATTACATCAAGGGAGATATATAAAAAGATCGCATGCTCAAACTATGTAATAAAAAAGAAATAATTGTGGTACGAATGAAAGAGATTAGAAATGGGATTCTACAGTTCTGAAAAGTGCTAAAAAAACATAAAACTCTTAAATATACATAGATAATTAATATTTTCTATTTTCTGTACACCGGATACACCAAATAGTCTATTTAGAGTTATCCACCATTAATGAAAATCGTCCTTAAAAAAGTACTATTGGTCTTAGTTCATATAGTTCACATCGAAGCCGAAGCAAGATACTTTACCTTATAAAAGACCTAGTATTTGCTCATAGCCTGATTTTAGAGACGCCCTCGTGCAAACATCAATACTCCCTTAGCCAGAGTAAAATTACAGTTAATGTGGCTGGAGAGACAGCCTGAAACTGGAAAATGAAGTTAGTTTCCCCCCTCCCCCCCCCCCCCTACAATATTCGCCACGTTTTGTTCGCCACTTAAAACTATTACTGTCATCTTGTATTGAGCCATTTCATGATTGCAATTTGTTTTCGCTTCCTGTGTAAAGCAGAAACTCTACGTGGTCCAACTGTATATGGTCGTGATAGGGAGAATATGGGAAGGAGGAGGAAGGGAGGAGGGAGGGAGGAGAGGAATGAATTTACCAGCATTTGAACTTCGTTGACTTGTCTGAGTGTCATCTGTTCTTTAAGTCCTAGGTGAGCTGAGAAGTTAACGTGACCAAACTACAGAGTCCCTCTACTCCTTCCGGTCAGTAACTGTATAATAATAATAATAATAATAATATACCCCCTTGTTATATCAACCGAGGGGATAATGACATCGGACCTCAGAGATACCTTCAAGGCCCTTAACATTCCTAGGAAGTTTCTCGTTGCCTGTCCGAGGGCGGTGCTGCTGCAGACCAGCCTCATCACCAGGGACTTCAATGAATTTTATTTTTCTTTAACGAAACTCGACCCTGGCAGTTCCAGAGAATGAATGCTCGTTCGTTTGTAACATAATAGTAATAATAATAATAATAATAATAATAATAGTCTTTATTGTCCGTGAGGAAATTTGTTTTACAATTGCACATTACAAAAAACATTACATAATTAGAGCAAAAAATTTGTACTATAACACACAAAATATACATTCATACCCCAGTTTCTCTTTAACATTACATGCGATATTTACAACGGTGAGTTACAGTTTGTTCAACGATTTCATTGCCAAAGGAACCAAACGAGTTTTTGTGCCTGTTTATTTTTGTGATCGTTGTCTTCCATCTTCTTGGTGATGGTCAAATGTTCAAGTCATGAAGAAGAGGCTGATTTTTTCATGCTTAAAATGTGTATAGCTTTCTTGTCAATGCTTTTCTCTAATAGGTGACCAAGTGCGGTTTGCCTATGATTTTACAAGCAGCTGTAAATTACACGTTATTTAAAATGTACGTGCTCATAAGAAATACTTCACTTGTCCTTAAGCTTATCTTACTATAGTCTGATTAGTTTACATTTGATTTCAAATAATTAAACATGAATCTAAGGTAAAGCACGGCCACAGACACATCATTAGGATTTAAACTCTATTGAAGACTTTCGCGATTAAACCAGAACGCTTAATTGAACTTCAATATTGCCAAATACAGGTTACAAATACTAGTTACAAATACAAGTTACAAATACAAGTTACAAATTCAGGTTACAAAAAGAAGAGCTTCAACAATGTGCTTCTGTGGTACTAAAGTGTATATTAAATTAATTATATAATTGTATTTTTTTTATATAGCGTATCAGCAATTCCTTCATTCTGTACACCGCGAAACATAAAAAAAAATTTAAAGGTTTTCCCACCAGGACTGAGAATCTCCAATCTACTTTTGTAGACCTATCTAGTTAAACGTCTTCACACGTCCAGAAGGTGCACCACATAGACTTATATATATTGTATCTAGACTGGACATGGAGATCTTTTAAAACTACAAAAATGTCGTTAATTTATTTTATTTTAAGTTGAAACAATGCGTTGTTTTGTAAAGTAGCTAGAAGGAGTAAAGTTTTTTTTTTCAACCCTAACGTATGTAACATATAATTAATTTTTAGATTTAGATTATTATTGAACATCAAAAATAAGAGTACTTTGGTCTCATAATTATTATTTTGCAATTTTTAGATACATAGTCTAGAAAGATCCAGGTAATCAATCTATAAGTTAGAGTTTTGAGTTTTTTGGCACATCGGCACACTTTAGGCCATGTCGTGCCCGTATTCCCTAAAAGGTCACTCTCCCTTCTTATTTTAATATACATAAGATGATTAAAATCAACAGACATAAATTATATCGATCCAAGATTTTTGAAACAATATCTCAATGGAAACTAACAGGAAATGGCTTTGTTTCATATATTAGCGTGAATATATAGTTCTGTCATTCTAAAGAAAATCCGAGAAATGATTTTGCAATATTTCTAAACTTTAAAAACTAAAGATCATTACTTTTCTAAGAAAAGATTGACTGGGGCGACTTCTCTTTGAGCTTGAAAAAGAGTTATGTACATACAAAATTTAAATATATATAGGTCTGTGAATCGATCAATTGCGGATAAGAATTTGTTTCCGGTTTCCAGTCTAGATATAATATATAAGTCTATGGTGCACAATTTCATGCGCAGTAATCAGGACTGGAAAAGGATGCAGTGTTTTGTTAAAGAAAAAACTTCCTCCCAAGTAAAAGGGAGACGACACAATTATTACTCTTAGTCTGAGACATGTTAAACGCTTTCACAAAAAAAGTGTACGCTCCATTATGGACATATAATAGGCAAGAACGCACTAGAAATTGTTCTTGGGAATGCCGGTTTGGACAATATAGAGGGACAGCAACTTCTGACAGGGCATGTTTCCCATATAGGGGTCGACCGTATGCCACAGGCAATCTTTTTTTTAGTCAGCTGAAGTGTAGTCGGCGTAACAAAGGTGCCCCCCCCCCTTTTCCGTTTCCGGAAACTCTTTAAAGATCAGCTTAGGCGTCAACTTGCTTTAACTGACATAGAAGAGAGAAGCTGGCAGCAGTCCTCTTCCATACGAGACAGCTGGACATTTCTTACAAAGGCCGCTGGATATACATTTGAGATCAAAGAAAATCTACTGCCGAGGACAGACGTAGATGGCAAAAAGAGAACCTTAATCGATCACCGACGGACAACGGTCATGCCTGCGCTGGATGTGGCAAAATATGTAGGTTACAGCTTAGTGCTGTAACTAAAAAGGAGGGGGGTGTAATTGTTATGTTTAATTAGTGCTGTAATTTAGGGGGAAACGGCTGACTGAGTCGAAGACTAATAAGAAATCCTAGTGAACCCAAAGATTGGAATTAACGGCTCGGTGGAATGATCATTTATAAATGTGTTAATGTTTTGACAGACGAGGTTAATTTGCTCATATAAAATAAAGTTGTTCGATAAAAAATGTTTAGGATTTGAACGAGCGTGTCAAGGTTTAAATGTCAAACATATGCTTCCGAACAAACGAAATTCCTTATTGATAAAGTTTTTACAATTATTACTGACTGCAATAGCTCAGTCAGACTCGTTACCACATAACAGCTCTTATAATTCTAGCTCGTGCTCAGCATTATATTGACGAAACATAATTGGTTAGGTTACAAGTGCATAATATAATAATATAATAACATAATTCAATATATTGAATTAAATAGGACAATTAGAATACCTCTTATTAGACAATAAATACTGTCTTTCTATAGAACTTTCAAGGATATCTTTTTATTTTTTTAAATTTTTTTTTTACTATTTTTGTTCTTATTTTATGTAAAAAAAAGGTTTCATTCATTAATTTAGATTTATGGACACATTGTTTCAGTGCTGTATAGTGGCCCTGAGTTACATCATTTGTTAACTGTTGTGTATGTTAATTTTTGATGGACGATGCTTAAATTGTATTTGATTATAAAAAACAATGTTTCTTTATTCAAATTGACCTTAGAAAACCGCATTTCTTTTGTCCTATTTACTATGTAAAAAGTGTTACCGTGTTCTTGATACGCAGCATTAGTTGAGTAACAAGGTACCAGAGGGGCCTGGGTAAAGAGTATAATCCTGCATTTCCCCTTTCTCTAGTACTAAATTAGATTGTCTTGAGTATGACAAAAGAAAAATCGACTCGTCCTCTATACAGCGGGACTTACAAAGAGAAACTTTACCATCATTTTTCAAGTGTTACTGCCAATATTGTAGATTTTCACAATAAACTAAACTATGTCAATGACATTGAGCCTCAGCATTGCCAACTAAATTAAAGTCACAAACAGAAGAGCTTGGAGAAAAAAAAATTCTACAGTGCTAAAATATGCACAAAATGACCTAGCATATCAACATTTTCATGTACTTATTCACCGGATATACCAAAAAGCTTGCTATTCCTACGTTTTCCGCGATGTAAGAAATTCTCAAATACGTAAATTTTGTACGCCCCCCCAAAAATCCTTATTAGTCATAAGCCAGGGTACAAGTATGGACGTCGAAGTCAACTAAGGATTTAACTTAATTGATCTTTATTGGAAAAATATGATTAGCTAAGCTGGCATTACTTTATATCGCTTTATATTCTTTTCTATGTCACTGTACTTTACTATTAAAATATGTACACTAGGGAAAATCATGTCGTACAAATCAAAGAGCTGGTGGCTGTGTTAACAAAAAAATTAATCATGCCAATCTCCGAATACTTTTTAGAAAGAAACAGCCTAATTTTAAGTTTTAGTTTAAATCAAGCTGGTATATTACTGTAGTTACTGAGAAGACTGGTCAAATTGACAGGCTGATGTGATGACCATCTTGTCGTGTTTGAAAGGACTCAATCAGGAAGATTGCGGTGTTCAAGGAAGTCTTGTGGTCATGTGCGACTCACGGTTGGATAAACTCACACGCGATAGTATCTGGATGAAGTGATCAAGTCGTTATGTCACTACAGTGGTGACAAGATAATACCAACACTACCCAAGGACTTATCTTTCTCATTTAAGGATTTAGGTCAAATTTTTAATAAAGACATCGCATTTTTTCAATCTTTTTAAGAAACAGTTTTCGGACGTCAGATATCATTTATAAATATGATGTACATGAAATTTAAGGTTAATACAATGTCCTTCCTACTCGCAACCAAAATGAGTTGCACTCTCTTGCGTTATAAATAGAGTTTACGTTTAGTCTTTTAACTAATTATGTAATCAAACATTCTTTAGCATTTGTAATATGTACAATAACAAAAATGTTGCTTAAATAAACCTGGAGGGAAAGATAATCCAAGAAGTTTAAAAGAAACAAACATATACAAAAGACAAAGATTGGGGGGAGGTCAAAATAACTTTAAAGTTACATTTTAGTTTTTAAAAATCAAATTACTTTTTCCACGTTTTCTCTGTTTCTGTCTGTCTGTCTGTCTTTGTCTCTATTTCTTTTTCTTCTTTTTTTGTCTTCTACGTTTTCCTTTTCCCTTTCTTTCTTTCTGTTTCTCTCTCCCTATTTCTTTCTGTTTCTCTCTCCCTATTTCTTTCTGTTTCTCTCTCCCTATTTTTTTCTGTTTCTCTCTCCCTATTTCTTTCTGTTTCTCTCTCCCTATTTCTTTCTGTTTCTCTCTCCCTATTTCTTTCTGTTTCTCTCTCCCTATTTCTTTCTGTTTCTCTCTCCCTATTTCTTTCTGTTTCTCTCTCCCTATTTCTTTCTGTTTCTCTCTCCCTATTTCTTTCTGTTTCTCTCTCCTTACTCTAACGATTCCTTTTTCTTTCGTACACTTTCTCTTCATTCTCTCTCATTTTTATTTTTTACATCTCGCAAATCTCTCTTTCTGTATATTTCTTTATCTCTCTTATTCCCTTTTCTCTCTCTTCTCTCTTACTTTCACTTTCTATGTTCTTTCTTTCTATAGGCAGAGTGAAGAAGAGGAACATTGTTATTTTTTTATGATCAGTTGAACATCAAGTCAGTAAAACACCTTTGTTTCTGTTTGCCTGTACCACCTGTGACATACCATAAGGATCGGTCACTGCTCTACCGGACATGACCTATCCTCCAACTCCTATTGAGGCTGGCCCATGTCAGGGTAGGAGGAGGGCGGAGTTGTGTCGTGTTGATACCCAGAGACAAACACGACCATTTCACGTCGGCGCCGGAGATTAATTTCAATCTGATGGTCTCCCTTGACTACATGCTATTCGTCAATGTATTTTTTTCTTTAAATCTTTAAACTGGATAGGCTGCGGCGTTAAGTGCCATGTATCAGGCATGGAACAGGCTGCGGCTTTTAGTGTCGTGTAACAGGCACGTAATAAGCTGCGGCGTTTAGTGCCATGTATCAGGCATGGAATAGGCTGCGGCGTTTAGTGCCAAGTATCAGGCATGGAATAGACTGCGGCTTATAGTGCCAAGTATCAGGCATGGAATAGGCTGAGGCGTTTAGTGCCGTGTATCAGGCATGGAATAGACTGCGGCGTTTAGTGCATGTATCAGGCATGGAATAGGCTGCGGCGTTTAGTGCCAAGTATCAGGCATGGAATAGGCTGAGGCGTTTAGTGCCGTGTGTCAGGCATGGAACAGACTGCGGCTTTTAGTGTCGTGTATTAGGCAGGTAATAGGCTGCGGCGTTTAGTGCCATGTATCAGGCATGGAATAGGCTGCGGCGTTTAGTGCCAAGTATCAGGCGTGGAATAGACTGCGGCGTTTAGTGCCAAGTATCAGGCATGGAATAGGCTGAGGCGTTTAGTGCCGTGTATCAGGCATGGAATAGACTGCGGCGTTTAGTGCCATGTATCAGGCATAGAATAGGCTTTAGGCGTTTAGTGCCATGAATCAGGCATGGAATAGCCTGCGGCGTTTAGTGCCATGTATCAGGCATGGAACAGACTGCGGCTTTTAGTGCCATGAATCAGGCATGGAATAGGCTGCGGCGTTTAGTGTCATGTATCAGGCATGGAATAGGCTGAGGCGTTTAGTGCCAAGTATTAGGCATAAGATAGACTGAGGCGTTTAGTGCCGTGTATCAGGCATGGAATAGGCTGAGGCGTTTAGTGCTGTGTATCAGGCATGGAATAGACTGCGGCGTTTAGTGTTGTATATAAGGCCCCTCTCCCCTAAATAAAAGTCACAATAAAGACACATGCTTTCAGCATAATTTGCGATGAACATTAACTTGAGAACTATATTTTGTTGCAGGAGGTTACAGCATGACATCGTCTCATCCAATCTTATCTTTATCCTACAATACAGTCTCTCAAACGTTTACCTGACAGCCCCTTTCAACTATTACTTGCAATTAGTCTTTCAATGTTTCTTACCACGGCGTCTACATCACGCACTTCATCGTTGTTAATAAAAAGATGTAAATAAAAATGAGAGATGGGGCGGGCATGGTCGATGCTAACGTTTGAGGGACAGCGCCTGTAACGCACACATGACACACTGTAGCGTACACACAACTGTAGCGCACACTCAACTGTAGCGTACACACAACTGTAATGTTTTGATCGTCGCAACATCGTCTTTTAGCGATCTTGTTGTTTTTTTTCACGAAAATAACGTCATTAGAAGAATGATCTTGGCGAAATTCGAACGTTTCTATGTGAGAAAGACGGGTAGAATCGCGTGGACTGAAACATAGTTAAATGTCTTCTGTGAGAGTGTCTTTTGAATCCATCTTGAAGCTGACGCCTCTCACGAAAAAGGTATAAAGGTCCTATTGGTGAGAGGAGAACTGACTGGAGAAGAAAGTATCTGGCAACTAAGACGGTAAACTTCGGTAAACTCTTAAAACTTTTGCTGCTTTGAGGCTCAACCATTGGAAATTCTTCAGGAGTTAACTCTTAGGAAAAATCAGAAGCCGTTGACCAGTAAGTAGTTTACAGCACACAGAGCTACACTCTGGCAGACCTTGCGACGCTGATGATCCCAAATTTTATAGGCTTTTTTCTGTTCCTTCGGACCCATCAACAGCGTGTCGATGGGGGGGGGGGGGGGGAATGCCAGTAAGGCTGAGACGTTCACCTCATAGCCAATGCACAGGCTCTCAATTGGTACTCCCCTACAAAAAAGAATGCTTCCTAGCCAGAAAAAGAACTGTCCCACGGGATAAAGTTGTCTTACGGCTGAAGGCGGCGGTGAATAAAGGAAAAAAACCCGAAAGAGAAATTCATTGCACATTAACATGCTAACATGAACGCTATGAACAATATTCAATAAATACAGGCCTGTGTAAATATTTCGTTGTTATTATTGTAAGTAATGTTACAGATACATTTCAAGATTTGTTTTTTTCTTTTTAATCACTGTAGAGACTTGTCCACGTGTTTCTGTCCCCCCTTAATTGTGCTCTCTTATTTCTACTTCTCATTATTATAACCGATGTTTGTAGAACATTACTTCATGCCACATTGCAAGTGTGCTACAGTTCAAGGATATCTGGGAAGGATATCTGGGGAAGATAGCTGTGTTCTTAGACTCAAATTTAAGTTAAATCTCGAACAATGTATTTCTAGACACCACTGAGATTTACACAAAAAAAACAACAACAACACAGCCTTTAGGTCTTACGCTACAAGAGTATACCTAGTTCTAGATCTACAATATACTTATTTTTAACGAAGAAACAGATAGCCCCATTTTGTCTACACATGAAAACAGTGTCAGGACGTGTAATGACTTATCAACACTGCTATTTAGCCGATTACTACATCTCTAGGTTTTAATTAAAAATACTTCATTCCTAGCGATACGATTGTCCACTTTAGCAGAACTTTGCTTAACACTGTCCTTTTCGTGGCACCAAACATATCTGCTTAAGTTTTAGTTTCTTTCACAAATTTGAAACATGCCAACTTTGAAGGACTACCCATTTCCATTTCCCATGGTTTTTATTGTTAATGCACTTTTTAAACCACATGTTTAAGTTTCTTCATTCCTTTGCTTCCGAGTTTGCCTTGTTAGTTTAATGTTATGTGAAGCATCATTAACACATTTTTAGCGTTGAAAAAGAAAAGATGTAAATTAAATTGGTGTGTGATTGTCTGGATCTGGTGCACAAAAATATCTCATTCACATTATTGAAATTAGAGAAAGGTTTAAAAGGAACTTGTATGCAAGAAAACAGAAAAAGATTAATTGGAAAGTTGCAGGTCAAATTTTTTTTCTTCTAAAAATAGAACGCTTTTTTTTTAGAAGCTATAATTGTTCCTTTCTTTTGTTCCGGATCATAGTTTTTAATTCTGCCTCTAGCATACGATACGAGGCTGATTTTAAAAATAAATAGTTTGTTGTCAGAATTTTAATTTGGCCTAACAATATTTCGATGCTCGAAGTGACAAATACTTAAGTGAGATTCGCTAAGGAGGATATCACGTCCTTATGGCGCAATCGTATGTAGTGTGTGTGTGTTTCTGGTGTAACCTGAGTAAAACTTTGGCAGATAATTTTTTTTGTGTTAGCCGAATAGATTCTCATGTAATGAAATACCACCTAACAACACACTAGGAAATATTAGTGGTCTTCCTATACAACAACATGATCAGGACATCAAAGAACCACAATACCACATGAGCTCATCCAATAAATCAACCAATAAATCACAACAAATGTTTCTCTTAACTCATGCGAATCACAAAATAAAGATTTTGTATTGTTCGATTGTGACGATTCAGATTATTAATAAGACACCCACACGACATGCAGTTGTAAATACATAGACTTGACTTCATCCATTTGACTCCCAATGCAGCATAGAGCATCAACAGTACTTCGCCATCGGACACTGTTCTAGTCAATTGCCTTCAGCTTCCATGTCCTTCCTTCTATCGTTGCTTCTTGATCCAAAGATCTCATTCATGTTCGCTTTGTTCTCCAAGCCTCCCTGTGGCTTCAAGTCTAGAGCCTGCAGTGTTCAATTTGGTTTACTTTGAAACTATAGGAATCTTTCTTAATGGAGTGGATCAAAGTAATATTCTCTTCGTTTAATGTGCACACCTACAATCTGGTTTATATTTAAAAGATGATGAAATTTGAAAGTGATCTGGAGGAATCGGGGGGGGGGGGGGGTTGAGATGATGAGGAGGAGGGGTCAGTTGATATTATGAAGTCTGCGTAAAAAAGTTAAGAAAAAAAAATTATTGTGGGACATTTTGTAACAAATAAATAAATAATGTCATGAAGACTATATTTGTCAAATCACTGTTGACTAAGGAATTATAAGAATTACTTAATGCAACAAGAGGCAGAGCTTTAAAGTTAGTCTTGATTCCGCAGTGCTATAAAGTGCACAAACATTATTATATGCTTTCTAGATCCATTACTTAGCGATACTTCTATTTCTATACACTTGGTACCACACAAAAACTTGATAGTTTTAGCTTTGCCTCTTTTTAAGAGAATCCCCTTACACGAAATACATCTTTGTATTCTTGCGCATCACAAATAGTTTATGTACACCGGATAGAGCAAAATGCTAGCTATTTATAATGTCGACTCCATGGATATGCCTTCCTATCCTTGCACAACAGCTTTACGGTAACCATTTAAATTTTCTACTAATGTGTATAGCTTAATGCTTAACAAAAACAAAACACTTTGTTATCGGATTGAATCACTGCGTACTTGTCTTTAGACAAGTTATAGATCAAGTCAACAATGTATTAGGCTCTATCAAAGAGCGTTAGATTGATACGATTGTCTCAATCATAAGTAATTGTCACGTGAACTCACAGACACCAGCCTGGCGCTTTTTTTCTCTCTCCCGACACAATTAAAGAAATAGATATTGAATTGGAGCACAGCCAAGACAGAGTCCGGCCAAAATAGAAACTATTTTCTGTGGAGAGTTCAGAGCGTCCTGGACACTGAGAAGAACTGAGTAAGCAGTTCATTACCTACCAATGTGAGACATAAAAACATGACAACTCATTTACAGAGTGACAAAGTCAGTTTTATAGGACCATGAATGGATAGAGACCTAGACGTGCTATTGATTCACGAAACCCCCTAGTGCGTAGAAGAAAATCTGATTTTATTGTAACCATTATTCGAAGCTACTTTAATTCTTTAAACAAAACGATTTAATATGTCTTTGATATATGGCAAACACCTTGTACTTCAACGCGTAGTCTCCTTTTTGTTGAAATTTGTTTTTCTCGCTTTTTAATACTGCTATAGAAGAAGAATGACCTCCCCTGGGGCTGAGCCCTATGGTAGGAAAACTGCGAGACTAAAACCGGCACTAATAGCACCTCAACGTGTCCCATTGTTTTCCTGCTCTAACACGATGCTCTGACCACGTGACACTTTTTCTAAGACACGGACTTGTTCAATAATTCACTCCAGTTTCATTGTACCTCTGATAACAGTTCTCTCTGTTTCTATGTGCCGGATATTAGACATAAGTGACATTAAGACCGTTTCTGATCCCTTTCAAAATAATGACTTTTGACGTTGACACTTACACTTACCTGTGGACTGTTGAAAACTCAGATATAATCAAAGTAAACACTTTCACTGGACTGGTGTTCGTATGCACTGTTATCTGTGTTTGTGTCTATCATACTATTTATGTGTTTTAATTGGGTACCCCTTAGTTATTGTTAGTTTATGTGACTAAAAGTATACCATAAGTTAGCATAGAAATTAAAAAAGGACAATTAAGATGGACCAAAGAACTGCAGCCATACAAGAACACAATAATTTGACAAGGACCAAATAATTGCAGCCATACAGGAACACAATAATTTAACAAGGCACAGAGAACTGCAGCCATACAAGAATACAATAATTTAACAAGGCACAAAGAACTGCAGCCATACAAGATTGCAATAATTTAACAAGGACCAAAGAACTGCAGCCATAAAAGAACACAATAATTTAACAAGGCACAAAGAACTGCAGCCATACAAGAATACAATAATTTAACAATTACCAAAGAACTGCAGTCATACAAGAACACAATAATTTAACAAGGCACAAAGAACTGCAGCCTTACGAGAATACAATAATTTAACAAGGCCCAAAGAACTGCAGCCATACAAGAACACAATAATTTAAGAAGGCACAAAGAACTGCAGCCATACAAGAATACAATAATTTAACAAGGCACAGAGAACTGCAGCCATACAAGAATACAATAATTTAACAAGGCACATAGAACTGCAGCCATACAAGATTGCAATAATTTAACAAGGACCAAAGAACTGCAGACATACAAGAATACAATAATTTAACAAGGACCAAAGAACTGCAGCCATACGAGAATACAATAATTTAACAAGGACCAAAGAACTGCAGCCATACAAGAACACAATAATTTAACAAGGCACAAATGATACTAATAAAAAACTTACAGTGGTTAAGAAGCAGTTCCAGTACCATGCCACCATGAAGGCCTGGGAATCTGACAAGGTCTATCCTTTCTGCTTTTAACGCGCGGACACTCTGAACCCATAATTGGGGAAACGGTTAAATGTCCAGTGTATTTAAAATGATCTAATTCCATAACGAAAGTAGCTAGGTTCATTTTGTTTCGTTCAAATTAAAATGTAGGAAGTTGTCTAAACAAAATACGTTTTGAAAAAAAAATGTTTTGAAACACGTTTAAAATATTTCATGAAAAACTGTACCGTCTATCAGTAGCATAGCAAGTTGTATGCAGGTCCTGGTTCAAAATACGATGGTGCGCCCCCTCCCTTCCCAAGGGAAACTAGAAGTGTGACAAAAACAAATGTAATTATTCTTTGAGTATCAGCAAATTAAAAAAACTAAACTTCAATGGTTCCTACTTTATTTTCTCTTTCATGTCTTCCTTATGAAAGTATCATTAGAAGAAAAAGCAATCACACACACACACACAAAGCAATACATACCACATGCACATTGAGATCCCATGTCCAAGTCTAGAATGTTTTGACATAGGTCAACAAATCGCAGATTCCAATTAATTTGGTTCAAGCTTTTGTCACACCGAAATATCTCCGATCCAGACGTATCGCTTCTTCAGAGGATAAAAAAAGACATTTTATTTAATCAAGTAATCTACGACGACCCTCAGCCTAACAGTTATTTTTTGAAAGATATCTCATCAACCTCAAGCATCGCTAAAAAAATATATTGTAACTGAAACTGGCGGATATTTTTCAATATTATTTATTGTATTTTATTATGTATCTTGTCTATGAAGTGGTAGATCTAAGCATTGCTGTATCATTTCAAGTTTGTGTAGATGTGTTGATGTCTTCATGTTTTGTTGATGCTGTGTTGAGGCTTATGTGATGTTAAGTCGCTGTGATGTTGATGTTTGGTGGATGTTGTTTTAATGTTGAGCTGATGTTGTGCCGATTTTGAGTTAGTGTTGTGTTGATGCTGATCTCATGCTGTGTTGATGTTGATTTGATGTTTTGCTGATGTGTTGATGTTGAACTGATGGTGTTCATTTGATGTTTTGTTGATGTTGAGTTGGTGTTGCGTTAATGCTGGTGATGTTGAATTTATTTGATGTTATGCTTATGTTGTGAATTTGTTTTAACTTAATAATTCTGTTTCTGTGTTTCTTAAAAAATGTCATGATGACTTGGCAAGAGCCGCGTTAACCTCGAATACTATCTGGCCAGAGAAAATATAAAAAGAGATGTCTTCAAGATAAAATCGCTGCCCCCTAGAATGATGTTTTGAAACCGCGCATTAGCTGGTGTTTGATAAGCTCTTGTGGGGGTGGGGGGGAGCGAAGGGAATCTACAATCACATCATATCTAGCCATCTACTGGAGAGTAGAAAATGTCTTTCTCCTGACGGGCCCAGCGCGAGAGATCCACTGGCTCCATAAAGTGCCAGACCACAGAATTAGTTTTCAGCTTTAAGAGCACGCGGGTTAAATAATATTAGTCTTGCTCTCGAGAGCCAAATGCAATTTGCTTTGGCCTGTCATCTTGATAAATCTGGCCATGCGTTTGATAGATAATTGCGGTTGTACAACGTCCTCACAAACCCACGTGGGCTTAAAAATTAATAATTTCCAGCCCACTTCTGTTACGAATATATACAAAAAAAAATGTAGCTTTAAAATGACGTATAAAGCATACCATTAATGAATTCATTTATAGCGGCCCTTAAAAAGGGGAAAGACGCTATTGGATCTATATTTATAAAGTATGTCCGTCTGTCACGTTTAAACCTCGCAAGCTTAAAGTTCTATTGAATATTGCATTTCAGCCTATTTTATAAAGTGACCAAATTAGGTGCAACTTTTACTTCTGCCTTGTCTAAGTGAAATTATTATTTATTTTTTTTTTTTTTGCTTTGAGAGTTTAATATTCAAACCTTTTTAAAAATACAAAATATACTATTATTAGGACAATACTTAGGAATGGTTCTTGTCTGTCAAATGGAATCTAAATGTAAATGAAAAGTTTATAAAGAGGTTCAATAATAAATGAAAGAACATATTATATTAAATTTGTTTATAATAAATGTACAACAGAAATAAAGGAATATATTAATTTTATGTATTTGGAGTTTTATGGTTTAAAATGAAAGCGTTTGCGTTTGTAAAGACATGTCTGCAAATTGCTAGCACATAGTTGTAACATTTTGAATACAAAATAGTCAGAAAGGGATTTGTTAAAATTAATATACAAACTATGATTACCATAATTATTACTTTGTCTATTTTTTTCACAACGTTTAAAAAAACCCTGATTACGATGCATAATGAAATACAGACCTCGTGAACTGGATGTGATCGTATGCAATCAATGCTGGATACATAGGCCCACTAGGTTGGGGGGCCCCAAAAATGATTACAGCGACATTGTTCATTTTTAATAAAGTGCAAAGGATACTTTACAAGATTCGCCGTATTTCAATAAGCTTAGGGCCTTATAAAGTTTACATCCGGTCTGAAAGCAATCATGCTTTAAATGTACTAAATATACAGAGGAAGATAGAATTGTGGTTATTGATAATTTGTAATTCATCGCTTCTGAAATTCACACATGAAGATTTTATTCCTCTGTGTCAAACCAAATTAATTCTTAATATTACTATTTTAAGTAAATGTCAAAAAAGCACTTGCAATGCGACAAACTGACATACGCATTACACACTCTCAAAATGATTGAACCCTGCCTTACAACCTACGTAGACTTTCAGCTTACTAAGTATCGTAACCAGACAGGGCTGCCTATGAGTTTGTCTAAACAGACATTTTCTCTGCTTACATTCTTAATTACAAAATGCATTAAAATCCTCATTCCAAAACCCAAGACAGTTTCCAATATTGTGTCGAACGTTTGCTTGTTTCGTACTGGATCTAGACCATCAGAGATGTCAAGACTAGGAGCCCATAGAAATAGAACGCCGGGAAGGGAATGAAAATCGGTTATCTATTGATCAATTCCCAAAACTAATTCCCTAACAAAGCGATACAGCCTCCTCCGCATTAGACAACCCCTTCCCATTTTGTCCATTGATTTCTTCTTGTTGCCCCAAACAAATATTTTTCATTCTCCATTTTACGTTTAAATTAAGGCATAACTTTCCAAGAGGATTAGACAGCTCGGTTGCCGCCCTTGGCGAAATACGGAGGCTAAAGTTGAAGCACTTTTAGCTCTACGGCATAATCGCATAATCGTTGTACTGTTACATTTTAAGTTGTTTATTATTACTATTACTATTATTAGTATTATTAATTCATAAAAACAAACTAATAATCATTTTCTGGCACTGCCAGGGTTTAGCTTCGTTAGAAAGAAAAAAAAAATTATTGCAGTTCACTGTGAAATGTTCTGGTGATGTAGCAGGGCTGCAGCAGTACCGCCCTCTGACAGGCAACGAGAATCTTCTTAGGAATGTAATGGAAGGTATCTGTGAGGTCCGTTGTCATTATCCTCTACTTGATATGACAACAGGATATATTGTTATTTTAGACAACTTCCATAAACGATTAATTTCCAAACTTAGGTTCCCATATTTTCTTTGTTTTTTTCATTTCGCTTTTCCTTATATTATGGGATAGTGGTACGGCGATGTCCATTGTAGTGTTTTTTTCCCCTACAAACAGCAGATCAAGGCGATTAAAATTCGCCTTCAATAAGGTAACGGAGGTCACGGTCGGAGTGTGCGTTGCTTTATATCGCCTCAATATTTCTATATTTTTTTTCTCTCTACTTTTTCTATCTCTCGGCCATTCTATTGCTTAGTAAAATGCCTTTTGAATTTAGACTGAATCTTTAAGATGAAAATGTGAACAAAGAGCAGATGACTATAATTAACCCTATTATCTCCCATACAAATGTCAAACACTTTAAAATGTTATTTGAGTAATTATATTAATCGAACCTCTAGGGTAGAGTCACACTATGTGACGACTTGTTTCCCTTCTTCTTTATATCTAGATTTACAAAAATTCTAAAAGTGAGAATTTTGTAAAGTGCGTTCATAGAAAAAAAATATGGGGTCCTGAATAACATTCCATGCTGAATGCTATCCGTCTGGCGCAGACTTAATAGGAAATGAGTCTTCAAAAGTTACGCATGAATTGGTAACACTTACACAATCAAAGCGAATATATAATTAGAATTGTGTACATATCTTTAATCCTAGTTTTATAGTACATCCATTTCGTCCGACCTTAAAAGAAGAAAAATATAATGTCATTAAAACTAAACATTCCAATTCCAATATTACCAGGCAATTGTCCAGTCAAGCGTGAAATCGGTATATAAAATGTAATAACCATGCCCGATAATGTTATTTATGGGGGAAGTGCGGCGGCAATGGGAGAATTTAAATTCCTTGCTATTGAACTTTTTGTCACTGTAAATGTCGCTATCAATGTCACTGCAAATGTCACTGTTATTGAGAAACGACTTGAAAATTACGGCAAGAAAAGCAGGGGAAATAATACAAAAAAACAGAATTAAAACAGAATATCGTTTGCGCCTGGTGCAGAAGAATAAAAGGGTCAAAACATTATTTCAATGAATTTCATGGAGGCCCATAGACATAGACCAAAGTGCACACATATAAACACTCTGAACACATCCAGATCTTATGCATTCACACGGATGTAGCGTGTTAAAGGTTGTTTTTTTTTTTCTGTCATTTCTGGCACTTTTTTTTTTTTTTTTGAGGTTGAGATGCTTCATCTCTCATATCTAGAGTATGGGCCACTAAGTTCTGTTAGTCTCAAAACTAATCGTTAAACAGTTCTAGTAATTAGAGCTATTTAAAAAAACAAAGGCAGAAAGAATTATCCTGAGAATGAGAAACTAATCACCTTTACTGGCATGTTTAGGGACATATTCTCTTCTATTTGAAATGAAAGTTTGGAATTATTCATTGAAGAGAATAAACTATTAAAAGAAAGCCATTTGGGCTTTCCACGGAGTTAATTAACATTAGAAACTGCATTTATTCCTTATGCCTTAAGTCGTATTATACCTAAACATTTATTGATTTAAAATATTGATATATGAATATTTAAGATAAGTGAAACAAGATTATTATTCAAGGCCCAATGTTGAGAAATAAGCTGAACTGTTAAATTTTAGATCTGTAAAAATACTATAAAAAAAAAAACAGTGTATTCTGGAAGTTAGTTCTACCTTTTTTCAGAAGTTAGCTCCTGCTATTGAACTTTATATTGTTTTTTCTATATATACTATTATTACATATATAATTCTCATATTTTGCGTTGCTATGTCGAAGGCTTGGATTGTAATAAGTTGCTGGATAATCATTTCGCTGTTTGTAAATAGTTGCATTATTGTCCATTATTATTGTCATAATTTATAACATAATTTATAACATAATTTATAACATAATTTATAACTTATATTACCACTTGCATTATTATTACTTTTAACTTGCTTTCATCTTGATTGCGTGTAGATTGTTATTTACTTGTAATTAAACTGCCTTTGTAACACTTGTGCTTTGTGGCAAAACAAATAAAATTGTGAAATTGTTAACACGAAATTACTTTCATTGTAGTGCCTTAACAATTGACACGGGGCAACAAAGAAGTCACATGAATTAAATAAAGACATTCAGGGGACTTCACTGGCTATTTCTCGAGGACACAAAACGATATCTTTTTTGTTTCCCTAAAGTAGTTAATTCTAGAAACACCGGAAGAGACATAACAAACTATTTATTATCCTTACTTAGTCCCGTAATAACCTGTTAGTCAATCTATTATTTCTACATGCATCTCTTTTGTAGTAACCAAGGTTCAAGGTTAAACGACTCAGTGCCTATGAGACAAAGCGTAATAAGTAGCCGAAGGTCATACAAATTGGTTTGAAATTGAACGACATTTGAAGCAGATCTCATTAATCTTATGACTTGAGGCAGTTCAACGGTTTTCATTCTGTCTGTCTGTGTGTGGGTGTGTGTGTGGGTGTGTCTGTGGGTGTGTGTGTGGGTGTGTGTGTGGGCTATATTGTGTGTACGCTTTTAAATTTGGTTTTATTGTTTCAAACGTGTACACAGTACATGTAACTGAGTCAGTGCGTCTAAAGATGACTGATGACGTCGGCGTTCTTTATCGCTCAAGTACAAAAGTTTATCTCAGAAATGAAGGTATTCTCTCTTTTCCATCGGCTGTTTAGGCTTCAACATTTTCATAATAGCTTGTTGTTTTGTTGTTGTTTTTTTGTTGTTTACATGATAGGTGAAGGTACCAGAGTAACAACAAACATGTAAAGCTACGATTCATCAAAGACAGTCCCATGTTAGAGAGAATGAGGTTATGTTGACTACAGTAGTCATGGAAAGAGCCGCTGCCAAAATCAAACGTTCTTGGTGAATTCAAAGAAGGATCCCGTCATTAAAGAAAAACAATTACTAACACCTCATCCCATGACAGTGTCAGCTCAAAGTAAACTAGCACCGACTTTGGCTGACTGGTGTGAACATTCCTGTCAGCTACAGCTTGCTCTATTCAGGGATATATAATTCTGCTATTTTGTTCACAATCTTCTGATTTGAGGATAATATCGAATATATTTTAGATTGAGGAATTGTCGAAGCGATGGTATTGATCAAACAAATTCACGTTGACGAGATTATACTTATCCAAATGTTTTGTCTCGGCTTTCAGTGAGTACGAATACCTCAGATTATAAGGACTAGGAATACCTCAGATTATAACGACTACGAATACCTCAGATTATAACGACTACGAATACCTCAGATTATAAGGACTACGAATACCTCAGATTATATGGACTAGAAATACCTCAGATTATGATGAATATGAATGTCTCACATGATAACAGTTCAGAATGCCTCACATTATAGGACTAAGAAGGCGTCAAACTATAAGGACAATAAATGCCTTATATTATAAGGATTAGGAATACCTCAGATTACAAGGACTATTAATGCCTCAGATTATAAGCACTATGAATGTCTCAGAAATCTAAGGACTACTAGGCCTAATGCCTCGGATTATATGAAATATTGCACGAGAAAAACAAAAACAACTGTGCATAATTCGAACACTAGTTTAAAAATATTTTAATGTCATTTTACAAACAAGTAAAAACGTTCTTTTTAGAAATCTTTTTTTTTCTTTTTGTTTCATTAATTATATTTCCGATATTAATTAAGGTCTCATTGTGACCAGACCACAAAGCTGAGAAAACAATTTGAAGCGAAATGACATTGTTTTAAAAAAAATCTAATATTTTTTAAAATTAATAATTGCTTTCTTCTAAACAAAATGTAAAATAAAAACCAGTAATTGTTTCAAATTTTTTAAGTCCTAGCCGTGACCGTATGTCAAGCAGCGCACGGAAGTAGGACATAATAACCTGTAAGTTAATCCATTCTTAAATGCCTTTTAGTGAGCTGAGGTCTGAATGGGAATATGGGAGTGGCAGATAGAGCGGGAAACTATCATGTGAATGGCGGGTGTTTTGCGCTTTAGATAGAGCGTTACTAAACGCTGAGCATTTAAATGATTTCTTTTGTCATTTTTGTCGAATCACAGAGAACAGAAACTACATTTAAATTTAGAAATACATAGTTGACAGAAATATATTGACGTAAATGTTAATGATCGATTAATGTGAACGTCCTAGACAGATCTTGTGTGTATAGCTTAACAAGATGAAGTACAGAACTTATACTACAAGATCTTGTATAGGATGTACTATGTAAATTCTTCTTCTTCTTCTTCTAGCCAGCTTTATTGCTGCTGAGCTGTGAGCTCTTTTGCAGACTGTGCCAAGGAAAAAAGTGTGCTGTTTTCTTCAGTTGTTCAGCACTGCCGTACAAGGTGTTGGATATGTTGGGCTGTAGTGGAAGTAGGGTCTGCCTAAGTTGGATTAGGAAGGGGCATTCCAAGAGGATATGTTTTACGGTTTCAAAGGGGTGGGCGCAGTGTCTGCAAAGGGGAGTTGTGGGGAGTTTATTTTGTTCAGGTGGTAATTTAATAATGGTGTGTGTCCTGTTCTTAGTTGGAAAATTGTAAATTGTTCTTTGCGGGTGAGGAAGTTAATACTGTCCAGTTTGTTAGGCGTAGTCATTTCTTTGTACAGTACTATGTAGATATGAAAAGAAGAAATAGATTATGTTTCAATTCTAGAAGTAGAACGTGTTACCGACTGACCACACCTCCTACATCGAATACCTCTGCTACATCATGATGTCCTGATACAAACTTTCGATACATCATGATGTCCTATGCAAACTTTCGCTACATCACGATGTCCTGATACAAACTTTCGCTACATCACGTTGTCCTGATACAAACGTTTGCTACATCATGTTGTCCAGATACAAACTTTCGCCTTTGGAAAGACCACAGCCATACAGTATTTCATAAGAAGCGCACAAACACACACACACACACACTGAGATTCAGAATTCGAACAAAAAATGTAATCCCCAGGTATCAGAAAGAACACATTTGCAAGGGATGGGCTTTTTCTAAACAACGAGGCAAGAATGGCAGGGACGACTGAAATTTTACTAAGTATTTCCTGCTACTGTGTCCATCAAGTGGACCCCCCCACTCACGCACGCACACTAGTGCTGGGTGATTGGAGAGAACAGGTTTAGATGACAAAGACGTGTACTGGGGGGAGTCGAGTGGTCAGGTAATTGAAGTCCAGCCAAGGAGTGAAAACTACGTCACAAATACAGGCGCTATCTCTCCACAGAGCAGACGTGAACTCTATGGAACAACTGATGTTGCTTGACTCATTTAGGAAAACTTTGAACATTGCTGTGCAGACGTACTGATCATTCTAATGACATCGTGTATTCAATTGGGCAGCACATGACTGTATAATTAGTCAATAGTTTTTTCTATATCTTTAATATGCAAAACAACTTTCTTTTTTCAATTCTAGCGATACAACTAAATATAAGATGTATAACTAGAAGGAGGTAAAAACAACTAATTAACCCGCAAAGGAATATTTGACTCTAATAACTAATGAATGATGGATTTAAACAAAAAACACATTTTTTTACACCGCCTCAATTCGCCCGCCTTGTTAAGCATATGTATAAATCTACTCAGATCTCAGAGTATATACAATTCCAATGATATTGATCTAGACTTTGAAGACGGAGCGCAACGTGTTTTTCGCCAATGTGGCCAGATAACTAGTAGGCTAATTCTTTTTCCAAACATATATACATCCACTGTCAAAATTTCTAGGAAAATCTTGACAGCTGGATTTGAGATTTGTGTCCAACCTCCACCCAGATTTCGCTAATGAATTTGCTAACTGAATAGAGTAAATAATCAAAACTGAACAAAAAGAAAATTGCATGAACATTTCAGTTCTTTTATACCTCAGCAACTGTGTAAGTTAAATGTCTCTTTATAACAATACGTCTATTCAACTCACACCATCATGGAACCTGTAGGTTTATGAATCAGATGGTGATCCAGATACAAAACATCATTAATTAGGAGAGTAGAGGACACTTTGTGTGTTTTTTCGAAACCACATCCTCTGACAAGTGACTCTGTTTCCAGGCAACACATGGCTAAAAGATTGTTTTTCACGTGCTGCTTACTGAAAGTTGTTAAGGTCATCTCAAGCAACCAATGAAAATAAGTTGATATTTTCACGTGACTCTCCTGCCAAAATTATATGGCTTTATAATCTACTTTAAAGAACTTTTTAATGTGAAGTTTTATAAATGGCTGTTTTATTCTGGTTTCTTTTTTTTTTAAAGCTTAAAACTTACTCCGTCCGTCCGTCCGTCTCAGCGGAATGTTGAACACGTTTATTTATTGACTCCGTCCGTCCGTCTCAGCGGAATGTTGAACACGTTATTAACTGACTCCGTCCGTCCGTCCGTCTCAGCGGAATGTTGAACACGTTATTTCTCCCACGTCCCATTATCGAATCAAGCTGAAACTTTGCGCAATTATTCTATGACAACACATGAATACAAAAAATAATAATTGTTAATCAGGTTCTCGTAATTATTTAATTTTGTTTCATATAGAAATGTACTTAGCTAAGGGGAGATGAGCTTTGTGTAGAGAATTAGATTGCTAAAAAATTTTTACTACCAATAGGCTGAAAAACCTTGTATTTTTAGAAGTACTTGTATAGTTCAGAGGGTAACAGGTTGTATTTTTATCTTTCTTGTTGTTTTAATGGTTAAATTCAATAATATTTTGTTGTATCAGATCGTATTTTGTAAATAAAGCTGTCAAGAAAAAGAAATGTATATAGATTAGGCCTATGTCTGATTTATACAGGTATAATACCAAGTCTTACTGCAAGACCTAGTAATAAATCATGGAGTTCATTCGTAAGAAAATCTTTTTTTTCTCTGAGCTATCTACCTTCGATTCCGAAGCTCAACTTTTATAACAATACAAATCCAATAATTATATGTATTAAAAAAAACAATAGTGAAAAAATAAAAAAATTGCAGTTTTCTTGACTACTGTTATGAAGAAATAGGCCTTCTAATTTGTTTAGTTCATAAATCAATTTGCTATTACGCGTGTTTAACCTAGCAGAATACGTCCATTAGCTAATAAAATAGAGAATAAATAAAAAATAAAGTATAATTACCGTGGCACACATAATATTCATAATAATATTTTATTGTAAATTGATAAAAAAGAAAAACCGCTACCATTATTGACATCGCCGTACCGCTGTCTCATAATGTAAGAAAAACTGAAATGGACAAACCGATGGGATAATAACAACTGACCTCACAGATTCCTTTAAGGCCGTTAACATAGCTAAGATAATTATCGTTGCCTGTCAGAGGGCGGTACTGCTGCAGACCTGCCGCATCACCAGAAAATTCTTCAGTGGACACTGATAAAGGGACTACAATGAATTTTGTTTAACGAAACACGACCCTGGCCGTGCCAGAGAATAAATACTCATTCGTTTCTAACATAATATTAATTTAGACTTCATTTTAGTGACCATCTATTTCAATGTTCTTTCCATTTCCATACCACATTTTTTTTACTTTAATTATGAGACGTTTTTGGTCAAAAGATAATTCAAATAAATGTCACAGTTTAGTATTTCAGTGGTAAAATGGTAAATTGAAAATTTAAAACCTAATAAATGTATTTTATGTTCTAACTTTTTTATAATGTTCATCCTTTCACAAGAACTCAGTGTCGTTAAATAATAAGAACCTAATGTTCATAAAACCAACACATCTCACTGTTAGTGAACCGCTCCATATCGAAGGCGTCGACAAGAACCTCTCAGTGTCCAATTAGCCAGAACGTCAAGAATTATTTTTCTACCCACGTTTTATAGCTAAACTGTAATCTTAACTATTCTTAACAATTGTACATTCTGGAGAATTCATTGTAGCTCCTAAGTCAAGCTGGACATGAACACTATTTCTTCATTTTATTTTTCACAACTGCTAGCCGGAGTAACTATCGTCTCAAATTCTGAAACCACTTAGAATTAGGGCTTATTCGCATAAGAAAACTTTCACTCTCATGTGTGGATTTCACATTCTTTATCTAAAGGTCTTCCCCATGAAATTTTTATTGCATCTCAAAATGACAAAGCCAGTTTTTTAGTCTGGATAAGACTCTCATTGGTTCCCTGAAGTAGTGCAAGAACAGCCTCAAGATCTTTCAGTATGACATACAATCCAGTAAATATCCACGGAGCAAGGACATGCGTAAGAGAAATGACTAACCACAGTTCATCTAGTGGACTCCAGGAGTGGCCCACTGTTGGCGTGTGAGCCGCCATACTGGACATGATGTTACCAGACATGTTTGCTCATGTTTCAAAGATGTTATCACTAAAGCAATTCTTTGAAGATGGGCTGCGCGTTTTGTGGCGTGCGTCCTCCTCCAGGCACGCACACATAGACTTTCGTTTGTTAATTTAATAACATTTATTGGGACAAAATGGAAATGGAATCTTTAAAGAGAAGTGGGATGGAGAGAAAGTGGAACAAACAGAGAGGCTGAGACAGACAAGAAGAGAAAGAGAGAGAAAGACATAGATTTTGTGAAGAGAACTAAACCAGAAGAAGAAGATTCAGAGAGAGAGAGAGAAAGAGAGAGAAATAGAGAGACTGGGAATGTAGAGAGAGGCAGTCATATAGCGAAAATAAGTGCCAGGGTGAGAGAGAGAAAGAGAGAGAGAACAAAAGAGCGTCGTAATGATTATCTTTATTATTTGCTTATTTGAAAAATAAGTGAACCATAATTTTTTTTCCGTTTGACAGAAAATAAATGGCAGACAGAGTTCCGACTTTAAACGACGTCAAAATGATTTGGGTATATCCATTGTGTTCATTCCCAAGGCTAATGAAACAAGACAACCCAAAAGAGACTTAGACGTCGTGAAGTGAAACGTGATCTCTCTACTTTCATCATTGTAAACGTTTAATTTCTTTGATTATTTGTGACATGTCACTGTATATTATTTATACTCAGCATGCTTTCTTGTAGAAATTAATTGATTATAATTAGTATTGCTTATGTCTAGAGCAGCGGTTCTCAACCTTTTATGCTCGGCGACCCCTTCTTACAATCCCCCACTCTTCCGCGACCGCCGCACACACACATACATACAGCAATGGAAGAATAGACAATAACAATCCTTATTTTTAATGGTCTTAGGCGACCCCTGGCAAATCGTCAATCGACCCCCAAGGAGGTCGCGATCCACAGGTTGAGAACCCCTGGTCTAGAGCGTCTTCCGTGCTCCAATAGCATTCTCAGTGCGCGTTAGTTCGTTCTAAATTGTATACACGTAGAAGGTGGATTCTACATCCCTTTAGACCAGGGGTGGGCAAATTACGGACCGCGGGCCACATGCGGCCCGCCGAAATGTTTTATGCGGCCGGCCGACACCTATAGAAATCAGGTGTGCCCACGTTACATACATATAAAAATGCAAATATTAAAAATAATATCTATATAAATTATTGAAACTGTCGCATTATAGAAGTTTTAAGTAAACGAAGATTATGCTTATTGGCTATGCATCAATACACTCGATTCAAGACACAATCTCTGAGTGTTGGGTAGGCTTGGAACAAGATGGCAAGTGTAACAACTGACGGTACTCGATCTTCAACTGAGAAATTTTTTTTTAAAATATCCCAACCATAAACTCGAAACAGGAAAGTTTGCACAACGCTGCATAGAATTTTTTCAATATATCGCACGCTATATCAAAGTAATCAAACTTAATAGTGTTCTAGGGATGTTAACCACAGGTAGTTTCGATTTATTAGCAAAATAAATCAGTGTATCCGCGAGCTTAGCATGGGAAAGGCAAATGAGAAGAATATAAAACTGAAGGAAGAAATTGTTATGTTACTTGAAGGACATTGTTTTTATAACTGCTATTGCAATTGGTTGCTTATATATGAAATATAAATCCATGTTAAATCTTTTCAAACAAAGCTTTCCCATTTCTACAGGCAAGCAAAAGAAAATAGTTTATTTTCCTTTGCTGAAAGGTGAAACTATTTTTAGTGAAATAATTAATAGTACAACACTTATTAAGATTCCCTAATTGTGCAATTTATAAAAGCAAATTTTAAGACGTCAAGAACCAGTTTTCAATACTATCCGCTCACCATTTAGTGCAGAAGCTGATTCAGCTCCAGAGGACATAACTCCAAGCAAAGAGAAGTTCCAGTCAGTACTACCACGGGAATCTTATTGGTGCTAGAAGCTGTATTTTCACACTTTAAAAACCCTTGCTGCTGTTCACACATACACATGTACACATACATCAGTTCTTCTTCGTTCTCATTTTACATGTTGGAGGGTTCAGATCAGTAACTCTATATCTGAGATGACCCGTGCAGTGGCTTCCAGATCAGGCAGTTCTCCGAATAATCCTTGGAGAGTCTTGTTCGGGTCTCTTGATTTAGTATGTACAATTGCAGGGCATGGTCAGCATTCTCTGGTGATGCTCCACAAGGACAGGTTTCCCTCGTCACGACATTTAACTTCCGGAACATATATTATTGTCTCATTCAGTGAGAAAACATTTTTTGTGGAAATTAAACAAGTATAATCACTGGTCAATGTTGACTGACTGTAATTTGACAGCAGTCACACACAGGGGTAACAACTAGTAAGATAGTTCCACAGTTCCGGAACATTATGCAAGAGTGTAAAAAGTAAAATACTGCACATTAAGTGCAACTGTATAGTTGTGTACAACAAATTGTGATATAAAAAGACAACATCAATTTAAAAAATTGTAAAATTGGTTTCAAAAACTGCTAAATCTTGTAATTTTTCAACGTGCTGTGTGAAAAAAAAGAAGAAAGAAACGTGAATAAAACAATGTAAATATGAATTAAAAGACATTCTACACAGTTAGCGAGCGTATCTTTCTAAGATATATACATAAATGCGGCCCGCCATTCTCAAACTTTTTTTTAATGCGGCCCTCGATACAAAAAGGTTGCCCACCCCTGCTTTAGACTATTTACCGGTATATATTATGATGTGCTACGCATTTTCACATACTTTCGAGTCTGCATTACAATTTGGATATATGTAACTAAGGCTAGGTGGCCGAGCCTTTATGTGATGCTTGTTTAATAAAAAAATCCCATGCAATATTTAAGTCCAAGTAAAAAAAAATGATATTAATAATAATAATATAATGATTGTAATTAATTAATAGACATAATATAAGCTTACATGTATTAGGGGGGGGGGGGGAAAGACTACGTGAACGTTATTTTTAGGACTCTTTCAACTTAGTAATCTCCCTGTCTATTCAAGCCATTCCTAAATAGACGGCAGGGACGAGCTAACCCAGGTGAGCTGTTCTGCCTCATCGTGGCACCTGGGTGGAAACGGCTACTTGAGGGTGTAGCTAGGTGAAACGAATGGCAAAACATAACCCCTGTGGGGATGCCCACGGGTAGACGAGAGTCAACCCCTTGCACGGGCGGGGTTGTAAAAAAGTCCCCACAAAACTGTCACACATCCATGCGCCGTTCCTCAAAGGACCGTTACATAAATGGCGAGTCCCCCACGGTTAGCTTGGTATAGTGAAGGAAAATGACGGAGGCTCCCGGTGTCCTCGGCCATCGGCCATGAGTCGGGGGCCTAAGGCATTGGAAACAGCAATGCTTTCATGGGCATTGACTCGGGTCGCTCTCAAACAGAACTGTGTGTTCACACAGGTTTTTTTTTTTTTACTGTTCAGGCTGGACGACCTAACAGGTTTTTTTTCAAACTTTGAGCTCAAAGAGCCTTCGGCTCAGCTCAGACGGCAATCAAACGGGACGAGCTAAAGGCTCAGCTATGCACAAAATTAGTTTTGCATCGACGACTGATGCTTTTTACTGGACTATGCGCCCAAAGTAATAAAAAAATTTTAATATATCATTTGTTCCTCTTTGTAAATAGCCCAAAGCACACTTACTGAATGGTGGACAGGGGAATTCTTTAGACATTCAATTTGTAGCGCAAACTCGATACTTCTCCATTGTTTTATCAACTTCCGATCACTACATGACATTAGGTAAATTCCTCTTTAGAAATTTTAAAGTGAAAGGTTTTATTCTTAAAATGCTCAATTGAGAGAGAGAGAGAGAGAGAGATAGAGAGAGAGATAAAGAGAGAGAGAGAGAGATTACATTATAAAAGCTAAAGGGAGTGAACCGTTGGGTACACCTTTATTGTCAAAACAAGATTTAACTCCCTTTGCTCTAACGTGCTCAACGCGACTTCGGTAGATTGGATTTCCTCCCATTATGCTATTATTGGAGATAAAAAAAGGGAGAGAACAACAAAAAAAGGAATATTGGTATGCGCCAGGAAGAAAGCTGAAAGTCCAAAATGTTTTTTTAATTCAGAAAGAATTTCTTTTTTTTTTTCATCTTGAGGAAATGTAATTATTGTATAAGCTGCTGTTACAATTGCAACTTACAATATTACAATTGTATAAGCTGCTGTTACAATGGCAACTTACAATATTACAATTGTATAAGCTGCTGTTACAATGGCAACTTACAATATTACAATTGTATAAGCTGCTGTTACAATGGCAACTTACAATATTACAATTGTATAAGCTGCTGTTACAATGGCAACTTACAATATTACAATTGTATAAGCTGCTGTTACAATGGCAACTTACAATATTACAATTGTATAAGCTGCTGTTAGAAATGCAGCTTTTAAAATATTTTCTTTTACTTCTGCCCTCTAAATAAAGCCTATTTTACTACAAAAATTTAAATCCGCAACACTAAGCATAACAAGAAAAACATTTTAATATTTATATTTTTAAAAGACTATTATAAAACTTAAAATGAACTATAATTCTTTTTTTTTTACTGAAGACTAGAATCGAGCTCTAGTGATTACATTGACAGCTTCATGTACCACAGTTGCTACTCAGTAGGTCACCTTCCACTCTTCACCGACCCAGGTTCCATCTTCCATCCTTCAACCACCAGTTTTCAGTTTCCTTGAAGTTCTGATTTAAATAGAGCTACTGTAAAAAGCGCGTCTAAATGAAAGTTATACACATTTTCACTGTGTTGTGTTTTTTGTTTGCATCGGATTATTTTGTTTTATTAATTTTATCGGATGCTTAGGCGAGTGGCTACCTGATAGAGGTAAGTTTAAACTCGATGTGGACAACTGGACTAGTCAATGTGACCCTTAACTCGAGTTAAGTTGTCTTTGCAGCTATTTAGTAAATTAGTGCTTGTCAATATATTCTCCTCCACCCCCCACCCCCCAGAAATCTCCAAAAAAGAAAATTTTGCAGGAACTTCATATAAAGACATACCTATATTTTAATTTCTAAACCTTACTTTAGTATATTATGGTGAAAAAAAAAGGTTCTGTAAAGCTTTTGCGCAAAATATGTTTCTACGCCTTTGGATGCTAGAATTGAGTAGTCCTTGTCTCACAAATGATAAGAATAGCCTATTAGTATTACTAGTACACGTAATGGGCTCTGTTGGACTAGTCCGTTACGTTTCTTTGATTCAAAAGTATTGGGCCGGAAGTCACTTTTTTCCTTATATATCTTTGTATTGTTCAGTTCTCTTTTTAAATTAAACTGACATTATTATGCTATAATTTTAAGTGTGCCTGATAGAGAAAAAAAATTCTGAACAAAAATACGGGTAGTTGGGATCAAACCCGATAGAGGCTATAAAAAGAAAAGACCTGAAACTAGCGCGTGAAACTACACATTTACAGTACTTTATTTGATGAGTATTTTACCCAAGATATGTGTTGTTGTCTTTTATGACTAGCTTATTTCAAGTTCCCGGCAATTTCCGATACACAATTTCATTAAAAAAAAAATAATTGTGGAAAAAAATTGTAGTGATTTTAAACTTTAAATGATTAGTTAAAAAAGTGTTACTCTAATCAATTTAGAATATTAGTTTGTTATATATGTCACAGTCTATTTTGTGTCTGTTCTAGTTTCTAAAATTTTTCTTGAGTAAAGGGATCCTGTTTTCTCCTAATGGGTATACCTGATTTCTCCAAGCAGCCTTTGTAAAATATTGGTTCTAAATAATGCATGGCTGCATTATGATGAATGTACGTGTTAGTTCAATATATTTTATATTACTAGGTAACTAAAAATAACTGTATAAATAGACGCTTCATTTTTTTCTGTTAGACAAAGTCATAGGGCAAATGTTTTTTATATCCTTAATCTAAAAAGGAATAATAAATATAATTATACAGTAAAAATACTCACTATTTTTTTAAAAATAGTTTTGAAAGTCTAACTGATAAGATTACAAAGAGAGTTTGTGTTTTTGCAAATGTACACAAGGTACACTATGTGTCAGTCCATCTCTTCTAATTGTTTAGAAATGAGTAAAAATGTAGGCTTCAATATTTTAAGCTTGAATTTAAGAAGTTACAAACTTCAAACAACTAATATATTGCCTCTTCCATAAAACTTTGTATTTAAAAAATAAATTTATCCAATGCTCGAGATCCTGCTTGTATACTTAGGCCATATATGAATCGATCCGGTATCAATGTATTAAGTAGCAATAACCCCGCAAAATACAATTAAATGAAAGAAGATTGAGATATACATATATTTTTGTGACGGTACGCACCGGTACGGGGTACCGGCACCTTTTTTCAATGTCTTGAAAATTATTAATTTTCTTGTATTTCAACGTTAATTGTTAATTTATTAGTAGTTGAAAGTTAGGCAATCTATCACTGAGTACCGGCACCTATTTTTTTTTTTTACAAAAATAAATCACTTTATATATGTATAGGCCCCTACATGATGTATACTTAGTATACTGCTTACATTCAGCCGACATGCCGTATTATTAACAACACCCCTATGTGAAAGTCTCAATCATCTAGAGCCTTAGACAGTCATTATTTTAGACTAGATTTAAAAGTAGAGTCTAGACCTAGATCTAGTAGGCCTATTACTATAAAAAAAATCAGTCATTAGATATCTTTAGCAATTTTATTATTAGGTCTAGGCATTGAATAGTCAATCTATTAATAAACTATAATAGATCTAAGTCTAAGTACTAACTAATTAAATAAGTAGAAGTATTATTATGAATATTGTATAGTTCTAGATATCTAGTCTAGTAGATGAAGTATAGAGTATGGTAAATGTATTACAGTATTATAAGATCTATGTCCTATGTCTATATCAAACAATCTAATAATTAATAAACTTTAGTCTTTTGTAATATCTAGACTTTATTCTAATAAAAACTGACTATAGGCATAGCATGGCTAGACTCGGCAATTTAATCTCAAGATAGAATTTATACTATTACTAGATCTATTCGATTTCTACATATAGATCTAGACCAGGGGTCTCAAACACGTGGCCAGCGGGCCACATGTGGCTCGCGAAACAATTTTGTGTTGCCCGCGACCACGTCCGCGAATTAAAAAAAAAATTAGATAAAATTCACAATGACCACATATAAGCCGTAAAATGATTTACAGCTGCACAAATTAGTAAATGAGATGTCCGCCCACTGCAAACGAAGATTCTGTGAAGGCAAGCTTTGTTGTTAGCGAGATGATAGCAAAGGCATCACGACCATTCACTGAAGGCCATTTTGTAAATGAGTTTATGCTACAGGCGTGTGAAATTATCTGCCCCAAGAAAAAGAAACTCTTCAAAGGCATAAGTTTGTCTGCGAACACAGTTGCAAGCAACTCACCGAGTCAGCGACAAATGTTCAACATCACCTGATTGCCGCTGCAAAAGACTTTGTAGCATATTCCATTGCACTGGACGAGTCTACTGGTGTAACAGACACCGCATATTGTGCCGTGTTCATTCGTGGGGGTCGACGAAAACTTGAACATTGTTGAAGAGCTATTGGACTTACTAGCCCTGAAAGGAACGACCACTGGACGCGACGTGTTTCAAGAAATGGAAGCTTGTATTGACAGGTGTAGACTACAGTGGGAAAAAAATTGTTTCAGTGGCTACGGACGGTGCACCAGCAATGTGTTCAGAGAAGGTTGGTGTTGTTGGATTAATGGTAGAGTAACGGTATCAGCTCAGCTTGGCGGGACCTTTTGCAGCCATACACTGCATTCCGCACCAAGAAGCACTCTGTGGCAAAGTCTACAAATGAAGAACGTGATGAATGTTGTCGTGAAAACGGTGAACTTCATGCGTGCACGGGGTTTCAACCACTGAAAGTTTGTGTCATTTCTAGCTGATTTAGAAACGGAATACGCAGAGTTGCTTTATCATACGGAAGTCAGACGGTTGAGTCGTGGAAAAGTGCTGCAGAGATTTTTTGAACTGAGACGGGAAATAGCATTGTTCATGGCAATGAAAGACGGAGACATACCTCAGCTCAGTGACCAAATGTTTTGTCGGATCTTGCTTTTCTTACTGACATCACACAACATCTCAATGCACTCAATTCACAACTACAGGGCGCAAAGCAGCTGATTACCGTGATGTTTCGCCGCATCAAATCATTCAGATGCACGCTTACTTTTCGGGCCACTCAGCTGGCAGATGGAAACCTGGCTCATTTGTCTTTTCTACAGAGCATTACGGTTGAACCACAGCGCCTGAAAGACTACGTAGACCTCTCCAGACTAATGGAAGATTTTGAACACCGCTTTCAGTAATTCACTGCTCTCAAACCACAGTTTTTTCTTGTTGCCTCTTCGTTCGCAGTTGAAGTGAAAAACGTTACATAGGAAGTCCAGGTGGAACTACTGGACCTGCAGTGTGACACTGTTCTGAAGCAAAAATATGCTGATGTTGGCGTTCCAGATTTCTACCAGTTTCATCCCAGAGAGAAGTTTCCAAACTTATTCTGCGCAGCTGCTAGAATTCTAGCGATGTTCGGGAGTACGTACGTTTGCGAACATTTTTTTCCAGAATGAGCAACAAAACAGCATTACGATCAAGACTGACTGATAAGCATCTGAGAGCAACTTTGCGGCTTGCCACTATACGCGACTTCAGGCCTAACGTCGATGGTCTGGTCTTTGCCAAACGCTCTCAGCTGAGTGGACAGAAACATGAGTGACGAGCCATCTGCAGTAGGCCTAGAAAGTATAGTTGTTGTTTTTTGGGGGAACTACAGTTTCTGCTTTTTAATAAGTGACAGAGACAACGTCAACTTATTTTAGTAAACTAAACTGCCTGTGCATGTAATAAACTACACTAAATGTAATTAATAATTATAAAAACTTTATTTTAGCATTTAACTGCAGTGACAGTATTGTTCGTAAAATTTAATGAAAAAACATTCTCTTTTGTGGTGCGGCCCGCTGAATGATTGTTACTTTCCACTGTGGCCCTCATGCTGAAATGAGTTTGAGACCCCTGATCTAGACCTAGAATTAGATTATAGATCTAAATATAATAATGGAGAGATGATATGCGGTGTTAGCTAATAGCGTTGCACAAGAAAAGAACCTGGGTTTTTCTAAACTCTAATACTTGGTATATAGTAGTAAAAGCACCTACCTAAATAAATCGTAACTAGAGACCAAAAACCTATATTTATTGTAGTATATATAGGTCTGTGGTTGTATATTATATAGCCTTCGTAACTTCTCCTATAGAGAAATGACTTTTGTAATTTCTTTTACTGAAAAATTGGGCTATTCGCGTCTGACACATATATAATTTTTATGTTCAGCAACAAAGCACATTAGCACACAGTTCATCCAAATGGGTTGAATATGTTTCAACATGGATTCTTGGGTGTATAGTGTCTCATGGCCCATTAAAGTTCAGAGCTCTATGCCTTGATAGTAATATTTAGACTGTCATAAATAATTTTGTATACAAACCTTTTGGGTCTTTCAGAGTATTTTATTTTATTAAGTTTTGCTGTTTAATAAGTAATTTGATGTTCATTGTTTCATGCATTATTACTGCATTACTTTTTACTCTTCTGTTCTGGCATGTCTTGATGTTTCTTTCTTTTTATTTATAGCGTTACTGCAGTGAAATGTAAATACTTTTTTTTTTTGTTACACATCTCTCAGCCTTTTTTTTTTTTTGCATGTCTGTTCTAGTTTCTTTATGTTTTATTGAGTTGGTTGGTTTCCAAAATGGGGATGCAATATCTATGCTATATCGGTCTAACCAGGTTAAATAGCATTTTAGTTTTATGTTTTTATTTGCGAGTTTGTGTCTCCACGCAAACTGTCTTTGTAACCTTGTTTGGTTTAAAACTATCTGAGCTACACGTGAAGGCCAGGAGATGGACTTGTCATAAGCAATATGAGACGCATGTCAGGGAAGCCTTTTATAGGCAGTGGAGTGCTTATATCCGTTACCACTTCCGGCAACACCAACCTTATGTCAGATAGTTAGAAATACAAAGATGTTACAAGTTACAAGTAATTCTGTTCTAATCAAACTTTATTCTCATTCAAGAATCACACGATGTATAAACAAAAATAAATACTAAATGGAACTACTGTTTACATTTGTCTTTGTACGTAGGTTTAAGCCAAGATGAGGATGAGTGTGGAGGCTGTTGGTCGGAAATGGAAGATGTTCTAACAACAGCTTCAGATTATCTCAAAGGAGACTTTTACAGACATCGAGGTTTGGCTTGTTGACATAGATAACAATACCTTGGACCTTTGTTTACATAGCAACTAATGCATCAGTTTAATTCTAATTTTTATTTTCAATTAATTGTTAGATCGTTCTCGTTAGTTCGTCGGGAAAGTATTTATTGTAGGATGACAAGGATTTCCTTTCCTGATTTTCCTTTTGTTGTTTAATGTTAATTGATCAATTCCAAACTCAGTACTTCACATTTAGATTCACTTTATAGAATTTATATAATTTGGTTTTCCTTTTAATTGGACTCCTTTATTCGCGGCTTAAACCAAGAATGTCGCCGGTTTTTTTTTCATTATGCTGTTCTATATTTTGATGTCCCATTTCATAAACGCACAAATGTTAAAGGTCATGGTAATCAATACATCAGAGAAATAGTGAGGGCCCTAACGTAGGTAAAGATACATTTTCGAACCTTTTTTATGGAGGGGAGATTTTCTACACTTTGTGCCGACGTTTTGGCAGGCCGGATTAAGCCACGTCGCGGGCCGGATCTGGCCCGTGGGCCGTATTTTGGGCATCCCTGCTTTACACCATAAGGACAAACACAGCGGCTAACCTCACTTACTGACAAGAGCGTCGTTTCCCTAGTTGGTAGTAGATTCCACCACATTCTAAATAGGTCACGCTCTGTTGTCGATCAAGCTTAGAACTTGTAGTAAGATACAACCAGAATATATTTCAAACAATGACAATAAAAATGAAGAAAGTTACTCGTGTATACAACAAGTATATCAAAAAGTATATCAAAAAGTATAGAGTTATTTCTACCATACTACGAATACATTATAAGGAAAAAAAAAGTCTAAAAACGTTTCATTCAATGGAAAAAGTTTTTATTTTACAATCTCTATTCTTCATTCTGTTTCCTTTTAGTTTGGTCTGAATAAGATCATTTTAATTAATCGATTGGGATTTAGTTGGTACTGCTGATAGACGTTACGGATGAATGAATAATGGGGCAAGTAATTGCAGAAATGTCCGTCAGGAAACCTTGAGCGTGGATGTGAACAATGACCAAATATTGACCAGTCCAGATGGACCTATGAAAGACATATTATGACATCATTGTTCTTCTAGCGATTACGTAATTTTAAGTAGAAATAAATATGTCCTCGTTTTTTACGGAATGAAAATGTACATTTAAGAAGAACCACGCGTCTTTGAAATCAATAGTTCCACGTAATTTAATAGTATAGTGAAGAAAATGGCATATTCCATGTTGTAATATAACAAGGTTACAAAGACAGTTTGTGTGGAAACACAAACTCAAAATCGCCCCCCAAAGTGGTCCACCCAGGCAGGCTTCAATATTTTCAGAAAGAACATCCAAATGAAATTATATCAAAGACAAATGAGAGATAAGAATGGAGAAAGAAGGTTGACAGATCTTGTGTAGTGCCCTAACGGTCTAGCAGATCAAAGGATAGGTAAAAGTGAATGCAAAGTTAGATGTGAACCTGGCCTAACTAGTTCCCCTTTCAGACCTTGTGGTCTATAGGGCAGATGTTGTAAAGTTTATCTGGTTTTTTTTGGCCTACGGTTAACGAGGGTGTCATGTAGCCAGCACAACGACCAACCGCCTTTACTTTTCCCCAACTAATGTCAGGTACCCATTAGAGCTAGGTGGACTCAGAGGCGCTCAAGGATTCCGAAGTTGAAAATCCCAGGATTCGAACCCGGGACCCCCGGTTCGGAAGCCAAGCGCTTTACTGCTCAGCTACCGCGCCTCTCCTGGCCTAACTGAAGTCTTATAATTGATGTATTTGTTTTGAAAGGCTCAATCTCTTATTCGAATCCTCAAAAAAAAAAAACAAAAAAAAAAACATTTCCGCAATAAAAAAAAAGTTCAGGAAAATAAAGCTTACAAGATTACCTTCGTTTTCTATAGGTCTAACTTATAATGCATACTAATTAGCTTTTTCTCTTTAAAAAACTGCTTGCATAACTGATTTTAAAAATTAGATTTTTCGCTTTCAGAAAAAAAAAAGTAGCTGTTGCATCAGAACTTTGAATGGTCTAAAATATTGTGATGTCGGATTTTCAATATCTTTTCTAGTTTACGAGATCGAAACGGGACGGACGGACAGACGGACAGACATTTCACACAAAACTAATAGCGTCTTTTCCTCTTTCGGAAGCCGCTAAAAATTAGAATTCTTGAATTCTTTATTGATGGCTTCTGGCGAATTTTATTTGATCACTACACACGTCAATGCTAATTTCTCTATTTCACTCCCTTTCCATTCTTAATGCTAACCTAATACTGACCTAATGCTAACCTAATGCTAACCATAAATAAATATGTCATAACTGTAAACTTAAAACAAAACGTAATTTTGAGATCGAGAAAGACTAAAGTCACATCTTTAAATCCCAAAGCTTGTAAATACCACGGCTAGAAACCATATTCGAGTTTTAGTATCCTTGTGCCTAAGACACACGCCACATTTCAAATGTACCATGATTCCGCTGTACAAAATAAAAAAGGCTCTCAAAGTGGTCTCGCGTTTATCTTTGGGGATTTGCCAACGTGATAAGATACTATGCCGGGCCCTAAGCTATAGCTTAGATTGGAAAATGATGATAGATGTTCGTTTAAATCCTTTTAGTTCAAATTTCTTTGACCTCGTCTTTTGTAATGCTTACACCTGTTGATATTCATAATCAGGTCCGTATTTAGACTTGAAATAGCCCTAAACTATTTGAAATATGGGGCCATTTTTTGGCCTGTTATAAGTCCCCCGGGTTTATGTATATATGTCAGTGCTAAATATTTCTATAGCTTGTGTTGCCTATTGGTAAACCCGGGGGCCTAAGCTATAGTTGTGTTGCCTATTTGTAAACCCGGGGCCCTAAGCTATAGCTTGTGTTGCCAATTGATAAATCCCAGTCCTTTTATAATCATCAACATGTAGAGTTTGGGTTGGGTTTAGGCCTCGCGCGAAATTCCCAACTCTGCCTTATTATGCAAACAAGTTCACACTATGTGTTGCACTTGCAGATCACGTGACTGAACACGAAAGACCTAGAGCTTCCAGGAGGTTATCGTATAGCGTCTTCAGGAGATCCTTGGACTCCAACAGTGTCGAGTGTGACTCATGCTGGATTGTATTAGAAAGGCTTAGAACATACATTCAAAACAGCAGAGACAAAGGTAATGTGCTACTGTAGTATTTCATTTGAAGCTATACAAATGTATGGTAATAAGAAAATTGTTTTCAGTTATATTCTAAATTTGTTTTTTATTTAATGTTTGTATGTATATAAATCAGAAAAGCTTGGGAATAGGAAAGAAGATAGGGAGACAAGTTTTAATTGAGTCCATGATTAAGTTTTAGTTCATGATTGAGAGAGTTCATGATTGAATTTTAGTAGACTTCATGATTGAGTTTTAGTATAGTTCAAGATTGAGTTTTAGTGGAGTCCATGACATTGAGTAAAGTTTATGACATAGTTTCAGTACTGTATCGAGGTGTGAGCATATTAGCCAAAGATGGGAGAATGAATAAACAATCCAAAGTTTCTATCTACCAGGAAGAAAGAAAAAAAATAAAAAGTAGAATAATTGAGACATTGACCAGCTCTTACCCCAATGTCAAGAAAAACGATGTTTATTACAAAGCTTCCCGACATGATCAGCATCTAATATTTCGTCACAGAAGAGAACACAATAGAATGAGGCAACACATGTTCCGGAAGCTAAAAATTAGGAACTAGTGAGATTGTCCTTGTGGAACATCATCAGAGTATGCTGACAAGGACCTTCAAAGATGCATAATTTATCGAGATGCTCAAACAAGACACAGGTCTCGAAACCCTCTTATAGAACAAAAACTCCACGAAGAGCGATCAGATCTGGAAAACTGTGCGCAGTTCATGGAATCTTATGAAGTACTCGTCTGAGACCTCCAACATCTAACTGAGCAGGAAGAGGAAGAAGAAATGTGGACGTGAAGCATGTCTCTAACTTCAAGCAAATATTCATTGAGAATAATCGTTGACAGAGTGCAACAGAGTTCACTATAATACAAGTTTCATTATTATTAGTCTTTGTTATTGTTTTCAAATCAATTGTGTTTCGTAATTTACTCTTCATATTTTGATTGTTTTCTTGATTATTTCAGTCTGTCCTACATTACTATCCCTTATAAAACTTTCATTCGTGTTCTTTTGATTAGTTCTTCTTTGCATTTCTATTTCTGCCGCAACCTTTTTCCGCTGTACAGAGGCCTTTCTTTTGTTGATGTTCTGTTCCCAGCATTTTCTGAGAGCCTGTTAAGTATTCTTGTTTTTTGATACTGTATTTTGAAGAAAGTTTTAAAAGGCTTTCAGAACTTTAAGGCAAGGTGATGCCACCTGAGTTTACGAGTATTTACGGAGTAAAAGAAGACTGTATGTACCTATTAGTTTACCAAAGACTCTTCAGTCAAATACTTGCCATGATTAACAAACGCATTAGCCATATTTTGTGCGTTTGTATGTGTCTGTGTTGAGAATTATTATATTATTTTTGATGTCCACTTTATGTCTAATAAGGCAACACAGTCATATATCACTATATTTTAGCTCAACTTTTTTTTTACTTGTTTTTACAGATGTATCTAACCTTGGGCATCTCGTTAAGAAAGGTTAGTTTTCAACATGTCTATTACTTCTACTATTACGAAACTAAAAGCTACATTTAAGGTTAAAGTTCAGGTGTTAAATTTCATTACAACATTTGGGAAAGTTCAGTAGCCTGTCTCTGTATTCAATACAAACAAGATTTGCAATCACTTTACACAATCACTTTACACCGTCACTTTACACAATCACTTTACACCATCACTTTACACAATCACTTTACACCACCTTATTTGTTGGGAACTAGTAAGCAATTATAATACTTTGGCTTTTTTTTTAGAAAATAGTGTTTCAATTTGACATTTGTCTGATTTGACATAAGTCTGATTTGACATTTGTCTGATTTGACATTTGTCTGATTTGACATTAGCCTGATTTGACATTAGCCTGATTTGACATTTGTCTGATTTGACATTTGTCTGATTTGAAATTTGTTATATGATTTGCTTTTCGTTTCAGCAATGTTGAACAATGGCTGGGTGTAATAGTCAAGAAATCTTAAATAAACTTACATTGAACTATTTGACATCTCGACAACACACACCAAGACAAGAAATTAAATCTCCATATATTTTTTTTTTGGACGAGACCAACTTTGTGTTTTGTTTTGAATATTGAAAACAATCTAATGGAATTGTTTTGTCGCTGGGTGAATGTGGTGTAAGAGAGATTGTTTTGAATGGAAAGCTGTTTATTAAAACGTACACAAATGTATCGACGTTCCCTACTTTTAGAGCCTATGGTAGACTGGTTTAGGCCTAGACCATAAAATAGGGTGTAGTGTGGGTTGGAAAATGTAGAGTTAAAAATGGAATAAATATTTGAAGAAAAAAAATCATCAGATACACATTTAGTAAAATGGTACAGATAGAATATAATGTCTACATGCTTTCAAAAGATGTCTTGTAGAAACAGTTCTTTACAGAGCCATGTCTCTGTTATAAGAGCAATGTCTTTTTATATTTTAATTGACAATATTATGAGAATTACATAAACTGCCATACATGTAAAAGTGTGCTTTAAACAAAATTAAAGATTTACTTCACTTTAAGGAAGTACTGGATCTTGCGATGATTTTTTCAACATTTTGTTTATTACATCTCCTTTGTTGGTCCACTCTCTCTCACACACACACATCAAATAATTAAAAGAATGATAAACGCAACTTGTTTCGGTTGACCTAATATAAGACAAGCTATTTTTGTCATTGTTTTTAGAATTTCTTTATAACTGTCCCACCAAGAAGGACTGTTAATCAACAAAAACTGAATCCTCGTAGACAACAAAATTACTGTACATGGAAACAGGTAAAGTTTTTAAAAAATGATTATCGATTGCGTGGATATATCAGATGTATCAGTGTTTTGAACATATCTATAGACTAATTATTCATCTTGGTTTTAGGCGGCCGTCTTCTGTTTACGGTAGTTGAACATTTTACCTTTGAATTTGATATAATGTTACAATCCTTTAGATAATAAATCAGTTCAGATGTCAAATGTTTATCGCTGTGTTTGACTTATTTGTTTTGCCTCATTTTGAATGTTTGTTTTTATTATTATTTTTTTACATTGTTACATCAATTTGACTTATTTTTATATGAATCATTTTGACCACGTGATCTTTAAAATGTCTTTAAGCATCAGTTCGTTCTATTTCAGGTTATAGTTTGTGCCTATCACTGACATCTGTTAGTACAATCAAGATGTATTCTATATTTGGTAGCAACTACCATCTTGGAAATGGAATTGTATTTATTTTCAGAAAATAAAACAGCCCATAGTGACCTAGCATAAGTTTGTAGCTATACAATTATTGTTCTACGAAAATTACTGTTGTGGGTTTTAACTGTTCCGTAATGCATAGTTTTGTTTAGACATTTCAAGACTGATTGTCATCTTGTGCTGTATAAACATTTTGTTGCTTACTATCTATTACAAATTTACTATTTTAGAACAATTAATTTATATCTTTTTTACAGACTGTACATAATGGGTTTGCTGGAGCTGTCAGATTCAGAGGATGTTTTAGAATTTAACTAGCCGGACAGTACATGCGGCCTGCGTTTGTGTATTTCTAAGCTAGTGGGTTCGATAGAGATGTATGTCAAAAATGGCGAATGTTCCCTGATTATTTAAGAAAAAAAAATATTTTGCCACGACAATGATAGACAATGGGTCTACCAGTGCAGACGTGACATATTCATATCTAAAATAGTGAAAAAGCGTGTTTACCCGATCTGTTAAAAACTTTCTTTTTTTTAATAGAGATGAATTTAGGTACTTTATAAATTTTAGGAAGATTAAACATCCACTACGATCTCCACCATGATCTAAGGAACATTTATGCCAAGTTTTATTAAGATTCATCAAACAGTTCTGAATTCTATGCGTTCTATGAATTCTATACATACACACACACACACACATACATACATACTTACATACTCCTTACATTCTACTTTATATATTAGATTTAAAGGCGGGATTTATCAAAAACGTTTAGAGGATATACTTCACATGCAGTAAGAAGAGATGCTGGTTTTGGAATCTGCACGAAACTGCTGTTTTTATCTGCTTTTGGTTTCTCCCAAAATATAAATTATAATAAATATATATATATATATCAAAGCATGGACGTGAGAAAGTGAGATTTGTTTCACTGTTATTGAATTGTTCTATTATTACCGTAATTTGTCTACTGTATATATATTATATATATATTTATATAAGTACAGTACCTAGACTCATGTAGTAGCTTAATTGCTTTCAAATAGTGTAAAAATACTTTACATAAAGAAACCGTTTCTATTTAGAGGATTTTGGTTAGCACTGGTAGTTTAGGACGTGACAAATGAGGAATCAGTGTAAACACATTGCTTATTTAAGAAAAAAATTTTTTTCCTAGTTGGAAAACCAACTAGCCTATAGCCTAAACTTGTGTAATTAACTTAATTAGACGTAGCTCTATTAATTAATATCTAAACCTATCTGGACGTGCTTGCAATGTTTAGAGACGTGTACAGAGTAACTAGAAACTAGCTAGTCACGTGGCATGGACATGGAGACAACTGAAGGCTAGTGCCCAGATTGAAAAGTACTGTGGCGGATTTATGCTCCACTAAGAGTCAAACTGATTAAGTGAGTCAAAGTGTTCGCAAATTGTTGAGTATCATTGGTTCAGTGCACACCTAGACAGCTTGTTGGCACCAAAAGGTTAAGTATCATGGGTTCAGCGCACACCTAGACAGCATGTTTCCACAAAAAGGTTGAATATCATTGGTTCAATGCACACCTAGACTGCATGTTTCCACAAAAATGTTGAGTATTATTGGTTCAGTGCACACCTAGACAGCATGTTTCCACAAAAAGGTTGAGTATCATTGGTTCAGTGCATACCTAAACAACATGTTTCCACTAAAAGGTTAAGTATCATTGGTTCAGTGCACACCTAGACAGCATGTTCAGACAACTTGTAGGAGTTTTACTCTGTGGGATGAGATTAGTGAACAGCCTTTGGTCTGAACAAACTCAAGTCAACTTTCAAAACCCAAATCATTTCCTCTGATTTCTTTGGTTAGATTTAATGCATTTAATGCATTTAATTTAGGTGTAGCTTTTATAATCTTGAATCACTCTGCATCTTAATAATTTTAATTTACTGGGCTACAATTCGTGTCAACAACCACAAGTCACAAACCGGACAATCCAATAACAAAAACAAACTCCAGATACATTGAGTACACATAAGATTGCAATGTATTAATAGATTACTTCTTGGCTTGCATTCATCGTAGTTTGCTTGCCACCTTTTAGTGAATGAAAGTCTAAACAAAGAGAGAAAAAGAGAAATCAACTATAGCCATTGTACAATTAGAGAATAATACGCATTCAACATAAAGATCTTCACTATATTGTACAATTACAAAATAATACATACTCCACGAAAATAAAAGATCTTCACTATAAAAGCAGCTGATAAAATGATGATTTTGATTTTTTAAAACAATATTTTTATATTCGAGCAACTTCTATTGTAACAGATACAAAAATACGAAGTCAATCAAAATACTGACAATAGACCAACAAAGTTGGCATGTTAGATTACGATGCATGAAAAAAGGGTCTCTTAAACTGTTCGATGCTCTCTCTAGATAAGGGGGGGGGGGGGGGGATTTTGAATCCAGTATATTTGTGTCTCAAGGAACAAATATAAATTATTTTCTTTTCTGAAGGTCGGAACGCAGGATGGTGGAGTTTTCAGTGATAGCCTTTGCTTTCGGGCTATCCTGGGACTCACCAGCCACATGAGGAGTCACAAAAGTGCATAGCCCTCAACCCTCATGGATGACGAAAGTGGTCATCATTGAACTACGATGGACGAATTCTACAAGAAAGCCTTCCAGGCTGAGTGGGGAACTGGCTGTCTCTGCAATACTCTCTTAGAAAACAATGAGTTGCGAGCATAAAAACACATTTCCAAACTCTTGACTAAACATTTTGATGTCCGGAAAATTTGATTCGATTTAATGGACGTTTATTACGTGAATATGAATTCCTAAACATTATATTTCTTATATGAAACAAAACAATTAAAAAACACGAAAATTTTGTTATAATTATATTTTTAATTACATGTTTACTTCGCTCTCCCCAGACCCCAACTGGCTATGAAGGGCCCAAACCCATTTTTTGTTTGTGTCTAGATTGGGCCCACTAGCAATCATATACAAGTTACAACATCCAATAACAGAATAAATGTACAGTTCTGCGTCACTTACTTGTTCAGAGAATCCAACCAAAACATTATCCAGGTTCATGTTTAGTTCATTGAGTTCAGGTTAAACTGTAACCAATCACAGAATATATTGAACTACACAGATACACAAAACAAAAACCTATCTATCTATCTATCTATCCATCTATCTATCTATCTATCTATCTATCTATCTATCTATCTATCTATTTATCTATCTATCTATCTATCTATATATATATATATATATATATATATATATATATATATATATATATATATATATATATATATATTTATCTCTATCTATCTATCTATTTATCTATCTATCTTTCTATATCTATCTATTTATCTATCTATCTATCTATTTATCTATCTATCTATCTATCTATCTGTTGGCCTCCTTCAGTCGTAGAGCGACTATGGTTCATCTCGAACACTTTTTTTTATGTCTCTGCACACTCACTTCATTCGCCAAAAGTTTTTGTCTAAGAAAAATAAAATTTGAATTCTCGGACTGCCCGCATTAGAACGCCTGCCCCCCTGGACTGTACATAATTTATATTTGTATAGTCCGATCAAACGCCCCACCTCCACCTACCACACACTTTTTGTGCACTTACATTTTTCAGCGATGTTACCAATACCTGATGTACTTGAAAATAAAATTGTTTATTCAACTTTAGCCGGCGGCTACTTCGCACTTTGACCAGTCAACGTTTGACGATTATGGCCGGCCAGATCGCGATTTGGCCGACTTCGTGCTTTGGACGTAAAATATATGTGTATATATATATTATTGTCCCTTTTTCCCTTTCAATTGTAATTGGTTTAACACGAGACATTTCAACACATTTTGAGCAATGATGAACATAGAACACTAAAAGACGCACATACTTCCCACGATAACTTTTGTATCTCTTTGAATCAAGAACAAAGTCTAACTTTTTACTTCAATAAATAGTTTGTGGAAATGTACTCAATGGTACACAGTAAGATTTATTTATACAAAGTCTTGTCTTGTCTTACAATCTTAAGTTTTAAAGATATTTACAACTATTTTTACCTTCGATTTGAATGTCTCTTTGAGAGAGTCACTTACAGCTGAATTGATTGACTTATCCAGTGTTGGTCGTAGCCGTTGGGGATGGGTCCACGGTGGTTGAGTTATCCGGATTGCGAAATATCCTGTTTTGGTAAATGTAGTCCTGGACATTGGGCAGTCCTTTGACCACGCAGGCACTAAGTGCACTTCGATAAAGACTCATGTCAGTAGCATCATACCTGGTGTACACATACATGGAACATTATCTAAAACAAACAGGATAGTTCCTTTCAAAAATGTTAAATCTAGCCAACGGCGTAGCTAGGGTTGGGGAAGGGAGGTACAAATTTGAAAATTGATTGTAAGAAATTTGTTTTTACATTAAATATTACGCCATTATCTCATGTCATGATGTCAAATGCAGGGTCCATAAAGAGACCAATCCCCGGGCCCCCAAATCCCTAGCTACGCCACTGAAACTAGCCCTGGATTGCAGTAACGTTGAAATATATCATTAACCGAAATTCAAGGGATTTAACTCTTTATTTTTTTGAATTAGTTAATTGTTAAGTAATGTCCCCTATCAGTAGATGCCCTTTAGTTTTGATCTATGGGTCAACTAGAGCAGGGGTCGGCAACCTTTTAAGTCGAAGAGTCAAAAATGACAATTTACAAAATTTCTAAGTTTTTAAAGAGCCACACTTTGTTTTCGGAAAAACAGAGAGAGAGAGAGAGAATATATATTGCATCCTTAGAGAATTATTTTTTATTTCAGTAACAACTAAAGGAGTTAAACATTTAATTACAACACCAACTCAATGCATGTTTTTTAAAAGTTTGGTTTGGATACATTCGGCCCATAACTTGTTTTTAGTTTCAAACACGACTTTTCAATTTTCATTTATATTTATGCAAGAGAACGCTTTCTCGCACTAATTATGTCAATCCAAAGTCAGCATCCTAAATGCCAACTTCACCTCACTATAAAAATCTGGGAAATTATTCATGCGCCGAATCAACTAGCGGCATTCCTTTTAAAGCTGTCCAATTTTGTTGCGTTACATTCATACATTTCTGGACTTCCAACACTTGTAACTTGCTTTTTTAACTCAGTAAATTATCTAAACCACTAAGCTTTACTTTTTAAATCGATCAATTTCATCTCTTGAGATCCAGTAGGCCTATCAATTCCAAATGGATCAATGCGGACCTCGCTACTATTTGTGTTGAAAGGAATTACTAGGAATGCTCGAGTGTTTTATTTTTGGTTTCGAACTCTGCTCATCTCTGTCAAGAAATACATCTTTGAAAAAAATTTTCTAACTCTGCTGAAGTAATTAATGTCAAAAGCTAGACATTTAAAATGAAGTAACTTACGAATATCTTCTGCAAAAAGAATTAATTTTTAAGTTATTCTACCAAACCATAGGATGGGTTTCCTTTTCCTTGCAGTTTAAAATTCAGTCATTTATTGTTTTATTCACCATAAAGTAAAATGCTTGCAACCATTTGTCGTTCTCTAATTCAGGGTGATGATTATTGCATTTTTTCATTTAGGAATGTAGTTATTTCATTTAAGCACAAAGCCAAAAGTTTCAACCTTTGGAAAGCCATCGCCCTTTGTTGGGAAGAAGGAGGTCGGAATACTGAGTCTCCATTTCGTTTGAGAATTCTTTAAACTGACCATGGTAGAGTGCTTTTGACAAGATGATATTAAAAATCCTGATTACCAAATTTATGCCTTAACTGTTTCGGTCGGAATCGTTTTAGGCACAAAGCACTTCCAAATTATGCAGGGAAACGTAAGAATTTCATGGTTTATTTTGCTCCGAAAAATCGTTGTTGCCCCTTTATTTTTCCTGTCATATTTCTGGCTCCATCAGTTACTATTGAAACGATTTTATTTAAATTCATTTTAATGTTTTCAAGGTATTTTTGCATGGCTTTGGCTACATTTCGTCTAGTTTAACACGAGACAAGTTCTTCTTTTGGACCTTGGGATGACATATACCTGACAAAAAGGGCAACTTGTGCTTGTCTTTTATGTCTCAAGACTCATCTATAGCAAGTGATAAGACAGACGAAAGTTGAATATCTTCCACCTGCAAATATGTTACATTTGAAGACATTTTAGTTATTCTATCTTGCACTGTTTTAGCGGAGAGTGGCAAATCTTTGATTTTTTTCTTGTTTGTTTTTAAAATTACGAAACAGTTCTTCAGATGCAGACAGGAAGCAGTCTTTGACATACTCGTCATCTGTAAATGGTTTGCCTCATTTTTCAACTTCTAGTTTTACACAGGATTAGCATTAATTGAAGATTGCTTCTAACTTTGAGAAGATAATTCGCTTCTAACTCATTTACTTGAAACAACAAACTATACGTCACAGCTAAAGCGAGTGGTGAAGATGCCAATTCGTCTTGCCTCAAAAGCGAATTAAAACCTTCATAGAAACATCCGACCTCATTGGAGAGCGAGTACAAGTGGTGAGAGATCTAATCGGTCCTAAATCGTCATTAAACGATTCAGAACTTTTTTTTTTTTAAACCTTTCGATAAAATAAATAATATTGCGCATGGAACGAAAGAGCCGCAGCTTCTCATCCAAAGAGCCGCATGTGGCTCGCAAGCCGCAGGTTGCCGACCCCGGAACTAGAGTGTTGCAAGAGCAGCCTAACCACAAACTGGCTTTTGAATTTCCCCAGCTGAAGCCTAGTGCGGCACATTTAAAACTGGACTTCAGTGCAGACTTCAAATTATGAATAAACTCTCTTCACTAATTTATTCAACAATGAAGCAAATTATTGGCAATGAAAGCACATAGAAGCTTTACAAGTCATTTCAGTTGATAGTTCAAATTACTAAAAGGCAAGAATGACGTCATTCATTATTGTTTTCCTTGTAATCAAAAGCTTTTAAACAATTTCATTAATAATGATTCTAAAAATAACAAACATGGATTAGAAGTAGAACATGTAAACGTGTAGAGCAAACACCAAAGATGTCAAGAAACCAAAGTACCCAGTGACTACTATATCGGCACTTAGATAACTCAAGATATTCTAACGGTCAAAGTGACTTCAGAACAGCTGATACAGGCGCGAAGAAATATCTGCTCTCGCAACACCAAAAAAGCAAAACATCTCCCTTTCATGTGTGTTTTATTATTTAAAGATGACATGTTTGGTTAAAAGCTTTTTTAAAAAAATTATAACAATTTAGAAATGAGAAAAAATGGAGCAATTCAAATGGATCAGATTATTGAACAAATCTTTAGCGACGTAGCAATTGTTGGAATCAAAATAGTTCCTTTGTTTTACTTCTTGCTTTGAATTATTGAGTTGTTCACTTTTTATTGACTCAATCCTTCACAATTAATCAACATTTCAAAACAAAGCATTTTACTTGTTCAACCGTTGGGGTTTTGTTTTTGTTTTGTGCAATCAGAGTCTTTCTCTGCAGTGTGGGGGCTACAAAATTAAAACCTTTTCTTTTCTTTATGAATACTCCATTTAAGAATCAATATCCGATTAAATGAGGTACTAGAACATTTCTGTCGGCCAGAATTATAATAATGAAGTAATTGACTCAGACACACATGGACATTTTGTACTAATAACAGCAGATCTTTGGTACTTCAAACAGTGAAATAGTATAAGTATAACATAGAACAATAAATCATTAATTTAAAGAGCAGTGAAGCAGCCAACTGTCGCTAATAATACTCGCTATAATTATTGTGGGTTTGAACCCATGCCCTGCCGACCTGCAGGAGATTTGGGCTAGGCAGTAAAAATGTTTCTTTCTTAAGGAGCGTGAAAAAAACAAGTTAATGATTGAAAACCACAGGACCAACACAGTCCTGCTACTGAAATAGTGTGATTCAAATAAAATAATGGTCAACTTTTATTTAATTTCATAGCTTCATATCAATTCAATTCACACTGTCTGTCTGTCTGGTAAAAGTTTGTGCATGTTACTTCTCCAGAACACAATCTCGGATCAAGTTGAAATTTTGTACAATTATTTCTTGTAACTGACAAAATAAGAAGAAAAAAAAAATTAACAATTAGTTAAATATTTAAAGGTAATAAATTATTTTGTATGATATTGAACAAAGGAAAGACATTGTACTTGACAGATGTGGTATAATTTGAATAAATCCCCTTTATACTTTGTGTAGAGAATTGTTGGTTGTCGCTTAAAAGTTTGAAACTAACCATAGATAACTATAAACCTTTTATTTTCATAAGCATTTCGCTTGTGGTTAGTATCAGGGGCGGACTGGGTATCAAAATATAGGCCCGTGTGTGTATATGTAATTAATCTTCATTACATTCTTATCTTTCATTCTTTTAAACGTTTTTTCTACTCTAGAATACTCTCTTCCTATAATTAGTGAAATGTAGTACACACCGCCAAGCTAGGAAGTCTGGGGGAGCGCCGTAAGCTCCCCTAGTGGGGTCCGGGGCGAAGCCCAGGATCCAAGCATTATTTCTGTTATTTTAAGCTTTTAAAAATGCATATTCTGAGGTATCTACTGTGCAATTAGCCTGCTACTCTTCCGCTAAAAAATAAAAAACTACATTTGCCATTCACTGGAGTCCAGCAACTGAAAATGGTAGAAAATGGTAAAATGCTTTAGTTTTGTATTGGAATGGGGGAGGGGGGAACCACAAAACCACTTTTGGCTACGCTCATGAAATTTGGTGACTGTAGTTTGCTTATGTTGGCTACACTGGGGAAGTAAGTAAAGTTCCCCTTTCAGACAATGAGATCTGAGGCCAGTGATGGTTTGATTTCCTCCCCTCTCGGCTACGCCCATGTGTTTTATCATAGGAGTAAGCCTAATTCTATTCAAAATATATAAAGTTTGATAACGCATCAAAAACTGGATGTATGTCAGTGATGGTTTGAATTCCTCCCCTCTCGGCTACGCCCATGTGTTTTATCATAGGAGTAAGCCTAATTCTATTCAAAATATGTAAAGTTCGATAACGCATCAAAAACTGGATGTATGCTTTCGTAGGCTTACATAATGTATTCTATTTATAGATCTACATGTATTTAGTCTGAAAACTATAAACACTACAATAGCAGCCTTAATGAGTTTCAAACTTTTTGGTATTACTTATAGATTACAGACGTTTCTTCAAAATAATAAAATAATTAGGTCCTACGCATTTCATGTGTCAATCTAGTCATGCATGTTGATCTGTGACTTAAAATATGCTAAATTATTGGTTTTCCTGCCTGACAAACAATTCCTTTAAAGTGGTATCACCACAAATACAAAACTAGAGGTCTATCGAACCGTCAACCTCCTCTACATTGCTCTATGCCTCAGAAACATGGATAGTATACAGTTAACATGCAAAGAAACTGAATCACTTCCACGTGACATGTCTGTGAAAAATACTGAATGTCAAATAGCAAGACAAAATACCAGATACTGAAGTCCTTCAAAGAGCGGGTCTGCAAAGCATCCACACACCCTGATGCAGTCCCAGCTGCGATCGGCAGGACACGTATGCAGAATGGAAGACCACCTCATCCCTAAACGACTCTTGTATGCCCAACTAAGCGAAGGAAGGGCTCTTAATGTGGTCATAGAAAACGCGTCAGGGACACCCTCAAAGCTTTTCTGAAGGCGTTCAGCATAGACCCATCCACCTGGGAGACAGAGGCACATGACAGAGCATCATGACGTCGCGCTGTGAAAACTGGCGCACAGGTTGCTGAGGAAAAAAGAACAACGCTGGCAGAAGAAAAAACGCCAGAAAAGAAAAGCAAGGCAAACGACACTAGCTCCAGCTGGAATAACCTGCCCAGTGTGCGGCCGAACGTTCCGGGCTCACATAGGTCTCACCAGTCACACGAGGAGACATAAAACCCCAGTGCAAAGCCCTCAGCCCCCTGGATAACAAAGTGGTCATAATCGAACTACGATGGACGAACTATATATATTGTTACAAATGAACAGTGATAGGTAGAGGTCAACGTATGACCCCGGCGAGATGAAACAGCAGCGGGTGTTCTCTGGAATGTACATGTATAAACAAAGACAGTATGTGACGTGTCCTTACGTGTTATTCCAGAAGGTACTAGCAATGTCCAGTGACAGATAGAGGTCACAACTTGTGACCCTGGCAAGATGACACTGCAGCCGATGTTTTCTGGAATCTACATGTATAAACAAAGACAGGATGTGACGTTTTCTCACGTGTTATTCCAGAAGATACTAGCAGTGTTTGTGCAACTTTGGAGGAGTGATTAGGGACTCTATTTAAGCCAGAGAGTTAATGTGAAAGTCAGTCGTGAGTGAGCCGTTACAGTCGATACAGACGATGTAAGACGTGTGCGGCTCTAGTGGAAGAGAAATGTGTACGACTCGATACAAGTTAACTAGGGTAGAGTTAACTGGAGTGGACTACTGCCGTTAAAGTCTATACAGCGAACTACAGTGGACTTGAGCCGTTACAGTCGATACAGTCGATGTAAGACGTGTGCGGCTCTCATTCGGTAGACTTGAGTACGACTTGGTTCAACTTTGGGAGACCTGGAGCGACACTGGGAGGTGTGTCGTTGGTCTGTTCTGTGGAATACGGCTCGATGCAAGTTGAGAAGAGATGAATTGCAACGAAGTGAAGAGATGAATTGCAACGAAGTATAGTTAACTGTAAACTGACAGATATTGTACAGTCTTCTACGCTACATGTTACAGTAACGAATTATTAGAGTTAATAGTCATTAAAGTTATATGAAACTGAAAGTTGAGTCGTCAAGTTCTTTGCAGTGTTTTTATTTGTGTGCCTACTAATACATTTAGCCAGAAGATTCAGAAATACGTAACAATTGGTGTCAGAAGTGGGATCTTTCTGGCTAGAATGTGTTCCATCAAACTTCTTATTGAGCTTGACATGAAAGAACTTAGACAAGAGCTTCGAGAAAGAGGTCTACAGCTTAACGGAAATAAGGAAACGCTAACAGCACGCCTCAGACAAGCCCTGTTAGAGGAAGAGGAGAATCCTGACACTTGCCAATTTGAAATCAAACCTAATATGACGGAGCTCCTGAGAACTTTGCAATACAAAATGAATTCGGTGAACGAGAGCATTAAGGAGATAGAATCAGAAATCAACACCCGATTTTCTTCATTTAACCATTAGATCAAAGCCATGAATGAGAATGAACAAATAGCTACCACGCCCAACAAGACAGAAGAACAAACAAATACGATAAAAGATCAAACTAGAATCATGATTAACGAGCTGCTGAACACCCATTATCAGATTGAGTCGACAGATGAAAGAGCTACACCATTGATGAACAGCAAACAATTGTCCAACCAAGAATGTGGCGATACAGACAACTACGATAAAGATGCTGGTGATGGTTGTGCTGTCTGTGACTGTGATAGCAAACCAAACGAATGTGGCCCACAAGAAATGAAAAGACGGTAGCTGTTTCTATTTCAACAAAAAGCAGAATGAGAGCGCTGAAGAAACAGGAGAAGAGACCTATAGTTTGACCGAAGCTTTAGCTACAGATATACCTGATATGAGTACCTGAACCAGCCAAACAGATCAAGACAACGTTGGGTCTGCGTCCAAGCCTGTTGCTGTGGGCCTTAAAGACTTCTGTCTATCTGCCAGTGTCTACGAGAGGAACTCGAAACTTGATAATTGCACCCATGCGTTTGACAAGAACTGTACGTACGTAGTTTTACAAGAAGACTATGAATGCCAAGAAATACACTAGCAAGGTCTGGACTTAACAGAAGTTTGTCTAGCTGTCAAGATCAGCGCGAGAAGCCCTGGTGAAAGTCAAGGAAACACAATAGAATCTGATGCCGAAGTTGATGGACCTTTTCACGTTGAATGTTATCAACCTGCCCCACAGTCGAGTCCTCCAGACTCGGATGAAGGTGATGACGTGTTTGACAACTTGCCTTCAAGTGGACTTGCAGCTCATTCGCAAAGCAACCATCGAATAATAATACTGAATCAACATGTTAGATCAAGAGTCTTGATGACTACAGCTATGAAATGCCATACCTTCCTATGTGCTAACAGGCTGCCATCAGCATTGATCGACAAGAAAGCAAGCCAACGACAACGACATCAGCGCAACTAAAGAAATATCCAATTGATGAGGCGGAGAAAGCGACACATGCAGAGTGCAACGTGGATGGCTCCAACAAGATCAAGATACAAACCCACCCCTTCTCCCACTGATAGACCCCCACCTGCATTTATGAAACTCCATAGCCCATGTTGTTAGAAAACAAGCCCACCACTTCTCCCACTGATAGACCCCCACCTGCACTAATGAAATTCCATAGCCCATGTTTTTAGAAAAGATTATGTTCGGGACCATCAAACCAAAGAAGAAAGCCTTACAAATTAGTTGAAAGTGAGAAGCCACTAAAGAATAATCTAAGAACATTCCTCATGAGAATAGGTTTGATGAAGTATAACAGAGGTTTTAGAAGAACGCTAATTAAGTCAGAAGCAAGAAGGACAGAAAAGAAGTAGTTATAGATGTCAGAACTGTTGTGAGTAACCATCTGTGACAGAACTGTACAAGAAAATCAACCCAACAGGCATCGTACAAACCCAAAGTCAGTTGCTGTTGTAAGAAGAACATGTGAATATTGCTGTACTGTGATGAACATGTGTATCTCTGAAAAAGCTCTGTAAAAAATGCTTGAAAATGTAAAACTCAGCCAGTGAAGCACGAACTCGTTAGAATGCTGATGAATTTTCTCGACAAGAGTGCCCTATGTCGTCATCTGAAGGTCGATGTTTTCATACCAAGATTGATGAAAACACTTGTAAGGACCTGCTGAAAAATGAGGATTTGGCTCCCATTCTCCTATGGAAAGAAGATGGACAACGGCCAGATTGAAAGAACATCTCTGAGAAGGGGGAAACCAACAAAGCTTCCTACTTAATCGTCGATCGATTTCATCAGTATCGTGGTGAAGAAGAATCTGTTGGGGACGAACAGATCTAAGAAGGGGGCAGTGTTACAAATGAACAGTGATAGGTAGAGGTCATAAAAAATAATTGTTAAATATATTTATAATAACAGGTTTATCATTGTTAGTCTAGCTCTATTACAAATTTAATTACATGACAGATCCAAACTAATTGATACAATTAGATTTAATATAAGATTTATTTTTTTTAGTTTTCTAATTTAACTTCATTCCATTGCTGTTTGAGTGTCAAGGTTTCTTATAAACACATGGACAATATTTACGTTCACTGTTACGGAACATACATTAACATTTAAACCATTGGGATAGAATAGCACTGGAATAGTTTAGCATACAGATGGCTGAAATAGTTAGCAGGTGGATTCATTCAATACTGAGATAATTTAGGTTGGCACTAGGATGATTTATCACGAAGATACAAATAGTTTAGATTTGTATTTACTTTATTTATATTGAATGGACATTGACTTAAAAGTAAAGTACCTGGTCTAAGGGGGGACTAAATATCCCAATTTTCAGCAGGATTTTAACCCGGGACCAGGGCCGGCCTTAGACACAGGCAAACTAGGCAACCGCCTAAGGCCTTCGATTGGTGGGGTCCTCGCACGGGACTTTATATATTTTTTTTTAGAGAAGGAATGACGAAACTTGTCTACAATGCTATTGTTGGACTACTCAAGGTTTAGGGCTTAATGTTAGGTTTAGGGCTTAATGTTAGGTTTAGGGCTTAATGTTAGGTTTAGGGCTTAATGTTAGGTTTAGGGCCTTAATTGTCTTTCTTTCGCTGTTTATTTTTTTATTTTTCTATTTCATTTGGGGCCATCATATTCATTTATCTAAAGCCGGCCAAGCCGAGACCCCTCGGTTCGGAAACCAATCAATTTACCAGCCACGGTGCCTCTGAAAATATACTAAATCAAAGAAATTCAACAACTTTGCATGAATATTTCACTTGACAAAGGCAATAAAATGTCTAGTCTAGGTACTCACCACTCGTCAGCATTCGAGTCGTAACATTCTACATTGAAGATGGTAGTGACGCCATTAAAACCTCCAATAGCAAATAACATGTCGTCAATGATCTAATGGAAGGAAATTGTACAGCACAAGGTCACTCATTGGAGGCATAAAGGTCACAAGTTTAAGTTCACACTAGATTATAAATGTCACAAACAGTCTTTAGGATAATGGATTGGTTTCAATAGTATAATTAGGTTTTATAAGAACACAAGTGTTATTAGATAGTCACACAAGTGTTATTAGATAGCCACACAAGTTTTATTAGATAGTCACAAGAGTGTTATTAGATAGTCACACGAGTGTCATTAGATAGTCACAAGAGTGTTATTAGATAGTGATACAACTACCGAAATGACCAACAGAAATTCTTGATGAGAAATAAACTTTACAAAGTGGAGAAGGAGCACTAGACTGCCACCACAATGTCAACGTCTCCACAGATATTTAAGAGAGCAGCTGTTGTGGCTTAGAAACAACGTTTTCTCTCGCCCATTAGAAAAATTAGACAAAATAGCTTTAAAATGTCATAATACAATAACAATTGTTAATTCTTATTTCTTATTGTGTATCTATAGAAATGTGTATTAATATGTGCATGTAAAGTGCATCAATCAAGACCACCAACACATTTATTTTATTTGAGGTGTATGTAAGGGATACAATCCAAAGAAGTAAAATGTCTTTAATGTTAAAGTTGATTGTTTCCCTTAAAGTATAAATTCTCCTTACCATGGTCATATTTCTTTGTCACTGTTATTTACCATGGTCATATTTCTTTGTCACTGTTATTTACCATGGTCATATTTCTTTGTCACTGTTATTTACCATGGTCATATTTCTTTGTCACTGTTATTTACCATGGTCATATTTCTTTGTCAGTTGTCAACAGTTCCATGTTTTGAGTTCCAGATTTTAATGTCTACATTTTGTTTTCTAGTGATGGTAGACTCAGAAAATCGAAAGAAAAAATCTCACAAACGTGTCTTGGGATGTCACAAACGTGTCTTGGCATGTCACGAATGTGTCTTGGGATGTCACGAACATGTCTTGGGATGTTACGAACATGTCTTGGGATGTTACGAACATGTCTTGGGATGTTACGAACATGTCTTGGGATGTTACGAACATGTCTTGGGATGTTACGAACATGTCTTGGGATGTCACGATCGTGTTTTAGTCAGTGTCTTAATATGCAAGGACGTACATTTAATATAGTAGAATCAAAAGACCTAGCCATTGGTCATCAAAATATTTTACCATATGTAGTCCTGTAGTCGTAGTTACTAAAATACTCTATGCAACTGGTAACAACATTAATTAGCATGCTGATGTGTCTTGTTCTTCCTTGCAATCAACACTAGATATACTAAGTAACTTAATACACCAAAGGATTTTCTTCTAATAGACTGTAATTGTTGACCGTTTGACCTGTAATGCTTGTCCACTAGGACGTGCAGTGGAAGCCCACTGAAGGAAATATACCTTTGCTCTGTCAGACTGTCTCCCTTAACAGACGTTCTATGAGGTCGGACAGGGTAAAGTTACTCTCATGACCTACTATAAGTTATTATTTGTCCAACCAGGTCATGGTAACTTTCGATGAAACCAATCCTTATAACACCCCCTACGTTACTCTTACCTCGGTTGCAAAGTTACTCCTTGGACTGTACATTTCTGGAATGTCCATCCACTGACGTGTCCTGGGGCAGTAGCGCTCTCCAGTGTTCATACGGGTGACACCGTTGAACCCTCCCAGGGCGTAGATGCACTCGTTGTAAGCAATGACCCCTACCCCACTTCTTCTGTTGTTCATACTGTTGATAAGCGTCCACTGGCCGGTGTCTGGACTAAAGTATTCAGCCGTATTCAAACATTCTTGACCGTTAAAGCCCCCGCATATGTACACCTTTCCTGGTCAAAAGCATATACAAGTTACACAAAGCGACATAGATGAATATAGGCTTCACATGAGACACGTACGCATAATACATGAATATAGGCTTCACAAGGAGACATATGTATATACATGCTTTTAAAAATCGAATACGGAAAACATTCACCCCGTTCACCTCTATATCCCTTTCTTACTCCCCCCCCCCCTCTCATTTTCCCAACTGGTCCAGATAAGTGATAAGTGATCACAGCGTAGTGAGAAAGCTAGAAGCAAGATAAAAAATTGGTAAAAATATTTCTAATTGCACAGATTTATTGTTGTTGGTCTAGAAAACGAATCTAGATCATTAACAAATTTAATTCCATGACTGATCCAAACTAATTGATACAATTACACTTCGTATAAGCTTTGTATTTTTTAAAAGTATTTTGTTCGTTTATCTTGTTATGAAATACAATATTAGCACTAGGTACTATATTAGCACTAGGTACTATATTAGCACTAGGTACTATATTAGCACTAGGTACTATATTAGCACTAGGTACTATATTAGCACTAGGTACTATATTAGCACTAGGAACTATATTAGCACTAGGTACTATATTAGCACTAGGTACTATATTAGCACTAGGTACTATATTAGCACTAGGTACTATATTAGCACTAGGTACTATATTAGCACTAGGTACTATATTAAAACTAGGTACTATATTAGCACTAGGTACTACATTAGCACTAGGTACTATATTAGCACTAGGTACTATATTAGCACTAGGTACTATATTAGCACTTAGGTACTATATTAGCACTAGGTACTATATTAGCACTAGGTATTGCAGTCTATCTTTCAATTAATACTATACACGTATTTTTTCTCTCAAGATAAAAGTAACTCTTGCATACCGTTCAATGTAGTCGCAGAGGCGTCACTTCTCTGGTGGTGCATGGGTCTGATAAGACTCCACTGGTTGGTCTCCTTGTTGAACCTCTCTACGGAGTTTTGCCGGACGTGTCCATCGAAGCCTCCCATGGCGTAGATGTAGCCGTCCAGCAGAGCCACACTCACGTAGCACCTGGGGAAGACAAAGGTCTGAATAAGGCAATTAACTTTCCTGTTCAAAAAGTTTGTCATTCAAACTTAAACTGATTTAAGACAGGCATTTAGAAATAGTTTTACAAGATGATATGACTTAAAAATACTAACAGTTATCGAAAATGTTGGTTAGTGTTACAGTATACGAGCACAGGACTGACAAAGTAATGAGACAATCATATTGAATGGCATATTGATATTGTTTTGTTTTTTTTTTGTTATTGAGTAAAACTCTAGGCAGCCTTCGATTGAAACTATCAATATTTATAAACATTTCGATAAGAAAATGTAATTAAAAAAAAATAAAATGAGATTTTAAAAAAGAAATAAATGAAAAAAAAATGCGACGTGTTTTCTTTACATTTAAATACGTGAATAAATGAACCTGTCGCATTAGGTGCAGTGCATAACTAATACACTAAAGCAACCATTTACATTCAGTTGTTAACATGTATCTTTTGTAAGGGGAGTACTACAGAAGTAAAAGCCAATGCACAACTGACCTTCCATTTTTTGGGAAACATTTAAACAGGAAATACAGTTTTGGTGTCAGAAAATTGATGAATGGTCTGTTCTTCCCAAAACCCTTACTCCTTACGCCATTGTTAGAACGGCACTAAGCATGTTTTAGAACTAAATCTGTACAATATCAGTTAACAACCTGTGTACCTTCTCTTGTTTTTGTCACAACTTACATGGGTAATTTAGTGGATAGTCTTATTACTCAGTGTGATGTTTACCTTTTACAGTTCATAGGTGGCGCCTCTGACCAAGCTTTATTCACAGGGTCAAAAGTTCTGCAACTGTTAAAATACTCCACACCATCAAATCCGCCAATAACATAAATGGTGTGGCCCATTGTGATCATTCCATGGTAAGCTCTTGGTCCTAATACATGTAGAGAAAACTATTTAAATTTGAAAGCCTCCTCATTGATTCTCACATAACAAAATGTTTTGTTTTTAATAGAGTCTCCGACTTAGGTCTGGAAGTTTTCTTCTGAGACATTTATAAAAGGGATAGATTTATATAGGCCAACGTTGTGTATCAGGATGCATCACATGGACAATGTTTTCAATAGTCTTTACATTAGACATACACACAATCTGCTATCTAAGCGTTTACATTCAATAGTTACTATTACCTTGTATGAATGAATGTAGATTTGTTTTATTGGAGCGACAACTCTTACAACTCCTCAACCAACCTTTTATCCAGTGATAACGCACAGGCACCTTTAACAGAGCAGTAAATACCGGCTACGCCCGTTGATTTTCTCCCCAGGATTTATATTGTTTATTATGGTGGAACACGCCTTGTGTTGTGTTTTGTTTTAATCAACGTACCACATTGTAACGATGAACCTGACCTACTTTTGTAGCCCATGAATAAAAATAGTTGTTACAATGAAATGTCACCCCACCCCGTCTCCTCTCCTTCTCTCTCCCTCTCTTGTTCGCTCTCTGGAACCCCCATTTTGTTTATTTTGACCTGTGCATCGTAATTTCTCCGACATAGACTTTTTACTTGATTTGTAAACTCCCGCTTCATAATGCGACCCCGGCATGTACGCGCACTAATACTTTGGCCCGTTAATTCTAGTATCACTTTTACTTATCGGGAACCCATCTACCCACCCTCCCCACCTGCCAACAACAAAAAACTAGTTCTTAGTACAGTCTATAACTTTACTTCGGCTTCTCAATTCAAACTATATTATATTTTCACCGCGACTCCCCCAAACACACACACATTCACAGTGACAGACACATAGTGGCACACACACAGTGACACACGCACAGTGACACACGCACAGTGACACACACAGACAACCGATTTCCCATTTTTCAGCCCATTTTTTATTACAACGACAACTTTTAAACTTTCTAAGCGTCCTCCCACTGATCGGCTATTCAGTATGATTCAGACCTTGTGAAAAAAAGGCATTTTCCGAAGGACCCAATCGAATGCTACATTCCCGTTCTCAACTCTACATTATTTTTGGTATTGTTTTCTGAGCTAAATAAAAATAGCAATTAGGTTTTGTTGTGTGTGTGTTTTTACCCCTTTTGAATGTAGCGAAATGACAATAGATCTAGACAGTGGCGTAGCTACCAATGTGCGGGTAGTGCGGGCCGCACAGGGCACCAAGTGGAGAGGGGCACCAAAATTTCCCCAGTGTGTATTAATTTCCTATTTCCCTGAGCTTTTCAGTAAAAACGACTAATTGAATGGACAAGAACAAACATAAGCTACTGTATTTTAAACATGAACTAACGATTTATAGACTAGTTAAGTCGTTATTTTGTTTCATCTCCTTGACTATTTCTTCCATAAAATGTAAGCTATAGAACAGCTTGAATCTAATTTACTAGATTTATTTCGGACACACGGTACATGTTGTTACAACACTGATCAATGCTCTGTAATATAAAGAAGAAGAAGAAGATAGGCCAAACTTTTTTTACTTCATTGTTTAGTCCATTGGTTTAATCCAGATATTGAGTTTACAAATATATTTCTAAACTCTTTCTCTAAACAATTGTCTTAGTTTATTCATTTCTTTAGGATTCTTTATAGTTTAATTTTGGAAATAATTCTATTGTAATGTCAATATTTTTATAATAAGCTAACCTTTGTTTTCTTCGAGTTTTTTTAAACTAACTAGTTAATTGTAATACTATAAGGTAAAGAAAATGATGAACAGTGCTCAAGAGTGACTTGTGTGGCTGGCGACTCAAAACCATTTTAAGCTCAGACGGAGAAATCGGCATCTCTGATTTAAACGTGAAAATCTGTTACATATCAAGAATCAGCAAAAGGAAAGGCTAGAAAGCTTTCAAATGCTTGGTTTTTCCGGCAAATGTCAAACGGCGAGAAAGTTCTTAGAAAGTGGATGTGTTATTCGCCAAAAAAAGAATCCTTATTTTGCTTCCCCTGCATACTCTTCTGAAGAAGATCAAGTACCGCATCTTGATTTACATCCTAACATGGATTCAATGAGTGGTGGAGGTTATCCCCGAAAATAGAAAACCATGAGACCAGCAGAGCTTCCAGTCAGTCATCGCTTGGAGGGAAGTTCACCTGAGAGTAGGGAACAGTATTGACAACAAGGCCCAAGATTTGATTCTACAAGAGACGAAAACATGGAGAGACAACCTGAAGAGAATCTTGGGCATCATTCGTTTTCTCTAAAGCAAAATCTGGCACTACGTGGGCATCGCGAGCGAGCTGAAAAAGTGTTGGAAGGGCAAAATCAAGGCAATTTCATGGAGTTTGTAAAATTACTATCAAAGTACGGTCCACTCTTGAGAGAGCATGTGCTTCGAACTAAGCTTTGTTCCAGACCGAATACATACATGTCTCCACAAATACAAAATGAATTTATTACAATATTGAAGGATCACGCTAAAAAACAAATCATACAGCAAGTAAAACAAGCCAAATATTTCTCTATTATTTTTGACAGTACACCTGACATCTCAAAGCTGGATCAAACTTCCCAAATTTTACGGTACGTTGTCATGGATAATAACGGGGTGCAGGTTCGTGAGTCTTTTATTGACTTCATCGACACAAAGGACAAGTATGCTGCTGGAATCGCTGAGATGATTCTAGAGAAACTGCGTTCGGATGGCTTCGACATAATGGACTGCAGGGGTCAAGGCTATGATAATGCTGCGGTCATTGAAGGTTAAAACTACGGTGCCCAATAACGTATTCTAGAAGTCAATCCCAAAGCACTATTCATTGCCTGCTCAAACCATTCTCTTAATTTAGCAGGAATTCGAGCTGCTGAAGCTGAAGTCAATTCGGTAACATTTTTTGGTACACTGGATCGTTTTCACGCCTTTTTCTCAACTTCAACACACCACCGGGATATCCTCATCAAAATAACCGGAACTAGCCTTAAACGTTTAGTTGAGACCCGCTGGAGCGCCAGAGGAGAAGCCGTCAAGATGGTTAGGAATAAATTTTCTAAAAGTATAGAAACTCTGGAGACATTAAATAGCAGAGATAAAAATTCATCGACTAGATCTGATTCAGGTGGATTATTAGTTGCTATTCAGTCTTTTAGTTTTGTCACCTATCTTGGATTTTGGGCTCCTGTATTAACTGAAATTAATGATGCGCAAGTCTACCTTCAAAAACAAAGATTGTCTATTCGAGACTGCTCACTCAAACTAAAAACATTAGAGACATTTTTAAATAGTAATCGAGAGGACATCGCTGAAGCCTGCATTACCTTTGCCAAAAGCGTGTTGTAAGATCTGAGAATCATTACAGAACCTCAAAAACGTATTGGCCATAAGAAAAAGATGCCTGGTAAGAAAAGTGACGACTCTGTACTTACAAAGAAGAGCTACGAAGGGAAATTTATTCTACCTTGGACAGGATAGTTCAAGAAATAATCACCCGATTCGAGCAACTTCATGATGTAGCAGATAGATATGAATTTTTGTTCTCTTCCCAGCTATTAAATCCTCAGGTCGAAATCAATCTCGATAGTACTGCTAGCGACCTTGATAAAAACAAATTTCTGCTGGAGCGAAAGAGGCTTCAACGGTTTGTCACAGTTTCATCAGAAGCCTCAAAACTTCCAAAACAAGGACCTGTTGAGCTCTTGAAATTTATAAAAAAAATATCAGCTAGATGATTCAGTCCCGAATATCGTCATCATGATTCTCATATTTGTGACTATTGCGTTAAGCGTCACTACATGCGAGAGAAGTTTTTCCAAACTTAAACTGATCAAGAATTACTTGCGATCAACGATGACAAATTTACGACTCACTAATTTGGCCATTTTGTCTATTGAACACGAGCTGGTGGAAAAAATTGATTTCGATAAAATTATTGATACTTTTGCCAGCAAGAAAGCGCGTAAAATTCACTTGTAGTATGTTTATGTAAAAGTGATTTTGAAAAAATAAGTAAGGTTTTGCAATGTTATTATTTAGTTAGCTTTTTTTGGGGGGGGGGGGGAGCATCAAGATGAAGTTCCGCACCAGGCATCATATACTCTAGCTACGTCACTGGATCTAGATCTCTCTTTTAATACTATAAGGATAAGTTTTTGTTTTTTTTTATTAAATCGGTGTCTTAAGGAAAGCGGAAGTGACGTAATCAATTGTAAAAAGTTCACATATGGAAAAAGGAATACTATACAGGGAGCCCTATTTTCGTGCTACCTTTTTAAATGCTTTATATCTAGACTGCGACCTTTGGGGGAAATACCGAAAAAAAAAACCCAAGGTCTGATAGATTGTTAGAAGCAGTCGTCAGGCTGCGAACTTGTCAATACCGGTTCTTAGCAAGCGTCTAGGAAGTCAAAGGAACCTGTTTACGAAATTTCATGGGAAACAGTACAACAGTTTAAAAGATCTTGTGATAAAATTTCAAATATATAATAGATTTCTAATTACGCTCCTGTACGTGAACTCAAAAAGAGGCGACTAGTTCACCCTGCCGATAGTGTTTATATCTACCTCGTTGTACCTCTTCTTTTTTTTGAAGTAACGTCTGTATTATATAAGATAAGAGGATAAAAGAAAATGTGTCATACCAGTATCAGCTACAGGACAGACAACCCAGCGGTCAGCCCTTGTGTCATACGTCTCTACCATATTTGTGGGGGCTCCTCCGCTCCATCCGCCGATGACAAACATGACCTAAGCAGAAATACAGAACTAAACAGCTAGATGACAAACATGACCTAAGCAGAAATACAGAACTAAACAGCTAGATGACAAACATGACCTAAGCAGAAATACAGAACTAAACAGCTAGATGACAAACATGACCTAAGCAGAAATACAGAACTAAACAGCTGGATGACAAACATGACCTAAGCAGAAATACAGAACTAAACAGCTAGATGACAAACATGACCTAAGCAGAAATACAGAACTTAACAGCTAGATGACAAACATGACCTAAGCAGAAATACAGAACTAAACAGCTAGATGACAAACATGACCTAAGCAGAAATACAGAACTAAACAGCTAGATGACAAACATGACCTAAGCAGAAATACAGAACTAAACAGCTAGATGACAAACATGACCTAAGCAGAAATACAGAACTAAACAGCTAGATGACAAACATGACCTAAGCAGAAATACAGAACTAAACAGCTAGATGACAAACATGACCTAAGCAGAAATACAGAACTAAACAGCTAGATGACAAACATGACCTAAGCAGAAATACAGAACTAAACAGCTAGATGACAAACATGACCTAAGCAGAAATACAGAACTAAACAGCTAGATGACAAACATGACCTAAGCAGAAATACAGAACTAAACAGCTAGATGACAAACATGACCTAAGCAGAAATACAGAACTAAACAGCTAGATGACAAACATGACCTAAGCAGAAATACAGAACTAAACAGCTAGATGACAAACATGACCTAAGCAGAAATACAGAATTAAACAGCTAGATGACAAACATGACCTAAGCAGAAATACAGAACTAAACAGCTAGATGACAAACTTTACCTAAGCAGAAATACAGAACTAAACAGCTAGATGACAAACATTACCTAAACAAAAATACAGAACTAAACAGCTAGATGACAAACATGACCTAAACAAAAATACAGAACTAAACAGCTAGATGACAAACATTACCTAAACAGAAATACAGAATTAAACAGCTAGATGACATTTAATTGGTACGAATTGGTAGCATGGCTAAATTAACAAATTGAGAAGAAATTATGACATGACCAAATTGGAAAAAAAGTGTTGTTTTTTTTTTAGAAAAGACACGACCATTAAATATATACCAAAGATTACAGTCGGTGATGTCTCAACTAGGACCAGCGGGCCATTTTCTATCCGTGACCCTTAAATCTATGCCCACAGCGCACCATGAAGCCACCAATAATGTTGATAACTGATAAGTGTATGTCACGTCCAGTGGCCCAAAAAATGTATGGGCTACATTGATAAGATCTAGACGTCCTGTTTAGTTTAAAATGTTCATTTTCTTTTGGGGGAAGTGGTAAACGAGGAGAAAGTGTTTCTTGATGGCCCCCAGGCTCATGGTTGTAAGGAATAGATCGCGATTACTGAGCGGTGTTACTGTTGAACTGTTAAAGGTGACCACAAAAATAATAGCTTTTTAAAATCTATGACATGAATATTGAAAATATGCGTTTTAACAGGGCCCTGAACACATCTGTGTTGACGATGCTGAACAAAAGCTTAAGATATCTAATGGGGGGGGGGGACCTTTTTGTAACCCCTTCTTCCTGTCTCTATGTTTATGTGTATTTTCCCTCTGTCTCTCTCCAAACATGTTTTAATATGTATAAGACGTGGAACAAAACAACAACAACAAAACAACAACAACAAAACAACAACAAACAAACACACACAAAAGGCAACGTGCACTGCGAAACATTACTTCATATGGGATTCTTGGGCGGGCTATCGGATTGCTCATGTCCACTTCACGGCGGTCATCCATGTCCAGCTCGTACAGAAATCTTAGAGTCTCTATGATGATCGGTCTGCACTGCTCACTGTCTCGGACATATTCATGGGGTTTGACCTGTGTTAGAATCAAATTATTCATTAGAACCAATAAGCCTTGTCCCTAGACATTGGAAAAACTTCTTAGTAAGAAAGTATTTCTTTAAATAGAAAATCTTGTAACTTGTGATGCAACTCCCTCAAAGAAAACTCTTGCGAAGCGGATCTAAACAGTATTCTTAATCTAATTAATGATTGCAGTTTTAATAACTGTATATCTTTAAACTAAGTTATTAAATTTCAACCTATTAAACGGATTTATCTCCTGAGTCGAGGACACAATAAGAGTTTCCAAATGGATTGTTTGGTCTACTTATGTTACAGAATGATTGACTTAAGCTTGTTCAGTAGACTTAAAATACTGACTTTCTCTACGAAGAAGCTGGTTGTCAGAAGACCCAGTCGGATTGTGTGAAGTAATCGTCCAATATGCCGCTTTCTTCTTTCCGGGCTATAGTCTATCCAGCGACACAGAGCATCAAAGACCAACTCCTCTGTCCGGACATTCAAGTGTTCAGACTGCAACAGCTCACACACCTAGGAATATATCAAGGTCAACTTGAGGAAAGGCGTAAATAATGTCGTCTTCGAAAAAATGGCAGCCTTGGCAACTTCCTATGGCAGGAATAAGTTTTTCATAGAGGGAATTTTTAAAAATGTGGACATATTTATGTTTGACTTTTTTAAAAAATAACTGGGAAAAATAGATTTACAGGAGTTAGAAACAAAACATTCAAGGAGAACATTTTGTTTTTATATATTTGTAAACAGCCTTATTAAAGTTGTTGGTAAAATGTTCTGTACATAAACAAAATATAGATACAATCTTTTAGAACATATTTCAATGTAAGATCGTCCAAAAGATCTTTCGAAAGATTTAATTTTAAGAGTCAAATACAAAAAAAAAAGAGTCCATGCATTTAGACCTACAAGCACATTTAACGTTTCTAAACTTAAAGTTTGGGTTTTTTTTTTGTTCGCCTTTATATATTTCTGAAATCTTGAGTTTTATTACTTCATCAATGTCCAGTTGGAGAAATTCATTACTAGCTGTGTAGACAGCTGTAAAGTTCACGAGGATGTACTTTAAAGCCTCTTGTTCTAAATGGCTACAGAAGTAGGTCTGAGCAAACTTGCGAATTCCAATACAGTTGCTGGCACAGAGTTCGGTGATCAGAAAATCACAGCAGGCCTGCAAATAGTCAAGTGTATTAGATTTATACAAAACTAGCTTTACACAGTCTTAAAAATGTGTTTATCAATTGCTTCAATGTGGCCTTAGGCAGATGCCAACTATAAATCGAAAATCCCAGTATGGATAAATTAAACAATAGACAAACTGCAATTCAAATAAATATTAAATGCTTTATTTATGAAAGTATAAAGTAAAACTGTATAAAAGTTTAAAAAAAAACAAACTAAAATAAAACGCTATCTTTAAACTTGATTGTAATTCTTTGTAAAACTACCATATTTAAAAGCCTGTCCAAGAAAATCTGTTACTATTGTATCTACCTAAATGTGAACTGCAGATACTTAGAGGACAACACACAGAGAATGTTGAGAGACATCCATCGTGTATCTTCAATATTTTCTCCTACAGCTACATAAAACAATGATTCCCAAACTGTCAAACTTTCTTCCTGTCCCAACCCATCAAACTCCTGTCAGCAGTGTGTAATGAAGCCTCAGAGGCTCAGCGCTGTACATACATTGACTGGTATTTTGAATGAAGGGATTTTAGGAAGCCCCTGCCTCCAACCAAGCTAATGGTACCTGGCATACTTCTGGGCGTTATGTTGGCCATATGACATCCCCTTAATTGCTGGCCACAGAAAGATCTTAACATCATCTGCCTTTGTGTATGGCAAGGTCTGAAAGGGGTACCTTTACTTTTATTTCAATCGTGAAAACATTACAAGTTTCTCTCACTACTTTTAAATAAACTTGAGAACAAAAAGACGTCTGCTCTGCTGATCTCAAGGTTACCTTGACAAGCCCCATGAAGTGAAACTGGTCTGCCGCGGGCAGTAACTGTTCCACGTTAGCAGCCGTTACTTTGGCATGCCGGGTGTAGGCGTAGTCGATGATTACCGACATGACGTCACTGGTCACGTGGGTTAGTGTTATTTCATGCTTATTGGTTGGATTCTTTTGAAAACGAAAAAAAAAAAGGGGAAAATATGTGAATTAAACTTTAGGTACTCTTCCTATTTGTCTTAGATAGTAAATAGTCAATAGTACGGAAATCAAATATACATCCTTTTTTTTTAAAGTACAAACTTATGTTCGGGATTGTAGATAAATACTTTCAAGGCACTCCCATTTTTAAAAACAACGAGTTAATACTATAGTTATACTTTAATACTATAGTTATACTTTTCTTATTTCTTATGGCTTCTTTCATCAGACTATGAATCATCTCATATGATCTCATAGAAATAAGTTGAAAGACTGGGCATTAGCTTATTTAGCTGAGGTCGGAACGATGTCGCCCACACCGCAGTTCCCCCCACGGACTACTAAGCCGAACGTGAGGTGCCAACACAGTGTTGGGGAAGACAAAATGCTTTCATATTAAGTAGCTTAAATAATTTTATTTTGTTTTAAATTTTAAAGTTAATATAATCTGAAAATAGGAAAATAATGAATCTTATATCCGATAACATTTTAAGTATTTCAAATAAATTTGATGACATTTGATGACATTGTTATTTGTATTTAATCTCAGCCTTTCTTTCAGTGTTATACATAGTTATACATAGTCTTTGTTTCAATGAAAATAAGTTGGTCCAGTTCTTTTCTTGTCCAGTTCAAGTCCATGTACATAGACATAGGCCTACAATTGAGCTTTTAGAAAACCATACTAGCTACTTGAACTAGAAAAGAAGTGGAGGGTAACTTAGAATCAAGCAAAGAAAAAGATATATGATATAGATATATATGATATAGTAACCAAAAGCTTACGTTAGCTTAAAAAAACAACAACTATGTAATTACTATACTAGTATACAAAGAGCAGATGTTAAGGCTGTCAAGCGACCCTTGACCCTATCATCTGAAAAGACAAAGCTAATCACTAGTTACGTTTCTCTCAGGTCAGATAAATCCCATAAATTAAAGGTCAAGTGTTATACATACCTCACCTACCTGGCTGGTGAACAGGGCGCGGAAGAAGCTGCTACAGGCTGATAGAATGTTCCGATGAATGGGGAAGATCACGTCACCGACTCTGATGATAGCATCGCAGAGCTCACCGTGTTCTCTGAGCTCAGCGAGGATGTTACATGCCTGCAAGAGAAAGGCCTGGGGATGTTACATGCATGCAAAAGAGAGACCTGAGGATGTTACATGCCTGCAAGAGAGACCAGATGATGTTACATGCCTGCAAGAGAGATACCTGAGGATGTTATATGCATGCAAAAGAGAGACCTGAGGATGTTACGTTCCTGCAAGAGAGAGGCCTAGTGATGTTACATGCTTGCAAGAAAAAGACCTGAGGATGTTATATACATGTTGAAGAGAGACCTTGGGATGTTTCATATACCTGCGAGAGAAAGGCCTGATGACGTTACATGCCTGCAAGAGAGACCAGATGATGTTACATGCATGCAAAAGAGAGACCCGAGGATGTTACATGCCTGCAAGAGAGATACCTGAAGATGTTATATGCCTGCAAGAGAGAGACCTGAGGATGTTTCGTTCCTGCAAGAGAGAGGCCTGAGAATGTTAAATGCCTGCAAGCGAAAGACCTGAAGCTGTTACATGCCTGCAAGAGAAATGCCTGTAGATGTTACATGCCTGCAAAAGAGAAACCTAAGGATGTTACATACCTGCAAGAGAGAGAGTGAGACATGAAGATGTTACATGCCTGCAAAAGAGATACCTGAGGATTTTATATGCATGCAAAAGAGAGGCCTGGGGATGTTACATGCCTGCAAGAGAAAGACCTGAAGATGTTACATGCCTGCAAGAGAAAGGCCTGGGGATATTACATGCCTGTAAGAGAAACCAGATGATGTTACATGCATGCAAAAGAGAGATCTTGGGATGTTTTATATGCCTGCGAGAGAAAGGCCTGGGGATATTACATGCCTGTAAGAGAAACCAGATGATGTTACATGCTTGCAAAAGAGAGACCTGAGGATGATACATGCCTGCAAGAGAAAGGCCTTACATATTTGGTGACTGCAAATAAATATGTGCTTGCCTTAGAGTACAAGCTTAATATTGAAATAAAGTGTTAAGAAGTACTTTTTTAAATATTTATTTCAAAGCAAAATCTTTTTATTTTCTGTTTATATATTTATAAAGTTTTGTTATTTTCTCATTTTTAAGTATACTGTAAATATATTTAAAGATCAGACTTTAAGTTTTATATTACCGGTTTTTAATGTAGTTAGAGCGAAGTCTTTCTTTTTAACGATTGTTGCTTTTTTTTGCTTTTAGGTAATGTATTGTACCTGTTATGAAGAACAACCTTGATAACTACTGGCTAACACAATGTATTTCTACAGTTTGCTTGTCTTGTCTTAGCCTACTATATATCTAGTAATTGAAGCCATTTCTTTAATACCTATGTACCTACAGATTTGAAGATAAATCCTAGACTGCAAGATGGTTGGGATGGCAGCGAGCAGGGTTCAAAACCGGGCCCGTCGTGACCAACATGACGACAGTCCGTCCAGAGGGCAGACCACACGATTTAGCAGCCAATTAAAAGAAATTAATCTAGATTCTAAATCCACATATCATGTTTAAGTACTCGACTCTAAATATAGTATTAAATGTGCTTATAGATTTTATCTAGAGTTAAAAAAAACAAATCTAGGTCTCGACTAGATTACAAATCAAGATGGCATTTCTATTGGTCTTACAAATCAAGATGGCATATCTATTGATCTTACAAATCAAGATGGCATATCTATTTGTCTTACAAATCAAGATAGTATGTATCTATTTGTCTACGCACAAAGGAAGATATGGGCCTACATCTAACTACAATATAAAAAAATTGAAAGAAATTGATCTAGATCAAGACTCTATGTCTAGATCTACTGCCTGGTCGTGCGGTTTGCGCGCTGGACTGTCGTTTGGATTTATCGACGGTCGAGGGTTCAAACCCTGCCCGCTCCCATCCCCTGCCGAGGTTCAGACTAGAAAGTAAACTATATTCAACTCTGAAGAAACATCCGAAACATGTAAAACATTTTACAAACAAACATTTTACACTAAATATTTTGTTCAAAGTAGACTTATATAGATATCATCTAGATTTAGAGTACATTTTAATCTAGATCTAGGATCTAGATCTAGTAGGCTATCTAGATCTAAGACCAGAATCTAGATCTAGAATCTAAATCTAATGATCTAGAGTAAGTATCTAAACATTAAATATGGTATTTAAAATAGACTTATAGTCTAGATCTAATATCGAGATCTAATCTTGATCTAGATCTAAACAGGCTTATCTATATATGCTAAGTCATTTCGAAATGAGGCTAACAAAAAGAACATAGCTAACATGGCTACCTGAGAACTAAACATTACTAACATGCTACCTGAGAACTAAAGTCCGATTTCAGCGATGTGGACATCGCTGAATCTTCGGACACAGAGTCGTCCAGCCGCGCATCGACGGCGGACATAGTGAAAGGTCCGCCAGGGGTGGTTCGTTCCCTGGAGGGACGGGCCTCGTCCTAAAAAAAAGGTTTCTTTATTTGTTTGTTTGTTTCTTGATTCCAGCAGCGATGGTAATTTGCTGGAAATTATGGTATGTTATGAAGAGAGCGAGGTGGCGCGTGCTATGGAGCACGGCTCTCTTAGTTTTGAGATTTGTACAGCTAGAATGATGACGTCAACCGTGCGTTCGATAAACATATTTCCGTTTTCCCAGACGCAACTATTATAGTGTGCACCGAGTATGTGCGAATGTTGACAGGTCAATACCACATGCCTATATAATTCGTAAAAATGATTATAATTACCTAATTACTCATATTCATATAAAAATATATTGTTATATAACAATATAACATATTCGAGTCCGAATATTAGTGAGGAATGCAGTATTTCCCGTAGATACGCAGCCCCAGCTGTGACCTACATATTTTGACACATCCGACGTAAACATAACCATTGTCCGCCGCTGGTCGATTTAGATTTTCTTTTCGCCGTCTACCTCTTTCCTCGGCAGCTTTTGGCTAGGATAGGCTACGTGCTCTACCCATCGTAACTGTCGGACCCTAAGAAGTCCCTCTATACTGTTCAAACGCGTTTGCAAGGACAAGATGTTAATGATTACTCAAGGCGGCATTTGTCAAGCTGTGGGGCTCCTCCTGGGGCGTTCTGCTGTAAGACATATCTATCTGTGGCTTTTTATGTCTCGAGATACGATCGTTTCCCTTTGCAACTTCTTGTGTGACTAAAGAGGCCAATCCTTGATACACAGCTGCGGCCACAGGTTAATCATATGTAATCACGTGGCGCCATTGCATTTTCACACTTCTTTCTGCTGCTGTTGTGTATGGCATCTGCAATCCGAGACCCATCCTTTATGCTCTCTCTCCGTGTATCTATAATGTCATTACAAATCCATATTTCAGTAGGAACGAAGAAGAACAGATATTATTATCTACGCTACTATCCAAATTTTACGTAATTCTCATGTCGTCTTGCAATAGGTATATTGAAGAAGACATTTCAATTTAATCATCATCATGCATCTTATCTTATCTTTAAAAAATACAGACGTTACTTCAAAAAAAAGAAGATGATCACGTCCTACGCATCATGGATCTAGTCATGCATGCTCACCACTGACTTAAATTCTGCCTAGGCATTAGTATTTCTGGCCATCTCAGGCAACCCAGTCCATGATGGGAAACACTGCTTAACCTTCGAAATCGAAGACTTTGGTATTTTGATTATTGTGTACATTTGCGTAGAAACCGTTTAATCAAAGACACATGATATGTTGTTCAGTGAAGGGATGTTGATTATCCAAAAGACTATATTCTTCTTCTTCTTCTTGAAACTGTCAGGTAGAGTTGAACAAGGGCTCCCTCTCTAGGGCCTGAATGAGAACAGTGTACACTGTTCTGTCTGGCGGGTGGGTCAGACTCACGACAAGAGGCCGCGTTCACTAAGATCCCATTTTCCTTTTCTATACCAGGCTAACCGTGCGGGACACGCCATTTATGTAACGGTCCCTTGAGGAATAGCGCCTGGATTGTGACAAGGTTGTGGGAGCTTTTTTACAACTCTTGTTTTGCTACCCTTTAGCCTAATCGTTTCCTCCTACGATCGTTTCCACCCGGGCGCCACTATGAGGCAGGGTAGCATGCCCAGGAAAAGACTATATAAGAAGTAGACAATGATCCACGCTTTGTTTAATGACAATTGTGGCTCTTTTTGGGTAACTCTTGGACATAAGGTTACTGTTAGGATTGCGAGTTAAGTGTGATATCAAGTGAAATCTAATGTGTGAGTACCACTGATTTGCTGGGTTCGTCACATTGCTGTAAAGTGGGTAAGTCACATTGCTGTAAAGTGGGTAAGTCACATTGCTGTAAAGTGGGTAAGTCTAATTGCTGTAAAGTGGGTAAGTCACATTGTTGTAAAGTGGGTAAGTCGTCACATTGTGGTAAAGTCAGTAGCTCCGACACAAAACACTCTTACGAGTTAGTTTTTTAAATCAGGCGATACTTTGTTTTCAGTGACATTCTTGCATTATTTATTGAATGACATTTGGTCTGTTTAACTCTCCTTAGGCCACTCTTCTTTTTTTAAAATCGTTTTCCTCCAATCTTATAATTATTCCCACGCGACACGCTTGTCTCTTATTAACGTTCAGTTGGACACAAAACATGCGCTTAAAAGATTTCTGATGAACCGAAATTGAAATAAATTTGAAGTATCACTGAGCACGAAGCGAACTAAATAGTTTAGTCACATACAAGCAATGGCCTTCTGGCTGTTGCAACAGCTACTTTATGTCTGCTTTTGTCGTTTAAAGGGTGAAGGAAGCCAGCCATTTCAACTACTTTATTATCTGAATGGCTCAACTGAAAACAAAGCCATCAAAGCAATAATGTGTATTAGCATGTTTATAAACCTTTGTCTACATGTATTTTTGTTGAAATAAATATAATAATGTAATACTATAATAAAACCACACACACACACATATCTAGGCTATAACGAGTATTAACGAGCGTCTTTACCAACCTATCAAAATAAAAAGAAGTCACCAACTTCTTGGCTCGTCCCAAATACCTACATTAATCTTAATGCAAATATTCTCCCAAAATACCAAAAAGAGGTATGGCAAGGGCTCTAACTCATTAAATACTTGAACATTTTCTTTGTCTAGTCATACAGTCATGTGATAGCAAGAGAGTGAACAATTTCTGCCATCCCCTTGAGCCATCGTACAGACAAACCTTTTGAAGGATTGTCAATCTTAATCTGGGCTCTAAGAGACGATGACCTTGGAACTCAAGCCATTTAGAACTTTTGTGAATGAGTGGCGCAAAGACTGATGACGCACAAGCACTATCCTCTTTATCTCACACTGATAAAACGAATGGCTGGGGGAGAGAATACAAAAATACGTCTCTGAATGGTATCGCTTTGTGAATTGGTTATTACATTAATGTCATGATGGCCATTATCTTACAGAAAGAAATAAAAAATGTTCTTTTTGTTTCTCTCTCTCTCGCACACATTTTTCTCTTCTGTCTCTTTCTTCCATATTTCATTTTGCAGTAAGAAACGATTTACTTACATAACGCGAATCATGTTCGTCCCCTTTGGGATACCAGGAAGAAATGTATTTTCATCTATCTTTCAACTACAGCTGGTCCAACTTGAACTTGCAAAAAGCCGATTTTAAGTCTTCTTGAGGACAGACATTGTTGATTTAGTTTACTAATTGTGCTCTACCATCTTAAAATGACACTTGTAGTAGATCGAATTTGTTTTTCTGCTTAGACCATCTTTAACTGCTAGCCAGACGCTTTATTAAATTTACTGGGTAGACTTTACATTCTTGCTGTGGCTGTGTAGATTCTGCACTATCGCTAAACAGGCTTCGTTTTAGTGCAAATAGAAGCTGCACACTAATCATAGACTAGATCTAACAGTAATGGTTTTAAATAATTTTTGAAATTACTTTCACATATTGACGAACTAGTCTAACAAAGTATTGCTGTTCAGACTAAACACACTAACTGCTCAGACTCTCTCTCTCTACCTGGTAGTCTAACTGATCCAAAAATCTCTCTAGACCACCTGGCCAGACTAAACAAGCCAAATCATTACCTTGAGTCTGTTCAGTACTATAAACAATAGTAAACAGTCCGGGGCTTACTCTCCAACGTACACCCAAACAATAAAATGAAGGCTTCATTCAGTTGCTAGGCAACGCAGACTTTCTGAATCCAGACCATTTATTTAGTCTGCGATTTTCTGGCAGCGTTAACGTTTTGGACAATATTAAGTGTTGGAGCTCATTAAGTGTCCCTTTAACCTTGAGTGGAATAGTACGACTAGGGTACTCTAGGAAGTTTGCCAAGAAAAAAAAAATCTTTGGTTTTAAATACTTGATCATCTTTTTTTTGTGTTCTGATTTATTAAAAATTAAAATATAGCTTTTAATATAGCGTTACTTTCAAGCTTATAACATGATCAGAGCGCTGTGGTCCAATCTCAGTTGTGGACCAGTGGGGGAGAGGGGCTATCTGAGAGAAGGTTTTCCATGCTGCCTTAAGGCGCTCAGTAAACACAGCTCTGCTCGAGTCGGGTGTCGAACCTCGAGCTTTTTTCATTGGTAGCCAAGCCAAGCTTGGTTCAAGCGTTCTTAGCCTCTCGACCACGCTTCCTATTGCTCTCCTATGTCTAGTCTACATTTTTAGATTCCCAAGACAGGGGAAAATCGCTTTTAATTCTGTGTGTGTGTTTGTGATGATATTTGTTTAAACCAGGTGACAACGATGTATTGATGTTACGATGAGATTGTGTTGATCAAAAAAAATCATTTCTAAATGTTTCAAGTTCGGAGTAGAATCTCTATTTGACAAATTACAGAATTCTCAAACAATATCGTGATGCCGAAGATAATACTACAAAGTACAAACTTCAAACAAATCTTTTTTAAATAAATACAAAGCTTTTATTCTGGATCTAGAAATCACTTTGATTATATACACACTACATAAATGTAAAACGCAATACAATTTGAATTCCTTTACTCTAGTCGTCGTGGAAACTGAATATCGAAGTCTTTTAAATATTACCTCTTGTCCCCTTTCTAGAAATGTTCAAACTATTTTTAGAGCTTATGGAAAAACCATCATAGTTTTAGATAAAGAACATACAACCATGACCTTTTTTTTTTTTGAAGTAACGTCTGTATTATATAAGATAAGATAAGATGACCTGCAAATAATCTAAAAATAAACTTTATGCAATAGCTGCTGTACGTTACGTAGCAGTGTTTTTGTTTGTTTGCGTGTATGTGTTTTGTGATTGTGTGTGTGTGTAGATTAGTATATGTGTGTGTGTTTTGTGTGATAGTTTAAGGTGCAGCGGCTGCTTTAATCTCCTGAACGCAAAATGTGTTTTTTTAATTAAATTTGTAAAGACGTTGTTTCATAAAAGGAACCATTTTAAAAACTATGCACTATAGATAGTTTAAATGAAATGCCAAAGCTTTACGAGTCATCCAGTAATCAAATTCTCAAAATGTTTATTTACATTTTAGCATATATTTTTCTACTTTCTAAAACAAAATGCTCTAAAAGATATTTCTATTATTAAGTGATGTATTTTCTTTTGTGAAAGCTGTAATAAATTATTGAGTACCTTTATTTGTTTTTATAGAAAAGAATGCATTTTGTATGTAGGCCTACATATTATTTCTTAAAGATTTTTAAAAGATGTAATAGCAGTGTTTTAGTGGGGGGGGGGGTTTATTGACGTTGTAATAGTATCATACCGAAGGAATGGACTTCTTCCAGAGGCCTTTTAAGAGCAATTGGACATTTGCAAGAACCTTTAACCGTTAATCACCAAAAAGTTAGATGATCATATGTTAGACCTGGTTTACACTGAACCATATCTACATGACAATCTGTTTTATCCTCTAATTACTTGTCGTACATAGGTATGGAACATTTTGAATTTCACTTTTTACCTAGACACTATCAGAAAGTCAAAGAGAACATGTTACATCATGGGTCGTAGGTATGTGAAAAGTCGCTGGCATTTGCAGTTAGAATTTTACACTGAAATAATAAGGACTACAGTCAGTTACAAAGATCGGGTCTCAAACAAGGAAATCCTATGCCAAACTGGAAGTCAAACACTTAGTGAAATTGTGACAGAGCGTCGCATGAGGTTTGCGGGGCATGTTCTCCGACATAATGAACTACATGGAGGCCCATACGAGGAAAGCGCAAACAGGGACGTTATCGTACAATTTGGTGCCACACATTCATGGAGGACCTCAGAACAGATGGGAAGAGGCTTCAGACATTGCCAGTGACACATCTTTGTGGAGTCGGCGCGGGAGGATCTAAGTCTAAGTAATTAAGTCTTTGAGGTGCGGCTATCAATTTTAGCTGGTTCCCCAAATCTGCCCTTATTTAGTACTAGTAGGGTAAAGTTGCTTAACTAATCAAGTGTATGAAAGTATAAGGTGTGAATTAGTATGATGCACAAAATTTCTCCTAGAACAATGCAAAAATATTCTTGTAAGCCTAAGCTTTCAAAGTCCTTGTCCAAATCTTTCCAAAAGTCCCCATGATTTTCTCCAGATTCGTCTCTTTCCGAACTCGCACTAAACTGAAACTCAATCACCTTGTACAAGCAATCTCATGCAAGGGTCACGCAGTGCTTCAGGTGTGTGGGAAATTGTGGAAAAAACTTGCTCAGACGTACTAGTGATTGGTGAACAGATCTATTTGCAGGTAATTTCCAGGGCCATTAAGGTGGAAACCACAGTCATAAGAACATTTGGTTGCAGACAAAGTTTTTTTTTCTTCTCACTCTAACCTCTGTATTCTGGAAAGATTGCATTTCTTACTTTATAGATGTCTGAAAATAAATCGAGTCAAAAATAGTTTTAAACCGAAAATTCCATTTATATCACTTTACACTTTAAATAATAAACTTTCATACAGATAGATAGATAGATAGAGAGAGAGAGAGAGAGAGAATATTAACAATGCAAGCACAATGACATTAATATATCTGTGTACCCTGTAGTATCAAGTCATTCGGCCTAACAATTCAATAATACCGACAACACCTTCCACACGTATCTCCTTTTTTTTTGTCAGCACGGAGTTGAGTCAGAGGTACGGGTGTAGTTGTTGATAGTTGTTCATAGCTTCTGATTTTCAAGATTCAATGGAATGAAACCTACCTGAATGGACCCCTTTGGGGACCGACTCCACAAAACTATGTTCATAACCTTGTTTTTATTCCATAAGTAATACAAGCTCTATTTTCTCTGTCATGATGCATCTGCTTAGCAGACGTCATGTTTGCTGTAGGTCGAGACGGTCTATTTGTTTGAATGTCTCGCCTCATCAGTCTAGTTCTAAAAACAGCCAGCGAGACATTTGGTAGTAGATAAGAAGACAACGTTCGGGCTGATTGATAGCCAAATTCACACCTGAAGACACAGGACTAAAATTATCTTTGCCTGTTGCTTTATAGCATGACTAAATGTACCTTGAGGTCCCTACGACCCAGACGAACAAAAAATACATTCAAATGCTCTTTATGATTTTTCACCTTAATGTTTTTAGTTATTGTTGTTTTTTTTTTGTTTGCTCAGTGGCTAAAAAGTCGGCCTACTATCTCTAAGTTCGAATTTAGACTTAGGCAAGTTTTTACAAAGCTTATACCAACTCCATCTGTCTGTCTGTCTGGTAAAATGTTTGCACATGTGATTTTTCTGACACTCAATCTCGGATCAAGCAGAAATTTCGCACAATTATTTTTTTTACATGAAAACACAAGAATCAATTTAATGAACTATTGGTAATTGGTCATTTTGTTTGGTCTCTCGAACAAGGGGAAGAAAGTTTACTTAACGAGTTAGTTCCCTTTATAAGGTCGCCGATCTAAATTGTAATTAGCACTATACAATCTTCTCTTCTCCGAGGAACCTCTCTTGAAGAGTGGTTAGCACGTCTACCCGAGGAACCTCTCTTGAAGAGTGGTTAGCACGTCTACCCGAGGAACCTCTCTTGAAGAGTGGTTAGCACGTCTACCCGAGGAACCTCTCTTGAAGAGTGGTTAGCACGTCTACCCGAGGAACCTCTCTTGAAGAGTGGTTAGCACGTCTACCCGAGGAACCTCTCTTGAAGAGTGGTTAGCACGTCTACCCGAGGAACCTCTCTTGAAGAGTGGTTAGCACGTCTACCCGAGGAACCTCTCTTGAAGAGTGGTTAGCACGTCTACCCGAGGAACCTTGAGCAACGAGGTTGAATTCAGGTCGTTCCATTTTTTTTGTTTTGTTTTGTAAATGCCTCTAAAAACCAATGACGGTAAAATCCATCCAGATATCCTTCTTTCTTCACCCCCTTCTCATTTTCCCAAATGGTGCCGCTTGACAAGTGATAGGATCATAGCGTAGTAAGAAAGTGGATCATAGCGTATTGAGAAAGTGATAAGATCATAGCGTATTAAGAAAGTGATAAGATCATAGCGTATTAAGAAAGTGATAAGATCAGAGCGTATTGAGAAAGTGACAGGATCAGAGCGTATTGAGAAAGTGATAGGATCAGAGCGTATTGAGAAAGTGATAGGATCATAGCGTATTAAGAAAGTGATAGGATCATAGCGTAGTGAGAAAGTGATAAGATCATAGCGTATTGAGAAAGTGACAGGATCATAGCGTAGTGAGAAAGTGATAAGATCATAGCGTATTGAGAAAGTGACAGGATCATAGCGTAGTGAGAAAGTGATAAGATCATAGCGTATTGAGAAAGTGATAAGATCATAGCGTATTGAGAAAGTGACAGGATCATAGCGTAGTGATAAAGCTAAAAGCATGAAATGGCGCTAAACAAAATCAATTAATAATAATATTTCCAATCGCACAAATTTATTATTTTAAGTCTAGATCTACTAAAATCTAATGACATGATTGATTGTAAAATATACAAAATTAATTTACATTTGAACCGAGTACTACACAAGATCTTTTCTCGGTTGCAGGGGCGGGGAGAAAAGGAGGAGTTAAAAATTGTTCAAATTTTGTTTAATCTAAGAATTCATTGTTTTTTTTAGAGCCAAATAATCGCTCTTAAAGATGTATACAGGAAGTTTGGTTCTTATTTAGCGGCCCCCGAAAGGGGAAAAGACGCTATTAGTTTTGTGCGAAATGTCTGTCCGTCTGTCCGTCCATCCCGTTTAAATCTCGTAAACTAGAAAAGATATTGAAAATCCGACATCACAATATTTTAGACCATTCAAAGTTCTGATGCAACGGCTACTTTTTTTTAATCTGAAAGCGAAAAATCTAATTTAAAAAATCAGTTATGCAAGCAGTTTTTTAAAGAGTAAAAGCTAGTTAGTAAGCATCATAATTTAGACCTAATTTAAAACGAATAGTAATCTTGTAAACTTTATATTTTCTAATGTTCTCTCAGCGTCAAATTCAGTTGTATTTTTTTTTTTTTTCCAAAACAATTAGATCAATTATAAGACATCAGGCCAAGGGAGACGCGGTAAAGCTCTTGGCTTCCGAACCGGGGCTCCCGGGTTAGAATCCTAGTGAAGACTGGGATTTTCAACTTTGGAATCTTTGGGCGCCTCTGAGTCCACTCAGCTCTAATGGGTACCTGACATTAGTTGGGGAAAAGTAAAGGCGGTTGGTCGTTGTTCTGGCTACACATGACACCCTCGTTAACCGTGGGCCACCAAAAACAGATGAACTTTACATCATCTGCCTTATAGACCACAAGGTCTGAAAGGGGAACTAGTTAGGCTAGGTTCACATTTAACTTTACATTCACTTTTACCTATCCTTTGATCTGCAGGACCGTTGGGGCACTACACAAGATCTGTTAACCTTCTTTCCCCATTCTTATCTCTCATTTGTCTTTGATATAATTTCATTCGGATGTTCTTTCTGAAAATATTGAAGCCTGCCTGGGTGGACCACTTCGGGGGCCGATTTTAAGTTTGTGTTTCCACACAAACTGTCTTTTGTAACCTTGTTTTTGTTTGTTTGATAGATTTTAATGCATATATCACAGAACACAATTCGATTGGAAGCGTGATAGAATGTTCTGCTTTCATGAAACAATGTTTGTTGTTTAATTTAATTGATCTTGCACGACCTACATTAAATAAAGACTATTAATTGTCAATTTCAGTTTATCGTTGGCAGAAGATACACCGTTATCGAAAAAAAAATTCCAATTTACACATTTCTGAATTCTTACCTGAGCTATTCTGAATTCTTCCGTAAGATACTCTGACTTTTTCCGTAAGATACTCTGACTTCTTTCGTAAGATACTCTTACTTCTTCCGTAAGATACTCTTACTTCTTCCGTAAGATACTCTGACTTCTTTCGTAAGATACTCTGACTTCTTCCGTTAGATACTCTGACTTCTTTGCTGAGATACTCTGACTTCTTCTCTGAGATACTCTGACTTCTTTCGTAATATACTCTGACTTCTTTCGTAAGATACTCTGACTTCTTCCCTGAGATACTCTGACTTCTTCCCTGAGATACTCTGACTTATTCCGTGAGCAACTATGACTATTTCCGATAGATACTTTGACTTCTTCCGATAGATACTTTGACTTCTACCGTGAGATACTCTGACTTATTCCGTGAGATACTCTGATTTCTTCCGTGAGATACTCTGACTTATTCCGATAGATACTCTGACTTATTCCCTGAGATACTTTTGACTTCTTCAGTGAGACTTTATTAACAAGACAAAGCCAAAAAAAGCAGACGGCAATCTTATAGAGCCAATCAGTAGCAACCAAAGTAAACTATACTGTTTCTTATATTAATTTAAATTAATTTAATTAGTCTAATTTCATAAGAAGGTAGCTCTCCCTCCCCAAACTCGACAAGTGATAATGTGTTCTCTTCAAATGTGTAATTTTTCCGATCTAATGTAATGATTTGGACATGAAACATCTGTATATGATAGTCAATACATAAATACAATGATTTAACTTTCTACTTTCCAAACAAAAATGTTTAATGAAACTAATCCAGCGTAATTAGCTATACTAAAAATGTGTTCAATGTCAAAGTTAAAATCTATTTATCTTCATTTTAAATAAAGTGACTCATCGAAAAGAGGAACTATTGTTCAACAGCCTTATCCTTTTTTCTACAATGCTTATTACAACTCATTCTGACACTCTCTATCTGTCTGTCTGGTGAAAGGTTGGACTATGTTCTCCCGTTTCCCTTGCTTCTATTTTGGAACTCTGCGCAGCTTTCTGGTTGACTATATGGGCGGTGGCGAGTTCGATATGTTGTTACTTCTTGCACATCAAAAGTACATACAAGAGCCAGACAGGAAGCCAGTTCATGCCAGTACGAGGTTGTCAAGTTCCTTGGTAATAAGCTCACTTGATCCGGCTAGACGCATTAAAATGACTTCTGGTGGTAGCCGTAATCTAGCCACTTTGCTGGGGAGGTGTTGCATGTTTTTTTTCTTTTAGTGTCTCTCATTTAGTCGGTTAGTTTGGCGATAAAAAAAAACAACTAAAGATGGTTCCATTCTCTAAGTAGATGTAGTCATCGATTGCTTTAGTTTTAGCACCTCTCTTGTAACGTTGAAGTGAATGAAGGAATCTCAACATTTTGAGACTTGGTTTTGTTATGACCTTATTTGAATTTGTACAAACTTTCAACATTTTGAGACTTGGTTTTGTTATGACCTTATTTGAATTTGTACAAACGTTCAACATTTTAAGCTGGTAGCTAGCGCTAGAAAAAAAATATCAAATAATAACAACTTTTAAAAAAAATAATTTAAGATGAAAAAGAAATATCCTTTCTTGAATGCCATTCTACTAAAACACCCAACATTTAACCAGGAATTGAATGTCATTCTACTAAAACACCCAACATTTAACCAGGAATTGAATGTCATTCTACTAAAACACCCAACATTTAACCAGGAATTGAATGACATTCTTCCAAAACACCCAACATTTAACCACAAATTGAATGCCATTCTTCTAAAACACCCAACATTTAACCACAAATAGAATGCCATTCTTCTAAAACACCCAACATTTAACCACGAATTAAATGCCATTCTTCTAAAACACCCAACATTTAACCAGGAATTGAATGCCATTCTTCTAAAACATCCAACATTTAACCAGGAATTGAATGCCATTCTACTAAAACACCCAACATTTAACCACGAATTCAATGTCGTTTTTCTAAAACACCCAACATTTAACCACGAATTGAATGCCATTCTTCTAAAACATCCAACATTTAACCACGAATTGAATGTCATTCTACTAAAACACCCAATGTGTAACCACGAAAACATTTAACTTTTAACCAAAAGACTATATTAAATTATATTAAATACATGTTCATGCATATTTTTACAAAGCTTATATCTACTTACTCTGTCTGCCTGTGCGTCTGTCTGTCTGTCTGTCTAGTAAAAGTTTTTACACGTTATTTCTCCCACACCCAATCTTCGCTTAAGTTGAATTTCCCACAATTGGTTCTTGTACCTGACAAAACAAGAATCAATAAAACAATTAACCAATTAGTCATTAATTATTCGTAATTAATTATTTTGTTCCGAATTAAACAAAGGAAATAAATTGCACTTGAAAATGTGGTGGTATTATTTCAATAAGTCACCTTCAGCTCTCGAGTTTGAATTCAAGGCGTACAACTTTTTATGCATCTTCCCCCCCCCCCCCCCTTTTCTTTTTCACTTTTCCCAACTGGTATAGACAAAGGATCAAAGCCCACTGATTAAGCTAAAAGCATGAAATAGCACTCAACCAAAAAAAAATTTATAAAATATTTCTGATTGCACAGATTTATTATAAAAAAGCGTATATCAACTCACTTTGTCTGTCTGTGTGGTTAAAAGTTTTAATATGTTTATTCTCCTACTTCCCATTCTCAAATCAAGTTGAAATTTTGCATACACTTCATAGTCGATGATAATACACGATTCATTCTAAAAATTAACCAATTAGTTAAATCATTTTGTGAGGCGCGGTGGCTGAGCGGTAATGGGTTGGGGGAGTCCCAGGTACGAATCCTGGTGAAGACTGGGATTTTTTATTTCGGGACCTTTGTGCGCCTCTGAGTTAACCCAGCTCTAATGGGTACCAGACATTAGTTGTGCTGGCCATATGACACCTTCGTTAACCATAGGCCACAGAAACAAATGATCTTTACATCATCTGCCCTATACACCACAAGGTCTGAAAGGGGAACCTTACTGTACTTTAAATCATATATTACTAATTAATTAATTGTTTTATATAAAGGGGGCTAAATCCTGTAATTTTTAAATAAACTGCAGTAATTAGCGGTTATTTCCCTTAAATACGCTTTTTTTTTTTTTTTTTAAGTTTTCTTTTCTCTTATGCTTGTTTTTATTCTTGATCTATTACAATTTAATGACATGTCTACTCCAGACTAATTGATACAATTACATTCATTATACATTTTTTTAAAAATTATTTTAAAAATGTTTTTCTTGTTATCTGATAATAAAGCAATAATTGAGATATGCAAATGTACATTAAGTGAAAAAAGTTCCCCATTCAGACATTGTGGTTGTCACAGCCTGGTTATCGTTACAGGTCTGGCCAGTCTTGAGCTGGTCTGCCTTTGTGTGTTGTAGCTACCTTTTCTGGTACCACTATAAAGTTCTTTGCCTTACTAACTAAATACCTTCTCACGCGCACTATATTTTCTGGTGCGCAAGAACACTATCATGCTGAACTCTACGACCACAACATTTAGAATCATAAATAGACGCAGGGTCAGCAGACATGGTTTTATTACATGTAAAATAATTCATAAAAGATATTGGCAAGTCCAGCCATCAAGAAATATACACAAAACATAGTACATTAGAATCCAATGGAATACACATGCTCCTTGCTCCCAGGAGTCAAAAAATCAACCTTAATATCTATACATTACTACACTGGACAAGATATCCATAATATTCCTCTCTCTACGAGAGCCCAAGATCAACTGAGGTGTCCACCTCGTGGTCAGTCCCCGACCAGGAAAAATCTCGTGCCAACTGCACGGAATAGTTCAGTGACTACTAGTCACCAAATATTACAGGGGTTCTAAAACTGATATATGACAGTGGTCAATAGGGCAGATGATGTAAAGGTCATCTGATATTATATAAATGTACATTGAAGAATTAAAACTTTTGTTTTTAGATGATCAATCAGAAACTGATTTTTGGTGATAAGTTTTTGGTATGTTTAAGGCTATGACTTCTACTACCGACTCTCGGCTGGCACTGTCAGAAATAAAAGTAGTGCAAATGATGAGGAACCTTCACGTATATTTCGTTATCTTCTGGCCTTTGTAACGTTGTCAGGCCATCAGATCAAATTAATTAATGCTCACATGTAACACAGCAAATATAAATTTAAAAGAAATGAAAAAAAAAGGTAATAAATATTCATTAATCCAAATATTACAGATTACATTTAGCTCAGCAAATGAATGAAGATGTGTAAAGTAACCTCGATATATATAAATCACTACAAATCACGTGATCTCTGAAACTGAAAGGTATGAAGGTTATTTAACGAGCACTGCCAAATGTACAACTATTGAAATAGTCAAAGAATGTATAGACCAAATCAAAGCCCATTGCCTGACTTTGGGTCTTTGTATGGTGGTTGCTGTGTGTGCGGGCTGAAAGTTGTTTCCTTTCTTAGCTTTTCATCTTTGGGCGTTGATTTGTTACATCTAGGAGACACGCACTTTGCTTTCACTTTGTCTGCTCTGTCGGCGAATGGATTTCCATTTCTTTGTTGGTTTTTTTTTTGGTTTTCTTTAGGTCACAAAAATGAGTCTATCATTTTCTAACCGGAAACGTTCTTACTTTTTGAGAGAGCTCATCTGTAAATTTAAAAAAAAAAAAAGCTTATATCACCTCAATATCTCACTCTGTTTGGTAAAAAGTTTGTACACGTTATTTCTCCCACACCAATTAATCATTTAGTTTGATAACCGTAAAGGAAATTAATTCTTCAGTATTTACATATATAGCTAAACATGTAGGGTTTGGTCTCTTAAATAATTGCACACATTACTTCTCCCACATCCATTCTTTGATCCATGTTAAAACTTTACACAATTACTCATTTTAATTAACAAAACATTAATCAATTAAGAAAATGAACCAATTAGCGAATTAATTATTAGTAATTTAATTATTTTATATTATATCGAATAAGGGAAATAACTTCTGCATTATTGAGCAATAAAGCTGTAAGTGCGGAGTTGTTCCCTTAGATAAGCCTTGTTTTTTTTTTTTTTAAAGGATTTTTTTTTAGATTTTGCTTGTTACCTTATTCTTTTTGCCTCTCCAAATCACTTTTCTTTCTGTCCATCCTTGTCCTCTTTCTCTCTCACACACACACACTGATATCGGTAGCAGAACTGTTAAAGTTTGTAAACATTTTATATACAAACAAAATTACACTGATTTTTGGGTCTTTCTGAATCAAATATTAAAAGCGTCCCTATAAAAATGAAAAAAAAAATCAGACACTTTTACATACAACATCCAAGTATACAACATCAAAACAACATTCAAACAATTAGCAACCTAGCATACAATATTCGAGGTTGCAATATCAAGATGCAACCTCCTAGTAAACAACACCGGTGTGGCTTTTTTTCAACCATACGATATCCAAGTGAACATCATACAATAGATATAGCATCCAAGTAAAAACATCCAACCTTGCATACATCACATACATCAGTGTAACATTCAAAATCTTCTGTAAACAAAAAATATTTTCTTAACAGCATTAAGACATGAGGCATTCTCACATTCATCTAAGCATACACATTATAAATATTCAAAAGCGAATCAATGAATTGTCTACATTTTCTGGTTTCTATTATTTGCATGATCGATAATATGATTCAATAGTTGTCTACACCAAAAAAACAAAAAAAACAATGGACAACCTAATGACCATAAAGTATCAACGATTTCTGAGCAACTTTAAGCGTTGTGAAAATATTTAACTTACTGTTATGTCTTTTGTGTTTTTGCCAATCTCGTCTGCTACTGATGAAATAAAATAATGAACAATGGAAACGATGATGGACTATAAACAACTTCTGGACAATGCTGACTGCCTGACAGTGTTGTACAGTCTGGAAGCAGGTCCGTTAACAGGTTTCTCTTGTGTGGTATTGTCCTTGATTCAGATTTGAACTGAACAAAGTGTATAAATAAATAAATAGATAAATAACTAACTACATGAACATAGGGAACAAAAATGAGTGTATTATTGAACTAACAAGCTCTGTCCTTAATTATCAGTAATTACAAAGCGTATCTGGGAAATATGAGATGTACTACCTACAGCCTCGAAACCAGACGTTTTGCTTGGGTGTTGCATCACCCTGAGAGACAGCACGTGGTGTGGGCATGAATGTGACTCCATTGGGTTTGTTTATTTGGGTCAACCGTGCTTTTTGCGGGGGTGAGGAAGCTCAAGTTTCTGGGAATTTCCCCAGCTCCTCATTGGTGAGCGGGGAATTTGATGGAAGACAAAGTGACTCCGTTTTGTCGACAGAACTCATCCACACTTCACATCCGGAACGAATGGGTGAAATTCTGTAGAATGTTTTTAGCAGAGCCAGACAGTTGCATTATCTTTTTTTACTTACTTTTTGGTTGTTAAGACTTTTTTTTAGAGCTCGGGGTGAAAAAAAAGCTTTTTTCTTAACCTAAATACATATCTTTGAGAAGGTTTTGATTGAAGTCTACCAACAATCAGCTACTTATAAGACTAGCTAGTGCATGGCATCAAAACTGTATTTCCATTTTGTTAGTTTAATTCTTTCTCTCGGTCATTTTTTCTACGTTCCTACGGAACTCTTCATTTTGATCATTAGTATTTTTCTACCCTGCTATGATTAAGCTTGAATAACATTTTCGTTTGTTATTAGAAAGTGTTTTATTTGGTTTAGAGTTAAAGGGGAATGAATGCTCTTTTTATTTAACACGAAGTAACGTTTATAAAATCAAACATTAATTTAATTTAATTCAAGAATGAGAGCCGTAGCATCGCCAATGAGAAAGAAAGAGAAAGAGTTAAGAACTTGAATTATGTTTTTGTTTTGGTGTACGCTACTACAAATACAATATATATTTTGGATATAAAAATGTAGTGGAGCTAAACAATAGAGAGAGGAAACTAACATTTGAAAAGGCAATACAAAGATTTAATTGTTGTTCCAGAGTATTTTAGTTGTTATAGAAGATGGTCATTGGACTTTCATCTCTTTGGCTTTTAAATGAAATTTTTTTTATAACCTGTCTTCAAAAAACAATCTTCCATATTATTTCATTATATTGACCAGATCTAGTCGTGATATATTTTGTGATATTTACGAACCACACAAAAACTTTTTTTCCCGCGTAAAAGAAATGTCAGTTCACGTTGATCTCTTGGTACAGGAAGAGGGAAAAGCGGGGAGGGGGGGGGGGAGACATTATCGTCTGCACAGGTAGACAGTCTTAAGTTGCTTGTTTTTCTTTTTTTTTTCTCACTCACTTGTAGACAAGTTGTCTGTCTGACCCAACAGTAGCTCAATACTGCGCCCCCCTTTCTCTGTTTCTCAATTATCCGACCTCTTGCCTCTGCTCACCCTTGACGATGTAGATTTGACTACAACTCACGTGTGTGGTAGACTCATTCCAGACTGGCTGACTGCCAGATCAAATAACTCGTTTACTGGGTCAGACCGGTAGGTTGTGGTCGTACGACCCAGTAGATCGTTTGAGTAAAGACTGACTTGGGAGGGGCTCTCCCCACCTGCTGTAAAACACACACACACACACAGAGTAAATAATAATAAACATGTCCAGTAAAAAGAATAGACTTCAAGAAATGGACATTTGTTGGTAACTATACGCAACATACTTACTCCAATTATATCTACGAAAGAGAAAAGAAAAAAAAAGTTTGATCCCAAGTCAAATATTTATTACAAAGCTTATATCAAGTCACTCTGTCTGTCTGTCTGTCTCGTAAAAAGTTTTTACATGTTATTTCTCCCAAATCCATTCTTGAATCAACTTTGCACAATTATTCATCGGCTTAGACAAGGTATGAATAAAAAAAAAAGTAACCAATTAGTCAACTTTTTACTTGTTATTATTTTTTTTATATCATCAAGAGAAATTAATCATTCAGTATTCACAGATACGGCTGTATATGTAGGGTTTCATCCCCTTAGATAATTTAACACCTTATTTCTCCTATATCCATTATCGGTTCAAGTTGAAACTTTAAACAATTATTTGTTGTAGGCCTACCTAACAAAACGAATACACTAATGGCTAGGTTAGGGTTAGGGGTTTTAGTGTGCTCGGTCTTCGGCCATGTATTCTTGTCCATACCCCGGAGTATCTGACACATTGGAAATAGTAAGGCTTTATATAGACATTGACTTTTACCTCTCCAGACAGAGCAGTTTGTTCAAGCAGGATCACACGCCTTGAGTTCGAAGAGCCTTTGGTTGAACTCTTTTGACAATCTCACGGATCCGTTGAGAAAAGAGGAAGAAAAAGGAGATATCTGTCTAAATGTGATCGTGACAACTTTTCAAATGCATTTTTAAACAAGGTTACAAAGACAAACTCAAAATCGGCCCCCAGAAGTGGTCCACCCAGGCAGGTAAATAGGAAGGTTTCTATATCTTCAAAAAAAGAATATCAGAATGAAATTCTATCAAAGACAAATGATAGAGAATAATGGAGAAAGAAGATTGACAGATCTTGTGGTCCAGCAGACCAAAGGGTAGGTGAAAGTGAATGTGAAGTTAAAACTGTGAACCTGGCCTAACTGATGTCTCATAATTATAATGAATATCTAATTGATCTAATTGTTTTGTAAAGGGTCAATCTATTCAAATCCTAAAAAAAAAAACAAACTTTTTTTAAAATTTCCTTAAGTTAAGAGTTCTATTTGTACAGTGTATTACGGCAGTTCACGCGTTAATATGAAAAACTTTTTATTAATTGTTTTAAATTATGTCCAACTTATATGCATAATAAATAGATTTTTTTGTCTTTAAATCTGGTAGTTAGTATGATAGCTCTGCATACGTACACCCCTACAAAAGAGCCTTGTTTGTTACTATTAATAGTGAATAGTTGTAAAAGGGGTGTATTTTTATGAAAAAATAATAAAACAGGAAATTTGAAAGCTCATAACATTTCTTATATTATTGTCTGCTGAGTCTGCTCTATCCCCAGATTCAGTTAATGGGTAGAAATATGCTCTGCATTGATATGCAATAAACCGACATTTGATCTTGGAAAAAGTAATTTTTAAATTTTAAAACAAGAAAAACATGACAAATACTTTTTTTCTAAAAAAAAAGATATCACCTTTACAGAGCTTATAGAGACTTTATTTTTTTTTATTCATAACTAATGAACTAATGAATAATTTTTAGAAGATGGAACATTTTTTACCCCGCGGTCAAACTAGAGTTTTTCAAGTGTGGCCAACGATCTAGTATTTTTTTTCACAACGATATTCAGCAGCTGTCAAATTTCGAGGAAACTCTTTAGAGCCGTTTTCGAGAATCAGATTCCACCTAGGGTTTTTTTCCGCTCAAGAATAGAGGTATTGTAATAATATTCATCCTTTATGTTCGAATAATGGGATATACTAAACTAAACAATCATATCTTTTTCGACATTGAAAAATAATAAAAATTCACCACTATGGGGATCCAACCCTACTAAGTTCGAAGTCATAGCTTGAAATGAATACTTCAATTTATTCACATCAGTTTTTGACTTTTGGTCTTTGGACTCTAAAGAAAGTGTGAAGTAATAGGAGAAATTTCATTGGAACACTAGAGAGAGATAGAGAGAGAGATAGAGAGAGATAGAGAGATAGAGAGATAGAGAGAGAGAGAGAGAGATAGAGAGAGAGATAGAGAGAGATAGAGAGAGATAGAGAGATAGAGAGATAGAGAGATAAAGAGATAGAGAGAGATAGAGAGAGATAGAGAGAGATAGAGAGAGAGATAGAGAGAGATAGAGAGATAGAGAGAGATAGAGAGAGATAGAGAGAGAGAGAGAGAGAGAGAGAGAGAGATAAAGAGAGATAGAGAGAGATAGAGAGATAGAGAGATAGAGAGATAGAGAGATAGATAGATAGATAGATAGATAGATAGATAGATAGATAGATAGATAGATAGATAGATAGACAGACAGATAGAGAGAGAGAAACAGACACACACATGTACACACACATGCAGAGACATCTTGACACACGCACACATAAACAGATTTTGAATAAAATTGTACTAAGCTTAATCAATGTGAATATATTTTAGGATAATTTGTCTAACTCTTGCACACATATTTATTACCATCTTTTTTAAAGCATCTTTTTGTATTATTAAAACAAAATTTCGACGTCACCTTGCACTGCTCTGTCTTCAATGAAAAGTTATTTCTGCTTTGGAGGCCAGATTTTTAGAGCACTTGACTGATGGATGCGACTTGGTGCCGGTTTTGATAAGGTGATTATTTCTGTTGTTAGTAAGCCTATCATGAAAGGTGGTGTATTCTACAAGCCAGCAGCATAAAACTCTTCTGCTAGATAATTGCTTAGAGTGCATATCACAAAACTACTCTCCAGAAAAGTTCGGTTTCATAAAGCTAGCCAAATATATGGCACATTTTTTTTTTTTTCTGTTTATTTTGCTAACAACATAAACCTTTTGTAAGGCGGTCGTATAAATTTCTGGACATTATAAAATTATGTGTAGTTGTCAGGGGCGGACTGGCTATATGGGCATTCGGGAAAATGCCCGGTGGGCCGGTACCCAAATGGACAACCAAAAGGGCCTCATGAATGCCACAATAGAACGCATTAAATTGTTAAACGTTTTATATTATCCTCTTGTAAAAGGGGCCCTCCGAGCGTAGCGTTTAAAAAAAAATAAATCTTGATCAAACTTTACAGTGTAATGCTAATTTGATCTAACACTTTTTCCAAAATATGTAATAGTCTACATCCGTAGACAGTGCTGCTAGTAGGCTTCATTCTTTTTAGGGCCCACATTTTTAGCGATTAAAAAGCAACATAAGACCTACTATATTTCTTCAAAAGATACAGAGTTGTATGCATGCGTTCAGTTATCGATACGTTATCTAACTAAACAGAATGATTTTGAGGACAGCTAGACCTAGAAATGGATGTCCATCATATGATATACAATTTAAAGGCCGGATTGTATAGAAATGCCCGGGCCTATGTTAACACACAGTCCGCCCCTGGTAGTTGTTTATATTGCTGAACACAAAAAAAACAACACTTTCGTTAAATGTGATCACAGTAGTCGTTTATATGTTGACCACACAAAATACTCTTTAAGGATGGCAATCCGTATTGATAATCTAATGATATCGCTTCCAAATGTACCATCATGCAAACAGTACAGCAAGCCTCTTTGTTCATCAAAACACACTGAATCCTTATAAGTTAATCATTATCTTCATCCAACTTTACTTTCTTTTTTACCCTGTTATTTTGTGCAAACGTTTTATAGCCCGAACTCGACATGAAAAACGTCATTGGTGATAGATATATAACAAGATAAACACTTTTAAAAAATATATTTTATTAAGCAAGCTTATATCAAGTGTAATTGAATCAATTAATCTGGAACAGTCATGTAATTATATATGCTATCCATCTAGACAATAAATCTATGCGATTAGTATTTTTTTATCAATTGTTTTTGTTTAGTTTTTAGCTTTCTCCATGCGCTATGAGCCTATCACTTGTCTAGACCAGTTGAGATAGGAGGAGGGGAGAAGGGGGTGTCTTGTAAATGTTTACGTGATCGTTTTATTAAAATACATTAAAAAATTCACTAAGGGCACATAAATATGTCATTTTTGTTTTCGCAGCTGTAATTTTCCAACTTATCTACAGACAATGTCCAGACTTAATCAAGCAGCAGTTCTGGTTTGAAGTATTCATTTAGTATCTTTCTAGTCCATCAGCAAGTAGCCCACTAGCCAAGTAGCCCACTAGCCAAGTAGCCCACTAGCCAAGTAGCCCACTAGCCAAGTAGCCCACTAGCCAAGTAGCCCACTAGCCAAGTAGCCCACTAGCCAAGTAGCTATAGCTTACTAAGTTAATAGCTACTTTTTCTTGTAGAAAACCTACCAGGTAGCTATCTAGCCATGTAGCTCTTTCGATGTGTAGCTCACTAGTCTTGAAGTTCACGCTAATGACCACTAACCAAAAGACCACTTAACTTCGAGTATCTTTTTAGTTGGCTACCCTACCTGCCATGTAACCAGCTCCTCATAAACTGAGTTGAATCATAAAAACTTAATCGCAAGAACCTTTTTTTTTTGTATGCATGCGGCTTTAATTTTTCAGATCAAAAGATCAACCTACATGAAATGGATTAAGGAAATAAGATAGATTAAAAAAAAAGATTCAAAATAAAACAAACCGTACATGTTAGTACTTATATGTACATTGTCATGGCCGTGGATAGACTATTCACAAACAGTTGATAACATCATTCTCTATTGCTGATTAGTTACTTTGTGAACCATTACTAATAACACATTGAAACAAGTGATTAGAATGCACACAAATACTATTCTAATTAGCTACACAACACCGGATATTACATTTCTAGTGATTTCTTAGCGACCAAATCAAAGACTATCTTCTTAGGTATAACACAATAATGTGTAAATGTACAAATGCGTAATGTACGAATGCATATGATACATTATTCTTAACGAATATAGGTAAAGTAAAGCAGAAAGTTCCCCTTCAGACCTTGTGGTCTATAGGGCAGATGATGGGTAGGTCATCTATTTCTGCGGCCTACGGTTTACGAGGGTTCATATGGCCAGCACAACGACCAACCGCCTTTACTTTCCCCAACTAACGTCAGGTACCCATTAGAGCAGGGTGGACTCAGAGGCGCCTAAAGATCCCGAAATTAAAAATCCCAGTCGAACCCGGGAACACGGTTCAGAAGCCAAGCGTTTTACCACTCAGCCGCTGCGCCTCCTTAACCTATGTAAAAAAAAATAGTATTTATCAACGCTATAAAATAAATTAATTTTAGTCAAAGTGCATGGGCGTAGCCAGGATTTTTTTCCGGGGGGGGGGGGTTTTGGGGGGATTTTTTTTTATCTCCCCCCCCCCCAGAAAAAAATTATATATATTTTTTTTTTTTGTATGGATGGATGTGTGGGTGTGTGTACATAATTAATCTTTATTACATTCTGACCCTTCATTCTTTTGGAAGACGTCTATTGTGCCCAAAAATAGGTTTTCCCTGGAGGTAGTGAAAAAATTGTAGACTCCTCGCCCTTGCCAGCAAAGGGTCTGGGGAGCGCCGAGAGCTCCCCAAGCGAGGGTCGGAGCCCCGCCGCTAAGCACTTTTTCTGGTATTGAAAGCCAACTAAATGCATATTCTGAGGTACCTACAGTGCATTATTTTGCTATTAAAAAGTTTTATTTCAAAAACTTAATGTGCTATTCTTACTGACTTAGACCCTCCCGCTGGCAAGCTGTTTCCACAAAAATCTGTCACTGGCAATGTCCGAAGCCTCTTACCAACTGCTCTGAGTACCTCCATGAAAGTGTGGCGCCAAGTTGTACTAGCATGTCATCGCAACTCTTATTATGCGTAATTCATTTTGTCGGATAACATGTCCCGCAAACCTCATGCGACGCTCTGTCACAACCTTACTAAGGGGTCGACTCCCATTTCGGCATCGGATTTCCTTGAATTAGACCCGACTCCTAAAATCCGTCTTAGCCATATTTGTAGAGCAACATTTAGTGTTTTTCAATTTCATTGCACTTTATTAATGGAGCCCAGCCACTTGTAGACATGTGTAACTTCTCTTGACTACGATTTTGGAATTAGGTGACTATTTTGCTTTATATGTTATATCGAAAAGGGAAGTTATATCGTCAAAATCATCTGTTGGGGGGGGGGGGAAAGGTTTGAAAAATTAAAATATTTAGGGAGTTGTTGTTTTTTTAAAATTAAAAACACATTTAGCTACGGTCATAGAATTTGGTGACTGTAGTTTGCTTTAGAAATAATATTGAAGAGAAGGGCCTCTGTAGGGGGGATTTTAAACTCAAAACTATCTTGAGGGGTTTTAAACTTTTAAAAAAGACATCTGGAGGAGGGATTGAAACCAAAATAAAACGCTACCATCATCACTCTCAAAGAATTTTACTGTGTATTTGCTTTTTTTTTTAATATTGAAGAGGTATTGTTTAGCACCAAACCCCTCTGAAGAGAAATTTAACAGTAGTGTTGGCTTGAAACTCAAAACCCCTTTTGGCTACGCTCATACAATTTTTAGTGTGTAATTTGCTTTTGTATATTGAAGAGGGGCTGATCGTAAATTTTGGAGAGATGTTTAAAATCAAAATCTTCCTTAGATGTGCTCTTGGAATTTTGGGATTATCGTTTGCATTTTATTTTTGTTTTATAGAAGAGGGGGATTTAAATGCAAAACCCTTTGTGGGGGTTTCAAACTCAAAACCCCCTGGTAGCGGTTTTCAAACTCAAAACCCCTGGTAGGGGATTTTAAACTCAAAACCCCTGGTAGAGGGTTTTAAACTTAAAACCCTCTGGTAGGGGTTTTAAACTCAAAATCCCCTGGTAGGGGGTTTTAAACTCAAAACCCCTGGTAGGGGGTTTTAAACTCAAAACCCCTGGTAGGGGGTTTTAAACTCAAAACCCCCTGGTATTGGGTTTCAAACTCAAAACCCCTTGATAGGGGTTTCAAACTCAAAACCCCTCTAACCCCCCCCCATACGTACATACATAACATACATACATACATACATACATACATATACATACATACATACATACATACATACATACATAAGATACATACATACATACATACATAACATACATACATACATATGCATACATACATACATACATAACATACACATGCATACATAAATACATACATACACATACATACATATGCATATACATACATACATATGCACATACATACATACGTATGCATACATACATACATACATACATAACATACATATACCTTACAATCTAGTTGACCATCCAACACCAAAGAACCAGTTTGAGAACCAGCTTGACAACCAGTTTAAGAACCAGTTCTCTGGAGGATAGGAAAAAAACACCTTCTAGACAACAAGGACTCCACACTTACAGCCGAATTCAAGGCCGTCTATTTCCAGAAGAGGCAACATCCAATGACGAACTTCCTGTTTATTCAGCATTAATTGGAAAACTAATGTTCGCCTTATCTTAAAGTCTAGCTTGTACGAGAGAAACAAAATGCATACTAAGATCTATATAAGAAAGTTGTAAAAATAAATGCATCCTAATAAAAGACCACCTCAGCTGTTCACATTTATCGTATCCTCATGTTTCTTAAGTGGCACTTTTGCTGTGAAGGTAAAGCGAGAAGAAGAGTTAGTGGTCTGTGAAAGGAGAGGTCTAGCTCAAAAAAAAGTATATGCTATCAGTTTGATTAGTGATGAAGAAAACAGATGTGGTTTTTCCGGCAATTACCGATTATCCAAGGGTGTGTGTCAACATCAATAGAGCGACCTCGGGCCCCGGATGAAAGAAAACTTCCGAAAATAATACTTGTTTTTCTGAATGTCTCCCACTAGTAGATATTTCGTTGCACATGGTTCCTGCTGGTTTGTTTTTCTGAATGTCTCCCACTAGTTGATATTTCGTTGCGCATGGTTCCTGCTGGTTTGTTTTTCTGAATGTCTCCCACTAGTAGATATTTCGTTGCGCATGGTTCCTGCTGGTTTGTTTTTCTGAATGTCTCCCACTAGTAGATATTTCGTTGCACATGGTTCCTGCTGGTTTGTTTTTCTGAATGTCTCCCACTAGTAGATATTTCGTTGCGCATGGTTCCTGCTGGTTTGTTTTTCTGAATGTCTCCCACTAGTAGATATTTCGTTGCACATGGTTCCTGCTGGTTTGTTTTTCTGAATGTCTCCCACTAGTAGATATTTCGTTGCGCATGGTTCCTGCTGGTTTGTTTTTCTGAATGTCTCCCACTAGTAGATATTTCGTTGCGCATGGTTCCTGCTGGTTTGTTTTTCTGAATGTCTCCCACTAGTAGATATTTCGTTGCGCATGGTTCCTGCTGGTTTGTTTTTCTGAATGTCTCCCACTAGTAGATATTTCGTTGCGCATGGTTCCTGCTGGTTTGTTTTTCTGAATGTCTCCCACTAGTAGATATTTCGTTGCGCATGGTTCCTGCTGGTTTGTTTTTCCCGTAGCCCTGTATTACTTTGTACGTAGATAACATTGTCTATGATTAGGAGCTTAAGAAAAAAAAAGTGGTAGGTATTATGGTTTTCATGGTTTCAGATAAGGTTTCTAAATGACACAGAGTTACATGTGTTGGATAAGTTATTTCACAAGTAATAGTGAGCATTTTCATTCAGAGTTAATCAGCATTTTTTAAAAATTAATTTATATTATTTTTCATTAAAGAAAATTAATAATTTTGTGGTATTTTAAATATGTTAAAGCTATATATTGGGGCTGTACTGGGGATATACTTAGACTTAAAAAGGCTTTATCGAAGCTATTTTTGAGGGTTTAATAAAGCTATACTGATTCTAAATTGGGGCTGAATCGAAACTATACTGAAGCTAAATTGAAACTATTCTTTCCAGATGGACGTGGGAGCTTTTTTACAAGCCCGTCCAGTGCAATAGGAATGCTCTCGCACCCTTTTGGCACACCCACAGGAGTCTTGTTTGCTACGGTACCCATTGGGCTTTATTGTCTCACTACATGACCGTTTCTAACCTGGCGCCACTGTGAGATTGAGGCAAAGTAACTTGTCCAAGTTTTTCTCACCAGTCTCTGGGCTATATTAAGCAATACAATCTACGAGATTTCAAGCATTTGACTGTGGAAAACTAAACAAAATTAGTCACCAAAGTCACAGAGGATGGGTTCCAGAGGGCTCAACGATTTTTGTATGCTGAGATGGTTCCATAACTCGGAAATTTATATGCTCTTCCATCCCTCCACGTCCACAAGACCAAAAAAGTTTGGCCTTCATTGAATTACCATTTGAGTAACAAAAAAATTCTCTAAAAAAATTTGTTTCTTTTTTTTTTTTTGACCGAGAAGAAAATTGTGAAGAGACGCTGCTTTAACTCTCTCTTCACTTCTCTGGTGTTTAATCACTTCATTATATGGAATGATTTACAGCTCACACTAGCAGTACATTAAACACACCAGACGAGCAGATATGATGCTATAACACAATACAAATAAAGATTTCGTAAAAATGTTAACTTTATGGTTTCATAACAAATTGACAAAAAAATATTTTTTATGCGCCATTCATAGGATGGTGTCTAATGGGAAATGATTTTCTTCAAACACAAATTTAACATCGTCTGCTGATATAGATGTCTGGGTTACCGGAACACGATGGTCCTCTTCGTTTTGTAGTTTTGACGTCATCATCTCGCTATCAGTTAGCTGCACGACATGACGTGTATTATACAGTCAACCTGTGGCTGCCTTCTGGAAACGAAAGAAAGTCAACATGACTTTTTCCCCCTCTCTAATGGGTACATTTACACTGTCTGACCTTAGCAGAGTGCACGGCGACTTGCAGAAGAGTGCAGCCAGTTGCAAAAATAAAAATAATGATGCTATATAGGTGAGTGACTGAGACATATGTATTAGCTAGGTGTGCATAGGGTTACAAAAAGGTTGCATTGAAGTCGACCTTACCTCGCATTGAAAAGTTTCCCATAGTTGACCTCCAGAAACGTAGCTAGAGAATGTGCGGGTGGTGCGAGACGCAAGGGGCATCTAGTATGTTTTTTTGTTTTTTTTAATTGAATAGAATCTGTTTATCAGCTTAAAATTAAATTGACCAGCTTTGTTGAAATCTCTCAAGGCAACGGATTTTACATGTCCACTTTCTTCTTAGGTACATGTTACATGTAGTTATTTCATTGTTTAATGCACTGGACGGGATTAACGAGTGTGTCATGTGGTCAGCACAATGACCAACCGCATTTACTTTTCTCTACTCCGTGAATTAAAAAAAAACAGGGACCTCTCAGTTCGGAAGCTAAGCGCTAAACCACTCGACCACCACGCCCCAACACATGGAACTTTTCACGACTTGGTCTGTGATCCAGCAAGTACACTTTTAAACAAAGGATTGTCAATTCAAGACTGTGCATTCAAACTGAAAGCATAAAAGGTTATTTAAAGACATGTTTAACTACTAGTCGGGAGAACATCAGTGAAACTAGTATTACCTTTGTCGAAATTGTGTGTTCAGAAGTCGGGATTAGCGAACAACCCCAAGAAAAAGTTGCCACGCGGTAATTGTTTATATTGATCATGAGAAGACGGAAAAACTATAATTCTATAAAATGTCTCGATACTTTTCTTAGCAAGAAAGCACGTAAGATTTATTTATAATATCTCTTGGTCTAATTGTTTTGTTTTTTTAATAGTAGCAATACTCTAACAATGACCATACGGTTTTCGGTTTTATTCCGGCTTTTCTTTTGGAGAACATCATGAGGAGCTTCCACACCTGGCATCATATACCCTAGCTACGCAATAAATGTGTTTACAGGCGTGTGTTTTAGGCAACTAATATGCATGTACTAATTTTAAAGAACGTGAAATGGCCATGGCAGTGTTTACCGTTAGCTTGCATTCTCTTCATGGGTATACAAATCAACAATTTGGAAACTGAGTGAAGGGGTAATCGGAAAAAGACTCGAACAATATTTTGAAATATAATAGCTACCTCATTGGCCACAGGGTGATAACCGATATAATTTTGCAAAATAGAATTATTTTAAAATTAAATGTATGTCTTTCTTTTTAAGTAGATTTCAGAATGAATTATTGCACTCGAACCAAATGAACTTTTTGTCTTAAGTAGAAGATAAAGTCCACGTGCCTTATACAATCATTAACTTGTCTGTTAATAGGAATGTGTGAGCTCACTGGAAAGACTTGTTGCAATACTGAAGCATTACAAGAAACAAATAGATTGAGAAATGATAGACCATCATCAGAGTCATAAAAGAGGAATGGATTTCAAAAATTATATTGTTTATTTTATTTTAAGTGCGATGTAAGGACAGGAAATGACGAATGGTCTCTCTCACTTATATTTATCTAATTAATGCTAGTAGGATTGGTTTTGTTTTTTGTTTAGTGGAAGTGGACATGACGTAAGGCAAGTTTAAAAAGTTCACTTGGGGGAAAAGAAATAATATACAGCAGGCATGTCAAACACGGCGTTCGGGGGCCGTATGCGGCCCGCGACCACTTTGCATGCGGCCCACTTGGCCACCTCAAAAATTATCAAAATAATGTTAGACTATTACGCTTGAAAATAAAAGAAACAAGCTACTTGAACTGAACAAATTATTTGTTAAACTGAACAACGAGAATGAGTCTGCAGTGAAAGCAAGCTACATTTTGTCAAACTTAATTGCAAGCCATAGCAAATCATTTAGTGAATGTGATTTTATGAAGGAGTGTGTACTGCATGAAGAAAATGTATTGTTTCTGAACAGGAAAGGTGAACCTGTTGAACATTTCCAAACTGACGAATGGATTCAGGATTTCGCATTTACAGTTGATCGTATTGGTCATCTGCAAGACTTGAATTTGAAACTTCAAAGTAAAGACAAAATTGTCACAACTGTGTGTGATCATGGGAAATGCTTTCAAGCAAAATTACGACTGTGGATAAATCAAATATGAATAGAAAATCTTGTTCACTTCTTAACGTGTCAGGAACTAAAAAGATTAAATACGGCTACAACATTTGGTAAATATGTCCTACACCAGGAATCTTTAGTATATTCTTTCAAGTGCCGTTTTCGTGACTTCGTTTCATACGAGTAAGAATTTTGTTGTTTGTATCTCCATTTTCATTTGCTTCTGAAAATGCTGCTATAATGTGCAACTAGAGCTGATAGAAAAGCAATCTGAATCTTGGTTGAAAGCGAAGTATATAGAAGTGGCTGTACCAAAATTTTACAGTTATTTACCTGTAAGGAACATTGAATTGCGGAAATTTGCAGCCCGAATTCTGGCATTGTTTAGAAGCACTGATCTCTGTGAGCAGTTCTTTTCCAAAATGAAAGCTACAAAAAACACCTCTACGTTCGAGATTATCTGATCAAAATTTGTCATCAGTGATGAAAGTGTCAGTGGCAAATAAGCTTCAACCAGACATGTATAAACTTGTATCCCAGAAAGAATGTCAAGCATCAGGGCAAAGAAAATAATGCGTAATCATAGTAATTTATAACTACCAAATAGTACTACAAATTTAGCTAACTATGGGAATGGTATGCCATTAAATAATGTATTCTATTGTATTGTTTCTAATTTACATAAAACTAGTAGGTTGTTTTGCAACTGATTTTTGGCTGCGGCCCCTCAGGTCATCGTAAGTTTTTTATGTGGCCCATACACCTTAATGAGTTTGACATGCCTGATAAACAGGAAATCATATTTTTGTGATATTTTTTTAAAATCTATACTATAAAGCAGAAATTAAGGCGTATGTATGTATGTATGTTACGCATTGAAATCAGAACTGTTTGACCAATCTTGTTAAAACTTGGCAAAAATGTTCCTTGGGTACTAACTGGAACCGTGATGTATGTATAGTAGCCCTAAAATAAACTTAAGACCCTTAACCAAAAAAAAAGTTTCCCAACTATTTCAGGGATGTAGGCCATGTTTACCATGTTTACAAGAGAGGAGATCGAATAGATCTAGATCTAATTTTAAGAACTACACTTTGCACAGATGGTTTTTTACTTTGACACATGAAAATACAAAATATATTCTATTGATTTCATTATTTAATAAAATTAAACTTCAAATTTGTGTTTCAAAAGCATTTTTACATAAATTATTTCATTATATCTGCTAATTTAGAAGTTCTGACGTACTTTAGAATCCCATTTATTTAACAAATCGAGTAAATCCGTTTTACTTGTACTTTATATTTCATTCATCTCGCGCTACTTTTGTTTTTAATAGAGATGGATATATATATATATATATATATATATATATATATATATATATATATCTGTTTAACGGGTAAATCCATTTTCGCAAAACTACTTTTATTTTCGTGGCGAAAGAGAAAAACTTAAAAGGAACATTATCTTAGTTTGACATATATATAAATCCAATCCACTAGATTAGTAATACAAAAGCTAAGGCCCGCAGGACGCGGGTCATGTTTGGCTAGTGCTTTACATGTGACTGCGGCCTTTTGGGGAAATACCGAAAATAAAATACAAATTTTTGTAGAAAGGTTTTGGTTTTTCGAGAATAGCGGTCAAAAAAGTTCATAGTGAGCATTTAGGGGTAAAAAGAACCTGCATATGAAATTTCCTGCGGATAAGAACGACTGTTGATGAGATCTCGTGATCAATCAGTGAGAGGAATATTTGGTAAATATATTGTATAATTGTTTCGTACGCAGAAGTAGATTTCAACTTTCATTCAATCAAATGTGTGTTTTATATGAAATTATTTACACGATTACAATATGACTTCCTATAAGCTGTCTGGACAAGCAAGGCAACTCATACTCAGAAACTGGCAACGACAATTACATTTCGGCTTAAAAATAAATATTAATTAATAATTAGATTATCTTTGAAAGAACAATTGTCATTTAGATCTAAGTCTCTCTCACAACATAGGTAATTTTTTTTGTTTACTTTTTACTGGCTTGTTGAGAAGGTAACAATATTCGCCCCTATGTCTAATTCTTGTGTTGTTATGCACACATTTTTATGGTCTGTCGTTCGGTTGTCTCGATGGTTTTGGGTTCATACCCACCCCCCTGACATCCCCCGTAGTCCTGCGGGATGTTTGGACTAGGAAGTAGAGTATCTTCAAGACTGAAGGAACATCCGAAACATGCCCAACCTTTTACAAATAAATATCCAATAGACGATTTGAAGAAACAACAGCAAGAATAGAATGATGTATCCAGCCATCCAGGACAATAAACAATAAATCAAGATACTCTTGCCAAGACTCATCGTGAGCTTTGCAAAGCTTCTATCAACAAGATATTAGCACGTTACTTCTCCAAAACCCATTCTCGATCAAGTTGAAACTATACACAATTATTCGTTGCATCTTACAAAAGATGAATCAATTAAATGAAAAAAAAATCCTATTTGTCAATTCTGTAGTGGTACTTAATTATTTGACTTCATACTAAAAAGGGAAATAAATCCTATAGTAATGTGAGAGATGGTTATGAATGTGGAATTGTTCCTCTTAGCTTAGGTTTGTTTTTAAGTATTCTTTATATGTTTGCTTTTTTACCACATTTAAGTTAAACCGTTTGGGGGTGGGGGGGGGGGGGGCGGGAGACAGAGAACCATCGGTTACTTTTCACTGTTTCTCAATCAATTTGCCTCTTACATATTTAGCAAAGTAAAATTAAAGCTCCTAGTTTGATTTATTGCATTTCAAAAACTTTATTAGTCTTCAAATACCAAGCTGAATAGTAGCACGTTTTAAGTGTATTCCAATTAGAAAATCAACAAAAATAGAAATATTGAGTGACAATCTTTTGTCATGAAAGACAAGATGAATGATCATCATTAACCGAAATGTCGAGCGTAGTCCAAGAAACAGATGACTCAATGATGGACGTTCAGATACTTGATTTGAACAAATATATTCTGAACATTTTCACTTCATGAACTCTTTTAATTTTGTTTATTTTATGCATCTTTTCATCCAAAGGTTATGGGTGCGAAGCCTTCCACAGCAGGTGAGGGTAACAATAATTTATTTATTTATTTATACCGGCTCCGTGAGCATGTTGGCTTTTAATTTCGGAGAAAAATCATTCAAGTGTTAACGAATGTAATTAGTGGATCCTATTCTAAGTAAAGTTCAGTAGTTCAGTGGGCTAATAAGACCAAATTTATATGTAGATGATTCATTGTATACAAGGACAACAGCTCATTTAGTTGACATTACAAGTGTCTCAGCACGTACATCTCGAATGGAGTCTGCGCATGTTCACTCGAATTTCATCTCTAAGACACTCGGGTCAGCCAGACAATTTGAACTCATATGGGCATGGTTGAGAGTTGTACATCTTCAGCCTGTCTTAATGAGATGCAAACGCTGCCTCAGTTTAGAGTCTTATAATTTCAATAGCAAATCATTAAGTCAGCATTATCTAAAAGAACTTATTACAAAAATAATAAAATATTTAAGTTAAAAACTTTTTTAAAAAATCTATTTAAGCAATGCCATTCGAAAAGCATTCGAAAAGATATGCGTGTGTGTGTGTGATAGTAATGTTTTCTCTGATTAAGCTGATTTTTAAGAAAATAAAAGAAACTAGCTGTATTTGAAAACACTGCAATCAATACTGTTGCACTATGACCTTAACGAATTCGTAAAGAATTACAAATACAAATTGTGTAAATTCTCTACTAAAATTCGTCTGGGTGGGTTGGTGGTGGTGGTGGTGGGTGGGTGTTTTGGTGGTGGGGGGTTGGTGGTGAGGGGGTTGGTGGGGGGGGGGGGGGTTGTGATCGCCCCTATCGCCCCCCCCCCTTTGATCCGCCAGAGATATAAGTGCAATATGATCTATTGTTCTCTTTCAGTGTGCCATGGATCATCTTATGGATTTGCTATGATGTCACCCGCACTGCAGTTCCCCCTGTCCACGCAGTTGATCTATACAAAGGGTCACCAGCTTCAGATCTTTGCTCAGAGTTAACACCTTTCTGATGTAAGTAAATATTATTGAAATGTATCTTCTTTAAGGTTTTATTAGTAGTAGTAGTATTAGTAGTGGCACTAGTAGGCCTAGTAGTATTAGTAGTATTATTACTACTATAGTCACAATAAAGAGAAAATAGTTATCTTTGTTAAAGAAAAAAGATTATTGGTCCTCTAGTCATGCATGGGAAATGATAACGGGGTCATTGAAGATCGAAAGATCAAAGGTTGCAGGCCATTTCACACTTTTGTTACTCTGGCATAACAATCGTGGTTCTAATTTTTTGTTTAAATTTTTTTTTTAAATATAATATATAAGAGAGCGAAAGTAAACAATTCCCTTTTCAATCCTTCTATTTCAAAATTTCAATGTACGTTCTTGTAATGCTAAGAAATAAAAGGAAAAAAAAAGCCTACAGCCTATTTAATGTCTCGCTCTCGCTACACGCGCAGATATGAAGTCCGTCATATTTTCAAACACACCTAGATACCGATATCAACAGTGTTGTTTTGACTGGGGCTGAAAATCTTTAATGGAATTTTTCCTCTTTTCCGACGTCATTTCTAAGGGTGCGGGGATAGCAAACTCATACACTGTTTATGTCTAGCGAACTTTTTTTTTTTTGCCGGGTTAGGGGAGGAGATCCAAAGTGGTTTGATGTTTCTTTCTGTTTGGGTTTTTTCCCAGTTCAATGATAAAAATAAAACCCAGATGAACCTCCAGACAACTGAAGTCTGTCTGGCCACACATCCCTAAATGTTGCTGCGCCGTGTGGTCTATAAAAGCGAAGGTAAAGGCTTGGCGCCATTCATGACTGCTGCTCACTCGTGCGCGCGTAAAATTTGGTCACCACTTCCTCACGTGCCCTCATTGAGTGTAAGTGCTTTGATTTACTGGACTAGAACAAGTGTTGTTCAAAACTTCTACGCTTAAAAAAGTTGTGAACAATTTCAGTTTGCGCACGAAATTTTGTTTCCAATGAAATATTGTCTAGTCATCTTTTTTTTTTTTTTTGGTTTCTCATTTCTGTTAGCATGCAACCTTTGTTCCTAAGAATTATTATTTCTTGAAATCTTCGCGTACATTGTTGGCCAGCAGAAACACAAAAAAATTGGTTTATTTTCTGCTTTCAATTTTTAAAAAGAATTATATTAAAACGAATAGATCTTAAACAGAAACTGACGATGAACTAATTACTACAAGCCAGGCCTACAAATCTTTGGATTTAAATATTTTAAGCATTGAATTTTTTGAAGAATATTTCTTAAAATGTCTTTTTTTTTAAATTTGCTAGTGATCAAAGTTTTTAGCTATGAAATAATAAATTAATACTTTGCATTGTAATCATACTATATAATACAACTAAAGTACTTTTTTGGAATTAAAATGAATTATTTCATATTAATTCAGAGGAAAAGATTTGAAAGCCATCTTTGTAGTGACGTCATCAAGTTTACCACATTAACAGATTCAGAAACAGTCATTCCAATTAGATAAACTAACGATAACATACCTGAACATTTATCACAGAACTCTATTTGTGCCAAAAAGCACTAAAAAGAGATGGCTATTGCAAGTTCCAACAATCAGAGACTCCGATTACTGACGATGTTTCTCGTCTGCAACTCTTTGTTTTTCATTTACGCCAACGCCTCAAGGCTGTATTTATCTGACGACATCGAGCCTATAGAAGTCCAACCTGAACAAGATGTGCCGTTATTAAATCATGACCATAATGGAGAATCTCAGCAGATCATGGTGGTGTCTGCCAGGCCGGAGGTTCTTCCAGAAGATGACGCCGAGGAATATGAAAGTGAAGACGATCGCGTACTCACAAACAAGGGAGCTGCTTCCAATACACTGTTGCCTTCAAACTCTGAAAGTAGCAACTTCCAAACATCTACAATGAGTGTCAGCGTCTGGCCCAAAGACTCTCTGAGAAGAATGTAAGTATGCTTAATTCCTTTTTTTACATAGCTAATATCAACTCAATCCGTCTGTCTGTCTGTCTGTCTGGTACAAATTTTGTTCACGTTGTTTCTCCCACTTCCCATTCTCGGATCAAGTTAAAACTTTGCACAATTGTTTATTGTTCCTAACAATGAATATATCAAGAAAATTAATCTTAATGAGTGGTAATTTATTTTGGTTATTATAGAAAAAGGGAAAAGTTTATAATAGTATTGAAATATATGGATGTAAAAGAGCAGTTATTTCCCCTACATAAGCTTTTGTTTAAAAGTTTTATATATATATATGTGTGTGTAAATTATACATAATATATATTATAATTATATATATATATATATATATATATATATATATATATATATATATATATTGCTTGTTTTAAAATTATTATTATAAATAGAAAACTAAAATTCAACTCTTGCTGATTAGGCTGTCTCTTATTCATGGCTACATTTTAATTTAAAGCGTGTACAAAAAAGTAAGAAATATTTTTAATGAATATTATAAGCTTTTATAGTCAATGCCAGTAAAATAGGATTTTGACTAATTGCTCGATTTTCTATCTCGAAGACAAGCCTAACAAAAATTATTTTGCAATACTTGACCACGGGTAAAAAAAAAGCATCTTCAAACAAATAACTTCAAAAAAAAATTGCGTAACAGTAAAAATGTTACAGAAATATCTTTTGTTGTTCTTGTTTTCTCCCCCTTCTTGGTCAAATTAATAATCTGTTCCGCACAGTTGGTCTTACCTCCTCCACTGATATTATTATAATTTAGCGACTTTAGTTCTGGGAAACGGGTATTTTGTTGTTATGGGACCTCCAAGCTGAGGATAGGGATTCTCCTTGTTTGAAAAACGAATTCACAATATCTACTCACGCCTGACATTGAAACATGATTATGTTTTACCCAATGAAGCGTCTTCATGTCGAAACTAAATTTCCAATAAGTTTGGCAAATAAATTAGGTCACTGCTGGGTCACTGCACTCGTACTTAATCTCCAGACCCCAAGATAGTCATTATCATGGTTTAACTATAAACCTTTTACATTGGATACATGTCAGCTTTCAATGACCAGTGGTCAATGTCGTCAAATTACAACCTCCTACACAGTCATTAGTTGTGCTCGCAGAAAGCAGTATTACTTTATTTCTTTAAAAAAAGACATGTTGAGCGTGCATAGTAACTATTACGATGACATCGAAACATCAAGCTTTTTCTGGCGGTATCGTGATTGAAATAATGTGCATCTGACAGGCCGATTTTATTTCCAGTGCATCATCATGGCTTTAGGTTCATATTTGAAATACATTTTTTTTCACTATAAAATTATCTTTTCATTTGATTTTTTTTTTAAATTGTTAAATCTAATTTTTTATTTATTTACAAAGCCTATATCAATTAACTCTGTCTGTCTGTCTGGTAAAAAGTTTGAACATGTTATTTCTGCAACTTCCTAATTTCGGATCAACTTGAAACTTTGCACACTTATGTAATATGCCTGAAAAAACACGAATCAATCAAAATATTAACCAATTAGTTAATTGATTCTTGGTAATTAATTATTTTGTCTGATATCGAAATAAGGGGAATAAATGCTACTTAATTAGAGATTTAAATGTACCCTACCATCTTGAGATAAATGACATTAACTAGGTGTTATTTACCTTTGATAAGCTTTGTCTATTTTTATTCTCTTTTTAGTTTGGCTTGTTCTTTCGTATTATTACAGCTCCTCTAATTAGCTTGCAACATCTTCATGGGCGGAAACGGATCTAAAGATTTTCTTAGACATCTGACAGTTTATGAATATATCTTTGGGAAACAAAATAATTACTTAATTGGCCACACAGTTAAAAAGCATTTATAATTTTACAAAATATAGTCATATTAAAAATAAATTTGGTTTCGTCTTTGTATTTTGAACACGGCTTCAGCAATTACCGCACTTGACTCGAACTTGATTGACTGAACCTCATCGAAGAGACTTTTTGCCATTGTGAAGAATTAGAATGAGAAATTAAAAACAACCACCTGCCTCATAAAGGAGGAATTGATTAACAAAAATAATTTACTTGTTATCATGAGCATCTTGTGACAATATTGTAATGACTTTTTTGAAATGACACTATGTGCTGGTTTGTGCTAAACTCTTACACCCTTAGCAATGCGACAGAACTTCCAAGATTTCTGCAGACTATTTACTGATTGTACAATATCTTATGGGCAATGATTTCCCTTCATATTTGGAAATCGTCGCCTCATCAATTTATTTTTTTTTTAAATGTCCGAATCGTGCGACTCGTGAGACAAGAACACCAATAATTTTTTGTTCAGTCAAAAGTTGCAATTAGAAAATTATGAGATGAAAACCCTATGTATTAAAACTTTCGCACGGTGAAATAAGATCGACTATAGGATATTTGTGTCCACAATCTGTTACTTATAATAGCTCACATAAAATGACATATTAGTCCTCGTAGAAATACAAATAAAAAAATATGACAAATCAACATTGTCTGTTTCTAAATAAAATTGTATTGAAAACTTTCAAAGTAAGACATCCATTGTCCCCCCCCCCCCCCGTTTCACCCCCTCCCCCCCCCCTTTTTGATAGGTTTTTTTTGTGTTAACCACCGTCCTAGTGACCTAGTTAGCTTCTCCTGCACATCCTTTTTACTCTGCACAATTGGCTTCCACTGTTGTTCGGAGAGCTAAAAATATCCAATGGATGACTGCCTGGTAGTGGGGCATGACCTATGGACTGTCGTTCGGTGGTCCCGGGTTCGAACCATCACCGCTGCCATCCGCCATCGTCTTGCGGGAAGTTATGGCCAGGATGTAATGATCTTCAAAATCTATAGGAACATCCAAAACATGTAAAACATTTCAGAAACGAATACGATGTAAGGCAGTTTGAAACAATCAGTATTGTTTTCATTCATTTATAGGAAAGAAAAAAGCAGGCGTGATGATGTCCGAAAGAAGATTCTGGAAGGTGTCAGGTTCAAAACACTACCCACTATCTCAGCGGAACAACGAAGGAACGCGATGGACCAGATCTTCAACGACCATAACATCTTCTTTCCAAGGGCAGCTACTCCAGAACAAAGAAATTGTTACTTAGCAACATGTAAGTAACCCTTTTTTTTTTCTTTCTTTCTTTTATATATATATATGTATATTTTATTTTTTTTTTAAATTTATAATTATAATTTTCCGTTGCATTAAACTTAATTTACTTCAAGTTCTCTTTTATTATAAAAAAAAACAAAAGTTAAAAATGGTAATTTAAACCAACAAAGACAAAATATTTTTTTTAAAAAGGATCGTAAAAGGAGACATATTGAATAATATATCAGATGCACTACATGTATGTGTTAAGTACCCTGACAATTTAAAGTATTTAACATATACAAAGCTTATTGGTATGTTTGCTATTGATCTGTCAACTGACCAATGTGTTTTGTCTCGTAAAAACTAGCCCATTTTGCTGAGCTGCAGTGTCGTACAGTTTTCTTTGGGGGTGGTTCGTTGTCTTGTTGAGGCTGACAATAAAACAGTTGACTCGCTCCTCTGCTGTTTTCGGTGAATTTGCAGCATTCACCCAACTTTTTTTTGTGGTCTTTCTCGCTTACTTCCACCTGGTATTGTGCCTTGTATGATAGCGTTAGGGTTCGCTATTGCCCCGTCACTATATTTCTAAATCTTTAAATGAACACGTCAGTATCGAGTCTTTATTTGGTCATGTGTATCGTGTTTGAAATAGTTAGTAGTCAACGTAAAAAAAAGATGTCTTGATATTAACAGAACCTCAAGAAATTTACGTTCCAATTTTAATTTTAATCTTTTTTTTTTTTACATCCGTCACCAGGCGCAACGCCAAAGTCCACCAGTGAGGACATGTGGAGAGATAAGTCTCAGCCTGGACTCAGACTCAACTTCAATCTGCCAAGATTGGATCGAAAACATGAGAGCGATGAAGTCAGAACTGCAAGACTGAACTTATTTATCAAACCACGAAAAGGTGAACATATGTTTTGAAAATATCAAATTCATTCTCAAATTTAAATCAATCTTTAAAATAAATAAATGAATTTAAAAACAAAATTTGCGATTCTTCATTTGAACGTAAAAATAAATGTCAAGATGTCAGACAATAAAAAAATAAAAGCAATCTGATGTCTAGATAACTAGAAATCATTTTGTGTTTCAACGTGTTTGATTACTTGGAGAAGTATCTAGCAATAATGCAAGTTCCAATCTAGTTGGAAGAACAACGTAAAGTGTTTTTAGATAAGAGTTCAATACTAAGATCAAAGATCTATGTATTATATATTATTTATATGTATATCCAATGAATACAATTTTATTTTACACAATCACGAAATATTCATCAATATTTCCACCACAAAAATGAATGCATCTGTTGCTACAAATATATCAACTATCAATTAAAAAGGCGGATAGCCCCATACACAATTTTTTTTATTTTTTTTTTAACTTTAGACTATAATTCTTTGATTCTTTTAAACAAAATAGATTCGGAAACAATGAAATGCAATCCTTTATTTATATATTTAAATCCCATTGTTGCCAGATTGCCCATGTGTAGATGAAGATGATAAAGAAATGTCTGATTATTTGGTCACAATCTATCAGTTTATCAAACCACTAACCACAAAGAAACGAAATCGAGGTAAATATTTACTTTTTATAGAATGTTACATTATTACTGGCCTATATATGCTTTGAGGAGATCCTATCTCACCGAGTCTTGAGAATTGGTAGACGTAAGGCGAATTTGTAATCTATTAAAAACACTTGTTGTTCTTTATATTTGTCTTAGACTCTTGCAACTTTAGACCCATTGAAACTCAGCGAGCCTGAAACAACTGCTCTGCCTGGGAGGGATCCAAGCAGATGTAAATTTGTTACTGCCCAATTGCCGATGGCTCGAATCTCAAGACGCTTGAAAACCGAACACACCGGGGAAACTTTCGATATTTTTTCTAAATACACTCATTTTCTATTTGACATAGTTTTAATTTTACACTTTTGAAAGACTAGCAATGTGCAGTGCCATAGTTAGACTTGACTTTAAATGACCCCAAGCTATTTGAGATATGGGCCCTTTTTTTGCCCTTTATTTGTATAGATATTATGTTTGAATGTTAAATATTTCTTTGGGGCCCTAAGCTAAAGCTTGTGTTGCCTATATACATTCCCGACATAAGCTTTCCAAAAAAAATGTAGGCCCTATTAGACCCTACTTACTTGCTTTTCGTTAAAATATAAATTTTGATTATTCAATTGTGAAATTTTTAAATTAGAAACATGGTTCAACCTTCATTAATAATTCAACGAACTGCTTACCGACTCGGTTCTACATTCGTTAAAATAAACACTTTTATTTTCATTATCTTCAATTAACTCCCACTTTCGTCATCACTTCTTTGAACAAGTTTTCATTCTCCTTTCGAACTGAGATTCCGCACATAAGCTTATACTGCATGACAATACATTTTAGAAACATTTCAGAAAGATCACTTTAATAGTTATTGTATTAACACATTTTTTTATTACTGTTAAAGCCCAGTGTTTGATCCATGAGACTCAGAGGAATTAACAATTATATTGTATATTTGGTATTACTGATTATCGGTAATATCCCTTTTTGAGATATCGTATGAAACGAATAGAGGGCGCGGTGGCGGAGCGGTAAAGCGATTGGCTTATGAATCCTTGTGAAGACTGGGATTTTTAATTTCGGGATGTTTAGGCACCTCGTCAACTCAGCACTAGTGGGTACCTGACATTAGTTGGGAAAAGTAAAAGCGGTTGGTCGTTGTGCTACCACATAACACCCTCGTTAACTGAGGGCCACAGAAACATCTACATTATCTGACCTATAAATCACAAGGTCTGAAAGGGAAACTTTTACTGGCAGTAGCAGAGACCTACTTGAATATGGCACTTAACTACTCGGCCACCGCACCTCCTGCTACTGCTATAGAACAGAAGTTGGGTTGCTGGTGCAATGGTATCCTCTGATGAGTGTTACTAGGTTCGGCATTGGCAGGACGGCCTTAGACCACTGCAACCTTTGCGGCTGCAGTAGGCCCCACACTTTCATAGGCCCCGCGCTAATTCTAGGTGTAAATTATTAAATTAAACCATTAGGCTATAGCTTATATATAATAACAGGGTTTTCGCGACCACCCGATTTTCCAGGGCCTCCTGGAAATCTGACATTATTAAAATCTCCTGAAAACTAAAAAAAATCTGAAAAATATCAAAATCGTCAATTTGGGGTGCCAATCATACGCGCAATAACAAAAAAAAACGTATTGTCAGATTTTGTTTAATAAGAATATTGCCAAGACGAATGTATTTTCTATTACAAAATCTTAATTTTGACATTATGCTTATCCCTACCCAGACTGGGCCCCGTGCAACCGTTTCGCATAGGGCTCCGCAATTATTAGGGCGGCCCTGCTCATCGGATCCCCTACGGACGCCACTGCCTACCTTTCTTTCACTCATCATACTCATGTGCATCTTAGTACACTTATTGAAAATAAAAAGATAAGGCGAATTTTCTTTAGAATTTGTTTTTCCACTTTTCCTTTACACTTTACTGGATCTACCCAAAACACATCACCTGGAAGACTAAACGGAAACACAAACAGAAAAATATTGTTCACTTCTGCTCATTGACAAACGCAATTTCGTACGATTGGCGCCATGATGACGTAGACGTAGAGTTTCGACGATTAAAAAAAATATGGCCTTGTGCTTGTACATATCGACCGAGTAGGCTACATTTTATTGACATATTCAGAACACTGCGTATGAAATAGCTTCCGTTGACTGAATTGCATTATGTTATTAGTGCAATTTACCTGTCTAGACGTCTGTCTGTTCCTTGTCTAGACCAACGGTTCTCATATTATGCTCCTGACAGTCTTAGTAGCAGTGTCGGATTTTAGTTAGTGGAGGCTCTGGTCAGGATTTGTATGGAAGTTCCACCCTTCTTCAAGCTTCAATAAAAATGGACTTAATACAGTTAATACATGAATTAATAAATATATATATATGTGTAAAGAAAATAGAGTAGTTCACCATTATGAGTCAAGCGCCGTGCGGCTGCAATGTCAACCCAGTGCCGTTAATCAGGCCCTGTTTAGTAGACTAGCAAGATCCTATGATCTGAAGGTTTGCTACAGCTGCAATGTCCCCCACTGCCGTTAATCAGGCCCTGTTTAGTAGACTAGCAAGATCCTATTATCTGAAGGTTTGCTAAAGGTGCAATGTCCCCCACTGCCGTTAATCAAGCCCTGTTTAGTAGACTAGCAAGATCCTATGATCTGAAGGTTTGCTACAGCTGCAATGTCCCCCACTGCCGTTAATCAGGCCCTGTTTAGTAGACTAGCAAGATCCTATTATCTGAAGGTTTGCTAAAGGTGCAATGTCCCCCACTGCCGTTAATCAAGCCCTGTTTAGTAGACTAGCAAGATCCTATGATCTGAAGGTTTGCTACAGCTGCAATGTCCCCCACTGCCGTTAATCAGGCCCTGTTTAGTAGACTAGCAAGATCCTATTATCTGAAGGTTTGCTAAAGGTGCAATGTCCCCCACTGCCGTTAATCAAGCCCTGTTTAGTAGACTAGCAAGATCCTATGATCTGAAGGTTTGCTACAGCTGCAATGTCCCCCACTGCCGTTAATCAGGCCCTGTTTAGTAGACTAGCAAGATCCTATGATCTGAAGGTTTGCTACATTCTAATTTCAACCCTAACCACGTCCTTCGTACTTACTTTTAAAAAGCTAACACGGATACCTTCACTCAGATAGCCCTACTGCCCACCACCCTCAACTGGTTCAGACAAAGTGATTTGGTCATAGCGCATTGAGCATGCTAAAAGCATAAAAGTGCTCTTAAAAAAACAACAAACAGTAAAAATATTTCCAAACGCATAAATTTATCATTCTTAGTCTAGATCTATTGCAGATTAATTACATGATTGATTTAAAGAAATTGATACAATACACTTGATATAGGTTTTTTAAAGTATTTTTTTTTTGGTACATTTTTTCCCTACTACAGTTGTCTACAAACAAAAGATTTTGAATGCAGTCATGGTCCCAGCACAAGGCAACGCATGGCTCACCATTGATATTAAAAGGGCGGTAACCATCTGGATGAAGAAAACTCGTAAAAATTTTGGTGTCGAGGTTACAGTGCAAGACTCTTACGGGGCTACCATCAATGCTAAAGAAATCTTTGTATTACCTGATTGCTATAATACTAGAAGTAAGTTATGTTCATTTGCGCTGTGCGTGCATCAGTTGTGAGTGGAATAGATTGTACATGTGTGCTTGAGCACCCATGTACCCCAGATTTTATGAGTATAATATGTTTGACATATGTATCTTTTTGTCTAAGACTAAAGGGTTAATGTCGCCATGTTCTTTTTGTCAAAGACTTAAGAGTTTATGTCGTACTGAAAGCAGAGTTTCAATATCAAGTTCGTATAAATATTTCAAGCACTGAAGAGCATCAGTCAGTCAAGTGTTTTTATTGGTCAGTCATCTGATTAAAAAACATATTATGATGTTTTAGAAAGTCAGCTGGTCGAGTGATCTATGTAGTATTGTAGCCAGGGGTCTATTACAAAGCTTATATCGTCTGTCTGCATATCTGGTAAAATTTTGAACAAGTTGTTTCTTCCACACCCTTTGAGGGATCAAGTTGAACTTTGCACAAATATTCATTTGCAAAGATAATGGATAAATTAATGGAAAAGAAAACAATTAGTCAATTAATTACTGGTTATAATTTTATGTTTAATACCAACAAGAGATAGTAATCCTCCATTGTGGCGTGGCTAAAAATGTAGGATTTTGTCCCCTTAGATAATTGTACGCTTTATTTCTCCCACACCCATTCTCAAATCAAGTTAAAATTTTCCACAATTATTTATTGTATTAACAAAAGTTAACCAATTAGTCAATTAATTATTTGAAATGGATTATATTGTTTGATGTTGAAAAGGGGAAATAACTTCTACATTATTGGGAGATATGGTTGTAAATGGGAAGCTCTTCCCATTGGATATGATTGTTGTCTTTTTTTTAGTATTTGTATATTTTGCTTGTTGCTATTGTGAAATTCTTAATGGTACACTAAGTGCATTGCAGCTTGAGTATGGCCATAGAAAACAAATCTTTCAACTTTAAATGAAATTAAAGCAATATGTTTGGAGATGGGGAAAGTTTAGATTCAGGGTCTAGAGATTTTCTCTTCAAACACTTCACTATTTAATTTACTTGATACTAGACTCTATACTCTGGAGGAAGACACATTCCTCATGATAACTCAAAACTGTTATTGTAATTTAATCTTATGTTTAAACAGCTGAAAGAGCTTGTAGAGATGGTACCATTGAAACTCTGACGGTAATGCCTTGGACAGAAGCCATGACCAGAGATGAGGTAGTCAACAGAAACACACCCTATGTAGATGTAGTGGTCACTGACAAAGCCTTAGAAAAGAGCCTAATGGACAGGAGCCGTTTATGGTCAAGAAATCTTTACCGCAGCCTTGAAGAATGAAGTCTAAAAGTCACTAAATGGTAGGCACTCTATTACTGCTAAAATGTCATTGAATGGTAGGCACTCTATTACTGCTAAAATGTCATGGAACATTTTCAGGCCAAAAGTTTTAAATGTACAGAATAGTATCAAGCCAAACTGAAAACAAAGTACAGTTTTATTTGTGGGTAGAGCAAGACTTTGAACGTGGAAGGTTGTAAAAATGTTTTTTCATTTTTCGGATATTCCTTCATAGTTGAAGGGACTCTGGGGATGGCAAAAAGCAGAGTATTAACCTGGGACCATCAAGATGACCAAACTACAGTCCAACACATACTCCATGACCAGGCAGCCCAGGGCCCTTGGCTCATAATATTGGCATAGTGCCAAAACATTTTTTTAGTTCTTTTTATGTAGCATCCACTTTGTTATAACTGTCTTGTATAGCTGAATCTATTGAAGGGATTTATTTGTTTGTTCACAGCAAGCTCCCAGCCCTTCACTGCATCACAAGACAACACTTGACTTAAATGAACAAGAGAAATAGCTGAGTGTTAGTTTAAGGTTTTTATATAACTGATTATTGTTCAAAATAGTAATTATTATAACAAAAATTATGTAAACATGGAAAAAGCTTTTCTAGTTTCCAACCCATCAGTTTTTTATTGTATACTTTGTTGTTAGTTTTTCTTTAAGTCTTGTGATGCCATCACTTTAGATAGAAGGCTTCACACTACAAATAGGCCAAACTTTAAACACAACATAATCCTCCTTTCAATATAATTCCATAGAAATTAAAGCTTTAATGTCACCATGGATGTTCTGATACTTTAGATAATATAATAAACACTTCATAAATCTATCTAAATGGATTAGAATTAAACAGTCAATGAGTTAACATCAAATTTTATTAGATTTTAGCTTCATGATGGATTATGTCACATCTTTGTAAAATATAGGAAACTGAATGTTTGGTTGTTGACATCCATGATTTACGTTTATTGGATGTGTGTTATTATCTATGTGACTCAAAATTTTGAATATTATAACTGTATTGAAATTCATATGTTATTGGCATGACTCATTCATCATTTTATACTTTTTATACTTGTCGCCTCAGGACAAACAATGGCAGTCATCAAATTAGTTTGTACATAATTCTTTTTTGACTATATTCATAGGAATTTGCATTTTAGACTATTAACTTATTGGTCTCTTCAACAAAAATTATATAGATTATTTAATCTTTTTTATTGTGGTGTGTTGTGGTGTGCCATTATAGCAAAGGCATGCAGAGTAGGAATGGTGGGAGGGCTTGAGTTTCCAATGTGGCTTGGAAGGAAGGATCCAAGGGGAGAAATATATATATATTTATATATATGGATTGTTTGAATTAACTGCTCCTTGTGGCTAGGAACCCAGATGTAAAAAAACAAATATGAAAAAGAAATACAAAATTCTATCAAAGAAACCTTTTTGTAACTTAAAAAAAAAAGGGTTACTATCATTGACATTTCATTTTACATGTGTATATAGTTATATGATAATCTTACAACTTGCTCATATGTAATTGTGTCATTAGTCACTTTGCTATTAGGTATAAACTTGTAGTTGTATAATTGGCAATGTTTCATTTCTCTAATGTTACATGCTGTGACAATGTTCAGTGTTCTGGAAAACCTCTCAGATTGGGGGTCAGGCTCCCACAGGAGAGGTAACTACACATAAAACAAATGTTTACTTTTTAAGTGGGTTAACAAAATTTGTCTGCCAGGGTTTAAAGTTTTAGTTTGCAAGAGATTTCAACATAATTATTAGATCTCAAGGCAGCCATCCTACATTATGCGTTCAGTGTGAATCTTGTTTGTAACCAAATAGCAAAGCAGTGGTAAATAATATATATATATATATATATATTAATATACATATATATATATATATATTAATATATATATATATATATATATATAATAGGGCTCACTGTATAGGAGTTCTCCTGTCATCATTGAAGGCACTGCTTTGTAGTCGAAGAAGATGGCGCTAGAGTTTAAATGTTTTGTTTTGAAAAGCTTATTACATTAGGGCTTGGGTAGGCTGGGAGTATATAGTATGTACATATGTATATAGATAGACTTTCATGGCTACATGGTTCAGAACTAAAACTACCTTAAACCACTGAAAAAGAAAGTTAGTCAATAAATGAACTTTCTGCCTTAAAAATTATCCTCATATTTATATACCTCAGTACATGTGTAGATAAATACATTTATATATCATTCAATGTTATGATATGACAATTGTATTAAATATGACACTTTTATATAATTATTGTATATTGATGTAAATGATTATCTTGGTAGATTTAGATGTACTAATTCAATCTTTTTCTGTCAGATTTAAATCTAGTTTTTTCATACGAACTTGGAATTGATGACTCAGAAAAAAAGATTTTTAACTATTTTTTTTTTTAAATTATGATGAACTCTGAAATCTAAAAAATTTATGTCAATTATTTGTAAGTTGCTTTTGCACAAATATTTAGAAACTGGAATCAAAAACTGTTTCTATTTTATTTAGTTCTTTCATCCTCTTGGAAATTATCAAAACTACATGATTTTTTAAGGGGGGGGGGGGGGGGGGGGGCATTATTCAGTCTGTATGGATGTTGGACTTTTTTCTTGAGTAAGAGTCTCACATTTGCTGGAATTGAAAGTTGGCAGGACATGGATGGAAGGGAGAACAAGAACATTAAAACAAATTAATACAAAAAAAGAAAATGCAACTGATATTGTTTAGCTCAACTCCAGGATTAAGTCAGAAAGTTAAGAGTTTCAGTGTTGTATGTTGTGTGTATTAATACTGAAGTCATTCCATTAAAGCTCATCTTAATTTATTTCTTCAATTCAAATGGTCAGCATTAACTCATCAAAAGTTGTGCATGAATGAATTTTATAGTAGTTATTTGATGTATTTATTTATTTTTTTTGCCTTAATATGTTTGACTGAGGCATGCTGGACATTAAGTTTAAGAAACTTACAAATAAATGAATAAATATTAAGTAGTTCTATTTAAATGACAATCTCTATGATTCAAAGTGCACTGAAAAAAAGAAAAAATCCAGACCTTTATAAATGTTTCAAACATGAATTTAATGTTGAACCATCATCTAAAAATACATTTTTCTGTATTTAGTATTTTACTCTGTAGTACACATTTTAAAACTGAACTGATTAATGACTATGATTTATTGTATTTATATTTTATAAATAAAGGAATGCAGATGACCTGAATAATGGAAAGTGAGTTATTTTTGTTTATTGTTTGTGTTTTGCAATAGTAAGTATCTGCGTATTGTCAATTGTAATCACAGCCCTTAAAAGGAGAAAAGCTTCTAGTAGTTTTGTCTGTCCATCTGTTTGTCATGTTTTGATCTCAAAAACTAGAAAAGATATTGACAATCAGATTTAATATTTTCCAGTTTACTAAGTTCTGGTGCAACTAGTACTTCTAATCTTCTGAAAGCTAATCATTTGTTTTAAAATTAAATATTAAGCTGTTTTTTCATAAAAACTATTAAAAGCATAAAAAAAAACAACAGGGGAGGCTATAGTAAGTGAGAGATTTTTCTGTATTTTTTTATAACATTTATGTAGACAGTTTTGTTATTTTCCAAAATAATGTTTTAAAAAATATTTACATTGTAAAAAATGATGAGGGTTTTTTGTATATGAGTTACTAACAATTTATGAAATACTTTTTTTTGTACGTATATATAATTAAAACATATTTTAAAAGACAATTCATTAAGCTTTGCTTAGGGCTGTTTATTACTACAACTATATTCACAGCAGGCAAATTCTCACACACACATCAAAAGGAAAGACTTCTTCTATATGCCATGAATGAGAGATTAGCCCTTCATCAATTGGATAATCATTTAATAAAGCCAGGCTCATACTGAACCATATCTTCGTAACAATGAGACACACGATTATTAACAAAGTAATATTAGCTGGCATGACTATAGGATCATATCAACAACAATTTTGAACTATTTTGTATGGGTGGTAGAAGGATTTTGGTCGTTGATAGTTTGTAGTTGGCCACAAATATTCTTGATGAAAATATTTAAACCTGCCTTTTTTTTTAATCTGCCAAGGTGGTCTACTTTGGGGTCCGCTTCCGAATCAGTGCAATTTTGTTTTTTTTACTAATTGGTGTTTTAGAAAGCTAGCTGGTCATGTGGAATGTAAAAAAAAGAAAGAAAATGGCAATGGCATCAATTAGATGAAAATCTATTTCCTCTGAGAGCAATTTTTATATTAGGAAAGATGGGTTGGAGAGATGAGAACATCGAGGAGAGAAGGGCATAGATCTAAAAGATTTAATGGAGAAATACAAATTTGTTTTTAAAAAAATACTACAGTAATCACTCGACACTTCACTTTTTGTGTTGTTTTTTTAACCTAAGATCATGTAAAAGCAATGGCAGGGTTTATAAAGCTTTTGTTATATTGTGTAAATACTTATTTAAATATACCATACATACCAAACCGTATACATCACATCACTAGGTCCTCTGGGCTTGCAAAGACCTTCCTTAAGGGAATACTACCAAGAAAAAGAAGAGGCTGACAGAGAAAGCAATAGAAACAGCATAAAAGAATGGACAGGTCTGTCAATGAATGAGATTCTATCCAAGGGAAAACAGAAAGGAATGGAGAAAAATGGTCAATGGATCTTGTATGGTGCCCCAACAGTGACTAAGGTGAAGGTAAAATATGCCAATTCTATTACACTGATTCTTGGTTATTGTGGGTGGTCCTAAAAACCATCTGCCTCAAGATGTACCATGAGGGGATCACTGTGCATGTTTCAACTTTTCACACCACCCTTCATATTGAATTGAATGATATGCATTAACTAAATTTAATTTTTGTTTCACTTTTAAGAAACTTTAAACATGAACATCTGTCAATTTCACCTGTTTAATGTATCCTCATTTTCTTTGTTATGAACAAATTTACATTTGAAATAATGAACTAAAAAATTGACTCTAAGAAACACAAGAAAAAATGAATCACTACACTGAACAGACAAAGAAGAAAGTGTGACGTAAATATAAATAAATTGCACATAAGTTAGTCATTCTAAGAACATTGATAAACACTCTATCAATGTCCAGCCTCACACAAAACTGAATGAACAGATGAGTCAATAGTTAAAATCAAAACATCCAAATCAAGTAAGAGAAAAAAAAAAGATCTTAGCTTTAGATATTTATATCATCACAAAAACATTATCTTGGTCAAATTTAAACATTCTATTATATATATTTAATAGCATCTGATTAAAGCTAACTATAGAGCTTTTATATAGGATTCATTCACTTTAAAACCATTCTTCAAGTTCATTTACCATCATTACATTACAGTAACATTCAGAAAATGTTTACAACACTTTTAAAATATGTACACCAACCTGATAGACTAATTTATATCTCACTTCTTTGGGACAAAATAGAAATAAACAATTTGACGCTTCTAAACAAATTATACATATTTTAATTTTCCTTGCTACAATATTTACTGAATAAAAAAACATTTTGGATAAGAATTTTGATTTGAATGTAAATTGACATAGACTTAAAGAAAATTAGCATAGATTTTCACATTTAAGGGTTCTAGACTGTACTAGGACAAACAGATCCTTTGGAATCTCAATTTGATTGTGCAAAGATTTACTAGGATTTGAATAATTCCTCAAGTGTTAAACAGTATTTATTGCTTTAACAGTAAAGAATAGTAAAAGAAAAAGAAGCTCATTTTGATGAAATATTTTATATTGCTCTACACCTAATATGTCAATTCTCTAAAAGTAAAAAAACAACAAGTACATATACACACAGAATCAGAAAACTATTTGTAGAAACTCAAAAAGATAAGCAATCATTCACATAGTAGGGATAATATGTTTCTCACACAAACACTTTCTATCATTTGCTCAGCCTTGCCACAACAAAGACATCAATAAGCAAATAATTTTTCACCGAGTGAAACAGACGTAAAGAAAATTAAAGATTATTCTTTTGAAGTGGCTGGCATTCTGAGTTTCTAAGCCTGAATTTTGAGAAAGAGATAGGAATGTATTGAGGCGTAATAATACATTCAAGGCTGATGAATATTATACCCTAAGAGTTTTGATAGTTTTACATTTAAACTACCGGTACCATAGAACCAGTAGTTATAAAAAGAGATTCAAACCAATAGTATGATTTTTTTTTCTTTCCTTTAGTAATCTGCCACATCCAATGAGTCCTTTAACTTTCTGATCAATAAATGATTAACTTCCCTTTATACTTGTTCAGATAAGGAGATGGCAGAATTAATATCTAGTTTTTCAAGGAATAATATGGACAGGCAGAGGGGTTAATAAGAACAAAGTGATGAGATCACTGGATGTGCACACAACAGCAAATATCATTCTGAGAGGAAATGTGATTTGACTCCTTATTAGCCCCCTCACTTCATGCTGGGGTTTACGTCACTAAAGTATGGATGCTGGAGGCTGTCTTCAGCTGATAAACGGTTCGGGGGAAAACAAACCAACAGTTTCTGTTTGGAAAGACAAAAATGGAGTAAAACAAATAAAAATTTATGAAATACAAGAAAGGTTTCTAAAATGATATCTGGGTTTTACTCTGAAATATACTTAGAGTGTTTGAACACATGTTTAAGAATCCTGTTTAACTGCGACAACCAACCAAGTTAGAAATAAGGTGAGCAATTATTATTTTAAAAAAAGAAATTGTCACAAATTTGGTGCTCCTGGTTGATTGTGATTATGCTACAATTATTTTAAATGTTGATCAAACAATTATTATAAATAAAAAAATAATTGATACACACAAATGTATAAAAAATGTATATTTCTATTAAAATTAAAATATAATTTACTCTGCATTGTCATACCAAAATGTTTAGATGGAATGATGCAATGGATCTAACATAAACCAAAATTTAATCAGAAAATAGTTATAAGGTTTACGAAGCAGGACGTTTTGGCACAGCTATTCTAGGGCGATAGTCATTTTCAAATTGTTTTGATCACATTATTTATGTTCATTATAATATTTCTTTAAACAAGAATGATACATATCTATGTTTTGTATGTGTGTTTGTGTCTAACATATTTGTCATGTAGAGAACAAGAGATATTTGCGTCTCTTATTTTGGTTTTTGTAATTATTGTTAAATCACATGATAACATAAGCGTGTCTTTTAATATTGTCCAAATAAAAATAAAACAATAATAGAAAAAATTGATGCAATTTCAGGTGGAAACAAAAATCATTTGTTTAATTTATAGCACCTTTAACTACAAAAAGGAGGGGAAACAGATGAATGTCATTATGTGCGTCTTGCACAGCTCACATTTAGTTTATGGCGGGGGAAGTATGTTAATATCATGGTCCCAGGATGAAATCTACTTTGTATATTTTATAAGTTTTTGAATATTTCCTCAGAATTAAGAATTATAGAATCCTAATACAAACCAACCATAGGGTGGTGGGGGATTGCCCCAAGAAGGGTTTGAACCTAGAGGCAATACCACATGACCAGGCAAACATCCATAGCTCACACTATGTCCATTAATCAATGTGATATATCATTAATTGCATGTATATTCATATTTGTGTTTCACATCATTTTCTTATTACTTTGGCTTGTGCATGTTTGTTTATTGAGTGGAACACTTTTATTTTCAAAAATATTTGTTGAAGTAATTACACTAATTTACAAACAAAAATAAAGTGAAACAATGAAAAAATAATCAATGCCATTTTTCATTTACACAAAAAAAAAAAGATTTATTTAATTTAATTAACTTAAGGTATATGCTCTGTGTAAGTCTTTTCTTCAGTTTGTTTGCCTTTATCTATGCCAAGAGAAGTTGTGTCCCCCAAATCACCATTACCTAAAAAATTTTTTTTAATCTAAAATCTATCTTTTAAAGGTTTTGGACATTAAACTAGACTAATATCAAAACTTTTAAAAAATGGCTTTTGGAAATATAAATCAATGGATGTAATCCTGTGCGCTTGGCAGAACTCACATATAATTTAGGGGGAGAGAGGGAAGCATGTCATTACCGTAGCCTCAGGTAGATATTATATATTCATGAAATAATAAAAACCTTTGTCAAAAAACAATTCAGTAGCTGGGGATAGAATTCATGCTATATATACAATAATTTATTATACTGAAATAAACTTAATTATAAAAGCTACATCTTTTGTAAATTATAGTCAGAATATGTCACACCAAAACATCCCCTGGGCCAAAACAGCTCATGCCAAAATGTCACATACTGATAGATCTAATAGATGATTTTGAAAAGTTTAGGTATTAATAAGCCAATAGATGCCATGTCATTACACTTTTCTAGAGCATATGATGCAATTCTTACTTAGGCCTACTGAAAAATGTGAACTGAGTAAGAAATGAAGAAAACAAAATGGAATATAAATGGTTACGAGACAATTTAAGAGTTAGAAGGAAAAAAAAAAAGGATTCAATAAATAATCTCAAAATATGTGAGCAACTATTCACTCATCAAAAGAATTTACCTGCAACAAATCTCTGCCTTTAGAATTGAGTTTTGGAACAACCTGTTGCCATGTGGTACTCACATGATACATAGGAAATGGCTGCAAGCAAACATAACAAAGAATATTTTAGAAAAGGGAGGTAGTATTGCAAAATAATTCAACAATGCACAATCACTTCTAAGGGGTATTTTTAAAAGGGCAGACTGTTTTGGTATGAATGCAAAGCAGTACCATTGATCAACAAATGGCAAACTGTTTTGGTATGAATGCAGAGCAGTACCATTGGTCAACAATGCATAACTGTACAGAGTGAATATAAAGTGGTGTGGTGTAAATGAAGAACTGTACAGTGTGAATGTAAAGTGGTATGGTGTAAATGAAGAACTGTACAGTGTGAATATAAAGTGGTGTGGTGTGAATGAAGAACTGTACAGTGTGAATATAAAGTGTTGTGAATGAAGAGCTGTACAGTGTGAATGTAAAGTGATGTGGTGTAAATTAAGAGCAGGAAATTGGTTGCTGAATGGAAATGTTGGTAGAAGACAAACAGATGCCTGAGAGGATTGATATAAATTTTGTTTATTTAATATCACTGTCATCCTTTGAAATAAAACTATTTGAAAAAATCAATCTCATTTCTGTTATTGAATGAATTACTGCAGTGTTTCCCAAACTGTGTTCTCCTGAATCCTAGTGTTCAGCGAGGCCTGAATTGGTGTTCCACGAGGTACTGGAATAATTAACTAGTAGGCCAACATGTAAATTAATCTCTCTAAAATAAGCAAAGGTTTGCACTAAATACTCAGTTCCATTTATGAGATATGGAGACAAGCTAAGCTAGACATTTGTTTTTTTGCAAGACATAATATCTAATAAAATATATAAGAGACATAGGCCTAAATGTTTCTCAGTTACTAGTTGTATAGTTACATAAAGAAAAGGTTATTTTTAATCTTTAGGAGTGTACTTAGTAAATAATTGTGTTCCTGTATCCTTTAAAAACTATTTAAAAACTATTAGTTTACTTTAAGAAGTAGCTCAACTTAAAAGTGTGAACATATACGAGAACACTACCAAAGAGTGTGTGCCACTGCCACTATATAAGTGTCAAGGACATATTTGAAAATGATAAGAATTAGGGAAATTCAATAACAGTGCATGGGAAATAAAATAACAGTGCATAAGAAAGTAAGAGTACAGCACCCCTTTCAGACCTTGCAATATCTATAGGCAGATGATATCATCTATTTCTTTAGCTGATGATTAATGAGGGTATTATGTGGCCAGCACAACTAATGTCAGGTACCCATTAGAGTTGGGTGGACTCAGGGACATCCTAAAGTTTAAAGTTCATATCTTCACAGTTTTGACCATGGCCCTCTCAGTTAAGAAGCCACATATGTTACCACTTAGCTACCATGCCCCAATAGCAGTGCATTCATTGCCAAATTTAATTAGCTTATAAAGGAAAACTGAACTAATCTAGAGTCATAGGATAAATTTTAAATTAAAATTAAAAACAGCTGAGCTTAATGAGTCTATATCTACATGTGTATCATACTAACCCTGTAGTTAGGCAGAAGTGCCATATTTGGCCAGGTTTCTTCAGTTGGGGTGCCTAACAGTCTAAAAAAAAATATTTACTTTTGAAAGAATGTACATGATCCTTTGAAATAGTAATACAATTACATTTTTAAGTACATTATTTTTTTCAAAATAAAATGAATTTACTTGAAAATTCTTTTTAGCTGGTCATCGTCATCATTGCCAGGGAATAGTGGCCGCCCAGCATTCGCCAGCTCTGTGGTTTAACAAACATCTACATTAATGAATAGCTTTGGTAAGAATTAGAATGCAATTAAATAAGGAAATATAATTAAATTTAATTTTAAAAATCTTTTTTCTTTCTTAAAACAATATTATTTAACTTATTTTTATGCATTTTTCATATTTATTTTTAAATGTAACTCTGGCCTTAATTATCAACCTTTTTTACTACTTGGATCATATATGTATTTTTTTTCAAAGGTATAAACAATCATTTTTTTTGGTCGTCTTAAAGGAAGTTTCTTTTGAGTTCTCCCTAACACAATCAGAGGTCAAGACAGGTTTAGAAATGCTCAGACTCTAGGCAATATTATAGCATCTGAGATGGCATTACTTGCTTGTAATATTAAGGAAACATTAGCCCTAGTATATAAAAAAAGCAAGGTTGAAGTACATACATACAGTCAAATATAATAAAATAAATGAAACTAATTGAGAATATTTCATAACTCCCATTATTCCACTAGAATAGAATGCCATATAAATGTGTTTTAGAAATCTTGCGAACTATTCAAGGAAAAAAGCACTGACCTGCAAAAATGCAGCCAGCTGACCACATGTCTATAGAAGTTGAATACATTTTGGCACCAAATAAGACATCGGGTGGGCGATACCACAGAGTGACGACCTGGTAAGAAATTATTTTATTTTTAACTATTTAAATTCATTTCAAAAAGTGAAACACTTCTTTTAATAGAAGTATCAAGCATCTTTCTCTTTTTTTTTGTCTTAATTTATTTTTAAACTTATTACTGCAATCCTTTCACAATTAATTTTTTTTTATTCTTCTAGCTATTCTTTTTTTTTTTTTCATAACTAACCTCTGCAGAATAAAATCTGACAGGAAAGCCAAAAGCTCGAGCAAGCCCAAAGTCTCCAAGCTTCAATTCCCCATTCTTGTTATGAAATTGGATGCAAATATATTAGTTCATGATAATATAAAGGTTTTAAAATTGAAAAAAAGAAAGACAAATCTCATGTAGAACAACTTATCTAATAGTATTAAATATTATATAAAAAAAAAAAGATATCTACAAAAAAAATACATCTGTGATATCTTCAAATTTTTTTAATTGCAAAGAAATAGTTTCATATGCTTTAATTCTAAGGAAAGCGAAAATGTCTTGTTATTCTACAAAATTATTGAAAGAAGCAGCTTTTACTGCTATGACAGGAATATAGAAAAGTTATAACTAAACAATATGGGGTGTGGTGGCCAAGTGGCAAGGAGCTAGGCTTCCAAATCAAGGTTACCTAGGTTCGAATCTTGTTGAGGCTGGGATTTTGAATTTCAGGATTTTTAGGATGCCCCTGAGTCCAGCCAACTCTAATAGGTATCATACACTAGATTGGCCACACAACACACTGCTCATTAACCATTGGCCAAAGAAACAGATGTACTTAATAATATCATTTACCCCAAGGTCCTGAAGGGATACTTTATTTACTTCTTTATTTAAAAAAATATCAATTGCTATTAAGCAAATGATCTTTGCTGACCTTGTTAATTAAAAGATTTTGAGGCTTCAGATCTCGGTGTAGAACATTATTACTGTGACAAAATGCTATTCCTCGTAGCAACTGGCACATGAAAGACTGAATGAAGAATTGAAAGTACATTTTATATAAACCAATATTTAGATCTAGAATATATTAAGACTTTGCTTAAACAACAAATAAGAGATTAGATGTGTGTAACTTAATATAGGTAATATGAAGAAATTGCATGAAAAAACAACAACTATAATAAATATACTTTTAAAAATGAAACCAAAACATGCTAGATCAAACGTAAAAAAAAAAATGTTAAGGTCACAGGGCTTCTATCAGACAAAAACAAAACAGAAAAAGTCATATACAAATAAAGCTAATGGGGTTGTAATGTATCTGATGATGTTGTGTTTGATAGAAAAAACAAAGTTCGACTTTCCACAATAAAAAAAAAAAACATTAAAAAATAAAGCTTACATTAAGCATTGTTGTATCAATTAATTTGGATCAGCCATGTATTTAACTCTTTCTCTCCATAATTATTTTCCTCGTTCCAAAAGTACTATTCGTTTTGCTCATTTGTATTTCACTATCCTGTTATGATTAAACTTCAATAACTTTTTTGTTTGTCATCAGAAAATGTTAGATTTGGAACTGAATTAACAGAGAATGCATGCTCTTTTTACAAAACACAAATTAATGTTTATAAATCCAAAAATCTAATTATTTTCATGCATGACTAATCAACATTGGTGTCGTCAATTAGGAGAGAAAGAGTTTAATTTGTAATAGATCTAGACTAAGAATATTAAATCTGTGTGATTAAAAATATTTTTAACAATAGTTTTTGTTTAGTGCAGTTCATGCTTTTTGCTTTCTTAATAAGCATGTCTTGAGAAGTAGGAAAGGGGTAGGGGGAGAAAGAAGGGGGTATTTGAGGGATCGCTTTTTGAATGCACTTATAAAAAAAGGATAAAGCCTCCTCTACCCAATACACTAAACAATGTGCCAGCAAATCACTTATTAGAACAGAAGGTTTTATAGTTATCTACTGTTAGCTTCAAACTTAAAAGCGGCGACCTACTAAGTATAAAGAGGGTTATTTTAACTTATGCCGCCACATCAGTTAAGTACAATTACTTTACCTAGTTCGAGATATCAAACAAAATAATTAATTAACTAATTGGTTAATTTTCTTTTTATATTTTTTTGTTTTGTCAGGAAAAAGAAATAATTGTGCAAAATTTCAGCTTGATCCAAATTAGGTGAGGAAGAAATAATGTATACAAACATTTTACCAGACAGACAGAGTGAGTTGATGTAAAACAGAAGAGCTGTAAGAGGAGAAATGACAAGTTTCAAGGATAAATAAACTTGACCGGGAGAGGCTAGTGTTAGGGGCTAAAGGGAGAAAAACCTCCTTCATATATTCTAGAAATAAGAGCTAGTTATTGATGACATAAGAAGGCTGTTACATTATAAAAGGTTTGTTTTTTTTTTTTTTGCACTGTTGTATGTTATCATAAATGTTATTTTACTAAAAAAAAAATTGAATTAGTTAATGACCTTCACAACATCTGGGTCTATTTCTCCATTGCAGGCATCAAAATACTTCTTGAGGTCTTGATCACAGTACTCAAAGACTAGAGTCAACTTTCTTTCACTATGTACAACATCATGGAGTCTGAAATAGAGCCAAGACAAATTAAAGCAAACTGAACACTAATGTCAGTGAATGTATTAGTCTATCATGTTTATCATACACTTTTGATATTTTATACAAGAGAACATCAATTTAACAAAAGTGATTTTTAAGAAATATATAGAAAGATCCCCCCCCCCTTTTTTTTTGGCTTCATTTCTTCATAGTTGTTAATTACTCCGGAAGTGTATTAGAAGATAACTACTATAACTATCTCAAGTTGTCCAGAAATGGGCGATTTCTGTCCTTTATGGCTAGAACTGGGCAAAATCTCAATATTTCTAGGTAACAAAGGGCAAAAGAGAAAATTTTGGAGTCAATTTTTTCATAGTACTTTTTTTTTTCCAATAAATTCATTATCAATATGCACCAACATATTTCTCTTAGATTTTATAAAGTGTTTCTAAATCTCACAAATGTTGGTGATCAACTTTATGAATATGTTGATGTGATTTGTTTTCTGTTCATCTTATTGGAACCCCTTGTATTCTTAAGTCTTTGTGAGTTTTAAAAACAAATCTCCATTCGATAAAAGAGATACACTGACCTTATGTAACAATGTATTAAAGATTTATCTCATTACCTGACAACATTTTTATGCTTTAATTCTTTTAACAAGCAAATTTCTCTTAAAGCTGAACTAGGGACACCCTGTTTAAAAAAAAAACAACAGATTATAAAAATAACTAATGTATTTGATTCATTATTGGCTCAAAAAAAAAAAAAAAAAGAATAAATATCAGAAAGCAAATTATAAAACTCACACTAAACAAAGAATAAAAAAAGAACAAAATATTTATAAAAAATGATACAAATGAGATTATAATTAGCTTAACTCCAAAAAAAAGTTGACTAATGACAAATTTTAAGAGGCTAAATATACTGTTAAATTATTTTGCCAATTAATTGTAGCATTAATTAATGACCATAATAATAATAAGAAGAAGAAGATTCTGGTTGCATGACAAAGGGCAGTAATGCTGCACCAGAAAATCTCTCATTGTTAAAGGGACTACAATAAATTTTGTTTCTCTTTAACACAGCTCAACTCCCTGAATACTAGTTCATTTCTATATTAATAATAATATTAATTTAATCATTTATGTTGAGCAACAGGATTAATTAGTCTCTTAACACTGTTAAAGATCTGTACATATGTTGAGAAGAATAATTAAGTCATATTTTGTTACCCGCAATTAAAGAAACATTAATAAATGCAAGAAACATTAATAAATGCAGACAGAAAATAAAGACATATCTTGCTAAGCAAATAGACAAATATCAAATTATTGCTTTCAAAGACAGTTTCCATCATTGCTTCAATCAGTAATGAAACAGAAGCAGCAGAAAAACAGAGATGGCTGTCCATTCTAATTCATTATTTTAAACAGATCAAAAAGACCAGAGGAACTTTCACAAAACATTCATGCCACTTTTTTAAATAGTTCTCCAGCTAGCAGGAGTAAGCTTACTTATTTACTTACAGTAATAAATATATCTAGTAAATTATTTTCAAAACATACCTCATCATCATCATCCAGTCTTACACGTTTTAATGCTACTATTTCTAAGGTTTCACGATTTTTTGCTTTGAAAACTGTACCATATGTGCCTATAAAATACAAAAGCATTATAAAGAAAGAAAAAATATATAGGCAGAAGTGAAAATAAGACTTAAATCAACATTAAATCATCATAATTTACAAATAATGACAGCCCTTGCAAAGTGATATAAGAAATATAATCCTTTAAAATATAATCTTCATTTTAATATGCTCTAAATGGTTTAACAACAAAAAAAAAAAAAAAAAAAACTTTGCTTAGAAATACTTTTTAAATTATTTTTTTATTAATTTTTTTTTCATATTTATTTGAACACTAATTTACAAAGTAGTTTTAGATTTACCTTCTCCAATTTTCTCAAGTTTTTCATATTTCTGCATCTTGAAAAAATAATAATATTAATGGTGTATATATATTGTGATATTATATTTTTTTCAAAATAAAATATTAAATAAAGAACAATGTAAGTAAAAAAAAAATAGTTAAAAATAATTTTGAATTTAATTAAATGAAGGGTATAGTGACATTGGCACACTTGAAAAAAACTTTTTTTCTATAGGAATTTGATCAAAAGACTGCAAAATTTGAAAACTTCAGTTCAATGGGAGTGATAAATCTTTCACAGCCAGATACCAATGGCAGACCATGAAAAAAGTGGCTAGATGATGTAGAGGCTGATCTACAACTAAGAGTCTGGAGACTTAAAGCACAGAATATATAGATCTACTCATGATCTACGTCTCTAGATCTGAATGGAAAAAGATGTGATGAAGCAGGTCAGGGCCCTCTCTACTCTATGAGCTGTAGATCTAGCCATGATGAGTAGTGCCACTCACACTACTCACTAGGATGGATGATGGTACTTTAATCTATTTTTTTATATTTAAGATCTAGATTCTATAGATATTCTAGTAGATTTACTAAACATTCTTTAGACTAATTTATCTCTCTATATATTATGATATACTAATAGTAATACTGTCTAGTCTACAGTAGTACAGAATAATATAGACTCTTACATTAGTTATATAGATCTAGATTTATTCTTGATCTAGAATCTATATATAGTAGATTCTTATATCTGAACACCGACTTACGGGAACTCTGTCAAATTTTTATTTTATTTTTTTATTTGGTGAAGGTTTAACTTACAAAAAAACTGAAAGCAGATTCTTATTCTGCAACTAAAGGACTATTAAAATAGCTGTATTCCTTTGAAATACCACTAATAGTCAAGAATTTATTTTTTAAAAAAGCGACCCGTTCAAGGAAGGAGAATTCGATGGAGTGTTCAAAATATAAGAAGCTCCTCTCTTTAGATAATAATAATATAGATCTAGATCTATATATTTATAATAATAGTATTTTATTTTTAGCGCCCCCGAAAGGGGACAAGACGCTATTAGTTTTGTGCGAAATGTCTGTCCGTCCGTCCCGTTTAGATCTCGTAAACTAGAAAAGATATTGAAAATCCGACATCACAATATTTTAGACCATTCAAAGTTCTGATGCAACGGCTACTTTTTATTTTTTTGAAAGCGAAAAATCTCATTTTTAAAATCAGTTTTAAAGAGAAAAAGCTAATTAGTATGCATTATAAGTTAGACCTAAATTAAAACGAATAGTAATCTTGTATACTCCATTTTTGCTAACTTTTTTTAAAATGCAAAATTTTTTTTTTTTAGCATTCGAATAAGAGATTGAGTCTTTTGAAAACAATTGCATCAATTATAAGACTTCAGTTAGGCCAGGAGAGGCGCAGTAGCTTAGCGGTAAAGTGCTTGGCTTCCGAACCAAGGGACCCCGGGTTTGAAGACTGGGATTTTCAACTTCGGAATCCTTAGGCGCCTCTGAGTCCACCCAGCTCCAATGGGTACCTGATATTAGTTGGGGAAAAGTAAAGGCGGTTGGTCATTATGCTGGCTACATGACACCCTCGTTAATCGTAGGCCACAAAAACAGATGAACTTTACATCATCTGCCCTATAGACCACAAGGTCTGAAAGGGGAATTAGTTAGGCCAGGTTTACATCTAGTTTTGCATTCACTTGCACCTATTCTTTGATCTGCTGTACTGTTGGGGCACTACACAAGATCTGTCAACCTTCTTTCTCCATTCTTATCTCTAATTGAGTAATTTGTCTTTGATATAATTTCATTTGGATGTTCTTTCTGAAAATATTGAAGCCTGCCTGGGTGGACCACTTCGGGGGCCGATGTTGAGTTTGTGTTTCCACACAAACTGTCTTTGTAATCTTGTTATCTCTATAATCTTCTAGATCTAGAAATTCTAGATGATAATGATGGATTGATTAGCTTATTAAAGTATTTGGAGTATCATAAATACATAATGTCATAATCATTCTGATTCTATTCTAGTAGATTTATTTAGAGTTTAGACTTTCACTAGTTTCACTTTACTTTACTTTAGACACTTTATACTTATAGATTCTAGTAAACTTTAGATTAGTTAACTTAAGTCTTAACTTAAGTGTCTTAGTCTATGATATTGATGATATAATCTAGTTAATTTACTTCTATTAAGCCCCCAATCCTTTAATGTTTTAACTTTTGATGTTACAAAAATGGTTCTAGAACTCGACTATTCTAGATAGGTCTAGAGTCTATATGTCTAGATCTAGAGAGTCTAGATATAGATCTAGTCTAGAGTCTAGAATAGTCTAGATCTAGCTAGAACTATTTATCGAGAACATGTACTGTAAAGATAAACAAAGGAAATAGAATTGTAAGCTATCGTTACGTTATTTGTATAAGCTTTAGGCATGTAAATTAAATGTAACAAACAACAGGAATGTAGATCTAGATCTATATTAATTTTTTTAATGAGAGACAATGCACATTTACTTTAAAAATATAGTATTTTTAAAATATCATTCATTCATTCATTGGCCTCCTTCAGTCGTAGGACGACTATGGTTCATCCCAGAGCACACTTCCTCATGTGGCTGTGGAGCCCTATCGGTGAGACTCTCCCGTCCACAGATAGCGCAGGTTAAGGTGGCTTTTGCTTCGGTGGTAGAGGAGCTGGCCGTTTTTCGGATTGTGCGTTTTTTTTCCTGGGCTGAGACCCATGTACTTTCACTGTCCATAGCTTTCTTGTTCACTGTCTCTCTCCACCTGTTGCGGTCTAGAGACAGACATAGCGCCACTAAAAGATGAACATAACATAATACATAATGATAATGAAACTAAAGCAAACATCCTAAACAAATACTTTGCATCAGCATTCTCAGCCCCAGGAGACAAAGACATATTTCTTAATTTGAACCAAGTAGACAACATAGAAGATTTAGTAGTACAAGAAAATGGAATTAAAAAACTATTAGCCAACACCAAACTAAATAAAGCGTCTGGACCTGATGGTATTCCAGCTAGATTACTCAAAGAACTAAGCAATGAGCTAGCTCCAGTGTTCAAAATACTCTTTCAAGCATCGCTTAACCAGGGCAGAGTACCATAGGACTGGAAAGAAGCTAATGTCACCCCCCTATTTAAAAAAGGAGAAAAATCTGATCCAGGAAATTACAGACCAGTATCACTTACCAGCATCACATGTAAAATACTAGAACACATAATATGTAGCAATATCATAAACCACTTAGACAAACATAATGTCCTCACCCCATACCAACATGGCTTTAGGAAATATAGATCATGTGAAACACAACTAATAGGACTAATTGATGATTTTTCAAAAGGTTTAGATAATAGTGAACAAATAGATGCTATCTTACTAGATTTTTCCAAGGCTTTTGACAAAGTTCACCACCATAGTTTGCTTAAAAAATTAAAATATTTCGGCATTAATGGTCCACTGCATCAGTGGATTAAAGATTTTCTGATAGGGAGAGAACAAACTGTAATAATAAATGGCTCTAAATCAACACCAATAACAGTAAACTCAGGTGTACCTCAAGGTGTACTATTTTTAATTTACATAAATGATTTACCAAATTGCATTAGTTCAGGAACAAAAGTCAGATTATTTGCAGACGATTGCATAATATATAGAACAATAAAAACAACACAAGACACAGATATTTTACAAAGAGAATTAGATGAATTACAGAAATGGGAATCAAATTGGAGCATGTCTTTCCACCCAGAAAAATGTCAGTTGTTAAGAGTAACAAAAAAACTAAAACAAATTAATTCCACTTATCTTATTCATGGCAAACCAGTAACACAGACTAAAAACTCAAAATACCTAGGTGTTATAATAAATGAAAAACTGTCATGGAATCCACATATTGATGAAACTATAAAAAATCCAACAAAGCATTAGGGTTTATTAAAAGAAATTTCTATAAATCAAATAAGAACATAAAACTAAAATGTTATTTAACCTTGGTTAGGCCAATAATAGAATATGCATCCACCGTGTGGGACCCCTCAACTCAAGAAAACATTAAGAAACTGGAACAAACACAAAATAGAGCAGTGAGATTCATAACAAACGAATATTCACATTTGACTAGAGTAACACCATTAGTAAAATCACTAAATTTAGAAAGCCTTCAGGACAGAAGACTCAAAAGTAAAGTAGCAATTATACATAAAACACTGAACCATAATCTTCAAATACAAAAACAAAATTTAATAAAATACTCTGAAAGACACAAAAATAAAGGCACATTCCTCGTCCCATATGCTAGGACAAATTTGTACAAATACTCCTTCTTCCCTAGTGCTATTAGAGCATGGAATGGGTTGCCTGAGCTAGCCAGAAAAACCAGTGACTTGGCAGAATTTAAGTCATTGGTTAATATGCATGACGCGTAGGACGTAATCATCTTCTTTTTTGAAGTAACGTCTGTATTATATAAGATAAGATAAGAGCTATGTCTTCCCAATTGTCAGTATTGATGTTCACTGATTTGAGGTCCCGTTTTATTACATCTATGTAACGGAGGTGGGGGCGACCAGTTTTTCTTGTGCCAGTCGCGAGTTGACCATAGAGGATGACTTTCGGGATGCGCTTGTCCTCCATCCGGCGAACATGTCCAAGCCAGCGCAAACGGCGTTGTCTGAGGGCTGTAAAGATGATGGGAATACCTGATCGCGCAAGGATCTCAGTATTGCACACTTTTTCTTTCAATGTGACATTCAAGATCCTACGGAGACATCTCAAATGAAATGAGTTTAGTTTTCTCTCTTGCTTTGCATAGGTGGTCCATGATTCACTGCCATACAGCAGTGTACTCTAGGGATAGGTCATCTGTAATTGTGGATCCCAGATAGCAGAATTCGTTTACGGCGTCCAGCTTGTTATCGTCTATGAGGATGGAGGGTGGTGCTGTAGTAGGTGGTCCCATAATATTTGTTTTCTTCGTTCTAATAGTCAAGCCATATTCTTTGCAGGCCTGAGAGAAGCGGGACATTAGTGACTGAAGTTCCTCTTGTGTGTGTGTCACTACCCCTGCGTCATCCGCGAATAGCATATCTCTTACGAGGGTGGTTCTGATTTTAGTTTTGGCCCTCAGTCTGGCAATATTTAGGAGTTTGCCATCAAATCTGGAATGGAGATAGATGCCATTAGTGGATTTGTCAAACGCGTTGTGGATTAGCAGTGAAAATAGTATTCCAAAGAGGGTTGGGGCCAGGAAACATCCTTGTTTAACTCCGCTGTTAATACTGAAACTTTCAGAGCTGGCACCGTTGAATTGCACTGTACCCATCATATTTTGGTGGAAAGATATGATTACATTTAGTAGCTTGGGTGGCCAGCCTATTAACTGTAAAATTTTAAAGAGGCCATCTCTGCTAACTAGATCCAAGGCCTTTGTCAGGTCAATAAACGCAATGTACAAAGGCATCCTTTGTTCTCTGCACTTTTCCTGGAGTTGGCGGATGGAGAAAATCATGTCAATCGTGGATCTCCCTGAGCGAAAGCCGCATTGTGATTCTGGATAGACCCGATCAGCGAGTTTTTGTAGCCTGGGAAGTATCACTCGAGCAAAGACTTTGCCTACAATACTTAAGAGGGAGATTCCCCTGTAATTGTTGCAGTCGCTTCTGTCACCTTTGTTCTTATACAGTGTAATGATTTTAGCATCCCGCAGGTTTTGTGGCACAGCACCTTCTTGCCAACATTTGCAAAGCAGTTCGTGTAGAGGTTGGATTAGAGTAGTTTTGCATTGTTTTAGAAGATCTGGGGGATACTATCGCATCCGGGTGCTTTGCGGGCAGCAATGCTGTCTATGGCTTTGTTGAGCTCTGAAAGAGTGGGTGTTTCATCTAGCTCGTTCATTGTGGGTAATTGTATGATGGCCTTAAGGGCTGAGTCAGGGACTGAGATTGTTGTGGCGTAGAGCTCAGAGTAATGTTCAACCCATCTATGCATTTGTTGGCATTTTAATGATTAAATAAAGATTAATCATCAAGAAAAATATCAATGCTGTTAGACCAAAGAGCCAGATCTAAAAAGTATACGGAACATCTAAGACAGGAAGTGAATATGTCAGTTTGATACTTCCTGTTTAGTATTATAGTTTGGACTAAATTTTGTATCACTAACAAAGACTAGATCTAGATCTAGACTTAGTTTATAGATTTATTAAGTATTATTGTCCAATTATTTGAATAAAATGCAGTCTGGCCCTCCAAGGTATCCAAACCAAGGTCCTCAATTACGACCCGCTTATACACAAGGTGGATATGCTTCGGTGGGTAGCCTTAGCTTAGCCTCCTGATTTATTATAATTTTTTTAATCATTTTAATTTAGATAACACTAAGATTTTTAATTTTATTTACTAATTTAGGCAATTTTTAGGCTTAGTTACTTAGTTTAGTAAAGTTTAGTTATATTATTAATATAGATCTATACTCTATATCTAGTAATTTTAGTTAGTAACTTGAAGTGCCAAAAAAAAAAGCTATATTCTATATAAATATACTATTTATTATATAGTTTATTATTATACTATTATACAAAATTATAGGAATGTAAAAAAGTTTATCTTTGAAAAAACAATTTTTTGTTAGTATAGTACATCATTAAAATACTTTTTTAAACAGAACTTTCCAATGACTATGTTTAACAGTTAGAAAGTTATGATTTATTTTTGTGGTGTTTTGACCTAACATCGGTTGACATGGAACAAGAGAGAGGAGAGCTTGTCGCTGGCTTAATCGGTGAGATACACCCCCAGCTCAAAAGTTAAAAAGTTGCAATTGAGTTTTGTAGACGATAGATCTACTTATTAAATAAAATAAGAAATTTAATAGTAGATATCTAGTATTAGTAGTAAATTTCTAGCTCACAAAGCGGATTTCATTTATATTTATGAACTTTACTTGTTTAGAATTTAATTATTGAAGGAAATAAACAAATTAGCGGGTCTTGAGCTTCTAGAAATGTCAGAGGCGTGGGAACAAAATGGCAGCGTTGGGATGACAGAAAATATTTAAAAGTGGGATCAAAATCATCTGAAAATTATTTTTTTTTCAAATGCGCTGTAAAATTTAATCACAATTTGTGGGAAGGTATTTAGTACACAAAATCTATTGGAATATATGCAGAATATTAGGCTTTACAAAGCCTGACATGTTTTTATTTTTTGTTCACAAAATTTTTCTATAAAATTTAGACTTTCACCAAAACTGTTCATGGCCATTATTTTCTTTGTTAAATGGCATTTTCCACTTTGTAAGCGCCATGTAAGACTTACAGTGATAAAACTTGGTAGAATTATGGCCAGGCATGATATCTAAAATGAAAAAACCTTTGCACTCTATCCTAACTTCTGTATTGGTGAAAACAAAAAGTGATATTTTCATAATAAGTAAAAAAAAAAACTTAATTAACTTTAAAAAAAAAATCCTCATTAAGATTTGAGTGTTTCTTGTTAAGGCTTTTTTTTGGGCGGTGTTGATTCTTGGAAATATATCTATTGTAGATCTACATCTGACTGGAAGTAATGCTGAACTCGAACTACGTCAGTAACACCGGCGAAAGGCCGAAACAATCAAAATATGTAGTCGACGCTGATGTTGTTTTACAAATATATTTAATAATCAAGAAGGGAATCGTCCGATGTCAGCTATGTCCGTAAATCCGTATATCTATTGTACTGCTCTATACGAAGCGTCTTCTTTTAGCGTCACTTAGAGCGTTCTTGTTTTTTAACCAACTTGACGTCATCGTCGCTAAGTAAAACTTTACCCTATTCCCGAAAAAAAACAACTAATTCCTAATCATGTCATAACATTCTCCAGTACTAGTATCAAAAAGTGTCACATTAGGTCAAAAATTAAAATGGTAGTTTTTGGTTTCATTTTAAGTGAATTCTTTTCCTCACCCTTTGTACTTTAAGAATTTATCAATAGAAAATAAATTGGAATACATACATTTCCTCAGTAGTGCTGGCAAAAGGTGTACCCACTATTGCATCTCAGGTGCATCACCGGAACATTATTGATGATTAAAGTACAACTAACTCTTAATTTGTTTGCTTTCTTAGCATAATTTGAATGTTTCTATTGTATTAAGCAGCTAGATAGAGAAATTGAAGTTTTTGAGCACTTACGTAATGTTTGCGATCAATTTAAAAAATGAGACACCGTAGCACCTGTAACACTACTGGTAAAAGTTTTTTAAATAAGATTTTTTATAAGAAAATAGAATTTATGCTATACTTGCATTGTAGCTAAATATATAGGCTATTATTTGCTGCAATATCTCAACAATAATTCAAGCATTTATTATAACATAACTATTATATCACAAGATGTTGCAGGTGCTATAACGGAACACCAATACGAAATATATAGTTTTTTTTGTTAATACATGCTGAAATACAATTTTTTTTAAAGTCTGTAAATACATTACCAATTATTCTTTTATCAATGATTCACAAAATAGTATTCTATAACCACAAATGAATGTACTAGACCTTTGTGTGTGTGATTCAATAATCATTAAAAAATATATTAGACATAACTGCCTCAAACATGACCTAATCATAGACTACAGCAGCTTTATGACCATCAATGCACCAAGAACAAGATCCAAAACTAGATTTACATTTACATTGAAATATAGAGTAGATTTAAATCTACTCAAGACCTTTATCTAGATCAAGACTTGTTTAGTGTCCCGTGAAGCACCACAGACAATGATAAAACTATAAGGTTTACATTAACTTAGATTAAAAAATAGTATTCTATGTATTTTAGATCAAAATTGAGAATAATAAGCTTAATTCTCATTATAATTCAAAACTTTGGTGAGAAAACTACTTATATCTAGATCTCTGAGATTTTCTGGTATCATTCAACATGAGGCGTTTTGGGTGCTACAATGAAAAAATGTGGGACACCATGTCTATTAATGTCTTCTGTTAATTACTATGTAGCCTTTTCCCAAGAAAATGGAGCTTATTGTGTACTAAGCAGTATCAGAGATACCATTACCATTAAGTAATTCCCATCTCATTAATAACTTTGTTTAAAAAAATATTGTTCTTTTTGTTAAGAGCGTTTGACATGCTTCACCTGGGACACCAAGAGCTATTTTACTAAAATTATATAAATTTTTAGTTTTAAAGAAAAATTACACTGTGTAAATTAATCATAGATGCTTTTAATAGCAGAAACACAATTGGGAGCAGAATCCTTTACTTTGTTTACAATTGATAAAGGTTTAAAATTTCAAGTTTTAGTGGGACACCATGTGATGCACCTGTGACGCATTTTTTATGGCGACATCTAAGTAATACCAAAGTAAATATAAAATAAAAAGATATAGATAATGCAATAACATTATATTGTTAACCTATTTCAACAAAAATGTCTGTCGAATAATCCATGCTTTTAGTAGAATATTACCTCAACCTAAGCCAGTTATTTCATGTTACATCAAAAGATGTCATTTTGTGCACTATTTCACACATTTTTTACAATTTTAAAATTCCACAATGCACCTTTCAAGCTCAAAATATCACAATTTATAGATAAACCATTTCTAAGTGAAATGAAAAGAAAATTGTGACATTTCATAAGAAGTTTTTGAGTTATAGACTTTTTAGTGAGCCAATACCTATTCGTCACCAGTACTGGAGAAACACACATATATTAGGCCATTGTCTAAAGTAATCGATAACACAATTCACATTTCATTCAAAAGTGTTTACAATAAATTTCCAAGTGCAGCTTATGTAAAAAAAAACATTAAAAAACACTATCTCTATCTCTTTTTTCTTCCGCACTTCCATGTTTTTTTTTTGCCTAGCTATAATTTATATTATATTATTTAGCCACTTACTATTTTACTCAACTTTACTGTTTACGACTACACTCAGTTATCACTCACTAGTCACTTTGACAGTAACACGTTAACTTTAGGACACTTTAGTAAAGTTTTTGAGTCTTTTACTCTTTAGTTAGGAAGTTTAGATTTAGGCTTAACCTAGACCTAGACTTATGTCGGTATACCCTTATGTCTATGTCTTATCTAGAGTAAAGCTGCCATATCAAACACCCCCATTTTGTAAACCATTTCAGGCATCTCACCTTATTTTTATTAATGCGTCATTATTTTGATAATTGTACAGAAATACTGTGGTATTATGGTGTGCTATCCATTTTTCTATTTTTTAACACATTTAGTTTTGTATGTATCTGCAAGATCATTTTTATACTAGGCGATAAAGTACACTGGTAAGAAAGAGCTGACACAGACAGCCGCTAGGCTTGTATTAGACAAATAATGGCTTTATCTAATTGTATTATATTATATCTCTCATAATGACAAGTGGACAACATAATCACATTACATATATAGAAGCTTCAGTGGGTATAAGCAAATGAAGTTGTTAGTGAACGGATGCTGCAAGGTGGGGTGAGGGGCTAGCTAGGGCGTGTGACCTTTGACCACTGGGTTGGTAATTTGCATACGGGCGAAATGACTCTGGACCAGAAGAATGTTTTGTTTTATTTTGACATTTCGATGGTCTAGAGGTTAAGTTCACTTAGTGCGTTATCGCTAGGCAGTGGTGTCGTTTCCAGAGTCACTGGTTTGAGCCTCAGTCGGCACAGTCCCTTATTTTCGTAGCATTTTAATTGACTACTTTCTCTCTTAAAAACTTGGTCCCTGGTTCTGCTATTCACTTATGTTTAATATATGTATGTATTACTAGAAATACCATTAAATTTTTTTTTTTTATCATCTACAAAACTAAACCTGAACTTTTAACTTTGACTTGGGGGTGTGTCTGGCCTTTCCTTGTCCTACTTAGCCAGTGAAAAAATCTCCTCTCACATGGTTCCATTGGGTTCAGTGTTATTTTTTTTTTAGGTAAAAACATGACAGAGAGAATCATAACTTTCTTATTGTTAAACAATCATTGGAAAGCTCTTTACTAATTAAAAAGTTTTTTTTCAAAGATAATTTTTTTTTCACATCCCTACCTGCACAGCTACCATTGGTTTGTAAAAAGACTTGTATAACCTGCGGGTTATATGTGCGAAAATAGGGTACAGACTGTCAGTCTAAAGTAATGTGCGCAAGACTTATAATATCAGGCTGGCGGAGCATGGCTTTTTTACATACGAACTGATAATTAGGACTGGCAGGTTCAAAAGGTTAAACTAACTTGTCAATAACTCAAGGTTGGCTAAATTTATTGACTGTTGTTAAGGAAGATAAAAAAAACTTCAATGTGAAGATTCTAAGATTTTAAGTGAAAAATATTTAGATACTTTTAGTATAAATGCCTTTAATGTGGAATGTGATGTGTAAGCAGATCTGCTTGAATCAATGGAACTCCAGTTTAATATACATTTATGTAACATTAGTTTATCTAAATTTAATTTGTTTGAATTTGGCAGAGTCCGAGGCCTGGCTTTCCTTCTCAGATGCCTGGCACAAGGATGCCGATGTCTAGTCCTGGAATGTCTCCTCATTCATCTTTTACTGGTAGGTCACTGACAAAGTTTTTTTTGTTTATCTTTTTAAACTTTTTAAAATAATGTATTTGTTATGTATATAAATAAGAGTTGCTTTTATTTTGGCTTTAAAATATCACATTCAATTTTTGCACATTTAAATTTTGGTGATTAATTCTGTTTGATCCACCATCTTTATGCTTTTATTTATAATATGCTTCCATGTCACGGGTTTTTTTTTTTGTTTGTTTTATTTGGGTCTAATCACCACCATTTTTTTTTTTTTTCAAATTTACTTTTTTTGACAAAGAGATTATATTCTAGATCTTTAAATTAAGTCTTTGTCTTGTAGGAATAAATAGTGGTAACAGTACTAATCATCATCAAGCACCTAATAAAACTAAGTTTTTATTTTTTAAGAAATAATGACCTTCTGTTGTGACCACGGAACTAAATTATTCATTAATTGCTGCATAGCTTAGAATTGCTATAATTTAAGCACAATAGATAAAACTTGCTCCATTTTAAAACTCTTTGTTTATTAGTATAGATATATTATATATATATATATATATATATATATATATATATATTGTCTCCAATTAGCATAGAGCTCACAATTAAACAAACCTCTTCAATTTGAATGTAAAGGGGTATAACTAAATTAATTAAATTTCACCTTTAGGACACAACAGTTAACAGATTTATTTATATCAAAGTAAAAACCACACTTATTCCTGTAAACACCTCTCCCACCCTTCCCAGCTTCATGGCAATGTCTACCCTATTTCATAATCTACAATAATCCTTCTCCATTGCTTGTACTTAAAAGTAATGTCTGTATTATATAAGATAAGCTATATCTTGGAATCTCTTAAGTTTATTCTTATTTTCTTTGTAGCCTCCTCCACCCCACCCCCCACTGTTAAATCAAGTAAGTCTGCATCCCTTAGATCTAGAACATTTTCACTTGTACATGTAGTAAAAGTAGTGGGTCTGTTTGTTGTGTAGTGTTGTCCTAAGGTACAAAACTGTACGTTTACCAGGCCAAATGGTTAACCAGCAGTTAGAACAAAACAAGTATTGCTTAATATGGTGAGGGTGGATTGAAAATTGTTTTTTAAATTTCTTTAAAATTATAAAAAAATTGAAACATTTTTCCAAGGTTTATGTATAACAGGAACATAATTCTGTACAACTTTATAAATATTTTGGTAATGATCACAAAAGCATGTTTATTCAAAAACTAGTAACAAAAATGAAAAACTTAAAAGAAAGGAATTGTAATGTAAAGACAAGGGAGACAATAGTGTTAGAAAAGTGTTCAGGTTGTTGCACTCCTTCCTGTGATCTTAGTACATTGTGAAAGTTGTCCACATGTAATACATGTCTGTGTTAATTCTATCATACATTAGTAGACTCCTCTTTTAATAGCTTCTTAGCAAGCCCACAAGGCTGACTTCCAAACTTATTTCTGCAATACTTGTAACAATTGAAAGGGAATTTCTGGAGTTAAAAAACATGGAAGGGAAATAACTGTAGCATATTAATGTGCAGTCTTTTCCTAATCGCTTCCAGTAGCTGAATTAGAGAAATTGGAGCTTGTGAAAAATGTATTGACATTTGTTCAAAATACTAAATGACTTGTGTTAGATGCTTTTTTAGTGTAGGAAAGTTTACAGTCAATAGATCTACAAGTATCTTTGTATTAGAAGTAATTCATGTTCATATTTTCTATCTTACTTCATCATACTACACAAAACTGTAAGATACGTTAGGAATAGCTTTGACTGGAAGAAATGTATTTGGCTATTTTATCACTTTAAAAAATTCAGAAACCATCCTTAGAAAAGAAGATTATATAAAAGAAGAATATTTATTTTTTTAAAAAGACATTAATTATAACATAGTCTCATTAACTGAATTAAATCTTTGTGTTTTTTTATTAATTCATAAAGATGAAAAATTTAAAAAAATAAACACTCAATCACATTGACACCTTTGCCTTTGTGCGAAACTTTTTATTTCCCTGTGTTAGTTGTCAATTTGTGCTAAATTTACTTACTTTGTTGGTTGATTTGTTTAAACATTGGAAGTATACCTGTCCCTGACTTGCTTCAATTTGTTTTCACATTCCAAGGGTAGTCATTAGTTCTTGACTTGGATATGTACACATATAAAGGGAGAAATGATATTTTGATGACAATTATAGTGTTAGTTTTAGCAATGTTAACATTCATGTATCAGCTCATACTAGTGTAATAGTGTGTAGCACTGAGGAATTGCCAGATCTATGTCCTGTACACAATTTTGTTTAAATATCACCCATTTTCTGTGAACTATCTGGGGTGGATCATCATTGCTTCTGTTTTATCTAAATTGTTGTGTGTAATGGTTAATGTCATCATTATCTAATTACAAGAGTGTTGTGAAAGGATCTTGGTGTGTGTGTGTATATGTCGTGGAGCATGAGTGTCACCCTTAAGTTACGCCCCTGTTCTGTACCTGTCGGGTATTTGTGGATATCGCTATGGTCTCAAATCTACGTATATAAGAGTCTAGGTTATCCATTGGTTCGTCAAATTTGGGAATTTTTTCAAATAGTTGGCTACTTCGTCCTAGCATGTCCGTCTTATTTCTTTCTTCTCCTGGCATGTCCGTCTTATTTCTTTCTTCTCCTGGCATGTCCGTCTTATTTCTTTCTTCTCCTGGCATGTCCGTCTTATTTCTTTCTTCTCCTGGCATGTCCGTCTTATTTCTTTCTTCTCCTGGCATGTCCGTCTTATTTCTTTCTTCTCCTGGCATGTCCGTCTTATTTCTTTCTTCTCCTGGCATGTCCGTCTTATTTCTTTCTTCTCCTGGCATGTCTGTATTACTTCTCTCTTCTCCTGGCATGTCTGTATTACTTCCCTCTTCTCCTGGCATGTCTGTATTAATTCCCTCTTTACTTACTTTTTTCTCACTAGTTCCTTGTTGGCCTTTTAGTTTTTCTAAATTCAGTTTATGCTCATTTTCCAATTTAATTTTTTCTAACTGTTTCTTCCTATCCGCCTCTGCTTCTCTTTCTTTTCTATCCGCCTCTGCTTCTCTTTCTTTTCTATCCGCCTCTGCTTCTCTTTCTTTTTTTCCGCCTCTGCTTCTCTTTCTTTTCTATCCGCCTCTGCTTCTCTTTCTTTTCTATCCGCCTCTGCTTCTCTTTCTTTTCTTTCCGCCTCTGCTTCTCTTTCTTTTCTTTCCGCCTCTGCTTCTCTTTCTTTTTTTTCCGCCTCTGCTTGCTTATCTTTCCTATCTGCCTCACAATTTGCTCTTTCACTTTCCTGGTCCTGACAATTCTGCACCCACTGGTCAAGCTCTGTCCCTGATAACCCTCTTCTCTCTCCCAACGCATAATATCTTTCTACTTTCTCAACTTCACTAATAGTTTTCTCCATGTCAACACCGCCACACACCTCAAAGCTAAAATAAAAATGATTGAACTAGTAGCCTGGCAATGGAAATACTTACCCACTACAAGGACTACAGCAATACGTCTTTTACATGATTCTACAGCTAATTGGGAGTTGTTTTTTTTGTTTTTTTATGAAATAAGTAATGATAAAATAGGTACTGTTAAACTTTCATCCATATAGACTTAGGGCAAAAATAAACAGATTTTATGTTAGTGATCTAGAAGATTAGAGTAAACAGAATGTATGCACCACCCTGTCACGTCTAATATATAAGTATTCTTGATCAAAAGAGAGTCTTGCGCTTGATATGACAATGCCCTAGGACACTCTCTGCTGACAATAAACACACACTAGAACAAGCTATGCAATAAAATAATCAACACCTTCACATCATACATTACAAACTATTAGCCCAATGTTCAACTCTATACTCAAAACCCCCAAATATTAACGTTTAATTTTGACAACGAGGAAAGGTAGGCTACTTAGCTGCTAGAATGTTTCAATGTTGTTGTCTCTCCTCCTTTGAACACACACACACAGTTGTCAGTGTGTCCGAAGAACTCACACTGTTCTAAATGGTTATATTGTCTTGAATGTCAGACACTGCTTTAGTTAAAGTGTCTTCTAGATTGCATTGATGACGTCACAATCCAGTCCAATGTTAAACGATGTACAATGTACTAAAAGTGCAATCCTAAGAGGTAGACTAATGCTATTCGCTGCTATATATCCGTAGAACTATAGAGAACTCCTGCCACAAGATAGGCCTATTCGTTAGTTAGATACGTATGGATACGAGATACAGTGTATTCAAAGTACCGGTATTTCACACGCAGGTATCAAGACTTGCTAGACTGGGTGTGACAACTAGCGGTGTAATAAAGCCAGATATTAATACCTGACGTGCCGAACAAGGCAATCGTTATACACTATAAATAACAACAGTGGACACTGTAGGGCTGGATCGAACTGCTGCTCCACCAACCAGATACCCGACAGGAACTTTGGGGACCGCAACTACTGACATTAATAGGGAGTAAAGGGCTAGATGCATGTCAGACCCTGACTGAATCAGGCATGAAAGATTATAAGACATTACTGGAATTCTACGACTTTACAGAGGACGGTTACAGACGTAGATACTACGATACAAAACCCAAAGACGAACAGGATTTTAAAGTTTTTGTTAATAATCTGACAACGACATTCGATAAATGGTTTGACGTGAGCGGTCTGGACAAAACTTTTAGTAAGCTCAAAGAGTTCCTCTTAATAGACAGAGTACTAACTTTGTGTGACGGACAATTATTTGGATTTATACAAGAAAGACAACCCCGAGATCTCAAAAGTTTGACAGAACTGTGTCAAAGGTATATGGCTGCTCATCCGGACAAACGAGTAACTTGCTAAACTGAGCAACCTGACATTGTATTTGCTACTAGAAATGTATCGAATATACAAGTGGGGCAGTGTTCTCGACCCACACTTAGGCAACAGAATGATGGCATGAGGCCTAGGAGTTTGTCCACTATAGAATCAAGGTGCTATTTTGAATGTGGCACGTACGGACATATAACCAGAAACTGTAACAATAGTCGACAGAGAAATAGGGGAAGAAGAGGAGGCCTGCATCAACAAGCGGGGTACAGATCAGATTACAATAACAGAGCCTATGTTGCAATGCTTAACAAGGGTGATGAGGAAGTTACTTGTTTTACTACGCTTGTAGGCGAGAAGAGAGGATTGACTAACAGGGATACGGGAGCAACACTAATCACAGTCAGAGATACATTTGTCGAGAAAGACCAATATACAGAGGGACCTGGAAGCAGGTTGAGGTCTTTGGAGGACAAAGGTACAGCTGGCCGGTGGCTAAAGTGATTGTAAATATGCTGTATGTGAAAGGAGAGGTGATGGCTGTAGTTCTTAAAGATGGCCCATATGATTTGATCATAGTTAACATACATTCACGAATGCCACATTTAAGAAAAGGTGAAATCAACAAATGGTGCAGAGAAGAAGTCCTATTAATGGAGACCAGACAACAAGCTAGACAAAGACAGAGAGAAGAGACTGAAGCAAAAACTTTGATTAGTGAACCCGGCATAATGGAGAACGGGACAGATACGGCTCTAGAAGAAAATGGCAGTGCGATTCGGGAGTCTCATAGCGAGAGTCAAATGTGGTCACCAGAGGAGTTTCAAGAAGGGCAGAGGTCCGATCCGTCACTAGAGAAAATATTTAAATTTGCCATAGAGAAATCAGTGGGGAAGTCGAAAAAAAACGGAACATTCATTTCTGATAAAAAACAACACGTTGGTACGGAAATATACAGATACAAAAGGGGAGCTAATACAGCTTGTGGCGCCACAAAAATATAGACCCCAAATTTGGCATCAAGCCCATGACTTGTCAGTCGCAGGTCATTTGGGTATATTAAAGACAAAACAAAGAATCCAGACAGCCTTCTACTGGCCCAATATGACTAAGGTTGTAACAAATTATGTTAGGTCATGTCAGGTTTGTATGCTTAAAGACAAACGACCACCAAGACAGGCTCCATTACAGGGAACAGATCTAGCTGAGAAACCCATTAAAAAAATAGCCATTGATATAGTGGGACCAATGAACCCAATGTCAGCCAGGGGCCATCGATACATTCTCACAGTAGTTGATCTCGCTACCAGGTGGCCAGAAGCTATTCCAGTCCACCACTGTTGATGATATCACATCAGTATTGATTATGTTGTTCGCTAGAACGGAGCTCCCAGATACCATTCTCTCAGACAGAGGACCCCAGTTCATAGCAGAACTAACCAAGCAAATAACTGGCACACTAGGAATTCATCAAGTATTTACCTCACCATATTGCCCTCAGAGCAATGGGGTCTGTGAAAGACTGAATGGAACAATCAAAAGTATACTGAGTAAGGTGTCGTCTGAAAAACTAGAAAACTGGGATCTACTTCTTCCTTGCGTTTTGTTTGCATATAGAGAAATACCCCAAACTTCCACAGGATTTTCACCCTTTGAGCTAGTATATGGAGCGAAGCCTAGGGGCCCTATAGACATTCTGAAAACATTGGTGTACAAACAGAACATTGACACCGACAGCTGCACCACGTACCGTAAAGTGATAGATCTCCGAAGCAGAATCGTTACTGCATGTCAGGCAGCGAAAGCGGCCCTAGAAGAAAGGGGGGAACTAGTTAGACAAAGAGTCAACAGAGGTAGAAAATTAAGACTTTTTTTAAGGCCGGGCAACAAATTAGGGTTCTTCTCCATTCAAAAACTAATAAATTGCAAGGACCTTTTGCAGTCACGAAAAGGATATCCAATGTGGATTATGAAGTTGAAATTAGAGGGAAAAGAAAAAAATTTTACTCAAACATTCTTAGTGATTTTCACCTACGACCTTGCGAATTAGAACTGGCCAATGGCAATGGTACAACAGAATCGGCAGTGACAAGTGGCATAGCTCAAATAGCGTGTGCATTTCTTTGTGAAGAAAATTATGGAGATGACGTAGGTCCAGAATTACCTCTACTTCCAAGAGGAAAAGAAGACTGGCATGATGTTAAAATAGGAGCTGCACCACAGGGAGTTAGAATGAAAATACTGGAGGTGTTAGAGTCTTTTAAAGACATATTAACTCCTACACCAGGAAGAACAACGACAATTAGACATGACATAAAGTTAACGTTGACAAAACCGATTAAGTTGCGGCCATATGACATCCCACTACATCACAGAGATGCAGTGCTAAAGGAAATACATGAGCTACTGGAAGAAGGAATCATCGAGAGATTGGACTCACCCTACTCAGCACCAATTATTATTGTAAGAACAAAAAATAAGGATGAGATAAGATTATGCATAGATTACCGTCACCTCAACAATGTAATAGTGCCAGATTGTGAACCCATGCCAAATCCAGAAGATTTGTTTGTTAAGTTAGCACAAGCAAGAATTTTCAGCAAGTTAGATTTGTCTCGTGGATATTATCAGATACCCCTTACAGAAAGAGCGAAGCCACTCACCGCCTTCATCACGCCGTTTGGACTCTACCATTGGAACTACATGAGCTTTGGCCTCTCCAATGCACCGTCCACCTTCAACAAACTAGTTCGAAGAGTGCTTGAGGGTCGTACAGATGTTGTAGCTTATTTGGATGAAATCTGCTTATTCCACAACAGTTGGGATGAGCATGTAGATGGCATACAATCCCTGCTATTGTTATTGAGACAGCATGGTTTGACGGCCAGACCCAGTAAGACAGAGGTTGGAATGGGCGAAATCCAATTTTTAGGGCACGTCGTTGGTAAAGGTCAATTAAAACCTGTCCATGGAACGGTGCAGAAAATTTTAGAGCTGAAGAGGCCTACATCACTTAAAGAAGTGCGAGCTTTGATAGGTCTTTGCAACTATTATAGGAAGTTTATCCCAAATTTCGCGACTTTGTTGGAACCTATTACTTCGTTAACGAGAACAAAGACTTACGGGAGAAACACAGACACAGAGCTCAGGACATCCAAGAAGCTCACATGGAATGATGAATGTGAGCAGGCCTTGCAGAACTTGAGACAGGCCTTTCAGACAGAACCTATTCTGAAATTGCCTGATGTATCAAAGCCTTTCACCCTTTTTACTGATGCCTCATCCGTTGGCTTAGGAGCCTGCTTTATGCAGGAAGTACATGGTGATTTACATCCAGTATTATATTCCAGCAGAAAACTGTCGGAAACAGAAAAAAGATATGCAGTATTAGAAAGGGAATGTTTGGCAATTGTGTGGGCCATCAATAAGTTTTCCAAATACTTAGCAGGGGCACCATTTGTTCTGAACACTGACCATGCACCTCTTATAGCATTAAATACTAAGAAGATGACCAGTGCAAAACTGACACGTTGGGCTCTGAGTCTTCAGGGCTTTACGTTTCAAGTGGTACCGGTGCCTGGCAAGGGAAACGTTATTGCAGACACATTGTCGCAGAATGTCTAGAACAGTCCCTTGACGGTAAGTTCTTTTTCTTCTCCACCCTCCAAAATCTAAGTGTAATTAAATAAGGTCATGATGTCCACGGTAAGTGTCTGAATGTTCAACTATGGGTGGGAGAAATAAAAGTTCACTTTTTTTTATAAAGAGGAAAGGTAACTGCTTAATTTTGCTATATCATTCCTTGTCAACTTACACACAACTCTACATATAAACAATGACTTTAACAACAACAAATTTCATTTTAACTATTGTTGAACAGTATCTTCTGATAACCCTGACAGCAACAAATTGTAACTCTATGAATTCCAACTTGAACTTCAAGACTACTTAGGAACATTGTGTGTAACAACATTGACTGGGATTTTCAATGTGCATTAACTTTCATGGACGACCCGCACATATTCACATGAAAGTCGCTCTGAACGAAAAACATGAATGTCGTCAAGAGCTGATTTCATTGCTGTTATTATGATTATTATAATTATTATTATTAGTTATTTTTTTAATTACTATTTTATGAATTGCTTCCTTGTTTCATGTCCTTTAATTTGGATGCGTATCTTGTCTTGTATCCTTATTCTCATTTATTGTGTGATTCATACTTGATCTGAGATTTGTTCCTATTTTATAAATCACTTTCATATGATAGTTAAAATGTTAGTTTTGTTATAGTTCGTTGTGCTGTTGTATCAACAGCTTCTGAAAGGTGGGGGGAATGTTGTGAAAGGATCTTGGTGTGTGTGTGTATATGTCGTGGAGCACGAGTGTCACTCTTAAGCTACGCCCCTGTTCTGTACCTGTCCAGCGGTTGAATGGGTCAGCCTAGCGGGGTAGCGAGAGGTCAGGAATGCAGAAGCTCAGTAGAGCGGCTAGGCCTGTTAGTGTAGGTTGTGAGGTAGAAACTAGAGAGGAAATAAAGTACTGTATTAATAGAAAAGAAAGCTAGTCGAGTTTGTTACTTCAATGTTTTGTGGTTCATTAAAATTAGGAAGTCGTCACAAAGAGTAATTGCAGGATAGATTTTAGAAAGTTTTTAAAGGCTCACTGAAACTGTTCAGCATTCAGCATGGGGTGAATCTAAAGCAATCATGAATTTTTGATACAAAAATACAAATTAATTTGCAAAGCCATGGTTCCTCCTATTAATTTTAGATATAAAACCTAGCAAAGAATGTGTGAGAAACATTAAAGAAAGAGAAACCCAGAACCTAAAATATTTTTTGCAAGATAATATTCAAAAAGCTTAAAATCACACTGGCATCGGTGACACAATTTCAGTATTATAAAAACTGTTCTTCAAACAAAAGTTCGGTGTAAAATATGTCTATGTTGTTTGTCAAAATCACTGACACTGGAGGTGTCACTTTTTAAAAAATGCTATTTGAGAGGTCAATATCTATCTCTTTGATACAGTAAAGTTTTGTTTATGCCTATGTGATGTATTTATGATTGGATTGTGTTGTTAGTACAGTTCTTATTTACTTTTTGTATATTTATTCCAATGACACAAACACAAATGTAAGCCAAGGATCACTGAAAAAACTCCAGCGTATAATTTTATCACTTCAGTAATATTCCTTTGAACAAATATGCAAATAATATGTTCAATATTCTTTCCTACTTGACAATACTGAATGAGCTTTCACTTTAAATCTTTACAAATACAATGAAGCCACAAAACACCAATTAGTTTCATTTAACTCACTTTTCTAGTTTTCATTTTAATTTTGAGCTACTACTTCAAAACTTCAATGATCTTGACTCAAAAAATCTTAACTTTATAACTATATCATCCAAAACCTAGAGTAACATGAATAATGCATGATTTTCTGTTAACATGAACATTTCTAGAATAACGTAACAGCTGACCGCTGAATCACTTTGTGGCAGGCGTCATCACATAGGGAGTGGTTTATAAATAAGATGCTACAGGTTTGATAAAGGAGAGAGAGTTAAGCTAAGAGTAAAAGTAGATGAAATTTTTTAGAGTCAGACAAATAGGAAAACTGCAAACATATATTTTTCTTTTTTATGAAAAATTTTTTATATTTGTTAAAAATTGTTTATATTTATTTTACACATTTTGAAATGTTGAAAACATAGAAACAACCTAAAAAGTATTTAATTTTATTTTTTTACAAATTATTCCAAGAGAATGTTTGTTTTTTTTAAGCGCTCTATTTTTTAGATAAACTTTAAAAAGAAATTGGAATGACTATCATATCATAGTGTTGATTTTAGCTGAAACTAGAAACCTGTTCAAATATTTCTCTCTCGTGTCAGAGTTAGTGTAATAAAAAGTACAACTAAGAACTTAGAACAAAGTCTGGTCAATTCTTTCATAGTTGAGAAAGTGGAAAGAAAAGGTACAAGAGACAGTAAGTAGAACCATCATGAGTCAGTGCCCCTTTGTTTGGACAGTTAAACACTCATAAAACCATACACCTTTTTTTTATATTGAGGAAATGTATTTCTTAATACTATAATCATAGCTGATATACAGTTAAATTAAGCTTATCAAACAACATCTGGACTCATTTTGGTCCCAATAAGAAGCTGGTTGGTTAAGTCATTGTGCAGCAGATGAATACCCACCATTAAAAATATGTCTGCTCTACCATCTCAGCTCATTTACACAGAATAATACACAACACATTATAAGTCCCTTCGTAGAAGATGGCCAATCAGAGCAACTATTCTTTCTTCTACCAGTCTGAAAGTTTTCTCTCTTTGTATTCTTCCCCACTCATCTTTCTATCCTTTTTTCTTTTCTTACTTATCCCCCATCCCTTAATGATCTATTTATAGCCTTGTATTTATCTTTTTTTTTTCTTTAAATAAATGCAATAACAGCTAATTAACTGCAATAAAAGTTTCTAATAATTGGGTATAAAAATGTACAATCTATAAAAAAAAACAATAAAAAAAATTTTCTTGAGTAAAGTGATTGGTAAAGGAAGAATACAGACAACCATCTCTTATGAGATAGTAAAGTGAATGTGATGTTACAGCTTTTTGTGTTACACTCCATATCTTCAGATCTTTGTATTAACCTAAGCAGCACATTCATTGTTGACCTAAGGCTGTGTTGACTTGGTAAACAATGGTCCATGTGCCCTGATGGCTTGTACCCATTCTTTCATCATGCTCTCTCTCTCTCTCTCTCTCTCTCTCTCTCTCTCTCTCTCTCTCTCTCTCTCTCTCTCTCTCTCTCTCTCTCTCTCTCTCTCTCTCTCTCTCTCTCTCTCTCTCTCTCTCTCTCTCTCTTCTCTCTCTCTCTCTCTCTCTCTCAGTGTGGCTCCAGTCAGTTCTTCATCTGTGTCTCTCTCCCTCTCTAAACCCCCCCCCCCCCCTCCCCCCCCCCCCGTGTCCACTTTCCTCTCTCATCCATACAACCAACGGTTCCATTTATTGAATAACTCAATTTGAAGTAGCCATAACTGAACCCTGTTCTGAATTTTGTTTTCTTGGCCAGAGTCTGCATGAGTTAGTTGTTCATTCTTCTATGTGTAGTTGAACTTTAAAGTATTGAGTGTAGAAGCCATTAGAATCTATACATATTCAGTGTCAGGTTGTAAGCTAGTGTTATTTAAGTGCAAAAATTCCAATTGTGTGTGTGTGTCATGATGGTGAATAGCATACTTTCCTTTTTGTATTCTACATAAGTTTCATTTTCCATACATTGAGAAGAAATCATTCAAGCTTTTAATTAGTGCCATGGGTGTCTATTTATTTTTACCTGTGCAACTATCATTATCATCTATTCAAGAAAGATAAACAAATGAAGGATTATTGTCAGTGGGTTATTGATTTTTGTGTGTGTGAGACTTTCTGAGCATTTTCTGTGAGCTCTAGCCTTGACTAGCATGTGAAAGTGGTAGTGTTATTACTGTTTGTGTTAGTTTCATGACATTTAGCCTTTAGTTGTAGTCTGACTTGAGCTGGGTTTTTCTTTTCTTTTTAAAGTTGTTTAATCCATTGTGGTTATTTTAAAATGAATTTAAGTCCATGTAAATCTCCCAAGAAGGAGAATAAAACTATTAAAGTCAAAGGTATGTATATGTATAGTTATCCCTAACCCATAAATCTAATGATTTGATATTATATACACCTTAGTGTGAACTTTGTTCTGTATGGATATTATTGTGACTTTTTTATTTTAAACTGAATTGATTAGTAATCACTTTTTTTTTTTTTTGTTTCAATCATTTCTTTCATCTTAACCCAAACTGTGGATTGAAATTTGATAACCAAAAACTAAGAGTTAAAAATGTTGTTCATTTAGTTAATTTGTTTTGTTAATTTGTTGTCTGTGCTATACATTCTGTATCAGCTGTCTCTGATATATTTGAAGTAACTTGAATTTATCTTATAGTTTGTCTAGTGCTTATATTGACCATTTAGAAATGTATATTGCCCATGGGTACTTTCTTAGGTACACCAGTGAAAACCAAGGATGCCAGTTGTGAGTAATGCTAGTAGATGTGTCAGTGGCGGAGTACAAACAACCTAGCATGCCCCTAGCTTTAGTGTTAGAACAGCATGTCATGTGTATGTCTTGTTCAGATCTTGTAGTTGAACATTTTAAGAAACTTGTAAACAAGTGTGCAGATTATTGAAGAACAATGCACATACATTTGATTTATTTTTAAACTAAACTCTGACAGAGCTGAAGACTGTAGTGAATTAAGGATGGGTGAACAAAACTATTGTTTCGCTAGAATTCAAGTTGGATTTTTTAAAAAGATTTTAGCAGGTTGCACTAACTAGAGTATAAGAAGATTGTCATTAGTTCTACTTTCTGTGATATGTAATGACCAGAGAGCCTGTGATATCATTAATTTTAGCTAGTAAATTATTTTGCATTAGAGTATGCTTCTTGCAATACTTGCTAGAAAGGTCAGAGATATCTATATTAATTGAAACGCATGTGTGTTTAACTTATGAATGTGTTAAGTTTATTAGCTTAATGTTAACTTTTAAAGAAAATATTTGGCCCTAGCGCCTTGTGACATTGTCTGCTGTATTATGTATGCCATATGATTTATTTAAATGCCATATTTAGCTATTGGTGTTCTTTCATTGTTTGAATGCTATATTAATCTCATTGATGGGCTGAATAGAATATAGGCTGTCATGTTGTTGTTTAACTCTATTTTTGATATACAAGCTTTAGTGTCATGTTTCAAAAAGACACGACTGTTTCTTATGTCAAGAAAATGACTAGTTGTTTTTATGTTTAAACATTTTATTGGCACTTACCTATTTTAAAAATAGTCTTTTACAAATGTTACATTGATATTTATCAAACAAGTTTTCTCATTCTCATTTAGGTTTAAAGTTTTGTTTAAGACAAAAGAAATCCATTTACAATACAATTTTGCCATGGAAAATATATTTTCTTAGCAATTCAGTTTCGAAGAAAAGTTCTTTGTTTCATTAATTTTTTCATTGTCTAGTTCATTGTGTAAGATTTGTTGTGCTAGACATTTAGATGTTCAATATATATATATAACAACCTCTGAGCTAAACATGTAGATGTTCAATATATAACAGCCCCTGAGCTAGACATTTAGATGTTCAATCTTTAACCACAATCTGGGCTGTGGACATTAAGCAAGTAATGTCTTGATCAAATTTTTTTTTACTTTTTTTTTTTTTTTTTTTTTTTTTTTTTACTTTTGTTTCATAGCAACTTAACATTTATTTTTCTGTGAACTAATATTGCTGTAGTGGTGGACTGTCTATAGCTTTTGGTGTGTGCATGAGCTTTGTAAATGGATACCTACATGTCTATGTATTAAACATCTACTAAAGGTGACTAGTTAAACTAGTTTGTCTTTTGTGTTTACCTTAGTGTTTTGAACTTTTCAGATGCTAGCATGCTTTCAACTGTTTTTGACATTTTTATTTTATCATGTCTGGATATAAAATAAATATACTTTGCGGCAAAGATTTTACATAATGTATTCTTTTGTACAGAACTAGTCATTGGAATTATTTTTAAGCTTTTTCTATCTGTTCATGACTAGAAGATCACATCACATAGATTTAACTATTTGACTTCAGAATCATTTTCCACATTTAGGCTGAATGTATTCGTCCTTTCGGGATCCAAAATGTTTTGATTAAACATGTATAACTTTTTTTGTTTGTTATTAGGAAGCACAATAAAATGGGAATTCTTAGCTAATTATCCATTTCACGAGTATTGGAAAAATGAAAAATGACCACTGTGGATAAGTTAACAGCTCTAGATGTAGATATATAATTATCCAAAGTTAAAAAAAATAAATTATTTGAGATATTTATTCATATTTCTAAATAACTTTATATGTAAACCATTTAAAAAACATAAAATGATTGTATTGAGTCCATTACCATCCAGAACATTAATCTAAAGACAATAAAGCCTTTTTAAGACTTCACTTTTTAAAAAAAAATCCTTCTCTGTAAAAATGTTGAAAGAAGGATATTCTGGAAGTTAACAAAGGGAAACTATTCAAGATAATGTTTGAATCAAAAACATATACAAGAGGAAAATAAATGTAAAGCACCGTCTTAGCCAGTGTTGCTTTGAGCACTTTAGCTGGGAAAAGTCAAATCTGGGAGTATCGTTATGAAGTCAAAGAGTTAAAAAAATCATTGCTAAAACAGCCTAAACTAAAGTGATGTGGAAGTAACCTTATTGAGAAGGAAAAAAATCATTAGGTATACCAAAAAAGGGATGTCAACACAATTAATATATCATTTCTTACAGGGTACCATAATATCAAAGTTTCTAAATCATTTCTTACAGGGTACCATAATACCAAAGTTTCTAAATCATTTCTTACAGGGTACCATGATATCAAAGTATCTAAATCATTTCTTACAGTGTACCGTAATACCAAGCTTCTATATATCATATATATACCTAGTTTCCGTACTGGAATCACCAAGTATGCAACATGTTTGTATAATAACTGTGATTTTGTTTTCCCAGGCAATACGGTCACAAAAACCAAAGAGATAAGCAGTAAGTGGCCTGTGTGCAGCATGAATACTTAGTTTTGTCCTCTCTATGTCAACCCCTTGTTGAAGCCAACTACTTAGTTTTAATCCTTCAAGTTTATAGAGAAATGTCTCCCAAATTTTTTTTTTGGTTTGCCAAGTTTTCATTTAGTGTAGTTCTTGGATCTGCAAGAAGAGTACATGTTATGACTTTCAAACATTTTCAAAAGAGAAATAGATGTTGCCAGACTTCCTAAAGTCCAGGCTATTGAGTTCTGTTATTATATATTCAAGTATGAAGTCCAGTGGATATGTTTAAACTTTACTGAGTTTTTTTTGTTTGTTTTTCAGTTGTGAAAAAGGGTCATGTTTACATTGTGAAAAGAAAGTATCTCTTTACATTTGAGTTAATTTCTTCAAAAATTCTTTTAGTTCAAACTGGAAACAAGTTTTCATTTTTTTTGTTTTGATTTTCCTTGTTCTTGTTCTCTTGTTTCTTAATGAAAGATATATGGCTTTATTTTTTACACTTTGTATTCTAAATTAATTATACTGTTTTTACCCCAAAATGTCTGTTATGAATTTTTGTATCTATAAAAGCATTTTTTATAATTTATATCTTTTTTGGATAATTAAATGTATTCAGTAAAATAATTGTTTGTAAAATTGCCATCAAAACCTACCATGTTGTCTAAAAAAATTAGATTAATGAAGACTCATTCAAACTAGTTTTTGGAGCTTCTTTTTTTTTTCTCTAGCAGGTATGCCCAGAGCCGGTATGCCTCCTCCTCCCCCTGGTGTAGGGCTGGACAGGAAACGTCCTCCTTCTCAAGAGATACGCACACCTCAGCAGATTAAGACGTAAGAAGAAGAATATATTACTCTTGAATTTTTTATTTTTTTTTAAATAACCCATAAACACATTTCTTGACACTTTGCACCATCTTTTCTGACTTTGTTTTGGATATCATCCAAAACCAATATATTTTACTACTTTAAGATTTGATTTTCTGACGTAACAAACCTTTGACCTCTTTTCACATAACCTCTTTTCAAACAAGTGCAGCAATGCCCCATTATTTATTTATAGACTTTGTTTTGTACTTTATTATTTTAGGTATACAATGTGTGAGAAAAATGTTTTTTTCCCTCTTGAATTGTCCAATTTATTAAAGATTTTCTTTCAGAAATGGAGACAAAAATAGTTGAAGAATGCTTCAATAACTCACCTCAACTTTGCTTCTTTAGTGTTTTTTCTTTAAAATGTTTACTTAATGTCTGTGTAGTAATGTTGAAGATTATCTTTTTAAAAAAAAAAAGAGTACATTTTAAAAATATTTTTATTATTTACTGTATTGTTTTTCATCTATTATACTTATTTCAGTGTATTTTTTTGTTTATTCTAATATTTCTTTATATGCATTTTTATCTTTGATAGAAAAAGAAAAAAGAAAATTGCTGATAAAATCTTACCTCAAAGGGTAGGTCTTTTATTTGTAATGAAGTTTAGAACATTTCTTCTTCTTCTAGCCAGTTTTTTACTACTGAACTCTAGACTCTTTTGCAGTATATGCTCTAAGGAAAACAGGTGCTGTTGATTTTTTTTTCTTCATTTGTTTAGCTTTGCCATAGAGAGTGTTTAGAACATTAAAAATAATTATATTGATAATCTACAATTACAATTTGATACATCTTGATATACAATTTTACAATTATGAGTATGAATTTTATAGACCAATATTGATGTATTTGTATGCAGGTTCGAGATCTGGTCCCAGAATCCCAAGCCTATATGGACTTACTTGCGTTCGAAAGAAAACTTGATGCAACAATTATGAGAAAGAGACTTGACATTCAAGAAGTTCTGAAACGACCTATGAAGGCTAGTACTAGCTATTTGTTTTTACATTTTAATGTCAAGAATTAGACTGGGGAAAAAATAATCGGCATACAATGCTCTTTTTTTTTTTCCTTTATTTTTAGACTTTATTTAATATTCATTCTATCAACTAGTTTTGGACAAAATGATCAAAGCCCTTCTTCTGAAACTATTTTTTCTATTTTAATCAAATAAAGTAATTGATGACAAAGTCTAGAATTATGTACTGAACATATGTTATTATGAAATGTAGAGTCTCTACTACTATAAACATTGACAAATGTTTAATTGATGGAGAATTTTGTTTCTTTCACTAGCAAAAGAGAAAGCTGAGGATATTTATTTCCAACACTTTTTTCCCACCTAAAGAAGCAGAGGTAAGGAAAGAACACTTTTTCCAAATGTATCGATTGGATAAATAATTTTCATGAGAAAAAAATGGTACTAAGTATCAACTTAATAGAACTGAAAAAAAAAATTTATTCATGACCATTTCATTGAGCAAGGCAAGAAAGAAAAAAGATACATTTGAAGCAAATGAGTTTTAACTTGTCATATCATTTTGTTCCATGGATTTTCAGTTGTTTGTTGTTTTTGTTTTTTTAACTTTTTTCTTTTATTGCTAACACAGGATGGAGAAGAAACTGTACCATCTTGGGAGTTACGAGTGGAAGGCAGGTTACTTGAAGATGTAAGCTGAAATTGAAACATGTGAAAATGTATTTATTAGTGGACAGTTTTGAAGTTGTATATAATCAACTCACCAGGCTTCCCGTTTTTTTACAAACCTCTATTCAAGTCTCTCTTTCATGTAGGGTGGGCAGATGCTGATCTCAAAAATAGCTCAAACTATTTTCCTAAAAATTAAACAGTTGGTGTATATCACTGAGAAAAGAATTACTGGCTTGTGGGGAAAACTCTAGTTTGACTGTTATAATTTTCTAAGTAAAAAAATAAATAAATATAAATTTGGCTTACTTGGATCTTGTGGTACGGGCTTTGGACTTTTGTCTCTATGATCCCAAATTTGAACCCTGCCCACAGCTATCCCCCACTGTCTTTCGGAAGGTTGTGGCTAGGATGTAATAACCTTCAATTCTGAAGTAACAATTTAAAATGAGAAAAAAAAAAATATACTTTTATTTCTGTTTTTTTCTGTTGAGAGAATGGCTACAAGAAAGCTCACCATGCATCCTTTCTTGATACTACATCAACTTGGTTTTGCTTATTTTCTTCAAATTTTTCAAGTGATCCACTTCAACTTATTTGTGCCCTAAATAAACATTTCATGTCTATCTCCTAGGCTGCGTCAGCAAGATTTTGTGACAGTAGCAAGATCAAAAGGAAGTTTTCATCGTTCTTCAAGTCTCTAGTCATTGAACTGGACAAGGAACTTTATGGACTTGACAATCATTTAGTTGAGGTATAGCACATGTTGGTTCTCACATTTAGCTATCAACAAGTTTGCCTTAAAGTATGAGTACACTTTGATTCTACTAGTAAATCAACAATAATATTTTTTTTTTATTAAAGCAAAATGTTTTCTGTCAGCTTCAACATTTATAAATGTGAATATTGTTTTGTGTTGAAAATGTTTGTCAAGATATGTAAAATGAAAATTTTGTATTATTCAAATATTGTTTGTTGTGTACAAATCTGTTACATTCAAAATATAGGTTTCTTTATTCTTCACTTTGTAGTTGTCAGCCAATACCCAATAATCCTTAAAAAACAAAAGAATAATAGTTTCATATTTTTCACAAAACCCAAGCCAAATTGTTAGAAAATTCCCCATAAAAATAGCTAATAAAAATTTTATAAATCATCAAGGATTGTAACAGAAAATAGTCAGGGATTGGCATAACTATATTTAATATTAAGTCGAATGGAAACAAAGACAGGAAGTTACATTTCTTAAATTTTGGGTCATGCGCTAATTCCCCATACTTTCACTTTTTGTCAAAAATGGAAACAAAACAACCATAATCAAACTTAGGTTTGATCTGCTGATATGCAATACTCTGTAAGACTATGGAACTTTCTTTTTCTTAAAAAAAAATTGAAACCAGCCCTAGATATCTAGATCTATTTTTAGATTTTACATCTAGAACTAGATCTAATTCTCCTGGCTTTTTCTAATTTAAATCTAAACTTAGACTAAAAGCATGCAGACAAATTGACAGCATTAAAACATTGAAACTTTATAATAGTAATGAAACATTAAAATAGCAGTGAAACATCCAGACTTTATTATAGCATTAAAAAATTAAAACTTTATAATAGCAGTAAAACAAATTAACTTCTTAATAGCAGTAAAACATTCAAACTTATATAATAAAAACTTTCATAGACTAGCAATCAAATCACAATTTTCATAAAATCATCTAAATATATATTTCAATATGTTTAAATATTAGTAACTTAACACGTTGACATCAGATATTTATTGTATTTGCTAATTAAATGCCAATTAATTTCTAGTGGCACAGAACTCCTAGTACGCAGGAAACAGATGGTTTTCAAGTAAAACGTCCTGGAGATCAAAATGTTAAATGTAAAGTGCTACTGATGCTAGACTATCAGGTATGTAGGGCATCATTGAAACATGTAAAGTGCTACCTTAAATCTTAGTATCATTACTATGTTATGAAAAGCTGTTGGGTACTATACTAGGAGTAAAAATTTACTAGAGGCTGTTTTTTTTTTAATTTTGTCTAGCCAATGCAGTTCAAGCTTGACCATCGCCTGGCTAGGTTGCTTGGAATCCACACCCAGACCAGGCCATTCATTGTGAATGCCTTGTGGCAGTACATCAAAACTCATAAACTGCAAGACTCCAGTGAGAGGGAGTACATTAACTGTGACAAATATTTTGAACAGGCAAGTAATGACATTAAATGTAATGACATCTTTTCAAATAATTTCTCACACTTTTGTTTTCATTACTAAGCAACAGTAGATGGTAGTCAATGGCTGTCAGGCTAATAGTCCCATGATCAATTCTAATAAGACTTATCAGGCATTTGACCTGAAATCTGGGCATTATAAAGACACCTGGTCTAAGCAAACGAATTATTGTACACCTGCACTATTAATACATTATTTTTGGTGTATGCTTGTATTTTTTAAATTATAAAATCTCTGGCTATTTTTGTACAATGCCAAGGAATTGAAAAAGCTTATCTCAAAAATTGTATTTTTTATGTGATCTTTTTGATCACAACTAGTATATCTAATATTGTTTAATACAACATTTTGAAAAAGCATATATTTTGGCTTTATGGGCTAATAAGACCAATTTAATTCATTTTAACTCTTGCCTTCAAAAGGAACATTGCTATTTGTGATTTTTTTTCAATCATGCTGCTAGTAAATTAACTAAAAAGTTCTTTGTTGTATTATATATAGATATAACTTTATCATCATCATACACTGCATATTTCAGATATTTGAATGCAAGCGTATGAAGTTCTCTGACATCCCTTCAAAGCTACAGCCACTGCTAATGCCCCCTGATCCCATTATTATACATCATGTTGTGACGTGAGTGCTACTGTGTTTTTATTGATATTTTTCGACTTGCCATAATTGCAAGTTTTTGTCTATAAGACTACTACTTTTCAACTACTAAGATGTAATAATAAGTCGAATTTAAACAGGCAGAAAACTACATTTCTTAAATTATTTATACTAGCAGTAAATCATTCAAACTTAATAATAGCAGTGAAAATTAAAATCAGTGCTGAAAAGAGCAAAATGCTAGTTTGTGGTGGGGTTTGAAAGAGATGTTGTGTACTGTTGAATGGAGAATAAAAAGAAAAGAGATAAAAACCCATTTAAGCGTGGCATCCAATGCGATGATCATACTGTGGAAAAGTTGGAAGAGTAACATTAGCTTTCCAGTAATATAAAAACTGTATTCTTTTGCTAGTGGTCTCTATACTCCTATATGGTTGTGAAAGCTGGACACTGAACACTTAGGCTGAAAGAAGAATCCAAGCCTTTAAGAGTAAATGCTACAGAGAAATGCGGGTTATCAGATATCAGGAAAAGAAGACAAACGAGTTTGTATTGTTACATACCAACACTTTGGCTGGCAAAAAGGAAGAACTCCTCATTACTGCGAAGAGACAAAAGCTGAGCTGGTTTGGTCGTATTGAAAGACATAGTGCTCGAAACATTCCACAACATTTGCTAGATGACACCTGATGGCCCTGGTAGTTCTATTCATGACTTTAGCGCCATTCAGCCGCAACTAGGCTTCACATGCTGGGTGGTGGACAGAGATTGTTGTTTCACTAGATACAAACCCTGGCTAACGCTCACCTGGTTAAGCCATGAGTCGAGACATTTTGCCGGGATGTGGCCATTGCTGCATACTGACAACTGCTTGGAGCCACAGGTGAGAGCTGAGCTCTGAGTGGAGACCAAGCTCAATAAGCTGCTCAAGGAGCCTGACTGCCCTACAGAACCCCATACACTGGTCATCCACTGCACCCCAAACCAGCTCCGATTGTATGGATCTGCCACTAGATTTAGCTTGCAAGGGGTGAAAAAGTGAGGCTGATGCAGTGCAAATTTCCTTTATTTTAATAAATTTTCATTTCACATGGCACATTCTCATCTCCCATGTTCATTAATTAAAAGTCTGATGATAGGCAAGTGGCAAAGTGGCAGGTGAAGAAAAACCGGGAGCCATAGTTACAAACCTGCTCAAGATGGCATAAACCAAAAGGAACTCTGTTGCTTGCATCCATGCTACAATTGTTAAACAGCTTAGTACTGAAATTCTGACAATTTGATTAAAAAAATACTTTATTTAAAACCATTGAAATAATCTAATGTGAATTCACTTTCATATTTTCTAGAGTTGAGGGCCCTGATGCCAAGAAGACAGCCTGCTACGATATTGATGTTGATATTGTAAGTTGCAGTTTTGTTTTTTTATCAGTTATATAAACTCATTTTTCTTTGTTGGCTTTAAAGTTGATTTTTTTTTATTGATTTTTTTACACCTACTCTTATGGAGATGGGTTTTTTTTTTTAGTGTATCGTCATGTAAAATTTGTACTCTGAATTAAACAATCACGTGAAATTTTTGTTTTGCAATGTTCTACAATCTAATTGTATAGAGACTGTGCATTAATGGTGGGGAGAGCTGGGTAAATGTGAAATATTTTGTTTTGGACTATTGTTGTTTTTTTGTAAAGCTTTTATAATTTTGTAATCAAATCATCCATTTTTTTTTTCATCTATTGTTTGGATCTATTAAGGATGACAGCTTAAAGCATCAGATGAACAATTTTGTTATGTCCACACAGAATCAAGCAGAAATCACTGCACTTGATTCTAAGGTTGGTGAAGTTTTCCTTATTTTAAATGATTTTGGACATAATTATTCCAAAAAATGTCTTGCATGGCTTTGACACATATGTTTTTGTTACAGATTCATGAAACTGTTGAAAACATCAACTTGTTGAAGACTCAAAGGGAATTCTTTTTAGGTTTTGCTAAAGACCCTCAAGAATTTATTAGCAACTTTTTGATTTCTCAGACAAGAGATCTCAAGGTAAAATTTACTAACATTTTATCATTACATAACTTTAGGCTGTAATATGTCATTGTTACATATGCACCATGTATATCAAAGATGTTTGTTTTATAACAATAAAATGTGCACAAAATGATCCAATTAAATCTTTCCCTCTGACCTGGGTCTTGTAAAGTAAAACACTTTGTGATAGTAACTTGTAATTAATATTCATGTCATGAACTAAACTAGAATAGAATTATCAGCATTTAAACAGAATATTGTCATACAATCGTTTAGACAGTGTAACAGTAGGTTTAGTATTTGTAACACTATGTTTGGGGCTTTAACATAACTTTCTTTTACACTACTGTTTCAATGTAACCAAGTATGATTGCTTCCCTTGGTATGCAGTGATGTCTAGAAATGTTTCTGTAAAGATGATTGTTTGAGAACACTGCTGAATAAAAGCTTGTCAGATGATTTATTTTTTGGTAAGACTGTGTAAAAGCTACATTTATTCCTATTTCCTGCTGATTCCAGACCATGACAGATGTGGTTGGTAATCCTGAAGAGGAAAGAAGAGCTGAATATTTCTATGAGCCATGGACAGTAGAAGGTGTCAATCGATATTTCTATTCTCTGGTAAACCAAATTTATTTCTTCTGTGTAGTCATTAACTTTATGTTACAGAATAACTTAATTCTTAAAGAACTTGCAGGTGGGGCTATGTAAGAATCTTGTGCCCTTTATAAAAAGTTGTTTTTTTTCAGAAGGGTGAAACAAAATAAACCTATTTAAAACTTACTATTTGTTTATTTACTTGTACAGTAAAGACATTGTTAAAAGTTTCAGCCTTTTTTTTAAGTGAAATAGATACATTTTTGTAGGTTTAGGAATATTTCTTATGGTCTCGACATGGTAATTATTTCCTCTCTTAAACCCTAGTACATGGATAAATGGTCAGTTTTATTGACCACTTGACTCGGTAGGTTCTAAGTTTGTGTCACTTGGTATAATATTGTTCCTTGCATATCACAACAAGATTGCTCTTATATTACAGGTTCAGCAAAGAAGACTAGAGTTGGAACAAGCTCTAATGATGAGAAATGGTGGCATGTAATTTTGTTTGTCTCTGTACCTTAATGGCATTGCCTAGATATGTTATCACCAAACTTGTCTTGTACATACTGTGTGGTTTGTCTTTTTTTTTTTTTTTTTTTTTTTTTTTTTAATATAGCATTGAAGTAATGATCATCAAAAATAAATAAATGTAAATATATGTTGTAGACCAAAATGTTCAATGTGTTCATTTATGTTTATAGGATTTTCTAGATGTAGTCATGTACAATGTGGCATCAAGACCATTAAAAGATCTGAAAAAAACAACAACATTTGTTGTTCTTATTGTTTATTGCAGTTTCATTTTCCTAATGCCAACTCTTCAATTCAAAGCCTGTATTTTAAAGATCCTTCTTATGTCATCATCTACTTTTCTGTTAGGTCTTTAGTACTCTCTTGGCAGGTGGTGAAGAGTTACCTCCATATAAGTCTCCATTGTGAATAAGTTCATTTATGACCTAAATTTGACTTCTTGTCACACTTTGTTACCAAACTGCTGTAAAAAAAAATCAAAGTGTCTTTTCCAATGCTTCAGATTGAGCCATATCATCAAGCTGTCAATGTTTTTGTTACAGTAATGAACATTTAGTAATAAGTCTCTTGACTTGTTTGTGTAGATTTTCAAAGCAATGTTATTAGATTTTGTTTGTTTTTCCGTTGGCCTATTAATGAAGACATTGGACACTGAGAAAAACTCTGTTACTTAGTAGGCTTCAACATTTTTTTTTTTTTTTTTAATTCTGTATTTCAGTTTATTGTTTCCTCAGAAATCTTTGTAGACCAAATCCATTTGTATGCTTTTTTGAGTTTAGGCACATCGGCACAATTTAGGCCATGTCATGCCTCTTCTACTTGATGTCCTCCATATATTGTTATTTTTTATGTCTCTGGTTAAAAAAGAAACCTTCACTTGAACACGTTTCAATTTTACTGTTAAATATATGACTCCTTCTGAAGAGTTTAATACGATGAATTAAAAAATATATTTCTCTAGCCTTCAACGCCCGTGTATGTGTATCTTGTACGTGTATCTTGTACTTGTATCTTGTGCGTGTATCTTGTACGTGTATCTTGTGCGTGTATCTTGTGCGTGTATCTTGTACTTGTATCTTGTGCGTGTATCTGGTACATGTATCTTGTACTTGTATCTTGTGCATGTATCTTGTACGTGTATCTTGTGCATGTATCTTGTACGTGTATCTTGTATCGGGATCAAATCAAGCTGTTCTCTTATTCTTGGTTTTGCCTCGTCACCAAATTAACATTTCAGTTTCAAATGAGATGCAGACAAAAATGTTCTTGTTGCTGTTGCAATCTAGACTCGGAACCCATAACTCTAGTTGCTGTTGGCAGTTTATCCCTTGATCACTACCTAACTTGTAGGAATAAAGTAATCCGATTCAGTGCAGCGTAATATGTGCTGCATTTTTTGTGATTTTCCCCTGTATTTGAAGGAATTTAAAAATCGGCATTGAGGCTGCAATATACGCCTTAGCATTTAGGCTGCAAGATACCTACCTAACATGTAGGAATAAAGTAATCCGATTCAGTGCAGCGTAATATGTGCTGCATTTTTTGTGATTTCCCCCTGTATTTGAAGGAATTTAAAAATCGGCATTGAGGCTGCAATATACGCCGTAACGTAACGAGCAATTACACACACACACAAACTTATTGAGCTCACTGTGCCAATTTTTTTTCCACTTCAAACCAAAGACATTTTATTGTCCTGTAAAACAATTTGTGTCTCCCTTATGACACAAAGTAAGCATTATCTTCCCCTAAGGCCATTTGCGTGTGCGCCATGTTGTTAACAAGGAAGCCATCAGGTTTCTTAACAAAACACATCAGTTGGGGATTACCATTGCTATGGGCTGCACAGAAGAAAAAAAAAGCAACATGGGTGGGAGGCACATAGAGATTGAAATAGATCAATGAACAACGTTGAGTGTAAGAGGCAGATAGGAATATGTAGATACAGTTCTAGGATTGTGAGATAGACAAGGCTTGGGCTATGAAGCTAGAGGTTATAGGAGAGACAAAGATTGGAATCTACAGTTTCAGCAGGGATAAGGTCATTCTATTATTTACCTTTGTAGGTCTACTGGTCAACCTTTTTATTAAAAAAAAAAGTAAAGTTCCCTTTTCAGACCATTTAAATGATGTAAAGGGTCATCCATTTCCGTGGCTCACGGTTAACGACCAACCACCTTTACTTTTCAGGTAACCATTAGAAATGGGTGGACAGAGGCACCCTAAAAAAAATGAAGCTCCCAGTCTTCCTATTCGGAAGCCAAAGATTTTATCCCTCTGTCACCGCGCCACCAAAGTAGACTTGCATTTTAATCTGTTTCAAATGTAGACTATATAAAAAGTTCATTCATTGAAATGTTTATTCCTAGAATTTCATTCGAATAAATCATTTAAACGAGCCTAGGAAGAAATAATTATTTTATTTCATTAAAACATTTTTTGATGTGCCTTCTGACAATTAGGAATGATGCATACACGTTTTGATTAGCTCCCCTGAATGGGTCCACGACAATTCGTTTACTGGGATGGCTGCCTGGTCGTGCGGTTTGCGAACTGGACTGTCGTTCGGATCTATCGACGGTCGAGGGTTCAAACCCTGCCCGCTCCCATCCCCCGTCGTCCTGCGGGAGGTTTGGACTAGGAAGTAAACTATCTTCAACTCTGAAGGAACATCCGAAACGTAAAAAATTTTACAAACAAACTGACATTTCGTTCACCGACAAATCGTTCACGCGACAATTCGTTGACCCGCCATATCGCTCACCGACAACTTGTTCACCGACAGTTGGTTCACGACAAATCGTTCACACGACAAATTGTTCAATGACAATTCATTCACCGGCACTGGGTAGTAACATATTGTTACTTGTTACTATTATATATTCTAGTCGCGTGTTTATTTTGTTTACATTAAAACTTTAATACGATGAGATTCCACCATTCTATAAAAATACTATTTTAGATTATACTAGTCTATTTGTAGGCCTATTACATCTATCCATACAAACACACTCCGTAACATACAGATTAATCGCTTTGTGCACAAAATTATCTCATGGGACCATAAAACTGCCTGGTCGTGCGGATTGCGCGCTGGTCTGTCGTTCAGATTGAATGATGGTCCCGGGTTCAAACCCTACCCGCTCCCATCCCCCGTCGTCCTGCGGGAGGTTTGGACTAGGAAGTAATTATCTTCAGCTCTGAAGAAACATCCGAAACATGTAAAACATTTTACAAACAAACATTTTACAACTGTTCCCAAATACTAGATACTGTGTTTTACTAGTTCTAGTCAACTGCTTCCCCCAACAACATGAATACACCACTTCTGTGTCCCCGTGGGGGCTGTTAACTACTCAACCACACCAAAAAAAAGCATATTAAGTACTTTATTCAAACATACCCTGCCCTATCTAGATCTAGCTCTATCGCCCAAGCACTCAATCCCTTGGGAGTATCAGTAAGTCATGAGCTGCTGGAAGCAGGAAGGCGTGGGTGGATAGAGAGATGAGAGGGACAAGGGAAGAGGAAATTGATGGACAAACTGAGATAAGAGGAGATCAGAAAATCTAATGTGTCAATTGGGATAGCGAATATTAGCGTTTTAAGTGAACTATTGATATTTGGGACGGGAGTGTTGACCTTTGTAAATTGTTGGTTTAATACAACTGTTAATAGGTTAAAAGGAAATAATAAGATTGCATAAATAGCTACTAGCCCTTCATGTGTCATACTGCTGATTTAATTTTCGTCCGTAAGGGAATGCTTTGAATGTTAGGTCAACATTTAGAATACAAGATACTATTTTTAGATTATTTTTATATTTTAAGTTCTACAAATATTTCTCAACAATGTTTCACCAAATTATTCAGTTTCTTTCTTTACATTTATGTTTATTAGATATTGTCTAATTGCTCTAATTGAATTTGTATTTTTTTAAATTAGTTTCGAAGATGGTTTAAAAGAATAGAAGGGAAAATAATATATTTTTTTATTGAATTTCGATAATTGTCAGAAAAAAAGCATCATTATCCTTTATCTACAATTAGAATTAGACTAGTTCAGAAATATTGCTCATTTTGGTAGGCTTTATATAACTGTCACGTACGCTTTGTCTATATTTAGCCCAAGGTCTGCCGGCGAGTTTTCAGCTAGCTCGGGAAATTCCAAGCATGCAGCAACTTTCTGTTTTGGAATAAATGTGATTGGTTAGAAATATTAATTATTGTACGATAATCTGTATTTTATTGGTCAATTGATTAACCAAGCGACAAGAAGAGATTAGTCACTTGGCAAACGCCCAAAGGTCTAAAAGATTCTAGATATTACCGCCAGTCTCGTGTTGGAACTCAAAGAAATATGGCATGATCATATTATTGTGTAGATCATTTAATTTAGTAGAAATATATTTCATGTTTTATTCAATCACAGTATATCATTGTAACTATTGTGAATAGCTTTTTCAAGTTCTGAATTAATGTATTTGTCGAAGAGAAGTTTCTTCATTGATTATAATAATAACATACTTAGATCGTCTTATCAATGGCAACTTTTAGATGATCATCTTATCAACTAGCAACTTCTAAATGATCATCCTATCAACTGATGATTTCTAAATCCCCGGCAAGTTCATATTCAACGTGACATCTAGCTAGCACATCATAGATCGTGACAATAACCTTTATATCCAGCTTTATAACGCCCCTGACACTCACACACTCATTCATACTTTTCAGCCGTAAATCCTAGTATCACTTTCTACTATTCCCCATCCTTACTCCCGCCCACAACAAAAAAAGTTAGTCCTATGTACAATATACTCTCAGTTCCTTTTCGCCTTACACACTTAATTATTTCAATGAGAACACTTATTTTTTTAAAAAGCATTTTTAATGGATCGACCCTCCCCATATGACTCAAGGAAGACTTCAACTGAATACCCCCCCACCAACTTTTTTTTTTTTACACAATATTAATCTCTTTTTATCTATTGTTAGCGTTACTTCGACAACTCCCATCTCCCACATTTGATAATCCAGCAAATCCAGCAGGTCTGGGAATAATCTTTCACATTCATTCTGACAATTCTGTGAGTTCTAAAGTCTAGTCGTATGTCTAGAAGAAAAATCCCTTACACGCGCGAAATCATACTTAAAAAAAAAAAAAGAAATAGATTTACGCTATCATTTTGTATGCTAAGTAGATATTGTTAAACTGTGTCTAGTAATTGGAAATGAAAATTCAATAAGACGTAACGAAAATTAAACATTGACTTTTAAAAAAGAAATTATTCGGAAGTCTTGATTTTTGTATAATTTAAACTTTATATATAGAATTCTTTGCCTGCAACAGATGTGGGAAAATATGCAGGTCGCCACAGGGTTTGCATAGTCAAAACATTGCACTCATCCTTAATCTTCAGAATCGAAGACATAGCCATTATTATCATTTAATGCTGCCTTTGTGGAAATTACCAAAATGGAACTACAAAAAGGTTTATTGCTTGCGTTTTTGTTTTTGTTTTGTTACGAATTGCGGAATTCAGGCTGCGAAACGGTCAAAACCGCGTTTTAGTAGACACCTAAGTGATAAAAGGAACACATGTTTACGAAAAATTCATACGAATACTTTTGATAGTTAAAGAGATTTCTTGATCAATCAGTGAGTAGTATTTGGGAACTGTTTATACGATTTTTTTGTCCTTCGTTTTAAAGTGTAGCCTAATTCTATGTGATCAATAGGAGCTGCTTTTCTTTAGGTCTGAAAATAGCTAATTTAGTTATATTAAATTCTGAGTTGTTTTTTTCTTACCAACATTTAAACATTATATGACTATTATTAGTTTCATTCTCATGCTTTAGATTTTTTTTTAATTATAATTTACTCATATTTATAACTTAGAAGAAACAAAACAAGTCAGTATACCATCAATCATCTAGTCAAAGTCTAGACTAAATAAAACAGAAAAATTACGGTTTTGAAGGTTTTCATAAGTTAATCTGACATTACCGCTCTCATCTAGGTCACGCTTACGCTTCGCTGCAATCTAATTACTTTATAGAGAGGAGGGGGGGGGGGGGAAACGTTAACGAACAACTTATTTGACTGTCGTCTGCTGAGAGAGTATCCCAGCATGCAATTGCATCATCTAAAAGCGATGATATTCGACATAGTGGCACTTTAAAAGTGGCTATATCATAGCCTATAACATCCTTTGTAAAGAGTTATTATCACAGGTTGTTTCTGTTCTTGAGGTGTCAATATGTCACTAGATATTCCTATGATAAGCCTGGGATTCTTATGTACATATTAATTATAGACTCTGGATCTAAATATCTTTAGAAATTGAAAAATTGAAACATTGGATAGTAAACAATATAGATTTAACAATATAGCGTTATTTATATATCACGATATCGTGATACTTAATAAACCTGTTGTTGTTATACTTATATAGTAGTTGTATTGTGATGTTATGTATCTGGTTGATGTTCTGTTCTAATTAAAGATTCTACTTTATATGATTTTAGAGCAATAGTTTCTAGTGTACCAAGTTATTTTTTATATGCCAAGTTAGCACAATGAGTTTTAGATACTTCAACTCATCTTCATAAATGAGTTTCTCCAACACAGGGATGCCCAAACTACGACCCGCGGGCCATATCCGAGTCCCCCCATACTTGTAATCTCACTGCATAATGAAGCAACAGACGACATATTCCGGTTGGTTCGACAATTTTCTGAGATGGTGCCGCCCCAATTGACCCCAAGCAAGACCAATCGTCATAGAAGGCCTGAACACTGACCTGCAACGTCAACATCTGGGTAGTTACCACATTGTACAGACCTATTGGTCTCCACTGCCCAAAGGTTGCGACTAAGCAGGTCAGCGTACAGGCCTTCTATAAGGAATGGTGTCGCCCCATGTTATGTCATCACTACTCAAACCCAAAGTAGATGGAACTAGGACGTAGAAACAATGCTAGTAGTGGCGTAGCAACAATAGCGCGGAGGAGCTTATTGTTCACGAGCCTAAAAGAAACAAGGGCCCACAGCAGCCCTTGAAAAATAAAATGTTTTCACTGTAAGAATTTATATGTAGACTTATTAGATTTATATCATACACAAGTTATAAGAAGTCGTTCCTGAATTGAGTGTAAGACTACTAAACCTGATAGGCCTACTTTTTCCCAAAAGTTATGTAGGCCTAAATGATGACTCGATTTGGCTTTTATCTCACTAATCTACAAAGTGGGGTTTTGGCAGTTTAGAGATTTTGAACCTAGCCTCAGAAATACATTGCTACCTATTATAACATTTCTCTCTCTATAAAAACCATAAAATCATCAATGAATAAACTTTACATACAATTCACCCACGGGGCATTTTATTAGAAGCTTTCAATGAATGGTTCCGTTTTCCCACAATGCATGCCGGAAAGAGATTAGCGCAACGCCCTCCCTCCCCCTTTCACCCCCACCCTCTCCCCGTTCACTAGATTTATTTTTCGTCATCAAAATAAAATTGTAATGACTCTTGCCGGTCTGGCTTTGAAATGGTCATTCACTAGCCATCATTTGCTAATTCCTTCATAATAATCATACTTCAATTATTGCCCTCCAACGGCGCGCCGAGCAGAATTAATTGGATACGCTAAAAGTTGTTAGGGGGGGAGGAGGGGAGGAAACCCCATTCATGGGCTGGGAGAGAGGTTAGATGGTTAGATATAATGCATCCATTTCTTTATGATTTAATATCTGATTGGTTCGCTAATCCTTAGTCGAACTGATAAAATAAATAACATTTATGATTATGTAGTCAGCGATATAATGATGGAATAAAAATGAAAGATAGGATTGCAACACTATAGCGAGCTAGTTTAGCCGTAACGTGGCCTATACACTATAGCGAGCCAGTTTCGCCGTAACGTGGCCTATACACTATAACGTGTGAAGAGTCTAAAATTGATTTGAAAATAAAAGTGACGTTTGAAAAAGATGCGAACAATAATAGTGATAAATATCATCTGGCATTGGCAGATTCATAAATACTTATAGAAAACAACATTCTCTTTGTAATATCTCGGTCAGGCTAAACAAAGTTGCTTTAGTTAACAAGAGAATGTGTATTTTAACATTGTAAGAAACATTACCAGGATCTTTGTATTAATACCTGAGTAATGAAGCAACTATTTATTGATATATATGCGGTTTGGAGTGTAGGGTAGCATCTCTGTAACGCCACCCATATTTAATATTGGATAAAACTACCTAACCGGCATAAAACTTGATGATATCGAGTTGACTAGTTCAAGAAGGCATCAAATTTAAAGCTCGCTCCGACATACGTTGTTTGAAACCACCATTGCTCGGCATCTATGCAATTTTTGTTGTATATCCCATGATTAACTTGTGTTCTGTTTTGCTCCCCCCCCCCCCCCCCCCCCCCCAAAAAAAAAATCTGTTCACTTTATATTAAAAAAAAAAAACAATGATGAAATTAGATTTTTAATAGCGCTTTTAGTTTTTGAGATTGAAACATTAGTGACGGACTGACAGACGGACAACTTAAAACGAAATAATTGCTTTTTCCAACGATTTCGCTAAAACAAATGCATATTGTTAAGGAAGAATCTCTTTACGTAAGTGTAAAATTGAACTAGTTGGCAGACTTAAATTATTGACATTTCTCAACTTTATTATTACTATAAATTATTTCTATTAGATTAACGTCAGGAAATCTGTAGCTAGTGCATCGCCCTCTGCCTGGACCTCGGTATTTAATGTTCCACGAATCTCTTGTGTTATTTCTTTATTTCCCAATATTTTAGCAGCATAACTGCTGGCCTGTCGTACTCGGTTGAGAAACTTGACTTCTTGCGTGGCTTATATCTTCACTGAGTGGTGTATCCTTGGGAAGAAATGCGCCAAGTCAGAGAAGATCGGAGATCGTACATTGCCAGCGATGCACACACAAAAAGTGCCACAGATTATTTATTTGAGCGTTTCTGTGTCGAATGCAATATTGGTAGTGGAGAAAAAAAAAGCGAACAGCTATTATTTCCGCATACGCCAGGCTACAATATACATTCTGAAAAAAATGTATCATTAGCAACTATTAATTATTATTATTATTACTATTATTATTATTTTGATAACGTAAAGAAGAACAATTAACTACAATGGTAACTAATCTGATCAATGGAATATGGTTAGCCTAAAGGGACCTATACCAATGAGTTTTGTTTATTCACTTATCTTCATGTATCTTCCCTTAACTTATCTTCATGTATCCTCCATTAATTTATCTTTACTTATTTCCAGTTATCCTAAAGAATGAAATTAATATTGAACAAATCAATGGGTGTTGCCAGGGAGGGGGGGGGGGCTGAAACGTCAGAGAAGAAAAGAAACTAAACTATCACGCAGTGGCGTAGCTTAGAATTTGCCATCATTTGGGGGCCCAGAGGGCTGTACCTTTTTAGGGTTCCCTGCATTTTGACATTCGACATCATGACATGAGATAATGGCATAATATTTAATATTAAATGTAAAAAAATGGGTACACTCATTTGGGGGACCCACTCAAGTGGGGTTGGGGGGATTTTCAAATTCTCCCCTCCCCATCTCCACACAATAGCTTCGCCACCGCTATCTCGTTTAACAAGTTGATGCATTTCATTTTTACCTTAGAAAAACTCTTCCAACAACTTTAACAACAGAAAAGGCACAATATTTAGAGAAGGGAGACTACCCATCAATAGTTGCCATGTATCTCAATATTGCAAGTTTATCTTCCCGTTACATTTATATTGTTGGCCTCCTTCAGTCGTAGAAAGACTATGGTTCATCTCAGAGCACACTTCCTCATGTGGCTGTGGAGCCCTATTTTGGAGAGACACTCCCGTCCACAGATATTGCAGGTTAAGGTGGGCCCAGGTACGCTGTTCTGCCTCATCGTGGCATCTGGGTGGAAACGGCTACTTGAGGGGGTAGCTAGGCTAAATGAAAGGCGAAACATAACTCCCGTGGGGATGCCCACGGGTAGACGAGAGTCCACCCATTGCACGGGCGGGGTTGTAAAAAAGTCCCCACGAGCACGTCCCACATCCATGCGCCGTTCCTCAAAGGAACGTTACATAAATGGCGAGTCCCCCACGGTTAGCTTGGTATAAAGAAGGAAAATGACGGAGGCTCCCGGTGTCCTCGGCCTTCGGCCATGAGCGGCGAATCATGCGTCAGGGCCAAAGGCATTGGAAACAGCAATGTTTTACATAGGCATTGACTCGGGTCGCTCTCAAACAGAACTGTGTGTTCACACAGGTTTTTTTTTTTTTTTTACTGTTTCGGCTGGACGACCAAACAGGTTTTTTGTCAAACTTAGAGCTCGAAGAGCCTTCGGCTCAGCTCTTTTTGGACATCTACAAGGTTATGGTGGCTTTTGCTTCGGACATTTATATAATACTAAATTATTACCACTAATTCATTAATTAATTGTTTCTTTTTTTAAATTCATTATGCTTTATCATCGACAAGAAGAACTGCAACATGTTTGACTTGATAAGAGAACGGGAAGTGGGAGGAAAAAAAGACAAAAAACTGTCACACACACACACACACACACACACACACACACACACAGAGACAGACACAGAGAGAGAGAGAGAGAGACAGACAGACAGACAGAGAGAGAGAGAGAGCTTTGTAAAAAATAGTAAGGAAGGTCACCAGCTAGAGATGGCTTCATAGAAAGTTAGCTGTGAAAAGTTGACTGGTTTACGACCTATGCAGTGAACGAGAGATATCATTTGTCTGATGGGAACTCAACAAAGTCATCAGTGTTTTCTTTCATAATTACGCCTAGTTTTCAATTTTGTTTTTTTTTATTTTCTTTCTTTCTTTTTTTTTTTTTTAAATATGTGAATAGCGTTTGATAACAGTCATCTCTTAATTCAAGCGAATAATGTTTACACTTATATACTTTATACTAATAGTGTTTTTTTTTTTTTTTTTTTTTTAATTATTTTAATGTTTTGTGTTCCTCGTTTGGAAATTATGATAGTAAAAAAAAGTCAAACAAAAAAGCTTGAAAATGTGGAATAAATCCAAGATGTGAACGAATTGAACCAAAACTATGGGACAAACTGAAACAAGTGCTCATGAAGTAACTGCGAGACTAATATCAATTCGCATATAAAATGAGGTGACAGCTGTTGTTTTCACTATGCATAAAAACTTTAAAATGATCAACAGTTAAGAGAAACTTCACTTCCTAGTTTTATTACTTATGCAGTACTAGAAATATCCATGTAGAACCAGGATATCATATTCTATTTACAGTTTAGACAGTGTATACATGTTTTTATAAACATATAATCTCATTATAAGCAATGAAACGTCTCTAAACTGATGGACGCTTGATGTTGTATTGGATAAGATTCTTCTTGAAGTCTTCTTAATGCTTCCTGAAATAGAAAGCTATTATCTCCCCTGGCCCACTGAACTTGATGACCCGCTTGTGTATCTTGGTTCGTATGTTGCTCTACTGTTGCTGGTGTGTTTAGTTAGTGTGACATATTTACACGAAAAACTATCATTAAAATATTTTGTTTCTATTTATTTTGTTATTTATTTAAATTAGCAATGTTCTGGATTTTTTATAGTCTTTTCAAATAGTGAAAGAAATTGAATTGTTCAATTCCTATTTACTCATATTTTGTCATAATCACAAAATTGAATCATTTATGGATGGAATCATTTATTATGACAACTTTTCTTTATCCTATGGAGCTGAAATTTTGAACATAATCGTTTGCTTGGTGACAGCCAGGGGCGGACTGGCTATATGGGCAAACGGGCAAATGCCCGGTGGGCCGGTACCAAATGGGCCGGTGTGGTGATTATGTTTTGTATATAATATTGTAAACGGTACGTCATAGAACCTTGGTTGTAAGACTGAAAGAATTCTATGTTTATTTATTAATTTTACTATTTTTTCATTGGTCCATTGGTGGGGACAGAGTGACAGCGCTTGAAGTTTGTTATTGTTGACAAGGGACCGGAGTTTTGTGATAGCATAGTAGGAGCCATTATAAGGCAGTTATGATAGTTAATGTATATTTATTATTTAGGAAATTAGCTTTTGTTGGCTTTGTCTACAGTTATAATTTATTCCTATTATTTATTCTTATTATTTATTAAATATTTCTTTTTTCTAATGCATCCCTGGTGTTTCTTGAAGTATTGCATACGTAATGTATCCATGTCAAAGTCATAGGCTAGGAGTTCACAACTATCACAACGGCCGGTCTGGTCGCGACCAAAGAAAAAAAAAACTCAATGCAGACAACTTAAAAACAAAAGTGACAGCAGCAAGACACAAAGGCCCCAACATGTTTTTTTTTTTTTTTTTTTTTTTTTTTTTGTAAATTATTATTATAATTAATTTGGTTTGAAATTCAACAAGAATATAATTTTAAGAATTTTACTGTACGTATTATCATTTGTAAAACGTTAGACCGTATTTTCTACTATGCATGAGGGGCATGGCCTTCAATACTGCTTTGATGTCTTCGAGACTGTGTTTGGCCTGATCGTTTTGCTGGTCGGCATGGGCCTTTCATGGCACTCCTATTTTTGTTTTGCTCCTTCCCTCCCCCGTTTTTTGATGGTTCCATTGAAAGTTAACGAAAAAGAGGGATGGGAGAGGATAAGTTAGAAAACATTGATATAAGGGGAGACAATTAGCTCTTTAACAAAACGTTATTAGACGTTAACAAAACACAGACACACAGCCGCGAAATTGCAAACCAGCCAACTTAGTCACAGCTCAATATGGGTATACAGTTCTTTCTGCGATTTGAAAAGAAAAAGTAAGTTTCTTGTTGTTTATTTGTAATAACATAGAACTGAAAATACTACACTTAAGCCTAAGGCTTAAAAAAAAAAAATTTGATTCAAACATAAATCTAGATCTAAATACAGTGCATACTGTTACGATATTATGATTAATGGCAAACCTATGCTTAGTATGAAGTCATTAATAATGAAAATTATTACAATAATTAAAATAATTTATATAGCGCTGTCACATCTGATATTTAATGAAAGGAGATTTTGAATCATTTACATAACAATTTTAAATAATATATTCATATACAAATCGCGTTTTTGAGAATGTACTTGGAGGAAGCAAGACTGGCAAGAGCTTTTCCCATTTAGAAGTACCTCTCTAACCGTTCTGCTTTCTCTTATCTTGTAAAGGAATATATATATATATATAGTTCGTCCATCGTGGTTCGATGATAACCACTTTGTCATCCAGGGGGCTGAGAGCTTTACACTGGGGTTTTATGTCTCCTCGTGTGGCTGGTGAGACCTATGTGAGCCCGGAATGTTTGGCCGAACACTAGGCAGGTTATTCCAGCTGGAGCTAGTGTCATTGGCCTTGCTGTTCTTCTCTGGCGTTTTTCTTCTGCCAGCTTTGTTCTCTTTTCCTCAGCAACATGTGCGCCGGTTTTCACAGCGCGACGTCATGATGCTCTGTCACGTGCATCTGTCTCCCTGAGTCAGCCAGGAAAACCAATGATTTAGCATATTTTAAGTCACAGATCAACATGCATGATTAGATTGACACGTGAAATGCGTAGGACCTAATTATTTTATTTTTTTTAAAGAAACTTCTGTAATCTATAAGTAATACCAAAAAGTTTGAAACTCATTAAAGCTGCTATTGTAGTGTTTATACTTTTCAGACTACATACATGTATAAATAGAATACATTATATACGCCTACGAAAGCATAAATTCAGTTTTTGATGCGTTATCAAACTTTATATGTTTTGAATAGAATCAGGCTTACACCTATGATAAAACACATGGGCGTAGACGAGAGGGGAGGAGTTCAAACCATCACTGGCCTCAGATCTCATTGTCTAAAAGGGAAACTTTACTTACTTCCTCAGTGCAGCCAACTTAAGCAAACTACAGTCACCAAATTTCATGAACGTAGCCAAAAGGGGTTTGTGGTTTCCCTCCCCCCCCCCCCCCTCCAATACAAAACTAAAGCATTATACCATTTTCTACCAGTCGCTGGACTCCAGTGAATAGAAGATTTAGTTTTTGATTTTTTGAGCGGAAGAGTAATAGGCTAATTGCACTGTAGATGCATTTTTTAAAGCTTAAAATAACGGAAATAATGCTTGGATCCGGGGCTTCGCCCCGGACCCCATTGGGGGAGCTTACATCGCTCCCCCAGACTCCCTAGCTGTCCCTTGGCGGTGTGTACTGCCTTTCACTAATTATAGGAAGAGAGTATTCTAGTGTAGAAAAAACGTTTAAAAGATTGAAAGATAAGAATGTAATGAAGATTAATTACATATACATACACTAATATATATAGATATAGATATAGATAGATATAAATTGCGTTGGGGGTTTAAAATCCTCCCCCCACACCGAAAATATATGACATGCCATTTGTGGGCCGGTTTATATGGTAATGCCCGGGCCGATTTTGATACCCAGTCCGCCCCTGGTGACAGCACATTTTATTCAAATTCCGGAAAGGTCACTTTATTCATTATTTATTAAATTTAAAAAAAAAAAATATCGTTCGAATTGTAATCACAGAGTATAAGACCCAGGGAAACTAATACATATTTAATTTTTGTTGTTATTGACTATTAGTTATATCCCTTTTGCAGATGACCTCCACCATGCTGAGGTAAAACACTTTCTTTTATTAGTATAGTATTTAAATCTTAAGTAGGATTGGATATATGCTATCTAATTATAATTCTATTACTTGTTTGCTTTGTTATTCGTATACTGTTCCTATATTAGAAACTAATGTGCAGGTGTTTCTAATGTTTCCAAATCTCAATTACAGACGTGTGCATGGTACAGTATAATGTTTCAAGTTCTTAGAGAAAGTTCATCTCCTAGCTTTCATCACAGTAGGACTCCGCTACTTGCTAAGTGTGTTCTTTTATTTTTTCTTTTGTTCTTTTTTGTGACATGCTATTTAATCTCTTGTTTTGTGTGTGTGCATCACACCTTCACCTAGTCCGTAGTCTTTTAGAAGATTGGGGCACCACATATGATCTATGTACCATTTTTTTTCCATTCCTCTCTGTCTTTCGTCAGGCATCACGATTTGTTTTGGAGAAAAGTATTGTCTTCCCATGACATACGCGAGTCCGCCCCTGCCTCTAAGTCTCAGCTTAAACACAAAAAAAGAAGCAGTGTTCAATATATTTGCCTTGAGTAAATGTTTTCTAACTCAATTCAATAAATAAATCCAGGATAAACCAACATATAATATAAATCACTTGTATAATTAGAATAATGACTTGACTTACACATACACAATGTAACCTAATTACCTGGTTAGCCCCTTTCTCCTGCCTTGCGTACTGAGGCGTAACCAGCCCCCCTTTTACATGGCTTGCGCACTAAGGAAAGATACCAGCAGACACCAGGATAAGAACCGTTTTCAATGAGGTCCGTCCATTCTTTGCAATCATCTTGCCAACCTTTCTTTTGTCTGCTTCTTTTTCTTTATCTGTAGAAAGGTCTTTGCCAGCTCAGAGGATCTCATAATATGGATGTAGAGTCCCAGCTTGCAATTCTGGAAAGAGGTTAAAATGATACATACAAAATATAAATTGAAATTATGCATATGAAGCATGGGCGTAGCCGGGTGGGGATTCTTGGGGTTCAACCCCCCCCCCCACCCTGAAATGATATCCCCTCCCCCTTGGGGGGATCGGAATTAAGTGACTGATTTTTTGCTTTGATTTGTTTATTTTAGGTGAGATTTTAATACTAAACCATCACTTGCCCCAGCACAACCAAAGGGGTTTTGAGTTTAAAACCCCCTACCATGGGTTTTGAGTTTTAAACCCCCTACCTGGGGTTTTTGCAGTTAACTCCCCCTCTTCTATAAAACAAAACAAAAAAAAATGCAAACGAAAATCCCCTAATTCCAAGAGCATAGTTATAAAAGATTTTGATTTTAAACCCCCCTCTAAAATTTACAATAAACCCCCTCTTCAATATTAAAAAAAAGCTAATTACGCACTCAAAATGTTATGAGCGTAGCTAAATGGGTTTTGACTCAGTTTTGAGTTTAAACCCCACTTCAGCGGGGTTTGAAGGTAAAAATACCTCTTTAATAATAAAAACAAAGCAAATTATACACTCAAAATGTTATGAGTGTAATCAAAGGGGTTTTGAGTTTAAACCCCCCTTCAGTGGAGTTTGAAGCTAAAAAGTACCTCTTCAATATAAATAAAAGCAAATTACTCACTCTAAAATCTATGAGCGTAGCCAAAGGGGTTTTGAGTTTAAACCCCCCGCCAGGGGGGTTTGAGGCTAAAAAATACATCTTCAGTGTAATAAAAAAAAAGCAAATTACGCACTCAAAATGCTATGAGCGTTGCCGAAAGGGATTTTGAGTTTAAACCCCCATTCAAAGGGGTTTGATGCTAAAAATACCTCTTCAATATATAAAAAAAGCAAATTACACTAAAATTTTTTGAGCGTAGCCAATCCAATCGGGATGGCTTTTTTTAAGCTTAAAACCCCTCCAGATGGTTTTGAGTTTAAGATCCCCCTACACTTGTAGGCCCTACAGAGCATTTTAAGGTGGAAAATCCCCAACAGATGATTTTGACGATAAAACTTTTCTTTTTGATATAAAATCTAAAGCAAACTACAGTCACTTAATTCCAAGAGCGTATTCAAGAGAGGTTGCACATTTTTACCAGTGGCAGGGCTCCATTAATAAACTGCGATGAATAGTCATCTGCCGAAATTGAACACTAAATGTGGCTCAACAAAGATGGCTACGACAGATTTTAGAAGTCAGTTATAGAGATCGGGTCTAAATGAAGGAAATCCTATGCCGAACTGGGAGTCGACCCCTTAGTAAGATTGTGAGAGAGCGACGCATGAGGTTTGCGGACATGTTCTCCGACAAAATGAATAACGCATAAGAAGAGTTGCAATGATATCCTAGTACAACTTGACGTCACTCATTCATGGAGGTCCTCATGGCAGGTGGGAAGAGGCTTCAGACATTACCAGTGACAGATTTTTATCGCAACAGCTTGACGTCAAATGCTCCCAACGGCGCGGGAGGGTCTAAGTTAGTGAGAATAGCACATTAGGTTTTTGAAATAAAACTTTTTAATAGCAGGAAAATGCAGTGTAGATACCTCAGAATATGCATTTTGTCGGCTTTCAATTCCAGAATTAGTGCTTGGCGGCGGCGCTCCCCCAGACCCCCTTGCTAGTAATGGCGGGGAATCTACAATTTTTCCACTAACTCATGGAAGAAACTATTCTAGGGCACAATATAAGTTTTCCGAAAGAATGAAGGGTCAGAATGTAATAAAGATTATGTAGACACACACACACACATAAATACATATAATTTTTTTTTCGCGGAGGGGAGGGGGGTCCGTGAGAAAAAATCCAACCCCCCCCCCCGAAAAAATCCTGGCTACGCCCATGATCTGAAGTATTTTAGATTGTGCAAATCAATAATTAAACAAAATCTTTATGCTGTTATTATCTACCTATCAATGTAGACACGAGTTTGTTTCTTTTTGTTTTTTGTTGGCTGGCCTTGAGATATGCTTATAGTTCAATAAAAAAAAACGAAATATAAAATCTGCTTCCATTGTTTGGTTTTCTCTTATTGAAGCAGGGAGAATACATCCAACCACACACACACACACACATACACATTACTGCCTCGGGATGTTGTATGTGCTACTGTGACGTGAATTTAAAGACTGTCCACCACCATAAGTCCTACACCAGATTGGGACTAAAATGTTGTTTTATTAGCTGAAGGTATGCATGAAATGAATGCACATGTTATAGAGCTTGACAATTACGGTCACTTTATCATCTCTGATTGCTTCAAGAGTGAATGGTCAGACAATCACTATTCCAAGATATATGTTCAATGTTTATAAAAATAGTGTTTGGTATCCATGTCACGTGATTTCATCCCGTGGTTCAGTTGGTGGTCAATACTTATATTTACTGTAGTCGTTGGTTTAGAGATCTCATGGGATTACAGAGTCAAACACGAACGGTCTTCCTCTCGCCAGACACAAACACAAATAGAAAAAAAAAGTTAATTTCAATTGCTTTCAAGTTTCGATCAAATTTAACCTTAACTTTGCCTTGAATTTTTCTTTTACAGAACAAAATATTCACATAATAGCCTACTTTTTATTGATACAGGTTCTGGATATATATATAATAATAATAATAATAATCTGTGCCGCTGGTGTGAAAATTCGTCCTACAATTTGTGCATTACACCAAACAAAAAACATTATAACTATAAGAAACCAAAGTGTACATTCACACCAGACTCACTCATAATTTACATGTGAAAGGTTTATACCAGATTGTTCTTATTTAATGATTTGATTGCCAGGGGAACAAAAGAGTGTTTGTGTCTGTCTTTGCTATCGGTGTCATGTATCTTTTTTTGTGATGGTAAAATCACAAAGTCCTGACACAAAGGGTGATTCTTTATTTCGAGGATCTTGTTAGCTTTTTTTTTCTAGATGTTTGTCTCAAACAACTGCCCAAATGGGGTTTGTTTTTTCCCAATGATGTTACAAACTATATATGTATATATGCATATAATCTATATATGGACTCCTCTACATATGATATTAAAATTGTTGAGGCTACATAATCAAATCTCCTTTAATATTGCTAGCTCATTTGTTTTAAAGTAAATTTAAAGTCATAGAATGAAAGTTTAATGTTCATTCATATTGAAATGAAATTCTGTTATGCTTCATACAAAAAGGCTTCTACGATTGGATTCTGTTGTGCTAAAAATGCACCAAAAATATTACGGTATTTACCTTTTAAAAACAGCTTATTAACACTTTCAATATTGTGTACACCGGATCACCAAAAAGCTTGCTATTTATAGTTTTCCGGCAATGTATGAATATTTATAAGAAAAGATTTACCATCTTACAACTAAACTAAGGTAACTTTAAACTATATAACTTACAAGGATGAGATAACTTATTTGATTTTGAATGAAATTTGTTTCGAATTTAGTTTCGATTTTTTTTCTTTATGTTAGTGAAAAGATTCATTCTGAATGCTACTAAAAATTAAACGTTTATTGAAGTAATTGAGACGTTTCTCAATATAACATTCTTCGACACAATTGCACTAATAAATCTATGTTTCATAGCGTTACAAATGTTTATCCGTAGTATGAACAATATTACACTGAAGAACTATTCAATACAGAACCGAATACTTTTAACGAGCCCTACACACACTATAGGAGGATATAAACATTCGTTTTACAATTTCAAAAGCTGATTTCCATACAATGTTTAACGTATTTTAAAAATACATTGCTTAAACATATATTGCTTAAACATACATGGCTTAAACATACATGGCTTAAACATACATTGCTTAAACATACATTGCTTAAACATATATGGCTTAAATATACATGGCTTAAACATACAGGGCTTAAACATACATGGCTTAAGCATACATTGCTTAAACATACATGGCTTAAATATACAGGGCTTAAACATACATGGCTTAAACATACATGGCTTAAGCATACAGGGCTTAAACATACATTGCTTAAACAATCATGGCTTAAATATACCGGGCTTAAACATACAGGGCTTAAACATACAGGACTTAAACATACCGGACTTAAACATACCGGACTTAAACATACAGGACTTAAACATACAGGACTTAAACATACCGGACTTAAACATACATTGCTTAAACATACATTGCTTAAACATACAGGGCTTAAACATACAGGGCTTAAACATACAGGGCTTAAACATACAGGGCTTAAACATACAGTATTTAAACATACAGGACTTAAACATACAGGACTTAAACATACATTGCTTAAACATACATTGCTTAAACATACAGGGCTTAAACATACAGGGCTTAAACATACAGGACTTAAACATACAGGGCTTAAACATACAGGGATAAAACATACATGGCTTAAACATACATGGCTTAAACATACAGAGCTTAAACATACAGGACTTAAACATACATGGCTTAAACATACATGGCTTAAACATACATGGCTTAAACATACATGGCTTAAACATACATTGCTTAAACATACAGGACTTAAACATACAGGGCTTAAACATACAGGGCTTAAACATACAGGGCTTAAACATACAGGGCTTAAACATACATGGCTTAAACATACATGGCTTAAACATACAGGGCTTAAACATACAGGGCTTAAACATACATGGCTTAAACATACAGGACTTAAACATACAGGACTTAAACATACAGGACTTAAACATACAGGACTTAAACATACAGGACTTAAACATACCGGACTTAAACATACCGGACTTAAACATACAGGCTTTAAACATACAGGACTTAAACATACCGGACTTAAACATACATGACTTAAACATACAGGACTTAAACATACATTGCTTAAACATACATTGCTTAAACATACAGGGCTTAAACATACAGGGCTTAAACATACATGGCTTAAACATACAGGACTTAAACATACAGGACTTAAACATACAGGACTTAAACATACAGGACTTAAACATACAGGACTTAAGCATACCGGACTTAAACATACCGGACTTAAACATACAGGACTTAAACATACAGGACTTAAACATACAGGACTTAAACATACATTGCTTAAACATACATTGCTTAAACATACATTGCTTAAACATACAGGGCTTAAACATACAGGGCTTAAATATACATGGCTTAAACATACAGGGATAAAACATACAGGACTTAAACATACATGGCTTAAACATACATGGCTTAAACATACAGGGCTTAAACATACAGGACTTAAACATACATGGCTTAAACATACATGGCTTAAACATACATGGCTTAAACATACATGGCTTAAACATACATTGCTTAAACATACAGGACTTAAACATACAGGACTTAAACATACAGGGCTTAAACAAGAAGAACAACAAAAAAATACTTAAAAAAAAAAAAATTGTATCAATTAGTTTGATCAGTCATATAAATAAATTTGCATTAAAGATATAGACTAACAACAATAAATCTGTGCAATTAATAATATTTTACCAATTATCTTTGTTAGCGCAATTTTATGCTTTTAGCTTTCTCACTACTCTATGATCCTATCACATGTCTGGACCAGTTGGGAAAAAGTGGAAGAAAGAATGGGACATCTGGGTGGAATTCACCGTCATTGGTTTTTAAAAGCATAAAAAAGGGGGAGGGAAACATCCCGAATTCGATTTCGACGTGCTAGTGAGGTACTTATGACTGGTACTTATGACTAGAGAAGATTGTATAGTTATATATTGCTTGTTTCAATTTAGAGCGACGACCCATAAATGGGACTTATTCAGGTCTTACAACCACTTCAGTCAAGTACAATTTCTTTCCCTTGTTTGATATACCAAACAAAACAATTAATTATCAATAATTTATTAACTATTTTTTTAAATTGATTATTTTATTGTCAAGTAAAAGAAATGATTGTACAAAAATTCAGCTTGAACCGAGATAGGATGTCATAGAATTAACATGAACAAACGTTTTACCAGACAGTGAGTCGATGTAAGCTTTGAAAGTATAGTGTAAACATACGTATTTATCACATTGTTTAAATGTATTTCTTAAATATATTACGCTAACATATTTCTTTAATATATTGTTTAACTATATTTGCTTTAAAATTTTTAAACATGTTTCGATATATAATTCTGAGCATAATACAAATAGCAAAGAGTCATTATTAGTTTCAATATAAATTTAACATCTCTCTCTTTCTTTCTCTCTCTCTCTGTCTCAATCCCTCTCCTGCCCTACACACATATATATTACGAACATTTCATTATTCGTAGAGTTACAGTCAGTGACACGACACCATAAGGTACAAAGTTTATTCCATTGTTTTTAAAATTCTGCACACACTATTGAAAGCATTAGCCTGACGATGCACTCTTGTGTTACGTTCATCTCACTTCCTGTTATGACGCAAGCCAGCTCAATTCCACCGAACATTGTTGCGGCCCGTTCAGCCTTCTCTCCTTTGATCCTTGAAGTTCCAGCCCAAGATGTCCCAAAGCACGTCGACCTCCATCTAATCATCTGGCAACTCTTTGTGACAAAGACGTTTGGCTAATGTTGGAGCTGAACAAAATGTCACCAGGGAGTGTGGTTCTTTCCTCCCTCCTAACACCGCCCTCCCTAATCTCCTCTCCAATCATGATATTTCCCACTTATGAAAAAAAAAACAGCTTCCTATATAAACGCCAAACGAAGAAGAAAACATTGGGTTCAATGTGGCGGAATCGGTGGACATTGGCCTAATTACGGACATAACCTTCGGTACAATTAAAAGAAGAAAATTACAAGAAACAGTTTTTTAAAAGCATCTTATGATTGCGTTAACATATTTACAGAGAACATTTTTTTATTTTGTTTGTATGACAATAACTTTTTTTAAGACGTCATTTCCCATTGAAAACCTAAATCTACCAAAGTTAATCTCCAGCCTAACTATCAAGCAAAATTAATCTCCAGTCTAACTATCTACCAAAATTAATCTCCAGCCTAACTATCAAGCAAAATTAATCTCCAGTCTAACTATCAAGCAAAATTAATCTCCAGTCTAACTATCTACCAAAGTTAATCTCCAGTCTAACTATCTACCAAAATTAATCTCCAGTCTAACTATCTACCAAAATTAATCTCCAGCCTAACTATCAAGCAAAATTAATCTCCAGTCTAACTATCAAGCAAAATTAATCTCCAGTCTAACTATCTACCAAAGTTAATCTCCAGTCTAACTATCTACCAAAATTAATCTCCAGCCTAACTATCAAGCAAAATTAATCTCCAGTCTAACTATCTACCAAAGTTAATTTCCAGTCTAACTATCAAGCCAAATTAATCTCCAGTCTAACTATCTACCAAAGTTAATTTCCAGTCTAACTATCTACCAAAGTTAATCTCCAGCCTTACTATCTAGCAAAGTTAATCTCCAGCCTTACTATCTACCAAAGTTAATCTCCAGTCTAACTATCTACCAAAATTAATTTTTCTATCTAGCAAAGTTGGTCTCCAACTTATCTAAGCCTAAGATGGTCTCCAAACCAACCTAACAAAGTTAATCTCTAATCTCCAATCCAGTTGGAGGTCTATGTCCAAACGTTTAAGTTCTCTATTTTACGCCCTTTTGCTACCAAAGAATCTTACATTTGTTTCTGCCCATCCAATCAGATTATTCCTAGTCACTCGCTTTGGTCAGTACGCGCTGCTGAGTTATCACAGCACGTGCTTTGCATATAAGATTGTATCAACTTTTAAGTTGTGTCCTAAAACCAGTTGAAAGAAATGTGTTTAACAAGAGCTCTATATTCATATAGACTCTACATAAAATGGACTTCATCATTGCCTACAACATAAGAATTACTTATTAAAGCTAAATTAAATTCAGATAATTAAGCCGTGTTTTCAAAACAGATATTGCAACATAACACACAACACGTCACGACTGGCTACAGAAATAATGAAACTACAAGAAATGTTTAAGTTTAGCTGTCGAGACTATTGGACTCATAGCAATGTAGGTCTGGTCAGTGTGGCGCTCCCTTGTGGACAGCTCCGGTCACGTCATTGTGTTTGGCCACCGCGTCATTTAGTTTAACGTGCGTTGGGCGAGTATACAAATGGGGGGGGGGCGCAGGGGGGGCTGGTGACACGCGAACAGAATATAAAATGACCATCATTCGATTATTGAAAATTGGTTGACCATCGGTATCTCTTAGATCGAGTCGGTGCCGTGTCGATGGTCTGTTGACCGATTCGAAATGACCGCCGACAAGTTAGATCAATAAACTCTATGGATGTCACCCGGAAGTTAATTAACATTTCCGAATTAGATTTTGACGTTTACAAGAATTACGTAATAAAAGGACATTGAACCACCCGTACTTTCCCGCCTTCTGCTCCCTTTTTTTATACAAGTATATCACTTTTCAATAATACCCAAAAGGCTTATATATTGTCTACTAAGACTAGGATAAGGAAGCATTGGTACGATATTTCTGTAACTTGAGAACCCAGGGTGGTAGTTAATTTGTGTATATTCTATTAGTCCTGTGCTGTAGGCATGTCCAGGCTTTATCGATCTAGGGCCAAAGAGATTTCCAACACAAGTGTCAAGGACCGCATCATTTCAAAAGCTGTTTCTGTATGCAATGGACCGGAGCCTTTTTTTTTTTAATTGAGTGTTATGCCTAAATTCTTATTAAAAAAAAATTTTGAGCATGTAAAACATAAAAATTACTTAAAAAAGAAAAGCTTATATAAGGGAAAGAACCGCACAATTACTACTATATCTCTAAATACTGCAATCTTTATCTCCCATTTTATAAATAAAACAAAATTTAAAAAATTACTACAAATTTTAACTAAATTGTTGTTGTTTTTTTTCATTGATTGGTGTATTGATTTCGACAATGGGTAATTGTGCTATATTTCAACTTGCTCCGAGTTGATACAAGCTTTGTAAAAATAGATAAAAATCTTTCATTCAAAATTCGGGCTTATTTTAAAAGTGACAAAGTATAACTAATATATCATTATTGGACTTTTCTATTTAAAAATATTGCAGTGTAAGTCCATAGAACCCGTTGTCACTTTCCAATGACTAATTGTTATAGTCACTGTACACCTCGTTATGTCGAACAAAATGATGGCTGGGCTAGGGTTAGGGTTAGAGTGTAAGCACAAAAACATACATTATATACATACATTACATAATACATACATTACATATTACACACACATAAATACATGCATACTTACATACATATATATATATTACATAATACATATGTTACGTAATACATACATTACATAATATTTACATTACATTATATTACATACACATATTCATACATACATAAAAACATACATACATACATACATGTATATATATACATGTATATGTATACATAAATACACACATACATACAGTTGTAATTATGAAAATGTTTAAAAACTCTATGTTTTTATATGCACATTTATATAACCATAACTATTGCCAACTCTATAGGTCGAGCCACTCTAAGAGTATCTAAAGCGTCAACTTTTCACATACCTAATGACCGATAGACGTCATAAAGTCCGATTACATCGAGAAGACGTCGTTGAGAGATTTTTCTCAGCAAAGCCCTGAATGACGAACTGCTATTCCCAGCCGTGAAAACTATTCCGCAATAGTGACCTCCAGTGACTGGTCAAGTGACTGATATATGTGGGATGTACTCGCACCCATCAGTAGCTGTAATAGTATTGACCCCAATTTCATTGACTGACTTAGTCAAGGGCAGAGAATAGATCTCGCTCACTTACTTCCCTTTTCCCAACGCAATTGAAACATCTATTACAAGAGAAAAATGTTTTCTTTGGTGTTTTCTTATAAGAAGAGTTACACACACAGACAAAACTAAGCACATAGAATCTAAAGCAAAGTATTTTAGGAACGGGTTCTCTCTTTCTCTCTCTTTCCCAACTCCCTCATTCTCTCTCTCTCCCTCTTTCTCTCTCTCTTTCATTCTGTTTCTTACACATGCGGAACGTTGTTCAAAACAAAAGGTTTTAAGTTTGTCCATGACACGCGTGTTTAGAAAGATGGCCATAACCTAAAAGTAGGTCTATAGTGAGGAAGTTGGGGGTTCAAAACTTGACCTGCTTTCCTACCAATAGCTGGGTTCTATTGCTAAATCTACGAGAGTTGAAAAAACAGCCTGAGAAAAAATAATGTCTAACTATAAACACCGAATTTCAGCGGGTGGTGGAGTGAGGTTTACCCACCCACCTCCTTATCATTTGTAAATAAAGGCTGAAACAAAAGCTAGTTATCAAAGTCCATGAGCGTAACCAAATAGGGTGGGGGAGGTAAGGTTGAGCTCTCCTTCAACACAACATTTCACACAGTGATTTTGTTACCAGATTTTTAACTTCGGTATATTTGGGAACCTCTGAGCCCACCCAGTTCTAATGGGTACCTGACATTGGCAGGGGAAAAGTAAAGGCGGTTGGTCGTTGTGCTGGCCACATGACACCCTCGCTAACCCTAACCTTTAGATCATCTGCCTTATAGATCGCAAGGTCTGAAAGGAGTACTTTAGTTCACCTTTAGTGCTAGGAGAAATAGTGTTCAAATGTATTTTTTATAGCCTTAAAAATTAAATGATTGATTGTGTCCAGAAAGAATGTCTTTCAGTCGTGTAAAGAGACATTAGTGAAAACAATAATCAGAAACAATGTTTTTAAAGACTAATGATTGTGTTTTAATTGAGTTTCTAGACAAAAAGACAAAAATAATAATAATAATAAAGGAAGACGAAGATTTACAAAATTTCTCAAACTTAGACATTAGACTTGCATCATACTTTGTCTCTCTCCAGTTCGCCTTTCTTCCTTTGGGGCAACTTTATCGCCTGGCCTTCTGGTCACTCGTCGCTCATGTCTGTCTCTTTGCACATATAGAAGTAGTATCTTTCCTGGTTGTGGTCATTAGGACACGTCGCTTCAGCTTCTCGATCAGTGTCGTCTGATTCAGCTGGATACCCACAGGAAGCCAGGATGCAATTCAAGTTTCTCAAGTTCTTAAGTCTAAGGTACGTATCTGTCAAGTCTTAACAATATTAACAGTAATACAACGTCTTCAAGTGACACAAACTTTTAAAGTTGTCAGTCAGTCTGTTATTCAGATAGTCCGTGAAGAACCCTTTGTCACATTAGTCAACAATCACTCCTAAGTTCTTTGCTGACGCAATGATAGCAGCATTGTTACATTGAACTATTTGCAAGTCTTTCTTGAGCATTGCACTCCTGGTGATCATCATGTGTTACTGCCCTTGTTTATACCTTATGGATCTTGGAAGTCATTTATCACTGCGCATATCTTTATCTTTATTACTTTATTTAAAAAAAAAACAAAACATTTTTATATGTATAAACAACCCGCTATTAATGCTATATTCCTTTGGGGGACATTTATAAAATCTTATGTCATGTAACGTCTGGTTTTTTTTTAATCTTTTTTTTTGTGTTTAGTTCGCGGCACATTGCAGATATTAAATATCTTGTCACATTTAATGTTGTGTATAATATGTAGGTGGTATTGGGCGTTTTGGTGTCGGAAAAGTATATGAAAAAGGACAAAGGCTCCTCGAGGTTTGTTTACTACATTCCCCCTGTGTCACTAATACCTTTTTCAATACTGAACTACTCCATAGTGTATCTTGGCGGCACGCTCGCTCGAAACACTGGCACCAAATAGACCTAATCATGGTAAGACAAAAGTGCATAAAATTTGTCAAGCTTACCAGGTCCTATCACAGTGCAGACTGTGACACAGATCACTCCTTGGTATGTTGTAAGATCATTCTTCTCCCTAAAAAAATCCACCATACCAAGCAGATTGGAAGACCTCAATCGGATGTAAGCAAGATGTGTCACCCTGATCTCCAGATATAGTTTGCGGAATCTTTTGAACGCGAGTATAAAAATATCTCTGGAAATACAGCAACAGAAAAATGGGAACACCTCAAGTCCACCATACAAAAGACTTCCCTATCAATTACCAACACTGAACGAGCTAGACGAAATACCCACCATTTTAGAGCTCAACAAAGCCATAGACAACATGGCTCCCCGCAAAGCATCCGGATGCGATGGTATCCCCCAGATCTTCTAAAACAATGCAAAACTACACTAATCCAACCTATACACGAACTGCTTTCCAAATGTTGGCAATAAATATTGCCAGACTGAGGGCCAAAACTAAAATCAGAACCACCCTCGTAAAAGATATGCTATTCGCGGATGACGCAGCGGTAGTGGCACACACACAAGAGGAACAAAAGGAACCCTAACCCTCAGGCCTGTAAAAAAATATGGCTTGACTATTAGTACGAAGAAAACAAATGTTATGGGACCACCTGCTACAGCACCACCCTCCATCCTCATAGACGATAACAAGCTGGACGCCGTAAACGAATTCTGCTATCTGGCATCCACAATTACAGATGACCTGTCCCTAGAAGAGGAGATGAAAAAACGCATAGGGAAGGCTGCCTAGACCTTCGCTAGACTCAGGCCAAGAGTTTGGGAAAACCAAAAGCTCACTACAGTGATCAAAATGGAAGTCTACAAGGCATGCATAATAAGTACACTACTGTATTGCAGTGAATCATGGACCACATACGCAAAGCTATGTAGGATTTTGAAAGTCACATGGAAAGAAAAAGTGAGCTATACTGAGATCCTTGCACGAACAGGTATTCCCAGCATCTTTACAGCCCTCAGACAACGCCGCTTGCGCTGGCTTGGACATGGATGGTAGGACAATCGCATCCCGAAAGTCATCCTCTATGGTCAACTCGCGACTGGCACAAGAAAAACTGGTCGCCCCCACCTCCGTTACACAGATGTAATAAAACGGGACCTCAAATCAGTGAACATCAATATTGACCATTGGGAAGACATAGCTCTAGACCGCACCAGATGGAGAGAGACAGTGACCAAGAAAGCTATGGACAGTGAAAGTACATGGGTCTCAGCTCAGGAAGAAAAACGTACAATACGAAATATTGCCAGCTCCTCTACCACCGAAGCAAAAGCCACCTTAACCTGCGATATCTGTGGACGGGAGTGTCTCTCCATAATAGGGCTCCACAGCCACATAAGGAAGTGAGCGAGATTAACCATAGTCGTTCTACGACTGAAGGAGTCCAACAGAGATAAAATGTAAAAGAACAAAATATAAACCACAAAAGAACACAGGGCCCACACCTCCATAACACTGAACGAGTAGGCGCCTACTATTCGAGCTTGTTTTTAGTTACAAAATTTAAATTTAACTAATGAATGATAGATTTAAAGAAAAATGAAACATTTTCTAACCTGCCCCAATTCCCCCTCCTCACGAAAAAATCCTGGTTAAGCTCATGTACAAATCCAGTCAGAGTAAATACAATTCTAAAGATAGGCCTATAGATCTAAACTTAGAAGTCGGTGCGCAAAATATTCCTGAATGTTTATTAATTTATTAAACTCCTTAATGAAATGGGCGAAAATAAACGCAGACATAGTCTGTTTAGATTAACAAATTCTTAATCCTTTTGCCAAATTTAAAGTAATTTTCTTTCTATTCTTTCAAAAATTATAACGGTCAAGTCAAACTAGAATTTTCGAAGTGTAGCCAAATATCTTGTAATTCTTTTCCCAAAGATATACATCAACTGTCAAATTTCTAAGAAAAATGTTAGAGCCGTTTTCGATAATCGCGTCCACACACCCACTAATGCCCATAAATGTGCAAGCAGTATAGAAGAATAGTAAAAAAAAAATGCATTTTTAGTGATTAATATCTTGTTTCAAGTAACCCTTCCTTTGTGTTTCTACCTATGTCTTTTTTCAAGCTGAATAAGAAAGCAGCTTGTCTCTGTTGAGTTCAAGTTGAATAAGAAAGCAGCTTGTCTCTGTTGAGTTCAAGTTGAATAAGAAAGCAGCTTGTCTCTGTTGAGTTCAAGTTGAATAAGAAAGCAGCTTGTCTCTGTTGAGTTCAAGTTGAATAAGAAAGCAGCTTGTCTCTGTTGAGTTCAAGCTGAATAAGAAAGCAGCTTGTCTCTGTTGAGTTCAAGCTGAATAAGAAAGCAGCTTGTCTCTCTGTTGAGTTCAAGTTGAATAAGAAAGCAGCTTGTCTCTGTTGAGTTCAAGCTGAATAAGAAAGCAGCTTGTCTCTCTGTTGAGTTCAAGTTGAATAAGAAAGCAGCTTGTCTCTCTGTTGAGTTCAAGCTGAATAAGAAAGCAGCTTGTCTCTGTTGAGTTCAAGCTGAATAAGAAAGCAGCTTGTCTCTGTTGAGTTCAAGTTGAATAAGAAAGCAGCTTGTCTCTGTTGAGTTCAAGTTGAATAAGAAAGCAGCTTGTCTCTGTTGAGTTCAAGTTGAATAAGAAAGCAGCTTGTCTCTCTGTTGAGTTCAAGTTGAATAAGAAAGCAGCTTGTCTCTGTTGAGTTCAAGTTGAATAAGAAAGCAGCTTGTCTCTGTTGAGTTCAAGTTGAATAAGAAAGCAGCTTGTCTCTGTTGAGTTCAAGTTGAATAAGAAAGCAGCTTGTCTCTGTTGAGTTCAAGTTGAATAAGAAAGCAGCTTGTCTCTGTTGAGTTCAAGTTCTACAATGAGAATTTCGTTACTTCTATAGTTTTAGTGGCTTTTTGAAACTACATGAATACATATATCTTTATATATCTTCTTGAGTTCATCTATCTATCTATCTGTCTGTCTGTCTGCCTGTCTGTCTGTCTGTCTATATCTATCTAGGCATCTAAGTAACTACATAATAATTTGTAATTGGCTTGTCCCCAGTAAAGATTGTAAGTATACTATAGATATCTTTACATCTAATAAGAATGCATCTTTGTCTCTATTGAGAGACCCTATAAGACGTGTGGTTGTGTGTGTGTGAGTGAGTGAGTGAGAGAGAGAGAGAGAGAAAGAGAGAGATTGAAAATACATGCACTTGTTGCTATGCGTGGGGATGACTCGACTCACTTCCAGAGAACAACTTTCACCAATATGAGTACGCGTGCGAGAGAGAGAGAGAGTAGGGGGTGGTATGGTTGTTGAGGTGGGAGGCAGGGAGTGAGTAAAAGGACCTGGTTGGAGGCAGGGAGTGAGTAAAAGGACCTGATGGGATCACTCTAACGACGTTCTGTTTTCCTAGCAATATAAAGTTTTGTCGTGTGTTTTTTTTCCCTACTTTCACGCCAGTGCTATTATGGCTCTGTAATAAAGGATACGGACAACATGGGAAATTGGTTTAATTGTGTAGGTATGTTTCTTTAGCCGTTTTAACACTCTTCTAGAAATGTCTCAGTTCAATCATAATTTCATAATTAATTCATTTATTGCTGTTTTTTTTTTTCATCTTTTAAAACGGAATCTCGAGGTATTGTTTGTAAAATAAAACGATTTTCCCATTGCATTGATTCTTTAAGTACCTAGTATCAGGTGGCTGAGACTGCTGAACTCATTCCGTAAAAGTTCCTGCAATAATTGAATATTTTCCATAGTACTAACCTTATTTATCTAATTAATAGTATACTCTTAATGACCATATTTTCATCATTACACATTGGGTTGTTTACATATTTATATATATTTATTTATATATTTACGCACATTAATTTAATATATTTTCAAGCATTTAAACGAAGTGAGTGATTGAAGAGAGGTTCACAATAAATAGAAAGTATTTTCAAATGATGAGAATCTATATTTTATATGTCATTTTCCTAAATAAATTGAGTCTGTTCATAACTATGTTTGAAAAACAACTTTCTGAAGAAAATAACCCCCAAACTTTTCAATTCTAAAACAACAGCAAAAAAAAAAAAATACTTTTTTTAAAAAGACAATTCCTCCTCTCAACACTTTAATAAATAATGAATGTTAGATTAAATGAATTTGGTTAATTAAATGAATATCAGATCTTGGCAGAGTTTGAGTCATTGATTAACATGCATGATTAAATTGAGATAGGGACACGAGTAGGACGTAATTATATTCTTTTTTGAAGTAACGTCTGTATTTTATAAGATATTTACTGCACTTTATAATATTCCGATGATAGGCCTTTAGATCTAAACTTAGTAGACTACGCAGTAAATTTCCCTGAACATTAATTTATTAAATTCTTAAATCCATAATGCCTAACATTCGGAGATTCCGAGTGCGATAGCCCTTTCAAGAATGCGATAGTCCTTTCAAAACCTATGCTGGATCAAATTAATATTTATACTTTTTTTTACTTTGAAAAATTGCATCGGTCAGACTAGACTTTTCCCTGTGTGGCTTACGGGCTAGTAATTATATTCTCAGCAAGATACATCAAACGTTAAATTTCTAGGAAAATCGTTAGAGCCGATTTTGAGATTCAGGTTGCATGTTCTTCCTTCCACCCTTCGCCAACTCTCTACGAAGTTGTGACTTGAAGTATTGTTAAAAAAAGATGCAAAATAATTATACTGTTGATTAATGATCATTCACTTATAAATATTCATATTTCATCTTCAACTGTCCTTTAGTCTGTTGGACCGTTACGGCATCAAACATGATCCAGTCGACCGTCTTTTGGCAGGCTTAGGGTCTCTTCCGTGGACAGACCCTTTTATATTGTCCTCTCATCGATTCCTTGGACTGAATACAAGACTCTGAGAAAATTACAAAATTTAAATTGTCACATTATTGTTTTTGATCCTGTTTTGTAAACCGGCGTGGTTGGGGCGATACTCACCACTCACAAACCTCCCTGCATGACATCTACACTACACTATACTCTTCTGGTTCAGTGCATGACATCTACACTATACTCTTCTGGTTCAGTGGATGACATCTACACTATACTCTTCTGGTTCAGTGGATGACATCTACACTATACTCTTCTGGTTCAGTGCATGAAATGTACACTATACTCTTCTGGTTCAGTGGATGACATCTACACTATACTCTTCTGGTTCAGTGCATGACATCTACACTATACTCTTCTGGTTCAGTGCATGAAATGTACACTATACTCTTCTGGTTCAGTGGATGACATCTACACTATACTCTTCTGGTTCAGTGGATGACATCTACACTATACTCTTCTGGTTCAGTGGATGATATCTACACTATACTCTTCCAGTTCAGTGCATGACATCTACACTATACTCTTCTGGTTCAGTGGATGACATCTACACTATACTCTTCCAGTTCAGTGCATGACATCTACACTATACTCTTCTGGTTCAGTGCATCGAGAACGCGATTGAATGGAAAAGCTAAACCAGGTATCAGGTACCTATACATTTGTATGATTTTTAGATATCTTTATCAGTTTTAGATTGGCTAAATGTGTGTATAGGGCGGTGGGATGACAAGTTAATTTCCCCTTTCACACCTTGCGATATATAAGGCAGATTATGTTAAGGTCATCGGTTTATTTGGCCCACGGTTAACGAGCAGAGTGTCATGTGGCCAGCACAACGACCAACCGCCTTTACTTTCCCCAACTTAAGTCATTAGAATAGGGTAGACTTAGAACTTCCTCAAAATCCCGAAATACAAAATCTTAGTCTTCACCGAGATTCGAACCCAGGACCCCAGGTTCGGAAGCCAAGCGCTTAACCGCTCAGCCACTGCGGTTAACAAAATGAAACAAATGACACGAAAGACACTAAGCTACTCTTTCTTTCTTTTAACACAATGATATTTAAATAATTTCTTGAAAATCTGAATCTAATTTTCCTTGTTTATTTGTTGTGTTTTACATGTTCCTTCAAATTTGAAGAGTATTACATCCTAGCCCAAACCATCCACTGGACGGAGGGGGGGGGGGGGGTAATGGGGTTGGCGGTTGACAGGGTTGAACCTAAGAACCATGGAGAACCATCGTACAACAGGCCAAAGCAAATTCCGATCTACCATGCGATACTGAGTAGTAGAACTCGAAACAATTATGAAAAACAAATTTCAATACACCTAGAATGTGATAATTTACGGTTTTGCAAATTTCTTTTTTTTAATCCAAAGTTTACAAAAACGTATATAGCTGTTTGATTGAAACATAAATGGAATTTAATATTGTGATAATACAAGAGCTTGTCAAGTTTATATATAGATCTGTGAATTGCCTGTATTAATTAGGTTAAACGTTTGAGTTTAAGAAATCTGACCACGAAAGTAAATGCATTATTTGAATCAGTCTTTTGTTTCGTGGATACAGTGGGCGGAGTCGACCTTTAGGATAAACGTTTAATTCACTTCCTTTCTCCATAGGCGGGGGGGGGGGGGGGGGGGTCTGTTCCGATAAACTCAATGGCTAGAAAACGTGGAAGTGGAGGGGGACTTACTTTGCAGCAATCGATCTTATCGATTAGTATGAATATCACTTTGTGTTCACACTACAACTGGACTAGTTGGAGACCTTTTGATGTCTAAACAATGTATGCTTATAAATTGATTTAATTACATCACACTTCTGTAAACGAAGTAAAATAGACCAATTTCTGATCTTGCGCTCGATTTGGGCAGATGATGTAAAGGTTATATGATTTTATGGCCGACTGTTAAAGAGGATGTCATGAGACTAGCACAACGACCAACCGCCTTTACTTTCCCCAACTTAAGTCAGATACCCATTAGAGATGGCTGGACTCAGAAGCGCCCTAAAAATCCAGAAGTTCAAAATCCCAGTCTTAAGCAAGATTCAAACTAGACCCCTCTTTACCGAAGTGAAGCTTTACCAGTCAGCCACCACTCCTCTATATGAGAGCGTAAACTCAAACACCACATCACATCCTCGTTAAGCATCGGCCAAAGACATTCTTTCTTGCCGTGTGACTTCTTTAGGTCACTGATTCTTTTACTTTCAGACCTTTCTTTTATTGTGTGCAGTAACATTAGAAATACTATGATACTAATTCTTTACTTCAACACTAAACAGGCACTAAACATTGTTATTATCTTATCTTATCTTATCTTATATAATACAGACGTTACTTCAAAAAAGAAGATGATTACGTCCTACGCGTCATGCATTTAGTCATGCATATTAACCAATGACTTAAATTCTGCCAAGTCACTGGTTTTTCTGGCTAGCTCAGGCAACCCATTCCATGCTCTAATAGCACTAGGGAAGAAGGAGTATTTGTACAAATTTGTCCTAGCATATGGGACGAGGAATGTGCCTTTATCTTTGTGTCTTTCAGAGTATTTTATTAAGTTTTGTTTTTGTATTTGAAGATTATGGTTCAGTGTTTTATGTATAATTGCTACTTTACTTTTGAGTCTTCTGTCCTGAAGGCTTTCTAAATTTAGTGATTTTACTAATGGTGTTACTCTAGTCAAATGTGAATATTCGTTTGTTATGAATCTCACTGCTCTATTTTGTGTTTGTTCCAGTTTCTTAATGTTTTCTTGAGTTGAGGGGTCCCAAACGGTGGATGCATATTCTATTATTGGCCTAACCAAGGTTAAATAACATTTTAGTTTTATGTTCTTATTTGATTTATAGAAATTTCTTTTAATAAACCCTAATGCTTTGTTGGATTTTTTTGTAGTTTCATCAATATGTGGATTCCATGACAGTTTTTCATTTATTATAATACCTAGGTATTTTGCGTTTTTAGTCTGTGTTACTGGTTTGCCATGAATAAGATAAGTGGAATTAATTTGTTTTATTTTTTTTGTTACTCTTAACAACTGACATTTTTCTGGGTGAAAAGACATGCTCCAATTTGATTCCCATTTCTGTAATTCATCTAATTCTCTTTGTAAAATATCTGTGTCTTGTGTTGTTTTTATTGTTCTATATATTATGCAATCATCTGCAAATAATCTGACTTTTGTTCCTGAACTAATGCAATTTGGTAAATCATTTATGTAAATTAAAAATAGTAGTGGACCCAAGACTGTTCCTTGATGTACACCTGAGTTTACTGTTATTGGTGTTGATTTAGAGCCATTTATTATTACAGTTTGTTCTCTCCCTATCAGAAAATCTTTAATCCACTGATGCAGTGGACCATTAATGCCGAAATATTTTAATTTTTTAAGCAAACTATGGTGGTGAACTTTGTCAAAAGCCTTGGAAAAATCTAGTAAAATAGCATCTATTTGATCACTATTATCTAAACCTTTTGAAAAATCATCAATTAGTCCTATTATTATTATTATTGTGATAATCATTTTTTTTTAATTATTGTCATTGTTATTATAATTGTTATTACTTATTACTATAGCCTGCTCGGTGCACTCTGATCTCTTTTGTGGTCACTTGAGGATGGTGTGTGTGTGTGGGGGGGGGGGGGTAACTGGAAGAAGTTTTCCTTACTGTCTTTAGGAGCTTAGCAAACACAGCTCAGTAGCTGGGAGTCATACTTAAGTCCTTCAGTTAGGTAGCCAAGCGATTTACTCCACTCGGCCACACATGGTTGGCTACTTCTAGCTGGGGGGTGAGATATTTATTGTTGAGAGCGTAGCTGCATTTCCAGTTATGTTAAGTCACACAATGTGTGTTATAAATATGATTACAAAGTAGAGTCTATAATCCAAAATATATAATTGAATGTAAGGAGTATGTATGTAATGCATGCATAGCTTGCTTGGAAATTAAAACCGTTTTACCATGCATGATAAAACTTACTACAAATTAGGCCTGACTCTATGTCTCACATTTCTCATCTGGATAGGGAGAATCTATAGCGTCTTGTAAGAGGTACAAATCTACCTGACTAGAGCAGCGTACGGGCCAGGATTTGGAATATAACAATGATCATTTCATTGCATTATTGTTAAGCCACGCTAATTGATTAAATTACTCAAGCATGAGAAAAAGTGCAGCTTTGATAAGACATGCAAGCATCTTATAGATATTTTTATGAATTATTAAAACAGCATAGATGCTAATTATATAGGCTAAATGCACACACAAAAAATATGAAACAAAAAACCCGAGCAAAGTCGGGTTAAATTATAGTATAAATGGAAAGTACAAAGTAGTCTATCTCATCTGTCTGGTATTTGAATGACACAATCTCCTGTTAACATAAAGCAGTATTTACGTTGCTGCCTAAACTCCGTCAGCTCCACTAGCTCGGCAGTAATCTCATTTTCAAATCCATGAAGCCAAAATCGTGCAGTGACTTTATCTTCAGGATTGGAACGGGAAAATGGACGTAGAGATTTAATCCCCTTGTTGGATCTAATTGATGCTCAGAGATCTGTCACTTCACTTCAGTTCAAGCTTATTTACAAACAAGTGGGCAGCTTATAAGTGGTAATAAAGTAGATTTGATACGAAGATAAACTGTTACGCATTGAGATTTTGTTAAAATAATAGCTCAATTTTTTTTTATTAAAGTTGGCAACAGTGAAGTTTAATTGACCTTTGTTTAATCACATTGTTTAGTTTATCGTGACAGCAAGAAGACAAGCTAAACAAACGTTGAACAAGCGGATTATCATTAACCGTGGTGATTTAATGAAAAACAAAATTGTTTACATAAGTCAGGTGAATGAGAATACAAAAAAGCATATGCCACTTTGGACTTCCCAACAACTGGAGAACAAAATTCAATGATTAGAATTTTCGGTACGTTCCTACTACTAGATGCTCATTAAGCCCGTAGATATGACGGTTGCTAATAGTAACACTTGCTGAAAGTGTCTCGTGTCCATGTTGTTGTTAGAATTATTTGTATTTACTTTCCTTGTTTCCGGTCATATGAATTCTGTTATACATTCTGTACTTTGTATGCTACGTATAAGAAACAAAGTCTGGTCAGCGTCTTTTATCTAACAAATTAAAAACCGTCGTGATTTTTCCTATTGAAAGGTAATAATTAAAACTTTCATTTGACCTTCACATTTAATGCACCTCAATGTTTATGTTGTCCTTATGTTTTGATGTTGTTTTGTATTTAGCGAACCAGAGAGTCGTGGCTGTAGCTTGAAGACGTAGTCTCATACTGGTTCATCTGTCTCCTAGTGAGTTGAGCCCTTGAGTCATCACAATATAATGTCAGAGCTAGTTCTTCTCTCAACTGTAAAACATCCACATTATCTTGGCGTCGTTTCTTTTGCCGGCCGCTATTCTCCTGCTTCTCTCCCTTTAAATCATTTATTGTGCCATCTGGAGAAAGCTGTTATATAGGCATACCCCTTGATTTAATCAGCTTTATTTTCCTAAGGTCATTAGGTCCTTATAAAGACCGTACGGCCATTCCATTCTTGCCCAGGTAATCCCTTTAGGTTTTCTTTTCAACTGTATAGTTAAACTTTGTCAGACATGTAAGCATAGACCGTGACGAGGCCATTCCCTTTCATTGTGTCAGAATGTCGTAGTGTGGTTATTCCCTGCAAATTGTTTTGGTCTTGACCTGAACATTTCTAGCAAACCTATCTTCCAGTTAACTTCTAGTTATCCCCTTTCTTCTACTTATCTTCTTTCTTTCTTCTAATTATCTTAGTTCATTTTTTTTCTAAATTTCTTCTGTTTATCTTCTAGAAATCTTCTGTTTATCTTCTAGCTATCTTCTATTTATCTTCTAGCAATCTTCTGATTATCTTCTAGCTATCTGCTTGTTATCTTCTAGCTATCTGCTTGTTATCTTCTAGCTATCTGCTTGTTATCTTCTAGCTATTTTCCAGTAGAGAACACAATATTAGCTTATTATCACCGATGTCAATGTGATATAAATACACAAATCTTCAGAAATAACAGTATAAAAAGATCTATATAGCGATATACATTTTTGTTGTTATTATGTTTTTGGCATTACGAAATAGAACAAACGCTTTCATTTTTCTCTCCGTTCATTATTGGCTCATAGGCCAATAAAAATACAAATTATCATTCTCTGGAATCATGAAAATCTTTGAACTGATGACGTGGTCAATAAGTGATTGGATTGAGTATTGAACGTTCTGGTGACACGGTACAAGAACAGCGACGTTCATAGCCCTGGCACTGGACGAGTTGGGAGAATAGAAACATAGTCAGAGAGGCTGGAACAGAGAGAGCTAGACAGACAGACATTCAGGCAGAGAGGCTGGAACAGAGAGAGCTAGACAGATAGACATTCAGGCAGAGAGGCTGGAACAGAGAGAGTTAGAGAGACAGACATTCAGCTAGAGAGACTGAAGCAGAGAGAGTTAGAGAGACAGACATTCAGACAGAGAGACTGAAGCAGAGAAAGTCAGAGAGACAGACATTCAGACAGAGAGACAGACATTCAGACAGAGAGACTGATGCAGAGAAAGTCAGAGAGACAGACATTCAGACAGAGAGACAGACATTCAGACATAGAGACAGACATTCAGACAGAGAGACTGAAGCAGAGAAAGTCAGAGAGACAGACATTCAGACAGAGAGACAGACAGAGATAAAGAGAAATGAGAAAAAATGCATATAGAGACAGAGACCAAGAGACAGAGAGACATATAATGACAGAGAGAGACAAAGATATAGAGAGGGACAGAGAGAGAGAGACAAAGATATAGAGAGGGACAGAGAGAGAGAGACAAAGATATAGAGAGGGACAGAGAGAGAGAGACAAAGATATAGAGAGGGACAGAGAGAGAGACAAAGATATAGAGAGGGACAGAGAGAGAGAGACAAAGAGGGACAGAGAGAGAGAGACAAAGAGGGACAGAGAGAGAGACAAAGAGGGACAGAGAGAGAGACAAAGAGGGAGAGAGAGAGACAAAGAGGGAGAGAGAGAGACAAAGAGGGAGAGAGAGAGAGACAAAGAGGGACAGAGAGAGAGAGACAAAGAGGGAGAGAGAGAGACAAAGAGGGAGAGAGAGAGACAAAGAGGGAGAGAGAGAGACAAAGAGGGAGAGAGAGAGACAAAGAGGGACAGAGAGAGAGACAAAGAGGGACAGAGAGAGAGAGAAAAAGAGGGACAGAGAGAGAGAGAGACAAAGAGGGACAGAGAGAGAGACAAAGAGGGACAGAGAGAGACAAAGAGGGACAGAGAGAGAGACAAAGAGGGACAGAGAGAGAGGGACAGAGAGAGAGAGACAAAGAGGGGCAGAGAGAGAGAGAGACAAAGAGGGAGAGAGAGAGAGAGACAAAGAGGGAGAGAGAGAGAGACAAAGAGGGACAGAGAGAGAGAGACAAAGAGGGACAGAGAGAGAGAGAGACAAAGAGGGACAGAGAGAGAGAGAGACAAAGAGGGACAGAGAGAAAGAGACAAAGAGGGAGAGAGAGAGAGAGACAAAGAGGGACAGAGAGAGAGAGACAAAGAGGGACAGAGAGAGAGAGACAAAGAGGGACAGAGAGAGAGAGAGACAAAGAGGGAGAGAGAGAGAGAGACAAAGAGGGAGAGAGAGAGAGAGACAAAGAGGGAGAGAGAGAGAGACAAAGAGGGAGAGAGAGAGAGAGACAAAGAGGGAGAGAGAAAGAGACAAAGAGCGAGAGAGAGAGAGACAAAGAGGGAGAGAGAGAGAGGAGGGAAAGATTTTGGTAGGGACAAGAAGGAACATCGATATTGTTTCTGTAGCTGGAGAGACTATTGAAATTGTGCAAACCTTTAAATACCTTGGTACTATCCTAAACAATAAACTAAATTTTACTGCAAATACTGATTATATCAGCAAAAAAGGGCAGCAAAGATTACTATTACTAAGAAAACTGTCCTCGTTTATTGTTAGCGAAAAGGCCTTGGCTATGTTTTATCACGCTCTAATCTGCAATATTTTTAGTTTCAATATCACTGCCTGGTAAGGCAATCTGAGCATTAATATAAAAATAAACTTTATAGAATCCTAAATGCTGCTGGTAAAATCATTGGGAAAAAACAAACCCCATTTGGGCAGTTGTTTGAGACAAACATCTATAAAAAAGCTAACAAGATCCTCGAAATAAAGAATCACCCTTTGTGTTAGGATTTTGTGATTTTACCATCACAAAAGAGATACAAGACACCGATAGCAAAGACAAACAGACACAAATACTCTTTTGTTCCCCTGGCAATCAAATCATTAAATAAGAACAATCTGGTATAAACTTTGTCACATGTAAATTATGAGTGAGTCTGGTGTGAATGTACACTTTGGTTTCTTATAGTTATAATGTTTTTTGTTTGGTGTAATGCACAAATTGTAAGACAAATTTCCATACGGATAATAAAGATTATTATTATTATAAATAAAACACTTAGTGTTAGACTTTGTCTAATCAGCACTAAATCTGTAAGACCACTAAGATCTTTTTGTGTAGTCTCTGCGTTAGAAATATAATTGCATGCAAATATATTCTTTTTTTTTCCTTCTAATTTCACTAAAGATCGCTATGGAATGTAAAAACACAGCGTCCTTCTCTGGTCTGCACAAAGAAATGTTTCACATTTTCCTACAACAGTGTGTTGTTTTTTTTTATTTCAAGGTTGGTAGGCGTGGCATGAGATACCGACTTGTTGGGAATCTATCCTTGACTCTTACACATAGTACATGTAGTACAACTAAACAACTGTTAGCACATTGTATTTTGTCAATACCTATAATAAGGCTTTTCTTCGAGTCCGAAGATTAGTGAGGAGTGCATTATTTCCGGTGGCTGCACAGCCCCAGGTGTGACCTACATATTTTGCCACACCTAGGACAAGCATAACCATTGTCCGCAGGTGGTCGATTTAGATTTTCTTTTCGCAGTCTGCGTTTGTCCGCGGCAGCGGATTTTCTTTTGGTCTCAAATGTGTATCCCGCGCCTTCGTGAGTGACCTCCAGCTGTCTCGTTCTGAGGCCGCATGCATCCAGGTGCTCTTGTATTTAAGAGTATACCAATAAGAGCTTAACGAAACCTGAAGGCTGATCTCAAAAACGGCTCTGAATGTTTTTTTAATAGTTTCTTTTTATACATAACTAACTATAAACTTTTATTACAATATAGACAAATGCAACTTGGTATTTTAAACAGAAACTAACTCCTTACAAAAACACGTCTTTATTCTCTCATGTCTCTAAATCGTCTTCCGTTATTAGCATCTGTATTAGGACAAATCTGCTCCTATTTCATTATTCTGTACCGCATAGCTGCCTACCAGTCGCAAAGCCTGTCATCATCGTTACCTAGGAAACACTAGGACACCATAATACTTTCCCAATGGGATGGTCAGTAATTTAAAACGGTGGATACTGTTTGTTTGTTTTTTACTTTGAATACAATGGAAGTACTTCTGCAATTAATTTAAAATGTAATCGAAATATTCTTATTTGTAAAACAATTTCGTTTTTGATATTTCAATATAGTAAATCGAAAGTCCCAATCACTGAACTTATGGTTAGGATCGGTGCTAATATGTTTATATTATGTCATTATTTGTTGTGAATGTTTTTGTGAAAAGTACTTAAAAGATGATGACTTTTAATATCTACTTTTATCAACATGAAATCTCTATTAATTAATTGTTTTGTTTTAATAGTCTACCATAATTATTTCACTGTGATAATAGAACATCATTTATACCTAATTGTAAACAACAAAATCTTGCTGAACCCAGAACGTAACAAAATATTAGGCAACCTTTTCTGTTTTTCTCCAATTCAATACTGCTTTGGCTGCATTTGCATAAGTCACAGCCAAGTTGGAGACATCTGCGACTGTTGTCAGTTGATAAGTTTGATGGAATACCAAGGGACAGTTTCCCCAAAGCGTGTTTGTCTCTGGCTTCGTTGAAAGACAACTCCCTAAACGTTGTTTATCTTGGCTCATTTTTTCAATTTGGCTTTTACAGTTTACTTTTGTATTAAATTAAAAGTGTTGACAGTAACTAGCAGCTAATAATATTGTTTTTTCTAGTCCATAAATTTCATTTTCACCTCCCACCACACTGGAAGTTGATATGAAGTCCTAATCTAACTACAGTCAAAGTTTCACCTATTTTGTTTCAGATTTATTTATAAGTTTTGATTTTTACAAAGCTTCTATCAACTCACTCTGTCTGTCTGTCTGTCTGTCTGGTAAACATTTTGAACATATTTTTTCTCCCATTTCCCATTCTCGGATGAAGTTAAAACTTTGCACAATTAGTCATTGAATCTGAGAAGATATGAGTCAATAAAAAACAAAAACAACAATCATTTATTAATTTTTGATGATTAATTATGGAATAAATGCTACTAATGAGAGATGTGGATATATATGGATTTAGTCCCTTTTTACGTTTTGACACGTTTTTTCCCATTCTTCCTATTCTCGAATCAAGTTGAAATTTTACATAATTATTCATAGTCGATAACAATACACGAATCAATTATAAATTAGAAAATTATTTAATTATTTAGTACTAATTAAGTAGGTTTTGTTTTATGTAGCAGAAAGGGAGCTAAACCCTGTAAATTTCATATAAATTGTACTAATTAGTGGTTACTTCTTCTTAAATAAACTTTGGTTTTAAAAAGTAGGCCTATTCTTTTTTCTAATGCTTGTTTAATGTTAAATTTAGCTAATAACTAATGCTTACATAACATGTGTAGCAACGCATTCCTAGCAATGTATGCATGTAAGTAAGTAAAGGTGCCACCTTCAGACCTTGCGATCTATGGAGCAGAAGATGTAAAGGCTATATGTATTTATGGCAAACGATTAACGAGAGTGTCATGTGGTCAGCACATCGACCTGTAATAAAATTGATCAGAGCAAACATTGTTTGGTGATAAATTAATCCCCGAAACCAAAACATATTTGGAGGGTTCATAAGACAATAGTCTCTAAAGTTCATGGGGAACTAATGTATTTCACTTTCTGAATTCATTAACATTATTCCTTACACTAAATAGTCATCTCACACAGAGACACGAGGAAAACAGTTCTTGCTCAGAACGTAACATATATAAGACACACATTCAACAGTGTTCTACCTACTTTAAGAATGCATAGCCCCTTACACCGATTTAAAACTACTTGCACTTTTAACGAATCTCGCCGCACTATACCTTATCGCTGCGTCTGACATCGGATATACATAACTAGATGTTTCTATTGTCTTGTGTAACGATTGAGTAGGGTGCTTATTTATACTTTATTTCTTCTAGTGGATATCACACAAAGATTGGCCATACACCATTAGCACACAATATAACTTGATTTCAATAAAAGATTCACAAAAGTTTTTGACATGAAGCATGAAACTGACTGACTGAAAGACCTCGATTTAGGTATGTCTCCACTTTCTATAGGTTTTAAAAAGAGAAACCTGTTGAGCAATGAAATAGCAAAGAAACATAGCTTCCTTGATTCCATGAGAATATTACGATGTGAATGCGAAAAAAAAATACCTGAACTTTGATCTGCAAGGGATATAAATGTCACACAATTCTTTCTCACACCCATGACATTAAAGTAAAGAGCCCAAACCAGTTCATAAATCTGTATAGACTCACCACTGGTCCTCGTCTACAACTTCAGAAGACATGTTTGATCAATGTCCATTTCATGTTAACTTAGCACTTCCGGTCAAGACAAGGAAAAAAATATCCGGGTTTGGTTCGTTACACTTGCTCGGGAGAGACGAGAGGGGCGGGGGAGGAGAAGGCAAGTCGAGAGAGGGAATGAGGTGGTGGAAATCTCTATTGATGACCACCTGGGGCAGAACGTAACGGACTCCCCTTGCCCCATAATTTGTCATTTCCGCCACTTGTTGCGAAGAGATTGAATTCTAAACAAGTTCCAGCAAACGACCTTGTAAACTCATACCGAGGTCTGGCTGGACATTTGGGTTAAATACATCTTTTGTGGCCAGTGGGACTGGCTAATGAGCTGCTACGATTCTAGGGGGCAAGAATGAACAGTTCTCTAGGAGACTTGGCGGGAGAGAAGGACTTCGCTGGAAGATGTGTTTGTCTAAACGTGGTGGTGGACTTGTTCGAAGGAAACAAAGGAACAACAATGAGTGGTGCACTCCTTTAGAGTGCCAGGCGAGTAAGTGAAGATTTAGAGACAGATGTATATCACATGGCTGGGGTCATAGATGGGTGGAAACAAAGTTTTTGACAAAATAAGACACTCATAGAATTTGTAGAAAACACGACCCATTAATACATTCACACATATAAAATAGTGATTATGTATACATTAATTAGAAAGTAAATAAATAGATGAATGAATAAATAAACATATAAATTCAGTTACATCGGTGGGTCCAATAAAATTGGGATGTTAGGCACTCTCCAGTTCTTGTTGTCTTAGAGGCTCACAAATGTATAAGAGAAGGAGAGAGAAAGACAGAGAGAGAGAGAGAGCCGAAGGGAGATAAGGAGCAAGAGAAAGACAGTTAAAGAGAGAGAGACCTCCCTAACTTTCTCTCTTGGGATTCCAAAGTGCGGCCGGATGAAGGCTCATGGCGGCCAGACACAATATCACGCCTACTGCCGCCCAGAAATCTAATCATGTACTATGCTCTTTCTCCTTGAAAACGATTGAAAGACCTTGGATTGGACTCTGCAGCACCAGACGTAGCGATGTCCCCTTTTGAAAGTCAGTCTTAATCACAATTAGCGGTTTGATACGGAAATAATAATGGCTGATTTTTTTACACACACACACATACAAACGCAACCAACACACACTGTTTTTTTTATCTAACATTTGAGTATGTCAGTTGTTCTTATATAAAATGGAGCCATTCACACACAATGATGACATCATTTCCCTAGATAGACAACATGTGAGGAAAAAATAAACTGGCCAGTGAAAGTAGCTCTCTACAATCTAATACTCTTAGACAAATGATTTGACCTACCAATTAAGTAATTGACGAATTGGTTAATTTTTAAATAGATTCATGTTTTGTTATGTACGATAAATAATTTATTAAGGTTTCAACTTAATCCGAGAATGGGTTAGAGAGGAAAAAAAACGTGTACAATTATCTAAAGGGACAAAACCTATAATATTTAGTGACATCAGTGAGTACTGAAGCATTAATTTTCCTTGTTAGTATCAAACAAAATAATTAATTACCAGTAAATAATTGACTACTTGGGTTAATTTTTTATTGATCCATGTATTGACTTCGCCAATGAATAATTGTGCAAACTTTCACCTTGATCCGAGAATAGGTGTGGGAGAAATTAAATGTACAAACTTTTTACCAGAAAGACAGAGTGAATTGATATAAGTTTTATAAAAAAGAATCGATATATAATTGTAACCCTATCTCAATGAATAACAGTTTATATTCCTATCAACTTGTATTTAGTACTACTTATTAGTTGCAAGACATTGACCGCAACACAAATGAGGGTAATATAATAAAGCAATTGGACCCCATGATGACATGCTAACCACTGTCAAAAAACGTAAACTCAAGCTCTATGGCCACATCACAAAGTCCTCAGGACTCGCAAAGACCTTCCTTCATGGCATAGCACCAGGAAGAAGAAAAAGAAGACATGGAATGTAATTCATATTCAACATCAAAGAATGGGCTGGACTGTAAGTGAATGAAGTTCTATCCAGAACTAAGGTCAGAAAAAAATGGAGAAAGACCGTTGACATATCTTGTGTGGTGCCCCAACGGTCCAACAGACTAAGATATAGATGAAGGTGAGGGTGCTGAAGTTAAGGCACTAAGATAATTAGCAAAAAGGTTGGCTTTTCGGTTCTTTATTTTTATAGGACACTGGAAGTGTTTTGTTTGAGTTATGGGCCTTTATTCATTCAGTACTATAATGAAAACGTGTTTTAGTACCCTATAAATCAATTAAAATGTTAAAATGTTTCATAATGCATATACTCCTCTACCAAAATACTTCAAATTGTGTTTATGTTTATGAATGTGTTCTTTTATCGAGAGTATTCTAGCTCTAGTTTTGCAATCCATTTTTATGAATCAGTTTTTTAATCCACATTTTTTCCACAATATTTTTAATTAATAAACTTTTCCTTCACTTTTTTCTCTGCCTCGTAAAGGAAACAAAAAAGCACGCGCTCACCATTTAAAGATATTTGATTGGATCAATTCTTCCTTCCAATCAACACTTCTGCCCAAATCTCTGATGACGTCAATTAAGTTGTCAAGCTTCCCGGCATGCTTTCAATTGAGCTGTTGCCTTTTCTCTTTTTGAACTCACAGCTACCCTTTATCCTGTTATATAAATTTCTTAAAACTCTAACCGTACTCCTATTTTATATTTATGTAACATAAACGTCAGCTTATAAACATCCGATAGTGTAGATCAACTAGTTATAATGTAATTTTTGTTTTACTATAGCAATAGTCAAACTGGTTGCGTCCAGAGTGCATTTCTTTTTTAGTTACAGATTACGCTATTTTTTAAAATAAAGATATATAAATGAATATAAATACTTGAAAACTATTGTTGGCTGCTAGATTCATTCACGCATCATTATTTTTTTCACTTGGGATGGAAAGAACTATGAAAATTTATCCAGTTTTTACATACCGAGTGCCTCGAAAAACTAAGCAACTTTCAAGATGGAAATGACATGTGGTGAATTTTCCTGAATTTTTTTTTTACTCATAGTTTTGTCCTAATACGTGTTTATGGAACCGAGATCTAAGCATGGCATATGAACTTCCTAGTTTAAAGTATTTCATTCACACTGGGACGTAATTTTATGTCGCTCCAAACTTTGAATGTTTAATTCTACACAATTCCTCTTCCTTTTTTTTTACCATGATATAGAAACAGTCGATAAAACAAAAGCAATTAACAAACTATCAAATTATAAAATCAATCAGCTATTTCAATCCACTATTTTATAACTGATCTTCATGACGTCTTAATATATACATTAATAATCCAAAGAATGTTCACAATGAATCAGTGGCGTAGCATCCATGGCGCGAAGGGGTTCAATGAGCCCGGGCAGAAGACCAATAGTGGCCCACACAAGCACTTTAAAAAAATCTAAACCAAAGGTATCAAATTCTTATATAATTGTACTCGGCATTCGTTGTACTATAAAAGGCAGTACTAGCAAAGGAATGACTTTTTTTTAATAACCTGCTGATGTATACATGATGACTGCATTTGTTTTTTCATATACCCATCTAGTGGATGGGGCCCACCATCATATTCTTGAACCCGGGCCCATGGGCACCTTGCTACGCCACTGCAATGAATGTGAAACCTATTAAAAGATGATGTGTGTTTTCGAAATGATTCTTGTATAATGCAGTTCGTTAGAGTGAGGCAATTTGATCTCTATAGGTTATATATAAAGGCAATAAGTTTAAGAAGTTTCTCCATATAGAATCTGGATGCTAAGTCTAGAGTCTAGATCTATAGTTTAAGAAGATAAAAAAGCATGTTTAAAAAGTGGACTTCAAGGCGAATAATAGTGTTTCTTATCAACTGCTACACGATGATATAAAATCTTTAAAGAGTTTAAATGCGTTACGATGAGCAGGATGCACAAAAAAAAATATTAACAAAAAAAAAAGCTTTTCTAACGTGAAGAACTATACATTTGCAACTATATATATATATATATATATATATATATATATATATATATATATATATATATATATATATATATATATCAATAATGTAATTTTTTTCCATTATTTGATATAAAACAAAATGATTAATTGACTAATAGGTTAATTTTGTAATTGATTCGTTTTTTGTTAGGTACAATGCATAATTTGGAAAGTTTCAACTAGATCCAAGAATTAGTGTGAGGACAAAACTTAACATATCTAGCCATATCTTTATACTGAAGAGGGTGCGCGGTGACTGAGGGTTAAGTGCTTGGCATCCAAACCTGGGGTCCTGGGTTCGAATCTCGGTGAACACTGGGATTTTGAATTTCGGGATTTTTAGGGCTCCCCTGAGTTCTAATAAGTACCTGACTTTGGGTGGGGAAAGTAAAGGCGGATGGACGTTGTGCTGACCACATGACATCCTGATCGTTAACAGTTGGCCAAAGGCACAGATGACAAAGACATTATCTGCCCTATAGATCGCAAGGCCTGAAAGGGGAACTTAAGCTAACACTGAAAGAATTAATTCCCTTTGTTGGTATCAGACAAAAAAATTATTACCATACATAATTTACTAATTGGTTAATTTGTTTTTATTGATTTATATTTGCTAGGTGAAAGTAAAATAAATAATTGTGTAAAGTTTCAATTTGATCCAAAGAATGGGTTTGGGACAAATTTTTGACAGACAGATAGACAAACAGAGTGAGTTGATATACACTTTGTAAAAATGGAGAGGTTGGTTCCGACTAAAAAAGTAACATTATGCCTTGTAAATAATTCGGTATTGAATAATTAAGAAGTCCAATAATAGTCAAATATTTTCTACACAATTTTTAAATGGGGGTTGGGCAGAACAGTGATTCTAGAATGCACGGTTTAAATGTTCGTGTGTATGAGAAGGTACCTAGAAAGCGAGCCGTTCAAAGTCATGGGCTAAAAGCACATTAAGGGAGCGTTAAATGTGCTACAAATACAAAGGAGCGGAGGTTACAGCCAAAATAAACAATATTTAGCCTGATTACAAAAATTGAATCTGCCTAGCCGGCGGGTAATGTTAGTATTAATACGTTTTTAAAATAACTTTGCATTTTAAAAAATCTGTCCCAGAAAGCAATTCGCTTTTTTGGGGGGGTCCAACGTTTAATCAAATACAAATATAAAGAACCAATAAAAGTCAACAAATCTAGACCAATTGAAACATACAAAGAGGACTTGCGTTTCACAAAACGGTTTGACCGCTGTCCCCCGGTGCAAACAACTCCGATGGTTGACTTTCAAACCTGTTCTTATTGATTCAATGGCTTGGAGACTGGCCATCATGACGTGATATGAAAACCGGAAGAAACAAATAAACAAAAAGCCTCTAAGAAAAATGAATCAAAATCGAAAAAAAAAAGATGGCCGTTATTTGTTATTTATTGAGATGATGTCATGTCGGGCCTTGTTAGAGGCATTCACACACGCGGATGTAACCAAACACACATCTTGGAAATAGACGCGGCCATCCTCTGGTAATAGCGCTGTTCCCATTATGAAAGAGGTCCAACATAAAAGGCTCTATAGCAAACGGATAAATATTCTCGATATGTTTACAAAGACAAAAAAAAATGGATGTAAAAACAAAAGTTCAAGCCTCTATCCATCTTGGTTTCTTGTCTTGTAGGGACGATGGAAGAATTGAATTAAAAGATTGCAATGACTGCAGCTTCCCACGTGCACGATTGTTCATTTCATTGTGTTAACAACTAGAGCAAACAACAATGGCCAGGTCGTGTGGTCTGCGCTCTGGGCTGTCATTTGATGGTCACGAGTTCGAACCCTGCTCGCCACCTTCCCCCCCCCCCCCGTTCTAAGACCGGAGGCAGGTAAAAGCTACGATGTAATCCTCTTCCAATCTGATGGAACATCTGAGCATGTAAAACAAACGAATATAGTAAAAACTAGAACCTCCCCAATCAAGAACATTTTGATTCTCTGTAACATTTCGTGACTGCCAAAAGTGGATACTTTTTTTCACGGGGGGTATGTGTTAAGCAGGAAAAAAAAGATTCAGCTTAAACAATCAACTATTTTACAAACAGGAACTGTTGTTTTCAAAGACAATAATTTCCAAAAATTCAAACATAGATTCTGCATCCTTGGAACGACTTCTAATTTTTAAAAATTTGAAATATTTTTTTAGAAGCTTTATTACATATCTTAATATATACTATTCAACGGTGTGCCCAGCCTGTTATTGGGCCTACCGGGCATTTCCAAACATGTGGTACTGGCATGATCAGCGATTCTAAACGAAGCTATCCTCAACATCTTTATTAATCATTATGCACTTTGGATGGAGGTTTTCAAGGGGCCGGATATGGCACAGACCGATCATCATAGAAGGCCTAAACACTGACCTGAAATGTCACAACTTGTGGGCAGAGGAGACCAATAGCTCGTTGCCACGTCACGTGGTCTGTACAACGTGGCAGCGAACTCTTGGTCTCCGCTACCAACTGGTTGCGTCGTCGCAAGTCAGTGTGAATTACTATAACGATTGGTCTCGATATAGCCCGCGATCCGTAGTTTGGGTAACACTGCTATACAATATTTAGAGGCATACACTAACAACGTATACACATACAGTGATGTGCTGGGCCATGTAAAGGTTTCAGATATACAATCTATGCTAGATATGTATAGATCGTTTCAGCGGATGTTAAACCTCTCTCTCTAGATTTTAATGGTATTATTTTATTTGTAGTCTTAATTAGTACAATTTTGAAAGTTATTTTCTCTGTGTCTGACTTGTTACATTCTCTTTGTATCCAACTTTGTCTCTAGCCAATCCCCTTCTTTCCTGACCACGTGACTATAACCATTCTCATGTGACTAGCGTAAAAGACGCAGCTCACGCGCACATGTTCAAACACTAATCCCACCATTAGTAATAGTCTTTAATACAACTAGTTACGGCTACTAGATTCCGCTCGGCATATCCTTAGATCTCTTGACACTTATTTTAGTGTTTGTCTCCAGACTTTCTCGACACTGAAAACTGTCTCATTTAGGACTTCTCAACCTCTCTACACCCCTAAATCCCCCATTTTTTCCCCACACCCCAGGGTTCCGTAGACAAAACAGACACTTAGCTGTGACTACTACAGCATTAATTAACTTTACCATCCCCCCCCCCCCCCATTCCCCCTGAAAATTGTGGAACCAAGTCGCCGGCCTCTAGTCTCGGCACCTAAAGGCAGACATTTCTCAAGTAGCTGGAGTGATCGTTCTTGGCGATAATAGGATCAAGAACTTGGGGAGAGGGAGTGGCATATAGTGATATAGGCCAGTGAAAGATTTGCGGAAAGTCATGTACTAGGGACTTGTTTCTTACGAGCTTGTAAAACTGTATAGTCATGCCCTTTTTTTTAGAATTTCATCCTGTTTACACGGGAAAGTAATTGGGTTAATTAAATCGAACTAAAACATTTTCTTTGTGATATCGAAATAGAAAATAAGCTTAAAAATGTGCTATTTTTTTTAATGATAACGTATCTAGACTAACTTACATTCGAAGGGACCGATGATCACCTTAAGCCATTAAAGAGCTTTGGTCCCCTTGGACACTGTTACTTCCAGCGATGTCAAATTGAGAGGCTCCCTACAATTTGTGACTTTGTCTGTCTCTGCCAGTCTAGATATCCGTTATGATCATTTTTAATTTCCTTTCGGTCATTTTAACCCCATTTACTTTTCTCTCTCTCCTTGAATTAAACGTTAGAAATCATTTCCTAGTGTACGACTTATAGCCCCACAAAAGGTTGACGACTTATAGCCCCACAAAAAGGTTGACGATTTATAGCCCCACAAAAAGGTTGACGACTTATAGCCCCACAAAAAGGTTGACGACTTATAGCCCCTCAAAAGGTTGACGACTTATAGCCCCACAAAAAGGTTGACGATTTATAGCCCCACAAAAAGGTTGACGACTTATAGCCCCACAAAAGGTTGACGACTTATAGCCACACAAAAAGGTTGACGATGTCCAATCGTTTGGTTTTATATGTTTTATTGATATTTCTTTTTTTAGAAAATGTGTGGACAAATGTTCAGTCTAAGATCACAGGGATTAGCTTTAAACATAAACAGCTTGCTGCTGATAAACTTAGAATATAGGCAGTGATTATTAATATATTTATAAATCTTGTATTATACACAGAACACAATAAACATCGGAACAAATAAAAAACAGCAAATGAACAATGAAGATATGAACAAAAAAAACATAGGAGCACAATGGACTTATGAAAACAAATAAACATATGAATAGAATGAACATCTGAGCCCAATTATATGAACACAATAAACATAGACTGAGCTGACTCTTTATTTTCCGACCTATAAACACAGCAAATCTATGAAAATAAATGTTAGAACATCTTAAGTTACCTTACTAGTCATTTATTGTTAGCATACGATCTGTTCATATTTATTTGTACAGTTAAAACTTTTTTTTATTATACTAAACAAAACAAGAAAATATTTTTACAAATATTTTTTAAAAAAAGAAGCTTATATTAAACATAGTTGTATTAATATTGTTTGGATCAGTCATGTAATTAAATTTGTAAAAGATCTAACAAAGCATCTATTTTTTAAAAAACGTTGGGGGGGGGGGGGGGGGGGGGGGGGGGAGGGGGGAACGACCTGAATTTGAACCCATGACTCAAGCCGAAATTGTAACCACTCTGCATGTGAAGTTTTTATGTATTGTTTCCGTAGTCTCGTAGTAATTCATGTTCGTTTTAACTAACACACAGAAGACGATCTATAAAGGGAACTAATTCAGCTTACACCACTACTTCAGTCAAGTACGATTTCTTTCATTTGTTCGAGATGCCAAACAAAATATTCAATTACCAATAGTTAATTAACTAATTGCTTTTTTTTTTTATATTGATTCTTGTGTTGTCAGGTAAAATAAATAATTGTGCAAATTTTCAACTTGATTCCAGATTAGAAACAGGAGAAATCAGGTAAACTAATGTATTATCATGCAAACAGACAACGTGAGTTGATATGTGCTTTGTAAAAATTATCAGCAAGATAAACAATTTGTTCTTTTTTTTAACCAAGGTTATCTGTTTGAGTGTCTGTCTTTCTCTCTCTCTGTATTATGTATATGTCCTAACACATGACCAGTGGTGACCATATTGATAAGCGTGGACCGTAGGTAAAAAAAAAAATTAGTCAAACCACTGAACAGACTAAGAGGCTGGGATCTTAAAGTTTCTATGCGCGAATCCAAACGTGCTTTTAGTCCCTAAACCCGGTTAGACGGGGCCGGACAGAGAGATCGCAGGGACAGCCAAGCAAGCAAAGCAACTGTCCATTTCAGGGGATGCCAGTGGCAAACTTCATTAGCAACCTCTACTCCTGGGGACATTTTGGCTCGGATCTAGAGCCCCGTGATGGACACGTCATCTGGAGGACTCGAGTGCCACGTGTGGTTATCTTCCTCCTGGCTCCGGACTGAGCAGAGCTTAACGAAGAGCCTTCTGGTCAGTTAATTGGGCAGATCGTTGTACTTATGCATAGTCCTTGGCTACGTAGCGGTAGTATGATCCCAGCGGGTAGAGGTTTGGATTTAGACTATAGTAAAGATTTGATACTCAATATTTACTTTCAGAATTAGGCAGGATTTTATATCGCTCGCTCTATCACTCTTTCTTTCTCTCTCTCTCTCTCCCCCTCTCTCTCTCTCTCCCTCCATCTCTCTCTCTGTCTCTCTGTCTCTCTCTCTCTCTCTCTCTCTCTCTCTATATATATATATATATATATATATATATATATATATATATATATGTATAAATATATACATATATATAGATAGATAGATAGATAAATAGATGGATAGATAGATAGATAGATAGATAGATAGATAGATAGATAGATAGATAGATAGATAGATAGATAGATAGATAGATAGATAGATAGTATTGACGGTATGGCGTAGCTAGGAATTAGCCATCATATGGTGACCCTAAGGGGCTTGACCTGTTTAGGGGCCCCTGCATTTTGCGTAATATTTAATGTAAAAAACAATTTCTAACACTCATTTGGGGGCCTCCCTCAAGTGGGGGGCTCAGGGGGATTTTCCAATTTCCCCTTCCTTCCCCTCCATAGCTACGCCTTTGTATTGACCAGTTGGACCTGATCTTTTCTTCTGTACTTAACCATTAGGACTTTCTAATATTATACTAGAACATGGGGTATATCTTTCTTTTTCGTTGCAGTCTTGAAGTAATAAATAGGCTAATCTTTAAATTTAATTTGTTAGTCTAATTTTCGGACTTGATTAAACAATCCCTTCCAATGTTTAGAGTTTTAGACTTTATCACTGTCTCAGCTCAGTTAAATTGTATTCTTATCTGAAATTTAAATTGTCTTAATCAGTCTACCATTTCAATATGTGTAGCTGGTGGTTTAGAAACCAGTTAGACTTTTACTTTGATTAATTTAGCCTAACACAGTGTATTATTATTATGATTTTTTTTTTGCCCTCTGGACTTTAGTTTAGCTATTAACTCGACCGGTCAATCAAATCAACTGTGGCTGACACATTAATGAAACTTCCATGTCAGCATCATTTATGTTCTACACTTTCTTTCTTTCTCCTCAATTTCTTTTTTGTGTCCCTTCGCTTGCATTTTTTTTCCTCGCTCCGTCTTTCATTAGACGTGACCTCATTACAGCCTATGAACACTTCCATTGAAAAAAAAATAGTTCCAGAATGGAGGCCACAGAAATATCTCGTATTTTTTTTCCTCCCTCTTTCTCTCAGTTCTCATTAACGTCTGGCTCTCAACTCACGCGCCGATCTTGACCATTACCGGTCACAATAAACGTCACTCCCAAACTTTGAGCGCCAAAACAGAGTGACCGGTCTTTCTTTGGGAAGGGCCGGGGGGGGGGGGGGGGGGAGAGACTGAGTTAATTAGCTAAACTGCTCAACTCCGGCCGTCCATTGACTGGACCACGGCGTGACACAACAGTCGGGTGTCCGATAGATTTATGTTTACGTCTTAAGACTTTGTGTAAATTCGACCCACGCCAGAGATCTCTGGTCAGTGGTGCCTGGTGGTCACTCCAGCACGTGCGGAAATGTGTCGGATTTGGTTTCATTTATCTCATGGTGTAAGGCTAAACAACACAATGAACAACAGCTGGAAAGAGAGAGAGAGACACAGAGAGAGACAGAGAGTTAGAGGCAGATACAGAGGGAGAGTGAGTGAGAGAGGGAGGGAGGTGTAGTGTACGAGCAAGCAAGAAATAGAGAGAGGAGCGTGTAAGAGAGAGTCACTGGGCGAGATAGTGAGACAGACATGTCTTGAGAAATACAGACAGATGTGTATTGAGATTTAGTAATTGAGAGAGGTATTGAAGTTTAGGTATTAAGTGAGACTTACTTATTTTACACTTAGATCCTCTCACGCCGTTCGGCTCATTGGGCGGCAAGCTGTCTCCGTAAAGACATGTCTTTGGCAATGTCTGGAGCCTCTTCTCACCTGGTTTCCACTGCTCTGAGGTTCTCCATGAAAGGGTACGCCAAGTTATACGAGGACGCCCCCTATTTGCGCTTTCCTCGTATTGGTCTCTATGCCGTCGCAACTCTTGGTATGCGTAGTTCATTTTGTCAGAGAACATGTCCCGCAAACCTAATGCGACGCTCTGTCACAATCTCATTAAGCGGTCGACTCCCTGTTCGGCATAGGATTTCCTTGTTCGATACCCGATCTATTTAACTGACTCCTAAAATCCGTCATAGCCATTTTTTGTTGAGCCACATTTAGTCTTTTCTCAATTTTGGCAGGTGACCTCCATGTCTCTCATTCATGCGTCGCTGCTAGGATAACGATTGCATTAAGTAGGTGTAATAGCTTGGCTTGTCAAAATAGGCCGAAGCCTTTGGAAACTGCTTTCTTCTTTGCCTATTCGTCACGCTACACCATGGTAAAATTCCCATTGTTTCCACGAGGCTGCCTAGGTATGTGAACTTGTCCAACTCTTCAAGCCCTGACTCGCCCAGTCTGACAGGGGCACCTTTTGCCTTGTATGCCACTCTTACAAATTTAGTTGCATCTAAGTTTATGCGGAGGTCAATTTGGGGTGCATCTCTATCTGGTCTGTCCGTCATTTCTTGTATCCATTTACTTGTCGACCCGAGTAGTTGCAACGTCATCGGCTATGTCCAAGTCCGTCATTCGATTCTGTTCACGCTATGAAATCACGAAGGCAGTCTGATTCTGAGAGAGGTATTTAGAAATATAGATAGTGAGAGAGAGAGTTGTTGAGAGAGAACTATTGAGATGTAGAGAGAGATAGTGGTATAGATGGGTATTGAAGGGTATAGAGAGGTATTTAAAGAGCGGGTAGTGATAGAGAAGTAGTGTAAGATAAATTGTGCGAGAGAGAAAGGTAGGAAGACATTAAGGTGGAGAGAAGTAGAGACAGTGGGACAATGGAAGTAGAAGAGAGGTATTAGAAAGTAGTAGGAAGTGAGGAAAACGGACAGAATAGACAAAATGTATTAGAGTGATCCTGAAAAATGTATAATGTCAAATTGGACAGTGACAGAGCAAAATCGAGATAAAACACAAGAAAGTAATGATTTTGTTACAACTTTTCAATGGTGATTTATGAATTAGGCCAGTGTGTCCAAAACTCCTTCACTAATGGAACACTTCGCACATTCTGAGTATTTAGCGGAACACTTTGCTTATTTCTTAGAGAGATTAATTCACGTGGTGGCCTACAAGCTAATTATTCCAGTAGTTCGTGGAACACGTATTCAGTTCTCGCGGAACAGTTTTTGGAAACACCGAATTAGGCTATTACATTCAACTATAATAAACCCATGATTCAACTTAGTGATGTTACAGAAACAGACTGTTTCTTATCACACGACAAAATATATTCACGTGTAGTTTTAATAATTCAGCTACGGTGGACAGCTTTAAATAGCATTTTTGGTATATACGGTGTACAGAATATAAGGAAGTGTGATTTAGCAATATATTTTAAAAGTTATGAAATAATTCTTTTTTCCCCCTTTTTAGCATTATATAGCCCAATATATAAACAACTTCACCTGTAGCCCTAAGAAAATGTGTATCATTAAGTTTGTAAAAGTTCTTTCAAAATGGCGTCCTTGACATTGTTTAGTTTTTCAAAATCTCTCCCAATGTCTCTCTTTTCATTTGTTCACGTTTCTCTGAAGGTCACTGCCACCGTGATCAAATGTGTCAAGGTTATAGAACGTAAACCGAATGCCCAAGGCCAACGTCACGCTTATACCGCCCACACATTTCACCATCTTGCTTTCTCTTCTTTGCCTATGTTACTGAATTTGATAGCTTATAGAATGAAAACCGGAGTTTCTAGACCGAAGTCTAAACCACAGACCTATATATATTTATTATACCTATTTAAACCTAATCTTTGTAATAGATAATGTAGACAGTATAAATTACTTTTTTAAGATTCAGACTCTAGAAAGATCTAGGTAAACAATCTTTTTAAATGTACAATCTAAAATGATATGATAATTAAAATCAACAGACTTGAATTATTTAGATATAAGATTGTCGAAACATCCATTGAGACTAAAAGGAAATGGCTTTGTATCAAATATTTGTGTGAATATATAGATCTGTGATTAATAGCCCATTCTAATTAAAATCGGCAAACTGGGATTGCATTATAATAACTAAAGATCATTACAAGAAAGAAGATCCAGGGTGACTTCCCTTAAAACTTGAAGAAGAGTTACGTACATAACGAACGGATATGAATGTGTCTTTGTTTTCCAGTCTAGGTATAATATATATAGTTCTGTGATATAGACAAAGAGAATACTGTGCCAGTAGTGAAGCTATGTATTTGCCATCATTTGAGGGCCCGGGGGAGGCTGGACCTCTTTGGGGCCCCTGCATTTTGCGTAATATTTAATGTAAAAAACGCTGATTTGGGAGGCCCCCCAAAAGTGTGGGCGCAGAGGGATTTTCAAATACTCACCCTTCCTCCCCCACCTTAGCCTCTGTACTGTGTTGAAGATTTATCGGGAAATCATCCCCCCCCCCCCAAAAAAAAAAGAAAATTATCAAAAAAAAAATTTAAAAATCTCATGACATTGGAGTATTTCATGATAAACTTTGACAAAATATTAGTGCTACACTAAACACCATAAACTGGCTTAAACTATGAACAGAATATATTTGCAAAAGGCTTTACGGCTATCAAGGATCTGTAATCAGACTGGTTTATGTATCTAAGCTTCTACTACGCAACCTTTCTTGTGTATTCAAAGTTTTAAACCTTGGAAACCATTCAAACATGATACACTGTAATTTTTTTTTAGTATTCCTTTTGGTATTCACAAAAAAAGTTTTAAGTTGTGTTTGAATGTCACATTCCGAGCTTTGCTTAGTTTTGTATTTTAGAATGTATCTGTCAGTCCGGCAATATAAGAAAGATTACCATTTACTGTCTCCTCAATGCCAGTGACCTCCTTTACCACGCTCGATAATAAATAGCTCTCAGGAAGAATCCATTTTATAAGCGCCCTCATCTTGTCCCTATACTACAGAATGATTCCGAAGAAAGAAATGTAGAGCAAGAACGCTTTAAAATCAAATGGGAAGCAATTTTATGGTGTAAAAATAGACTAAATATAATGCAGCGCAATCGATATATATTTATATATATACTAGACATAATTTACCCGCGACCCGCGGTTCTTAATTTGCGTATCACTGTCGATAAAGTCACTGAGATTTTTTCGGAAACAATTAAAAGAAATAATAATGCTATAAGAAAGCGAATGTGTAAATTAAACAAGATTACAAAGAGAGTTTGTGTTGCCACACAAACTCAGAGGCGGCCCCCGTGGGAGACGGATCCCTGTCGGATCCGCATATTCGCTGGTCGACTGAGGATGGCATCGAGCAGGATATGAAACCGAGACCGTAGAGATAATCAGTCTTGCGCGCTAACCGCACGACCAGGCATTGCTCTTAATCTAATGACAAACTGGTTACAAACTAATAGTCTACTATTGATTATATACCTACACATTACGAAATGACAACTACCGGATATGTACAATATGTCAGAAGAGCGATTTTAGATAATCTTTTGGTATCGAGCATTTTCATTTAAATGGAACTAGAATGAGGATTTAGATCTACCTAAATTAAACTACTAATTTAGCACTCTCAATAACTATATCTACTAGATCTAGATCTAAAATATATATTTGGGATAATGTAGATTTAATTTAGATAACATTTATTAAAAAAAACACTAGATAATCAATTAATAGACTAATAGCAACATGAAATATTAAAATAGTAGATTAGTTTTAGTATTTTATAACATTGCAATATTTACATATTGACAATCTAGACTCTAGCAATAAAAATCTACACTTTAAGCCTAGAAATTAAAATTATAGATCTTAATCTAGTTTAAATCATGGCTGTCTGGTAGTGCGGTTTGCGCGCTTGACTGTCGTTTGGATTCATCGATGGTCCCAGGTTCAAACCCTGCCCTCCCTTCCACCCCCCGTCGTCCTACGGGAGGTTTGGACTACAACTCTGAAGGAACATCCGAATCATGTAAAACAACAAACTTTCTAAACTAGACCAAGAAATTCTAGATCTAGATTCTATAATGACTTTAATTAGAACTAAAATCTAGCTCTAGTATACAAAAAAGTGATTTCTTTTAGCATTTCATTTAAAGAATTAACTCCATATGACGTCAAAGGAAAAAAATCCAATACGTCACACGTCCTAGTTAAACTAAAAAATGCCATCTGTACGAGCAGCTTGTCGAGTGTTCATAGACATTGGTGCATCGAGTGAGATCTTTTAGCATTTCATTTAAAGAATTAACTCCATATGACGTCAAAGGAAAAAATTCCATTACGTCACAGGTCCTAGTTAGACTAAAAAATGTCTTCTATACGAGCAGTTTATCGAGTGTTCATAGACATTGGTGCACCGAGTTTGTTCTTTGTTCTTTTAGCATTTCATTTAATGGGCTAGTTAGACTTAATATATATATAAGGATTAAAGACGCTTTTTTTTGTTTTGTCTGTCAGTCTGTCTGTCCGTTATGTTAATTGCGAGAAAAAAAAAGACTTGAAAATCTGATTAAAATTTAATTTCCCTTCCGAAACATCGCATTAGTTTTAAGTTTCTATAATAGATTGTTCTGGATGTTTATATATTTATAGTGAGAGAAAATAAGAATTCCAGATTAATCAAATGCCGTTAATTAAATTTGTGGGATGGTCTGCTATGAAAATTAGATGAACCATAGCCTTATGGAGATTTTTTCAAACCATACTTTGGTGTTGGGAAGTTGTTTTCCTTAAAAATCGGAGCATAATATTAACGATAATTAGATTTTCTAACGTTTTAGCTAGAATTAACTCTTTCTCTGCTAACTGAATTCCAGAATTCCAGATTAATCAAATGCCGTTAATTAAATTTGTGGGATGGTCTGCTATGAAAATTAGATGAACCATAGCCTTATGGAGATTTTTTCAAACCATACTTTGGTGTTAGGAAGTTGTTTTCCTTAAAAATCGGAGCATAATATTAACGATAATTAGATTTTCTAACGTTTTAGCTAGAATTAACTCTTTCTCTGCTAACTGACGATACCAACGTTGATTCCAACAGAACGTGTTAAATAATAACGGAGAGAAAGAGTTAAATGTAGTGTAAGAGAGAAGTGCAATTTTACATAAATAAAGTTAAACTATTTTTTTTTTGAATCCGGAACAACCAATTTTCGTAAATGAGAAAATTATTTGTTTTATTTATTAGAAGAGGGATTTCAAACATTTATTAGCGTTTTTAGATTTTTTATATAAAATTCGGATCAACCTAAGGTAATGTAGGTCGAGTTCTTTTCCGAAACAAAATCCGGAACATTCTTTACCGATTAAACAACTTTTGCTATGTTTCGGCAAGAAAATCAACTGTAAAATAAGTCTAAAAATTGATTTTCAATAATCGTTTTTAGTAAATTACTTTCTTATTTTAAAATTCTGAATAACCTATTGTCGATATTTTTTTTTTAAATTAAATTATTTGACATAAATTTGTTTTAAATTAAAAATTCGGAACAATTGATATTGATAAATAAACTATAGTGACGTAGTGTCAAAGAATATAAGTGTAATATTAGTAAATTATGCGATTTCAAACAATCATTTGACATAATTTATTTTATATAAAACAATATCCTGAACAACTTTATAGTTAATGAAATATAAATCAGTATAGATATTTTTATTTCGCATTTACATGCTATTTACATTAAAAAAACGGAACAATATATTAAAGATCATGTGTTTCTTGCAACGTTTAAGCATGGAAATAAAATCTAATATAAGTTAGAAGAGCAAACAAATATTAATTTTCATTGATTTGTTTTTCACAAAACTTCCGGAACAATCTATTATAGATACTTAAAACTATTGCAATATTTCTGAATGAAAATTAAAGGTTAAATCAGATTTACAATAGCCTCTAGTGTTATTTGTTAATCTAATCGTGACGGACAGACCGACCAACAGACAAAACACACAAAAATAATCTTCTTTTATTCGGATGGGGGCACTAAACAAAAAAATAAATAAAATCTGATTTTTTAAAAAAGTTCAAGGAATTGGTTTAGCACCTTTCCATGTTGCGACGTTACGCTACTGCACGAAAGTCGCGGCATAAAAAGTCCATTTTAAAAAATGTGTGTGATATTTACATACAAAGTGCATTATTAGCCATTATAAACAAACAGACGGACATTTTGCACAAATCTAATAGCGGCTTTTTCCCCTTACGGCGCCGCTAAAAAATAGTATTAATGTAATCGACCTAAATCCAATTTTTAAAAATAAAAACATTTGCTTGTAGGTCTACATATATTTAGATCTAGAGTCTAGATATTATTATAAAAGATGTAGACCTACTATCGTAGGTGTAAATTCAACGGCCCAGGAAGCTTATCAATTATTGTATATTAGTATATATATATATATATATATATATATATATATATATATATATATATAATATCCCCCATATAAAACCTCATGTCCAATCATAGTGTATTTGCACAGCGGTGTGCACGACACACGAAGGGGTGACAAAAAGCGTTTTATAATAAAATCGAACGCGTAAATGAAATTGTTTATATAACATTGTTAGTTTAATTTCATGTAGATCTAGAATCTAAAAAATTTGAATGCCACAGCAGTCTAGTCAATAAATAAAAACTTTGAGCTTATTATAGTAAAAGACTATACACTTTGTTGTCACTTTGAGGGTGTGTTTCCATAGATACTGTAGGCTGTAATATTGACCTAGATACGCGCCTTGATGAATGACGTGTTGTAAACACGTCTAATGTATATGTGTATCTATGTTATCAGGTCTAAATGCGCAAAAGTAAATCTGAAAGAAAAAAGTCAATTAAAAGTAATTAAACCTAATCGGTAGTTGTAGGGTAAAATACTTTAAAAAACACAATGTAAAGTAAATTGTATTATGTAAGTAGTTTACTTGTTTAATAATATGCCTTTGTAATGCGTTCTATGACCTCTGACGTTAATTTCATTTGTATCACTACGCGCGAGTTTTGGAAAAGTGTGTCAATGCGGTTAAAGCTATTCTCAAATTTAGAGCGAACGATTTTATGTAAATAAAATTTTGTAAACTCATATTTGAAGGTTAATTTTCATAAAAAAAATGAAATGAATAGACACTAATTTGTATGTTGTGTGTAAAATTACAAAATTATGTTTTCTTAAATGAGAGCTAATTTAGATCTAGCATCTCTGCGCATGCGTGACCTCTTCGTCGTTCATCATTTAGACACAGCATGTAGACATGGACTAGATCCATAAAATACTATAGCTGTAATAGAGTCGGATAACTTTTTTTTTTTTTTAGGGTCTTAAGTTTGTTTTAGGGCTACAATACATACACTACGGTTTAAGTTGGTACCCAAGAAACATAACTGCCAAGTTTTATCAAGATTGGTCAAGCGGTTTTGATGTCTATAAGTCGCATACATACATACACCTTACATTCTACTTTATAATATATATATATATATATATACTAGACATATGTTACCCGCGGGTCTTTATTTGCGCATTACTGTCGATATAGTCACAATTAAACGAAATAATAATGTAATAAGTAAAGCGAATGTGTCAATGTTAAAACAGTGTGAATGAAGCTATCAAGTAAAAATAGCTAATAGGCTTAAATCCATTTTTTCAAATTAAAACATTTGCTTGTAGGCCTACATATATTTGATAAAAATTTGAGATGAATTGACTTAATTTTGTATGTTCATGTGTTAAAGTATAAAGTAGATCTTGAGGTAGACATAGATCTAAATCTACACTAATCTAGAGTTAAAAATTGGCTTTTATAGAGTTCATTCTGTGTTGTGCATGCGTGACCTTTTTTCATGAATGAATTCGTTCGCGAACAGCGAACGAATGTATTAAAAATGCTTTAGAAAAACAAATTTGAATGTTAAATTGATTAAAATATCAAATGAATGGACAATAATTAGTATGTTTATGTGTTAAAGCACAAAACTATCTTTGCGAAAAGAAGTTTTATCATCTTAGAGTTCAATAAGAGTTTTAGACCTAGACCTAGGAATAGACTCAGTAGAGAGATGTGTTAATGTGTAACCATTTGGTAATGTCTAATGAAAGAATGTTCGCCAGGAAATCTGTAGTCACAGATATCAGGAACTAATTTATGTAAAAATGCTTTTGAAACACAAAATTGAAGGTTAATTTTATTATATAATGAAATCAATGGACCTTCTTTTGTATTTTCATGTGTAGAAGTAAAAAAAAACTATCTGCGCAAAGTGTATTTCTTAAAATTAGATCTAGGTCTAAATCCTTTCAATCTTTTCTCATGTCAACATTGTTAACCATGGCCTAGATCCATAAAATACTATAGCTGTAATAGAGTCGGACAAGTTTATTTTTTTTAGGGTCTTAAGTTTGTTTTAGGGCTACAATACATACACTACGGTCTAAGTTAGTACCCAAGGAACATTCCTGCCTAGTTTTATCAAGATTGGTCAAGCGGTTTTGATGTCTATAAGTAACATACATACATACATACATACATACATCTCACATTCTACTTTATAATATATATATATATATATATATATATATATATATATATATATATATATATATATATATATATACATATACATATATGAAATTATAATAGACTTTGTTTATTATAGATTTTTATTGAGACAGGCGACACACACACACAGTTCTAGAGACCAAATATGTGAGAAGGGCTATCACTCATTTGGTCTAAATTTTGAGTACTAAGAGGTCAGCTTGCAAACCCGGTCACTCCAGTATTGAGCTACCGAGAAATTTCCTCCACCACAACCAACGGAATCTAACAAATCTAGAAGAAAACAAACCTTCGACGTTAGCTTTAATAGATATTTTCACTTATACCCCCCCCCCCCCAAATATAACCTGCTTTTTGGTGTATCCGGTGTACAGAATGAGGTGTTGACAAGCTATGTGTTGTCATTTTTATATTTATGCAACTATTTGTGTGTCTGTGCACTTTTTTAGCAATGCAGAATTACACTTTCTTAGCTTCTCTTTTTGTAGTTCCATTCTTTAGTTATTTTGTTGGCATCATTAAGGTCATCATTAAGTTCAATTTCAATTGTTTTGTTTATGAAAAAAAGATAAAATCTCGGCTATTTGATATTGCACACATATTATACATTACATGACTTATTTCATTCAATGCACAACCATCCCACTGTCGTTCTTGTCCATGACCTAATAAATGTATTTAAAATCCAGAATTTGACAAACGAAGTCCACGTGACCTTGTTAGAATCGTCAGTCTGGTATTTAAACTTCAATCTGTGTGTTCAAGAGCCATTGAAGAGCAGATCCACTTCTAACTATGATGATCAAATATACGCCAAGCGCTCTTCTGTTTCCATGGTAGGTCCTGACAGCTAATGGCAGACAAGAAGAAGTCTTGGAATGAGGAACACGAGCGACGTAATCGTCAGTAGGCAATCAATACACTGGACTCAGCAAATAGTGCGATGAAACCTGGGATGGAAGTGAAAGGAGAACGTTAGGCGGTTAGTCGGTTTGCCTTCTGCCGGAAGTAAACCTTACTATTGTTATTATTATTACAATTAATCTAGAAAGTTTCAGTGTTAATAATGAGTTACAAGAATCGTCTGGAAATTAAGGCTAAAAAAATCTAAGTCTTCACCGCCAGTATTCAGACCCAGGAAGTTCAGCTCAAAAGCTAGTGCTCTATCATTAGGTAATTGAAATGATGACAAGAGAAATTAAGACTTGTGTCGCCCATTAACTTTTTAAGACATCTCAATGCTCACGTTTTCTTAACTTTAGGACGTTGTTCGTCTCTGTCAAAGTGTCCGTGTGAACGTGTCCGTGTTTCAGTATGTAGTGTGTCAGTGCGTGTGTCCTTGTATCAGTGCGCAGTGTATCAAAACGTGTGTCCGTGAGTCAGTAAATAGTATGTTAATGAGTGTGTCCATGAGTCAGCATGTAGTTTATCAATGCGTGTGACTTTGTATCAGTGCGGTGTAGTGTGTAAATACGTGTGTCCGTGTGTAAGTATATAATGTGTCAATGCATGTGTCCGTGTCTAAGCATGTATTGTGTCCATACGTAAGTAGGTCCGTGTGTCAGTGTTTCAGTGGGCAGTGTGTCGATGCGTACTTGTTCCAGTGTGTTCTATTTCCAACTGAATAGTGTAGAATTAAAACAGACTCAAACCAAACACTTAGCTTTTAGCGTTTGGTACGCATTCGGCGCTCACGCTAACAGTTTTACGTTTAAGTGACAGTAAGCTCCCGCAGCCTCATAGATGTCAGTGGGTGACAGTTGTCGGATGAGAACTCACAATAGCCAGAAGCCATGCTATACGATCGCATTCACTGGTATTGTAGAGGTATCATATACATTTCGTTGCCAGAGGCAGCATATGACAATACGCTGAAGTAATATCAATAGATAGATAGATAGATAGATAGATAGATAGATAGATAGATAGATAGATAATATAGATAGATAGATAGATAGATAGAAAATATAGATAGATAGATAGATAATATAGATAGATAGATAGATAGATAGATAGAAAATATAGATAGATAGATAGATAATATAGATAGATAGATAGATAGAAAGATGATAATATAGATAGATAGATAGATAGATAATATAGATAGATAGATAGATAGATAGATAGATAGATAGATAGATAGATAATATAGATAGATAGATAGATAGATAGATAGATAGATAGATAGATAGATAGAATAGATAGAATTTGAAAAATAGAAGAAGGATTGAAGAAAGAATTGAGAATGTCAAGAAGCGATTGATAAGAAGAGAGAGAGTTAGAAAGACACAGGGGGAGGGGGGAATATGAATGTGTGTGCAGTGATTGTGCAGGGCTGCTGTCTTTGAAAACAAAACAGATAACATGTACAATTTTAAACAATGCTTTAAATAACAAACTTATATTGAGTGAAATAGCATCAATTATTTTGAAACAATCATGTAATTAATGTTTAATAGATCTAGACTTGAAATATTTTCATTAATTTTTTTCTAAGCGCATCTTTAAAACTTATAGAATGTCCAGCGCGCTATGGTCCAGTCACTTTAGTTGACCAGTTGTTAATGGGGGGGGGGGGGGGGGGGGGTGTAACTGAGAGAAGATTTCCGTGCTACCCTTTCCAAAACTTTTTTTTTTCAAAGTTGTTCCAGTCTGAATTAAAGCTCTAGGTCTCGAGCCTGAGTGATGGTAGGTCCACTTCTATTGTTACTTTAACATTTTTCGCAAAAGATCCAATTCTCTACACAAGGCTGATCTCTTGTTTACTTCGTACATTTCTATAGGACCTAAATAAATGTATTATGACTGATTGATTAAATAATTGGTCAATGATTGGATTGCTTTATGTGTTTATCGAAAATGAATAATTATGTAACGTTACAACTTGATCAGAACGTTTTACAGAGTTCATCAGATTGAAACAAGGAAATATTTGTAATACTTTTTTTTTTTAATTCAAGGCTTATAGTAAGTGTACTTCTATCAATTAGTTTGGATCAGTCGTGTAATTAAATTGGTAATACGTCTACAGTATTCTAGACTAACAATAAAAAAGCATTTATAGAAATTTTTAAAAAGGGGGAACAACATGATATCAAAGTCATGGCTCAAGCCTTTTCAGGCTTCTCAAGCCAAAACGTTAACCCCGTCTGCTAGTGCAGAGCTGATGAATATAGAAGATTGTTTAGTTTTCTATTGTCTCTATAGTCTCGTCCTATTGTTCCTGTTTGTTCCTTGTTCCAGATACCAATGACCAATAGTTCATTACGTAATGGGTTAATTTTTTTTTCTTTGAGTCTTGTGTAGTAAGTTTAATGATGTAATTTTGCAAAATTTCTGAGATCAGAGATTGGGTGTGGGAAAAAAACGTGTACAAACATTTTACCAAACACACAAACAGAGTGAGTTGATATAAGATTTGTAATTATAGAGTGGAAGTTTAATGCTTTCTTCATATTGACATTATTTTGTGCTAGAAACTGAAGAGCGGACCGGTTGTTAAAATGTGAGCAGTTTTAGTGAAAGTGCAAAAATAAGGGTTACAGGGTACGCCAAAATTATTATTTAAGAATTTGCAGGATGTAATTTAAAAAAATTGGCCCAGGCCAAAAAAAAATAATAGTACAGCCTATCAATAATTTCGAATAAGAACCGAAAAGCAGAAGAATAGTCAAATAGTGTAAATAAGACTTGGCCCTATTTGTTACGGAGGAGAGTTGTGGAGGGAGGTGTAAAGAAGTGATCTTCTAATTTATTTTTTAATATTGTTAGAAGTAAAAAAAAAAAAGGGTCTGAGGCAAAATAAACACTATATAGCCTGGGAACAAATCAACCAATCACTTCAGACAAGGGATAAACTAATCATGTAGCCATTGCAGCCAATGGTGTTCTCTCTATCCGATACTGAGTTTGACCCTTCATGATAAGGTCTAACAATAGTTCCGTTGTTCACCGTTGGCTTTTCACTGATTGAATGCTGATGGATCATGAACGGAAAAGATTAATCGTAGATAATGTCATTGTGCATCGATCGGTTATCTTAGGTCCCCAACAGATGCAACTCCTCTACAACCCCACTGGTTCTACTGGCGTTGAAAGAACTGATATGCAGGTCTTAGCCTGGGGTTGCGTGAAATACTACACTCATCCTTTATCTTTGGAATGATTGACTGTACATTTAAAATTATGAAGATTTACTTTTATAAAGGTTGATACTGAATTACAAACAAGGTTGCATGTACTCTGTATGTATTAGCTTGCTTGATATTTATATATTATGTAGTTAAACCACAATAAGAAAATGTTTCCCCTGTCAGATATGCCCTAATGACACATTCACCACAAGTGCTCTGGCTGGCTGGTTCTCTCGCTACCTTTGCTTTCACGAGTCGTTTTAATTTTGTTCACTGTTAGGTCCCTTTGGTTTTGTATGCTTTTATCTTATAAATTACAGACGTTCTGTCAAAGATGTTGGCAATCACGCGTCCTATAAGTGTCCATGAGTCTATCTAGTTAACATGTTAAGAGATATAAACTCTACTAAGTCATTGGTTTTCATGGCTGATTCATGCAACCAGTTTCATACTCTAATGTTAACTTAGGTTTTCTTGTCACGAAGAGTCTCAAACAGATGACGCATATTCTAATATTGGTCTAACATGTTCTGGGCAATCGTGCTTGTCTCTCTTAGCCGACATTAAGTTTAAATTGTTCTTCTGTTTATCTCATTTATGAAGATTTGCTTAGTATTTGATCAGAATCGCTTATTTACACAATATGTAGCCTTCTATAAATAGTTTGAATTTTCTATTTCAAAATTTTGATAGGAATGAAGCAAAAATATGTGATCTTTGACTAATTAACCGAACCCAGTGGCAGGTTTATATGCAAGCTCAATATGTTGAATATTGAAAGATGTTCAATCCATCAAAGATGATGATGCACTACGCGCCATCTGTTGTCCAGGTTATTAGCCTGATTGTAGAACGTGCCTAGGAAAGCAATTTTCTTTGACCTATGACCTCAACTAGCAGTGTGTGTGTGTGCGTGTTCGTATTTGTTTGGTCTAGAAAGCTAGGAGAAAGCGATATTTAGAGAGATTCAAGTTTGGTCTATTTCAAGTAGAGGCTGCAATGGACCTCATTCACCAATCGTTAACAAACAACATTTAGTCACGTGATAATATTGATAAAACTGTCACGTAATAGCCATGGTGTATTAAAAATTAGATCTTAATTTGTATAGAAGAGATAGAGAATCACGTGGCTAAATATTGTTTATTTACGATTGGTGAATGAGGTCCATTGTTCTAAAGACAGAACTAATACTAGATCTACTACTATTTCTTAATAAAGAGTCTCTATCATGGCCTAGGTTTATACCCAGATGTAGTCATTTAACTGACACTAGAGACACAGTCTACTTGCATAGATTACATTCTTTTTTGATTTGTTTATTATCATCATCAGTTCATTGACTAGTGGCTTAGGGGTGCTATGAAGTAATTGAGTGACATATGGGTGCTGTTACGAGGAGGTGCTGTGACGTACGGGTTCTGTGAAGTAATTGCTGTGACGTGGGGATGCTGTGACGTACGGGTGCTGTGAAGTACGGGTGCTGTGACGTAGCAGTGCTGTGACATAGGGGTGCTGTGACAGCTCGCGTAACGCTGTAACTGAATCTTCTTTTTTTCCGGGTCAGAAACCTTCCTTAAGCAGAATATCAAGAGAGAGAGAGGCATGTCCATTCTTTACAGATGTCCAGCCAGCTTTTCATTGGTCGACCTTTCCTTTATGCTCCTTCCACTGTACCTTGAAGGATGACTTGTGAAAGTGAGTCATGCCTTACAATATGACCGAACCAACTCTGCATCCATCTCTTTACAGTATTTTAGGAGTTCCTTCTTTTCAACCAGCCAAAGCGTTACTGTGTTAGCGGTATGTATATATGAAAGTATACTTTATGTTAAGGTTTCTTGTTATTACAATTTCTTCTTGTAAATACCACTAGACAAACTGAGTATGTCGCTGTATGTTGGATGCGAATTTTTTCATTTCACATTTATCTCAACTGTCCTGAAGCAGTGGCGTCACTAGGGGTAGTGACTCCGGGCTGTACCGGGTGACACCCACCAGGGGCTGAACCCAAGAGGAAAAAAAAACATAAAGAATACTTTTTAAAAAACACAGCTTATATTGAGTGTAATTGTGCAAACTAGTTTGCATCGGTCACGTGATTCAATGTGTACTAGATCTTGAGGGGATTCTAATCTGTGCGATTAGAAATAGTTTTACCAATTGTTTTTGTTTAGGGCAATTTCCTGTCACTGGTCTGGATCAGTTGTCTCAATGCGCTGTGATCCTGTCACTTGTCTGGATCAGTTGTCTCAATGCACTATGATCCTGTCACTTGTCTGGATCAGTTGTCTCAATGCGCTGTGATCCTGTCACTTGTCTGGATCAGTTGTCTCAATGCACTATGATCCTATCACTTGTCTGGATCAGTTGTCTCAATGCACTATGATCCTAGCACTTGTCTGGATCAGTTGTCTCAATGCGCTATGATCCTATCACTTGTCTGGATCAGTTGTCTCAATGCGCTGTGATCCTGTCACTTGTCTGGATCAGTTGTCTCAATGCGCTGTGATCCTGTCACTTGTCTGGATCAGTTGTCTCAATGCGCTATGATCCTATCACTTGTCTGGATCAGTTGTCTCAATGCGCTGTAAATCCTGTCACTTGTCTGGATCAGTTGTCTCAATGCGCTATGATCCTATCACTTGTCTGGATCAGTTGTCTTAATACGCTATGATCCTGTCACTTGTCTGGACCAGTTGTCTCAATGCGCTGTGATCCTGTCACTTGTCTGGACCAGTTGGGAAAGTGAGGGGCGAGGGGTATATGGGTGAATGTTCCTGTAATCGCTTTTTAAATACATAAAAAACAATTGATCACTCAGGGCTAAAGCATCCTTCAAGGGGATTAATTCAACTTATACCACAATTTCAACTTGATCCGATATTGAGTGTGGGAGAAATAACGTGTAGAAATCTTTTACCAGACAGACAGAAGAATGATTTCATATAAAGTTTGTAAAAAAAGGAAATTTTCGATAAGCAGAAAACTTTTTTAAAAAAAAATGAGAGTAGCTAGATACGAGAGCATTCTTCTCTATTATACTGTTACGAATCTCACTATGCAGGCTCTCTGCAAACTGCACCATACACCACCATCTTAAAGAACTTGACAACTTAAGGCTCCATAGTAACGTAACACTTTAATAGTTGAATAAGTAACAGCCAATACTGTACAATTGGCAACACGTACACTGTACAAATATCTCTCCGATAACACCGTTCCGCCGTATCAACTCTTGCACTGGCCTCTCCGTCTCGTTCCGGGCTTGCACTGGGTTCAACAGTTCAGGACTGACTTCACACACTAGGCTCGTTGTGTCGGACTCGATCACAGACCAAGATCAAGACGCTGTTCGTCTCAACTGTACTTGACAGTACTCCGCACTGAACCGTCGTAATGCTCCGTACAGAACCACACCGTTGAACTGTGCTGTAGTAAACCTTCTGTCGTGAAACCCTTTTCTGAACCTTGCTGTATTGAGCCCCTTTTCTCGACCGTCTTGACTGCGACACCTCCGCTCTTATATAGGGTCACTACTGGCCTTCTCGAACCGGACAGAACGCCGCTCGACGTTTCTAGGTGGTCAGATGACTACAACTCTCGTGACGCTATTGAGCTCTGTTCACGAAGTCGATCCTTCCCGAACCACCATGTTGACACTCGTCTCGGCCGACCGTCGTAACTCGTCACGGTTGACCGCTCGTCTAGCGCTGGCCTGGGGCGATTTGCGTCGGCTGACTACACTCACACCACTACCCCTCTCTGTGCCACCACCAGGTTTATAACAATACGTTATAGTTTTAAATTCTTTGCCATTAATGAAATTCAATCAACATGTTGAAAACGTTACACTAGCGAAAAAATTAATCCATGATTTGAACTAAATCTATGTGCCAGCGGCAATGGGTATGTAAACTGCTTTCATGTAAGCAATAGTTGTCATAGTACCCACTGTAATGTTGGCTAGCAGTGGTGCCATGGTTGTCATAGACCCAAGGGTAATGGTTGTTAGCAGCTGTGCGATGGTTGTCATAGATCCCAGTCTAATGGTGACTAGCAGCTGGTTGTCTGGGTGACTAACAGTTAGTGCGATAGTTTTTATAAATTCCAGTGTACTGGTGGCTAGCAGTTGTGCGATGGTAATGCCCTTTGATGAGAGCTCGTCCCACTGAGCAGTGAATCTATTCGACTTTTTACTTCGGACATTTTAGATGGACAATGGTTCAGACACAGCTTTCATATCTGGCAATGAAAACAAAGTCGAAGTTTGAAAGTACTGGTAATATTATAATCCAGAGTAGGAAATTTTGTAAAAAATTAAAGAAAAAAAATTCTTATGTAACTTTTTTTGACTTTTTGTGTCCTTTAGAGTATGAAATGTTGCATTGGTTCCTTTGATATTGCAAGTCTAACAGCATAGTGTAAAACCATTTCCGTAAGGAGTTAATTGAATTCTAATGAAGAAAACTATTTTAGTTGAATGTTAAGTCTGCTTCTAATTTTGTTGAATAAAATATCAGATAGAACGAAATGTTAAATTCCATTGACACTCCTTTAACAGTTGTGTAACAATCAATGAATGTAACAATCAACAAACGTGTAACAATTAATGAATGTGTAACACTTAATGAATGTGTAACACTTAATGAATGTGTAACACTTAATGAATGTGTAACACTTAATGAATGTGTAACACTTAATGAATGTGTAACACTTAATGAATGTGTAACACTTAATGAATGTGTAACACTTAATGAATTTAACAAACCACTATTGTGTAGCAATTAATTAATGTAACAATCAATAAATATGTAACAATTAATGAATGTGTAAAAAATTAATGAATGTAACAATCAATAATAGAAGTATGTAATGGATGACTAAGCTTACTGTATTTTAGTTTTACAAAAAGAAAAAGTTATTGTTTTATGTTGGTAATTAGTAAATGTGTAAGAAAGAACACCACGCGTTGACCACCCTGGTCAACTGTTTCCCTAGGGTCACCACTGTCTTTAAGTACTTTGATTCTACATTGATTGATACTTTAATTAAAAGTAAAAAAGTGGACCATAAACCAATGTCCATTTCTCTGTTTACTATCGGTTTCGGTTTCTATTTTCTCTCTATCTGCCACCCACTATCAAATCTCTCCCAAAGTTTAATCCAAACCTCGATGTATGGAAAGCTCAATTTCAATGCAATCTTACCCCACATTTATAGGATTAAATGTCTCTATTTCATGTTTTATTTATTGTCCTGATCAGTCAATCTTGATTACACTAATGTCACTCACTCAGACGTGTTAAACATTTGTCTTAATAAAAAAGATTCTGGATGCTAAAATGTTTAAAAAAAAAAAAAAAAAGCTCTGCATAGAAATCTACATAAATTTTATAACATAAATATTACATGTCCATGTGTTGAGCAATATGCAGGGGTAGATAATTAGATTGCACTTCCTCGTGAACATTTCCCAGTATAGAGTTACGTCCCACTAGCTGCCCAGCTATGAAATATTTATTTTGTTGACTCATTGTGCTAGGAAAAAAAAAGACGACAAAAAACCAACCTACGTCTTTGATGTTAGATTTCTCTATCAATATTTCAAGCATCAAGTTTTCTGGTTAGAATTTATACCTCAGGGATACTGTCAAGTAAGAGGTCAAATCAATTGAATGACGATCGATCACTATGGCTCAGTTATTGGTGATAATTTTTCATTAAAAAAATCTAAGCAGGGGAGACAAGTGGTTCTAAAATATACTTTTTGTAACAGAGTTATAGCGCTTTGATTTCTTGATTCAGCAAGCCCGAGGTTTGAGAAATGTTATTAGAAATGAAGTTAACATTAAATCTGTGAATGCAAGGTTGGCAGCTAATTAAAACTTGTTTTGGGTGGGTTTCTGTAGTAACTAGTTTTCAACTAGATTCGATCATGTCAGAATGGCTGCCTGGTCGAGTGATATGTGTTTTGGAATGTCGTTCGATGGTATGGTTGTCCCGAATTCGAACGCTGCCCCCCCCCCCCACCCCCCGATGTTCAGTGGTAGGTTTAAGCTTGGATGTAATAATCTTCCAATCTGAAGGAACATCTGAAACATCTGAAAAAGTCTAGCACTATTTCGTATCGATAACGAGTAGTGCATCACTTCCATCTCTTTGCTCGAAACAATTCTTTATAGTTTCAAGAACACTTCATGCTTTCATTTTGTTTACTAGTTTGCCTTGTTCGAGGCTAACCTTGCAGCCTGTTCAATATTCAATGAACTGGGGCCATGGAAAATAAAAAATGTAAGACTTACACAATATATACGAGATCTAATTAGTTGTATTTCATTTTTTTACTTTAGGTTATTATAACTGAATCTAGAGGGGTCATTATTAAAATTCAGTGTTGTATGCGTGTGTGTTTTAAGGGTGGTTTTAAATTCAGGGTCAGATTTGCTTTGCCTTAGATTCACTAATTCTGTGGTAACGACTAATTGTCTTAGATTCACTAATTCTGTGGTAACGTCATTTTGTCGTAGATTCACTAATTGTGTTGTAACGTCACAAATTAACTAGTTGTGTAGTAACCAAAATTTGTCTTAGATTCACTAATCGTGTGGTAGGTCAATGTGTCTTAGATTCACTAATGGACCTCATTCACCAATCGTAAACAAACAACATTTAGCCACGTGACAATATTGATAAAAAAATGAAAATTACGTATCACGTGACAGCCTTTATGGATTAAGTAATTTTTTTTATAGAAGATATTTTGATCTCTACATTTCTACGTTCTGCAAATCCAGAGTTTCAAATGAATGTCTTTTGTTCATGACGCCAATGACTAACTTCTAAGTGTCTAGATCACCTAGTTAATACGGATGAGGATATTTCTTTTGAAGCTAGCACGATGTTGACTACTTGTATACATATATGTTGAAACAGGTCGTCGTTGGGTTGTGACATCATACTACAAGTTCAGCTCACCCTTGTATGCGTATTAATGAACTTTTTATATACACTTTTATGAAGTTCAGATAAATTTTCTTTTTTTAAACAAAATAAACATTATTTTATATTTATATTCAGCTTCAAAAACTTAAAAAAATAATATGGAAAGACAAGGGCTTAGCCCTCGGCACCAAAATCAGACTGATGCGCTACCTGGTCATGGTCACATTTTTATATGCTTGCGAGTCTTGGACGCTGACTGCAGAGCTAGAGAGGAGGATCCTAGCAATGGAATTGAGATGCTACAGTAGGATCCTAGGCATCACTTTCAAAGACCGCATCACAGACCAAGAGATTAGAGACAGGGTTACTGCAGAGATCAGACCCCATGATGACCTGCTAACTATTGTAAAAAAAAACAAACGCAAGCTTAAAATCTATGGCCATATTACAAGATCTGCGGTGTTCGCAAAGACCTTCCTTCAGGGAACAGTACCAGGAAAAAGAAGAAGAGGCAGACAGAGAAAGCGATATGAGGACAACAAGAGGTTTTAAACAAGGCAAAAGACAGGGAGGGAGGAATGAAGAAAGACCGTCGACAGGTCTTGCTTGGTGACCAATGGTCAAACAGACTGATGGATAGGTGGAGGTAAAAAAAATCAGCTTTCTAGTTCAACATAGACATTTGAGACAATAAAAAGATTGAACTGTCAAACGATCTAAAACTAGATTTGAATTCACTTCAAAACAACTGCTTCTCGTCTTTCGTCTCTGGTGGTTGTCTTCCATCTCTTAGTTGTCTCCGATCTCTGGTGGTTGTCTTTCGTCTCTAAGTGGTTGTCTTTTGTCTCTGGTGGTTGTCTTTCGCCTCTGGTGGTTGTCTTGCTTCTCTGGTGGTTGTCTTGCTTCTCTGGTAGTTGTCTTGCTTCTCTGGTGGTTGTCTTGCTTCTCTGGTAGTTGTCTTGCTTCTCTGGTGGTTGTCTTGCTTCTCTGGTGGTTGTCTTGCTTCTCTGGTAGTTGTCTTGCTTCTCTGGTAGTTGTCTTGCTTCTCTGGTGGTTGTCTTGCTTCTCTGGTGGTTGTCTTGCTTCTCTGGTGGTTGTCTTGCTTCTCTGGTGGTTGTCTTTCGTCTCTGATGGTTGTCTTCCATCTCTGATGGTTGTCTTTCGTCTCTAAGTGGTTGTCTTTTGTCTCTGGTGGTTGTCTTCCGTCTCTGGTGGTTGTCTTTCGTCTCTAAGTGGTTGTCTTTTGTCTCTGGTGGTTGTCTTCCGTCTCTGGTGGTTATCTTTCGTCTCTTTTGGTTGTCTGGCTTCTCTGGTAGTTGTCTTGCTTCTCTGGTGGTTGTCTTGCGTCTCTGGTGGTTGTCTTGCGTCTCTGGTGGTTGTCTTGCGTCTCTGGTGGTTGTCTTGCTTCTCTGGTGGTTGTCTTGCGTCTCTGGTGGTTGTCTTGCTTCTCTGGTGGTTGTCTTGCGTCTCTGGTGGTTGTCTTGCGTCTCTGGTGGTTGTCTTGCTTCTCTGGTGGTTGTCTTGCTTCTCTGGTGGTTGTTTTGCTTCTCTGGTGGTTGTCTTTCGTCTCTGATGGTTGTCTTCCATCTCTGATGGTTGTCTTTCGTCTCTAAGTGGTTGTCTTTTGTCTCTGGTGGTTGTCTTCCGTCTCTGGTGGTTGTCTTTCGTCTCTAAGTGGTTGTCTTTTGTCTCTGGTGGTTGTCTTCCGTCTCTGGTGGTTGTCTTCCGTCTCTGGTGGTTATCTTTCGTCTCTTTTGGTTGTCTGGCTTCTCTGGTAGTTGTCTTGCTTCTCTGGTGGTTGTCTTGCGTCTCTGGTGGTTGTCTTGCGTCTCTGGTGGTTGTCTTGCGTCTCTGGTGGTTGTCTTGCTTCTCTGGTGGTTGTCTTGCGTCTCTGGTGGTTGTCTTGCTTCTCTGGTGGTTGTCTTGCGTCTCTGGTGGTTGTCTTGCGTCTCTGGTGGTTGTCTTGCTTCTCTGGTGGTTGTCTTGCTTCTCTGGTGGTTGTTTTGCTTCTCTGGTGGTTGTCTTGCTTCTCTGGTGGTTGTCTTTCGTCTTTGGTGGTTGTCTTTCGTCTCTGGTGGTTGTCTTTCGTCTCTTGTGGTTGTCTTTCGTCTCTGGTGGTTGTCTTTCGTCTCTGGTGGTTGTCTTTCGCCACTGGTGGTTGTCTTTCGTCTCTGGTGGTTGTCTTTCGTCTCTGGTGGTTGTCTTTCGTCTCTGGTGGTTGTCTTGCTTCTCTGGTGGTTGTCTTGCTTGTCTGGTGGTTGTTTTGCTTCTCTGGTGGTTGTCTTGCTTCTCTGGTGGTTGTCTTTTGTCTCTGGAGGTTGTCTTTCGTCTTTGGTGGTTGTCTTTCGTTTCTGGTGGTTGTCTTGCTTCTCTGGTGGTTGTCTTAGTTCTCTGGTGGTTGTCTTATGTCCTGTTGGTCTTATTACGTCTGATTTCAACTGATTTTCATCATTTCTTTGTCCCCACTTCTTGACCGTCTCATCTGCGATAGTCTGTATCATGGTTACATCAGAATCTCTTCAGCCAATACAAGCATGTGCACACAATTCGTGACAATATATAGATGGTATTCCTGCTAAATTATTCAAAGAACTAAATAATGAAAGCACTAATGCTTAAAACACTTTTCAGACATCTCTTAATCAGGGGAGGGTACTGAAGGACTGGGAAAAAAACCTAACGTCATTTCCATATTAAAATGGGAGAAAAATCTGACCCAGGAAACTATAGGCCAGTAGCACTAACCAGCATCATTTGTAAATTACTAAAACATATAATAAATAGCGTGATAAAAAAAGCAATTGATAACTAAAGAACTTCTAATTTCATACACGGAAGCGTGATCTTGGCTTGGCTTGGCTACCTATGAACGGGCTACGAGGTTCCACACCCCACTCGAGTTATGTATACTGAGCGCCTAAAGGCAGCACGAAAAAACCTACTTCTAGATACATCATAATACTAATGATCCACAAATGGGATTGGATCATAGCGCTCTGAGCTATAAGCATGAAAGTAGCGCTATATAAAAAGTATACTTTATTATAAACACCTCACTAGAGTGTTTGCTTGAGGGCTAGAGTCATGAAAAACGATGACGTTAAAATTTATCTAGATATCCCTTTCTCTCCCCCCACACCCCATTTTTCCAAATGGTCCAGAGTATATAGCTTGTCGAGAAAGCTAAAAGCATTAAATAGCGCTAAACAAAAATAATCGGTATAAATATATCTAATCGCACAGATTTATTGTTGTAGGACTAGATCTCTTACAAATTGAATTACATGATTAATCCAAGCTAATTGATAGAACTACACTTCATATAAGTTTTGTTGTTTTGTTTTGTTTTTAAAAAAGATTTTTAATGTTTTTCTTGTTTACTAACTAGATTTTCAAAAACTTGAAAATAGAAAATTGAACAGAATTTTAACAAATACTTTCTTTTTTAAAAAATCGGTAGGTCTATTATAATTTTATTATAAATGGCTATTGATTAACATAACACAGTTTGATTCTCTTTATAAACAGAAATAACCCCCAAATTTTAAGTCAAACTTAGATACGATTTAAAGAAGTACGGTGGAAGGCTTATATTCGAAGTCATTTCCATAATGGTTGTTTTTCCCGTAGATAGATTTAGTAAAGACCTTTTCCAAAAACATATTTCACACATTACAAGAACTCGTCCCTTCTCGTTGTACAACACTCACACCTTCAATTTATAGTTTAACAATTTTGCGTGAGTATTGAGGTCGAGGAACTGGTCTTGAACATGACAACTGCTTTCGCTGAACGAGTCACAAGAGAAATCCATCCAATTAGTTGGAATCTGGTTCTGCATAACGTGCAGTGCACGGTGCCACACATCTGAAGGATTCTATTGTTCCATTCATCTCAGGAGAAAGTCCTGGACACAGCTCTGTCGTACCGCTGTCTACGTCAGGTTTATTTAGGGCACGAATATTATACAGTGAGAGTTGAATTCGTCGGTCTATAACTTTATTGTTCTTTTGTTATTGGGCTGCTTGCTCGTTTGATGTGTTGCTTCTTCGGTCCATTTTTTTTTTTAATTTGTTTTCTTCTGTAGACTATTAATTGTACAATGTGTCTTTTTATTTCATTTAACATCTCTTCCTCACCTTGTTCTTTCTTTCTCTCTCCACTCCCTCTTTCTCCTCTTTTTCTCTCTCGGCTCTCTCTATCTCTTTCTCTCTCTCTTCATTCTTTTTTCTCACTCCACTCATTTTCTTTCTCCTCTTTTTCTCTCTCGGCTCTCTCTTTCTCTCTTTCCTCTCTCTTTTTCTCTCTCCTCTCTTTCTCTTTATCTCTCTTCTCTCTCCAATCTCTCTATTTTTCTCCTCTTTCTCTCTTTTTTACTCTCTCTTTCTCTCTCGACTCTCCTTTCCTCTCCGCTGCCTCTATCTCTCTTACTCTCTCTTTCTCTGTCTTTCTATATTTCTCCACTCTTTCCTGTTCTGTGTGACGTACATGCCAGTTCTTTCTGTTTATTTATATCTTTCTCTCTAGTTTTCCCACCTTCTACGTATTTGTATATCTCCTTTTCTTGAACTCTCTCTCTCTTTCTCTTTCTCTCTTTTTCTTTCTTGAGCTCTCTCTCTCTTTCTTGATCTCTCTCTCTCTCTTTCTTGAGCTCTCTCTATCTCTCTCTCTTTCTTGAACTCTCTCTCTCTTTCTTGAACTCTTTCTCTCTTTCTTGAGCTCTCTCTCTCTCTCTCTTTATTTCTCTGTCTCTCTCTCTCTCCATATTTTGATTTGTTTGATTATTTTAAAATTTCTATGAAATTTTTTTGCAGCTCTATGTTTCATTTAGACCAGTTCAAAACGTATTTAGATAACTTTTCACGTTTTATGGGGTACTAGTTTAGACGTCAAAGTGCATTAAGCCTACCAGACGTTATTTAACAGCAATATATGCTTTAAATTTCTTGCATTAGTATTATGATAAAAATAACTTTTTGTTATTTCGGACATTGCGATATCGATGACCAATGCAATTTGTTGGTTTTTTCTCAATAAAGAGTAAATCTGGTCAATTAAATCAGTAATTATTACTATTATTATTATTATTATTATTATTATTATTAACATTAGAAAGTGTTTTAGCTGTTATATATCAATATATAATATTAGAAACACTAATATTAATTTCAACGTTAAACTACAAAGACAAAATGTTCCCCTCATTGAGAAAAAGTTAGTCGAACTGAAGTCTGTAATTTGTGGTTTGTCCATAAACTGAGTTTGTCCATAAACTGTAGTTTGTCCATAAACTGTAGTTTGTCCATAAACTGAAGTATGTTTCGTTGTTATTTGAATATTGAGTATTAAAAAATAAAATCAAAGGCTGGCCTCTTTGAACACTTGAGATTAACAGACCGAATAAAATCAAAGCATATCAATCAGGTTATATCAATCAAACCATATCAATCGGGTTAAATCAATCAAAGTATGTCCATCAGGCCAAACGTCTGCCCAATGTATTCTCACCCACTCTTTATCTCTTTCAACGCCTTCTAACGCCACACTTAACCCGATACATAAAATTCGAAAGCTGCTTCTTTGCCATAGTGCCGAACTGATCAAAGGTTTTCCTACACTTCCCCCGGCCCCCTTTCAATCGTCCCGTCAACTTGGTCTTGCCCTCTTGTTCTTTGGTCAGAGTGTGTCAGTCATAAAACTTTTGTGGCTCATCGATTCATCAGGAACTCTTGAAACTGAAATATGGATTCTGAAAACCTGCAAATTTTGTTCCGATGTTCTTACAATATCAGACGTTACGTTATTATGACACAATGACCAAAGATTCTCAAAATAGAGAGACTTCTCTGAAACACGTTTTAGTGAAAAATAGAGAGATTCCTCTGAAAGATGTTTTGGTGAAATGCAGTTTGGCCAAGTTTCTTAATGATAGAACGGGCTATTTCAGTGTACAAGTTGGTCTGCTCTTCATTGATCTATTTGTTTCTTGTCTTCAACTGACTTGAACATGAGCTAGTTATTAGGCAGTTTTCGATCTCATTCTTTCTTTTTACCTCTATTCAGAGCTTCATAGAGGGTGGAGGGTGGAACCTGGACACGGATCTCAAAAACGGCTTTAACAATCTTTCCTAGAAATATAACAGTTCATGTGCATCACTGAGAAAAGAAAGACTAACTCGTTAGCCATTCGGGGAAAAGTCCAGTTTGACCGTTATAATTTTTCAAAACAGAAAAAAGTACGCGTTCGATACCAGGCATGAGCAGAATTTTGTTTTAATGTAATTTAGTAAAAACAATATTTTATCAATTCTCAGTCGTTTAATGGTTTTATTGTCTTTCTAACAAAATGTATTTTTAAATGTTTTTCTTGATATTTTCAAATCTTCATCCATTGTTTGTAGGCTTACTGTATATACTTTTCATAATTGCATTTCTTAAAATATTAAAAAGACACTGTTACGCCGCTAATTACAGATCTTAAATGTATACACCACAACACAGATCGTAGACAAAAAACAACTTTGAATGAGAATACTGATCTTAGAATCTAGGCAATTTTTATCATAATACAAATTTATAGGGACTTAGCCACCTATGTTGTATAACAATACAGATCTTTGAGACTAGGCCTTTATGTATGACAATACAGATCATAGAACAAAGTCAATTTTTTATCGCAATACAAATCTTTAAGGACTTGGCCAAGTATGTTGTATAAAAATGCTGATCTTAGAGACTAGGCAACTTTGTAAGACAATGCAGTTCGTAGAGAAAAGCAATTTTTCAAAATCACAATACAAATTCTATAAACATTGTATGCATTGTATAATATAGATATGTGTGTTTGCATATGTGAGCGTGCGTGTGTGCGCGCATGTGTGTGCGTGTGTGTGGTGAACTAGAAGAATAATCTTTAAAAAAAAAATGATTGACGGACGTGAGAAGCCTAGTCAAGAGGTTACTTTGTGACAATTGACTGATTTCGGCTGTATAGTTGGTGGTCGCCGTTACATTCCTCTACAGGTTCAAATCCTGTTAGCCTCTGGCGCTACCTTCTCACATTCTCTTTTTTTTTTAACTTTATAAATTTTAAATAAATCTAAATTAAAAATATTAATAAGTACATTCAATTATTTTTTATTTACGAATTATTCTAAAGAAAATCTGTACGATTTAAATTTTTCATTTTCTAGGATTCAAATATTTTTAAATGTACCAATTTCAGATTTTCTACTTTGACGACGTTTAGAAATTGTGTGTGTGTGTCTGTGTGTGTGTGTGTCTGTGTGTGTGTGTCTGTGTGTGTGTGTCTGTGTGTGTGTGTCTGTGTGTGTGTTGGAATGTTCTCTTTATCATTCGTACTTTTATTTTTGAGGGGGTTTGGGGGGGGGGGGGGTTGAACTTTTAGAAACGCTAACATTGAAATAAAAAAAACAACATATGATTCCTATTCTCAGATTTCCCTTGATTCCAAAAAAACAACAACTGGTTTTTTAAAAAATAGTGGACCATTCTTAATGAGAGCTAAATAATGATAGTTTTTTATTAAGATTAAATAGTTAGGTCTAGAGTTAACAGTGCGGTGAACATCAGAACATGTTATGAATAAGATCAGAGACACTTAACGTTTCCACAAAGAGAGATTGGCCACTCTATTGATCTAATGTGTGTGGACGGGACTTTGCTAGTTTAATAGGATTTCAACCAAGCGGAGATAACACGGGCTTTCTAGTTAGATTCTATGGGGTTAAGAGTTGTCACAATTCGGCAGACGTAACATGTTGTTCTGTGTAATCGTGCCCTGGGTAATATCCAAGTTACGAAAAGGTCAATGCAAATACTATTTTATATTAGCTTTATAACAGCATACAAGAAACAATATTCCTTAAACATTGGTTTGGGGGGAGGAAGGCTCATGATATAGTTTAAACACGGCTATCTTCTCTTTGTATAGATTTCAACTTTTGAGATCCAGTTAACATTATTAAACAGTAAAATATAGTAACACCGATAAAGAATAGAAGCGTTATTGAGAAATACGGGGGTGATATAATATAACCTAAAAAGAAGGTAGTTTGGCAGAGTTTATGAAATAAATAGAGAAACATTGTCAAATAAGCCATCTTGAAAGATCACTTGCCAACTAAACAATAAAGAAAAAGAGGCTAGAAATTTTATTTGACAGTGCTAGCAAGTGCACAAAGAAACACCAACATTGCAGGCTAGTTGTCCATCTTAGATGCAAGCCCCAATATTTAACTCGAGCTCTGGTCATTTGCTTAATGGTGTGACGTTTATATATGGTGTATATAAGTACCGCTGTTAGACCATTGAGGAGAGAGATGATGTAAAGCGCGTCTCTGTCTACGGACGACGGTTAATGAGTTTGCATGTGGTCAACAAATGACCGACTGCTTGTAGGTCCCCAACGTATATCCGGTTGGTGGACAAAAAACACTGAAGTTCAATTTGGGATTCGAACTGGAGACTTGTCTTAGGAAGCCAAACGCTTTACCACTCGTCCACCACCTCTCGATGGTATTACGTAGTACAGTGTTTCCCAAAATGTGTTCCGCGGAACCCTATTGATCCTTGAGGCCTGAATAGTAGGCCATCTCGTGAATTAATGTCTCTTTAAGAAAAAAAACGTGTTCTGATTAATAGTCAGAATGTGCGAAGTGTTCTATTAGAGAAAAAGTTTGGGAAACACTGACCTAGTGAATGTTATGAAAAAGAAATTTTAATCGCCTGGGGCTATTCTAATATAAGCATATTCTCTTACCGTGGATAATGACCTTAACATCATCTGCCTTTTAGATTGCAAGGTCTGGAAGGGAAACTTTACTTTTGTATTCTTTTACAATAAAGAAATTGGTTATGCAGCTCGATATTCCATAATGGCTGTTATGGTCGAAGTGAATTTAGAAATTTGTCAATGTGTTATTTTATGGAAATGGCGACAGAGAATGAGAAGCGGCAAAGGGAGATTACGTTAAAAGCTTATCATAGGACGAGTCACATCTTTTTGGTATAATGAAAATCAAAGCAGCCAATACTGTTGAATGATATCTTGGAGTAGCTGGGAGTATCTTATTTGGTAACGAATGCCCATATGAAAAATACCATTTTGTTACTTTGTTTATACGCAATCGTCAGCAATCTATAAGTAAGTTGACCTGGAGACCTAACTTTGATCAGAACTGAATCAGGTTGACTTAAAGATCACGTGTAACCGCCACAAAACCAGAGTTAGTTTTTCTGCCAAGTACACGGACTACATTTTTTCAAATCCTTATTTATTTATGCTTTTAAAAAATAAATACTGATTGAAAAAAACAGACCAAAAATCTTTTTTTTTTTGGCTTGCCTTGCCTAGGACTTCAGACGTGGGGCGGGAGGCATAAAGAGGCGGAGAAGGAGAGAGAATGGTGGTGAACGAACTAAGTAAATGTTGTGGAGAATGGGGAAAGGAAATCCATCAAGTGGACTTCGCTGAAATAAAATTTAGTTTTTTTTTTTAAGTTTCACTTCCAGCGAACAATTCGGACACATGTTTACACACTGTGAACCAACTTAAGAGAGATACAATTACCTGTTAGACTGGGGTACATGGAAGAACGTCGGAAATACTAGTCTAACATTTAGAAAGGATGTTTCAAGAACCTGTGCGGTATAGGCATCACATTGATATAGAAAACTCCACTGTTGTTTGCACAGGGATGTTGAAATTGAAGCTTTCCATCTACACACACGCATGCACACACACATGTATTTTGTTTTTCAATTAACCACCTAAATACATCAGGCATATTAAACATTTGAGTATGTTTGTAAATCTTAAAGTAATGCTATTAAAATAAAAATGGAAAGAATTTTTTTTGCAGTTAGCCCATACCGTGTTGTATCTCGGTCATTGGTCTGTCACTCCAAACAACTAATACAAATTAACTTGTTTAGGCGTATGGAATGTAGAACTTGATTCAGACTTCAACAAGCTTCTTTATAAACTAAACTGAATAAACTTTGTATTAATGGTATATATAACGGCTTTCAGCTTCAATGCAGATCTATGAATTATCTAACCAAGAGAAATCTCAATCTACAAATACACGTCTTTGTGTCACTCGTATCTCCCTCGTGCTTCTCTCCAGCTTTCATACTCCTGTCTATAACCTCAACTACGTCAAACCTCCTTATGGTTACATCAGAAATCTATTCAGCCCACGCAACCGAACCAATCACTTTAACTGAAGGTCACATCACACCACACACATACACTTCTTAACAAGTGTTTAGCATTGTAAGAGTATGTTATAGATCACATTAACCCTTTCAAAAAACTATCATTAAAATTTTACTTGGAATAATTTATTTTTGTGGGCAGACCAAAAACTATTAAATATGTTGTTGTATTATTATTATTTTATCGGAATATTTCCAATATAAATAGTTAAAAAGATAAAAAAAACTGAAGCCTTCCAACTTCACAAAATGAAAACTTCATCCTTAAGAGTTCTAAAGTGTTCGTGATTCTGGGCACTAAGGTGTCAATCTCGTCAGTTCTTGAAACTGTCTCCAAGTGGACCGCCAACTATAAACCGTGGTCTTTTATTGCAGTGTCCCCCCTTTCTACTTGCAGTGTTCAGATCGACCTGAGGGGGTGTAAGAAAGGGAAAGTGAAAGGGGTCGATTTCACATGTCGTTTGCTATTTTCTGATGGTCTTTTGAGATTCTAGTGACGTCATAGGATGGAAAGAATGTCGTGATTCTAGTGCACACTTCTGGTATTTTGAGTTCCAAGAAATATGGAAGGAACTGATAACATGACAAGCCTAAAGAAAAACTGAGGGAAAAAAAAAATCCACTAAAGATTCAGCATTGCGCCATCATTGCGTCTTTAAATAAGTCAACATAATTTCTCAAAATAAGCCATCATAACGTCTTTAAATAAGTCATATGAACCTTTTATAATAAGACATCATAAATTCTCTGAATAAGCCATAACAACCTTTTAAAATGAGCCATCTTAACTTTTTGAAATGATAGAAACCTTAGAAAAACAACATAATGTAATAATGTGACACATACAAAATTAAATTCTGCCAATCTGTGGTAAGGCTGTAATAAAAGCTATACACGTATCATAGATGATCGAAGTTCAGATCTTGAAAGTTCAATAAATCTTTTTATTATTAAAATATTTTTTAGTATTCGAAATGGTTAACGCTCTAATCAATCATGAATTAGTTCTGGTTTTATAATAGTAGCAGCAAATAGGGTAATCAAACATTTGTATTTTTTGCCTACATTTTATTTAGCTGCTTTTGTTATTAGATCACATTTTGTCATGTCTTTATTTTCATCCTAGGTGTTTAAAAAAAACATAATATAAAGATCAAACGAAAAAATAACAACAAAACAAGTGAAATACTTAAAAATACTTATTTAAAAAATTACAAATCTTGTAGAAGGGGAACATTTTGTACACGTTATTTCCTCTATATAATATTTTGCTTTCAGATTAATTGCAATTTTATTCTGAGTAAAAAAATATGTTTAAAATCCTTTGACTTTCTATATTTGTATTTTATTTATGTTTGTGTCCATTTGTTTCTAAGACTCTGTATTATGTACAGTATATTTATTGCTATCTAAATCGTTTCAATCCTGAGCACTGAAGGCTATTGAATCCTCCTTTAAACATCTAAGTAAATATGACTAATGACTGCTCACTTGTAATGTCTACTCCACAGTCCCACCAAGACAACAATGGCCAAGACGTTGGCTGATCAGTAATTTGGTCACGTACAAAGACTTGAGCCAAGGAGATGTGCCGCTACCGCAGCCATCTCTCAAGTCGCTTGGGGAATCATCTATTCCAGACAACTAGAGGGCCAGCTAAACATCCAGATGTCAATACGCCGCTCTTTCGTCTCCTTTTTCTACTCCCAAGTTGGACGGGGAAACAGAAAGGAAGAAACGTGACCCTAAAGGAAGAAAAAAAAAAAGAGAGTGTCGATGACGCAGACCGGAAGTGTCGAGAAAGACTCTGAATAGCGGCTGATTGGAAGACACCGTTCAATCGTAACATTTCACGACAATGGCGCTATTTCCAAAATTACCTTTTCGCTACATGGACTTAAGCATGCGGATAATGTTTTCTGAAAAAAAAAGTTCTTTACGCCTTAATAAGAATCAAAGCAATGTTCGGCTATAAGCGATGTCAATGGAGCTACATAAAGGATGACTTTGTTTTCGTATTTAATGCTTGACTTATCCTTTTGCCCTTACTGTTCTTTTTAAACGGATTAAATTATTGAAACATAAAATAGTGGCGTGAAAAGAAATAAAAGAATATTTTCATTGCATATGTACGTATGTATTTAACAGTGAATTTCAATAACTTAAAAACATTAAAAGGGTTTGAATTTTTCGAACTTATTATTGTGTCATTTTAGAACAACAAGTGCACACTACTCTTGATCTCAAAACATGCAAATAGCGACGTGCAAAAGCCTCAACTCGCTTAAAGAGCATCTCAGGGGCTGAATGAGAGACTCGCCCGACTCCTCAATGACGACGACATGGTCAGCTCTATTCTAGGAGACATTCTAGCCTCTGTCTTGCTGTGTGCTGTAGTGCTACTGGTGCTTGTGGGCAACACGCTCGTGGTGGCAGCAGTGACCACCTCCAGGAAGCTGAGGACAGTCACTAACGTCTTCATCGTCAACCTGGCCTGCGCTGACCTTCTCCTCGGGGTGCTGGTCCTGCCTTTCTCCGCGGTTCTAGAAATCAAGGACATCTGGATATTTGGTCACATCTGGTGTCAGGTATGGTAACTTAATTATCAAATCATCTTTTTTTTTCCTCCATAGAATTAGTGGGAATACACAACGTTAATCCACAATCTTTAGGTATTATTCTCCACTTCCAGCAGTTTTATTTAGGCAAAGTCTGATAACTCAAAGAAGACCAGAAAAAAATTACATTGTTGTCTACAAACACATGCACTTACATACTTACATACATTAGAAAGGTGAAGGTTCAAAACTTTATGGTAAAGGTTCTGTCACATAAAAACATAAAATCATTTTTTAAAATTATTTTTCAAAAGAAAAATGCAATGATTGTGAAGGACCGAACTTATCACGTGAGACACTGTGCTAATTAAATTTCAGCGCAGCATAGAAATAATCCTTCAATGAAGCAGCGTTTTCTACATCTGAAATTTATTGTGTTTACAAACACACACATGCATGCAAACACACACACACACATACATAGAACCTTGTTCCAATTTGAATGAACAGCCAGTGACACATATGTGACGTTTCAAGGGCCCTCTTCACGTAATGAGCCGTCTCGCGAGACCCTGGGATGTCTGTCTCATTGTGTCTTGAGGCTGTAAGAAGATTCAAAGGAATGTTTCTGGAAACAATCTGTGCATGTTGCCACTGTTGTCATTATGTCGAGCAGAATTCAAGTTTGTTTACGGACATTTTTTTTATTCCAGCAAATCTTGTACATTTGTTGTCTTTCGTTAAAAAAAAATAAGTTTAAAAATTGCTTTTGGAAAACATCAAAATAAAGAGGAACAAATGAGTTCCATTCAAACATGAAATGCAGGGGTTCAGTTAACATTATATAAACAGATCGCTCAAGTGGTAGACACTGTTTGGTGGACAAGTTAATAGCTTGGAAAATTAATTAAGCCTACTGATTATGTCAATAAGTTTATAAAAATATTTTATTTTAAGAAATGAATTAAATCTGTTAGATCTATTTGAAAGTATTTGTAATCATCTGCTAGAAGACAGAACGTTTCATTATCGAATGTTTAGTTGTTTGATGGAAAGTGAGAGTTGGTTGTGGAGTAAATAAACTCTAGTCCTCAAGTGTGTATTAATACATGTACACAAAGATATTCCAATGTATGTACCACCTTTTACAAGCGATTATGTCTGTACTCCCGAAAATATGATTTCTTAATAATGTTACTATCTTACTAATTAATATTGTTTGATACGTCGCGAGATATCTAGGTATAAACTGACATAAAACTGGTATTAACGAAACAACGTAACATAGGGTATGACTGGGTGATTTCTAGAGGAACAAGACATTTTAGCGAAAGAAAAAAAACGCTAGACGCAGTGCCTAATCTTTTAAAGAATTCTAGGGGGTTTAAAAATAATAAAAAAAATCCAATGCGCTTGAGATAGTCAGAACTTGATGAATACATTTACAACAGTAGATGCTTAGTGGAAGGGTGTTAAGGAGAGAACTAGGACCTGTAGATCATAAGGAGCTCGATAATATTGTGGTATATAATATTTATTGAGAGTTAATTAGGACAATATTACTTACAGTACTCTTCATAAGTATATTCACGCTTCAATTGTGCTTTGATGAGGGGGGGGGGGGGGAGAAGGAGTACCTTGTATTACAAGCAAATAGGATCCTGGTGTAGGGAAGAGAAAGGTCGGCATGTTGATCTTTTTTTTTTGGACCACGTCATTAATGGATTATCTCAAAGTAGGGTTGTCGTTCCTTAGGAAGTAGGGTTGTCTTTCCTTAGGAAGTAGGGTTGTCTTTCCTTACGAAGTAGGGTTGTCTTTCCTTAGGAAGTAGGGTTGTCTTTCCTTAGGAAGTAGGGTTGTCTTTCCTTAGGAAGTAGGGTTGTCTTTCCTTAGGAAGAAGCCAGCCAGTGATGGCTATCAAAGCCCCATCCTCGACTGCCTCGTCATATGTGTGGCATTACAAGAGTACAGTGGTGCCTAAACATTTGGCCTAGGGGCCAAATAAATATCACACACGTCTTGGGCTAAATCACCTAAAAAAAAAAAGGTCAATGGATCCGAGTCCATGCGCCTTTATTATGAAATGTGGTCAGACGTTCCAAAGACAAACCTGCATTACGGGTCGGATATGGCCCGCGAGTCGTAGGTTAGGCGTCTCTGTAATAGTGCAATGTCCTGTTACATTTCTCATGAGCCTAGCCCAGGACACACAGGGGTTAATCACGATTCATAGTCATTAAAGTGATAGGTCAAGGATACTGGATTAATGACCATCCAGCTGTACTAAGTTCTAATTCGGACAGAGAGCGAACAAACATGAAGGAAACCTAAATTAGCCGCACACGGAAAAACAAAACTAACTATAGAATGTAGTTCTCATCTAATGTACATGAGATAGCGCTACAAGAAACACTACACATTACAATACTTAACATTTAGATAATATACAATATGCCCATTAGACATAAATTCAATAATCAATGCAAATTAAAGGCTTTATGAATGCATGAAACATGTTATAAATATTTGACATCGTTACAGTTATTATTAAATAAAGCAAATGGGTATACAAATGTATAAATGATAGTGTCGAAAAAAAAAATAGAACTCAAACTGTAGGCCTAGAACTGTGGTCAGCCCTCACACACACGTTTTTTTCTTTTTGATTGATTCATTTGTTGTCATCGATCATCCGCTTATACGCAAAAAATGATGACAATCGGATGAATTTGAAGTAGTCGAACAATCGACAGCAAACACCTAAAACAACAACATCCAAGATTTCAGAAGTCTCAGTTAACTCGAAGATTCTATTACGATGATCACGCACAATACAGACGAAGGCGTGATATATGTCCTAAGATTATGGAGCTCGATTTTTCCTCGCATAATTGTATTGGCCTTGCCGTCTTCTTCATTAATTAACTTAATTTGACATGCGATTTTTTTTTTTCTAGGAAGAATATTGCGCTCTTGACGAAGAATGCATTTCTGCAGCTAAGAATAAAAAAAAAACACATAAGGCTATTGGGATCTTGTTGGGTTAGAGGAAAGGGTTATGGTGCCAACATACAATATTTGCCAAGGAAATGCATCACACGTAAAAGTTTGAGGAAAAATTGGCTTAAAGATAGCAAAGCTTATTAGTTGAGTATTAAACTCCCATATAGTTACCGTCTGCAGTGTATGAATTGCATGGCTAGGCCTTGTTTTGTAAGACGGCCATGAATAGGTCTCGATTTGTATTTCTTGCACAGGTAGGTCTTGCTGCTTTGTTTTGTATGCCATACATGGATAGGCCTTTAGGCCTTGTTTTGTAATCATGTATGGATAGGCCTAATTTTAAATGTAATGCATGGATAGGTAATTGAGGCCTTGTTTTGATAAGTTACGCTTGGATAGACCTAGTGTTGTATGTAATGCATGAATAAGCTTTTCAGGAGTTGTTTTGTAAGTTATACATGGATAGGCCTAGCATTGTATGCTGTGTATGTTTAGTATGACATGCATAGATATGCCTATTTTTTTAGACGAGGTAAAACTTTAAAGACTTATTTCTTAGCGGTCTTTCTCACTATTCATGTCCGAAATAGGCCAACTGATCTTGTCAAACTATTGAGCAATTATAATGTCAAACCATTTAACCAGGAGACCATTCAGAGTAATTAATATTTAGAAATATGAGAGACAAAGGATACAGAATTTAGTGTAAAAGTTATTTCGATGTCAACTAAAAAATGTGTATAAAAAATACTTCGGTAAATAATTAGAAATCTGTACAAATTACCAGGTTTAAATGTAACTGTTAAAAAGTATGTAGAGGCATTTCTTTCTTTGGAAAAAAATGTTGAAGATATTGAAAAGTAGAACAATTTACTTCTGATAGAAACAAACACTTTTTAACAGGGTCAAATATAAATAGCTCCCAAAACAGATAAGAAACAAACAAAAAAAAACAAAGGGTAAAAACTAGGACTAAAGGCTCAAGAGAACATAAATTGTTTTCTCTCCAGACGTAAGCATGACTCGTCACCATGGTTGGATAATTTACAGATTAGCAACTGTCCCAATGAAGTTTCTAATTAATAAATTGAGAGTTGGTTTATAAAAATAGAAAGGGAAAACCCCTGCGGTAAACTGATGCCCCATGTTCGGCATGTCACCAAAATGTTAAATCTGTTTGCTTCATACATTCAAATAAGATAGAAAATGTACATAACAGATGGATACGAACAGATTTTGTAGAAATAATATCTATGATGGTGCAACTGTTTTTTTTGTGTTCAGTAAAGAGTGAAATAAAAAAACAGACAATCACGAACATTTTGCGCACCGTCTTATGTAGAAATGATTAGCTGGACTGTTAAATAAAAGAACCCAATTATGTGTAGATCTTAATGTAAACAAAACAACCGAAATAAAAAAAAGTACTTGAAAATATAAAAAAAAATTATATTCAATTCGTTTGGATTAGTTCATGTCATTATATTATATTTGTAATAGTTCTAGACTAACAATAATAAATCTGTGCGATTACAAATACTTTTACCTATTGTTTTTGTTTAGCTCTCTCACTACTCTATGATCCAATCACTTGTCTCACTACTCTATGATCCTATCACTTGTCTCACTACTCTATGATCCAATCACTTGTCTCACTACTCTATGATCCAATCACTTGTCTCACTACTCTATGATCCTATCACTTGTCTCACTACTCTATGATCCAATCACTTGTCTCACTACTCACTTGTGTGGACCAGTTTGGAAAGGGTTGAGGCAAGAGGCATTACAAGAGTACAGTGGTGCCCAAGAGGGTATTTGGGTCGTCGCTTTTTAAATGTATTTTGATGTTTCAAAAAATGAAGTTCTGAATTCGAACTCTAGGGCTTAAGCGTCCTCAGCCTCCTCAAGCCATTGCGGTAACCACTGTGCCAGGGAGCTGCTTGTTAAAGTAGGTTTTATAGTTATTTACATATTTGTTCTACAAAACATAAAGGGAACTAATTCCACTTATATATTTTTATCTGCCAGAAAAGAAAATGTCATTCCTTTGTTCGAGATACCAAAAAAAAAAGTAATTAATTACCAATAGTTAATTAACTAATTGGTTAATATCATTTTATTGATTCTAGTGTTCGCATGTAAAAGAAATAATTGTGCGAGATTTCAGCTTGATCGGAGATTGGGTGTGGGAGAAATAACGTGTACAAACTTTTGACCAGACAAACAGAGTGAGTTGATATAAAGCTTTGTATGAATAGCAAAAAAAAAACATTCTAAAAAGATTATCTAAGGGAAATAGCTCTATGTTAGAGGCACATCTATCATTACTATTAATTAATAACCACTATTTAATGAACTAACTGGTTAATCTGTTGATTGATTTATGTTCTGTTAGGAACAATAAATAATTGTCGCAAAGTTTCAACTTGATCCGAGAATGGGAAGTGTGAGACATAACGTGTACCATTTGTACCAGACAGAGTTGATATACGCTTGGAAAGAAATAATAGACTATCATGTGTGGTAATCGTGATGTTATGTACAGACAATATGAAAGAACGGTAAAGCATATTAATTTAATTATTAAAGGTTTTTAAAATTAGCATTTATTACACATAAATAGACATGATAAAAACATATATAAATTAATAATCTATTGTTGCTGTGAAGTTTGACATTTTAAAAACAAGAATAAACTATGACATTCATTGTAGGAAAAAAAAGGCATTTATTTATTACTATTTGGGTTAAATCTTCTGTCCCTTGACAAGCGCGTGTCCTACAACTGTAGACCTTTATATTATTGTGCTGAGCGAGGAGACCTATTTATATATATTTGTTTTAAGGGGCAATAAACTTTTTTTTTGGCTTCTCACTAAAAGTGCAAAGTTTTTGTTTATGACACTGTTTCATAAGTTCTATTAAGACAAGGTGCACACATAATAGTAGGCCTATATTTGTAAACCTCCTTAAATCCTCTCCCTCCCCCAACTCCCTCCAGCTGTGTAATTCTGAAATTATTTAATTAATAAAGAAAGAAAAATGATACCACGGAATTTTCATCACGTTTCATGTTTAAATACATACAAGAAAGTTGACACTGCAGACTCCTCTCAAATACAGTAATCTCTATTATCCATAAGGAAATTTGTCGTACAATTTGTGCATTACACCAAACAAAACATAAAAAACCAAAGTGTACATTCACACCAGACTCACTCACAATTTACATGTGAAAAGTTTATATCAGATTGTTTCTATTTAATGATTTGATTGCCAGGGGAACAAAAGTTGTGAGTGTGTTTTTATTTCCAGGCATTTTGCAATAACTCAATGAAATATTTTGTTACAAACTTTCATCTAGAATTTCGTTCTTACCTTTGAACGTCCGTCTGTAGATCTAGAGTCTCGGGCTCAATGATGAAGTCAGTTGAACAAAAAACATTAAATTTAGATTGAAATTGTACAATTGCAGAGGAACACAAATCATGTCTCTAGACTGAAGATGTGATTTGAGTTGGAAAATACTTGCAGTGACATAAAAACGTTTACTTTAACTGTTGGAGTCAATGAATAGATCATTGGGTTTTTTGTTTTGTTTTTTTGTGTTGTTTTTGTATTTCTTGAATATGAGTATTCTTTGTCAAATTAAAAAAAAAAATTAAATGGCCAATACTGGCTACCTGTCGTGTCGTGTTTTATACTGTAAAAAAAAAATGTTTGTAAAATGTTTTACATGTTTCGTATGTTCCTTCCTAGTCCAAGCCTCCCGCAGTACGACGGGGGATGGGAGCGGGCATGGTTTGAACCTGAGACCATTGATAAATCCAAACGACAGGCCAGCGCGCAAAACGCACGACCGCACGACTATGGTCCCGGGATCGAACCCTACCCTCCGCATCCCTAGCTGTCCTGTGGCAGGTTTAGGCTAGGATGTAATAATCTTCAATTCTGAAGTAACAAACAATGCAAAAGCCAAACTTGACATTTGGTTTCAACACTTTCTGTAACTTGAATACAAATTGAGTGTTTGCGAATCACGAGTCCGAAGATTAATGAGGAATACAGTATTTCCCGTGGTACGCAGCCCCAGATGTGACCTACATATCTTGCCACATCCAGGTCAAGCATAACCATTGTCCGACAGTGGTCGATTAAGATTTTCTTTTTGCGTCTGCGTCTGTCATGGGCAGAGGATTTCCTTTTGATACGAATACAATAATGTACTATCTAAAGTGTAAAATGTTTTGCTTTTTGCTTGAAAACTTGCATTAGATGTAACAAACATTTGTTTTGTTCTGCTCTCTTGATTTTGTATTGTTTTGTTTTTCTAAAACGAGACATGTTTAAACCAGTAGTTTATTTAAGAACTTATTATAAAACTTTTCCTTAAGGTAATAGTGATGTAAAACTTGGATGTCATTTGCTCAACTAAATGCGGATGCCCCCAAAAAGGACAGAATTTATATTTAGGGTGTATGTAGTCTCTTGATTTTCGGGCTTCAGAAACCTCAAAAGTGCACTCTGAAATCTTCTACATTTTATAAATTATAAACATGCTCAGCGACATTGTTTTGGTGCGACTAATTTAACAGGGACTGTAAAATCTTTGTAAACTCACAATCTGCCATATTTCTTTTTAAAAAAAAAGGGCTTTTAAAATATAATGGTTTATAATATACACACGTAAACTGTAAAAGTTAATCTAGGCTCAGTTAACTCAAGAGCATTTTATGATGGCGTGTTATCATGTTTTTTACTGTTGTAAATACAGAAACACTGTAATCAAAATGTACACATTAATCAGAATTAATGTCAGAGAATTTTAGTGTGCGTGTTTAAACGAAATTTTCTTATTCTAAACACATTTCTTTGAGTCTCTGTTTTTTTTTCACGACATTTCAACCCTCCCCCCCCCCCCTCTTGTTTTCCAGCTCCGAGCACAGTTTCCTGAATCCACAGAAACATTTATCCTGATCGCAGATGACCTTTGTTATGACCTCTTTATCAGCCTCCTCTCCTGCTTTCTCCTCTATTTAAGTCAAAAGCATGTTTACATAATTGGTAAGGTCAAAAGTCATATCTTGGTCTCCAATCTACAATAGTACAATAAGCTTTTAGCTATGGATTGTGTATTGGGAGATGTTTCGACTTTAGCATACGACTTAGTCTAGACAACGAACCCATCTTTAAATACAACTTAGTCTAGACAACGAACCCATCTTTAAATACAACTTAGTCTAGACAACGAACCCATCTTTAAATACAACTTAGTCTAGACAACGAACCCATCTTTAAATACAACTTAGTCTAGACAACGAACCCATCTTTAAAACAACTTAGTCTAGACAACGAACCCATCTTTAAATACAACTTAGTCTAGACAACGAACCCATCTTTAAATACAACTTAGTCTAGACAACGAACCCATCTTTAAAGCCTAAATTGAGTCCTACCTTGAATTTTACATGGAAACCTACATGAAGTTTTACATGGAAACCTACATGAAATTTTACATTGAACATTACATTCCACCTTATATATAATTACGCATAGAGCCGTATATCAAGCCCTTCATCTGGTCCTACTTGTAACTTGATGGTACCCACCCCACCACCTCACGTTCTAGCACTGATATAGGCCTAGAAGTGTTGAATGAGATAAAATAATCTGAAACATCAACAATAACAAAATTAGACCATTACTTTAGGCTGAAGATGTCTAAATGTTTAAATATTTTTAGCGGCCCCGAAAGGGAAAAAGACGCTATTAGTTTTGTGTGAAATGTCTCTCCGTCTGTCCGTCCGTCCCGTTTAGATCTCATGAACTAGAAAAGATAGTGGAAATCTGACACCATAATATTTAGACCATTCAAAGTTCTGATGCAACGGCTACTTTTTTCTTTTCTGAAAGCGAAAAATCTAATTTTTTAAATTACTTATCCAAGCAGTTTTTTCATAAAAATACACCACTTTTACAACTATTCACTATTAATAGAAACAAACACGAAGAGGCTCATTCGGAGGGGAGATAGCTTTCTACCATATTTGTAACATATTTATGCAAATAGTTTAAGATCTTTTGTCCAAAAATTTTTTATTACATTTATATTGGTAAGTTATGTAAATTCTGTCATACTATCGACTACATTTACACACAGAAAAAGTTTTCTTTTTTTTTCAAAGAGAAAAAATCTATTTAGTATGCATATAAGTTGGATATAATTTGAAAGAACAATTAATAACTAGTGTTTCATATTATCGCGTGTGCACTGAGGTAATAATGTATATTCCGAATACAGTTAACTAATTTTTTAATTTTTTTACGGAATTTTTTTTCTTGAGAATTTAAATAAGAGATTGAATCTTTACAAGAAAATTAAATCAGTTAGATATTCACACAAATTGTCTTTGTAACCTTGCTAAATTTTAATCTCAAAGAGAATTCGTTAATATATTAGCTTTTACAAAGTCCATGGCACTGTCTTATACATGTCGCTATTTTGTTCATGTCGTCTTATGTTAATACCTTTCAGTTGTCTACGAGACAACTAAGTCATTACGCTATGTTCTCCTTGTAGCTATCTTGTCCATGTGGTTATCTTGTTCATACCGCTATCTTGTCCATCTGGCTATCTTGTTCATACCGCTACCTTCTCCATGTGGTTATCTTGTTCATGTTTTTATCTTGTCCATGTTTTCATTTTGTTAATACCGCTATCTTGTACATGTGGTTATCTTGTCCATGTGGTTATCTTGTTCATGTGGTTATCTTGTCCATGTGGTTATCTTGTCCATGTGGTTATCTTGTCCATGAGGTCATCTTGTCCATGTGGTTATCTTGTCCATGAGGTTATCTTGTCCATGTGGTTATCTTTTCCATGTTGTTATCTTGTCCATGTGGTTATCTTGTCCATGTGGTTATCTTGTCCATGTGGTTATCTCGTCCATGTGGTTATCTTGTCCATGTGGTTATCTTGTCCATGTGGTTATCTTGTCCATGTGGTTATCTTGTCCTTGTGGTTATCTTGTCCATATCGCTTATTTGTCCAAGTCGGCTCTACGAGCATGTTGCTTTCCTAAAGTTGACTCTACATTGAGGCAATGTCATAACGTTCTCTTGTCCAATGTCGATTCTTTGTCCATGTTATTAAATTGTCTGTCTTTATCTTTTCTATATCATCTTTATCTATTTTTTCCCATCCTGCTACATTGTCCCTGTTTGTCTTTAGTCGGTCGTCTATTTCTTTACACTCCTGTTTCGTGTCACCTTTTTTTAAAATAAAGTGCTGACTTTTGAACTTTGCTCTCTTGGTTGTAAACCTCTTGATGAGCCGTCACGTGGCTAAATAACTACGCCAAAGTTCCACTGACCGTTACAAAACATAAATCTATTTCTCAAGTTTCAAACATAACAACGTCAACGTCTGGAACATACATCTGACCTTGGATTGCTGACCTTCCCCCTTACCCAAACCACCTGTCTCTGCTAGGACTATGTAAATAAGTTCAGGGGATCTCAGCCTTTTCGTAAATGTAGCATCAAACCTTTACAAAGTGGACAGAATTGAATTTGCGCATTCAATTGTCTCGACGTCTCGTTATTGCGAGTGTGTGTGCGTGTGTGTGTGTGTGTGTGTGTGCGTGCGAGTGCGTGTATAAAAAAAATTAGGCGTATGAGTGAATTAAAACAAAACAAAAATGAATTCCTGGTACAATAGCCAGCTCATCCCTTACATTATTTTTTTCCTTGTGAGAAGAACAAAATAATGTATCTCCAGTCATTGGAACAAACCATCAATTAATGTTCAATACAAAACACAGTGACTGAATACTTTGGTGACATGACAGTTATAGCAACGTTCAAACTAAGGATTTACATTCATGGATATTTATTACAAATAATTAATAGATAGATAGAGAGAGAGAGAGAGAGAGAGAGAATAAATAGACCTAGAGGCTAATAAACTCCAGAGACAGAGAGCAAAGAAAGGAGAGATAAAGAAATAATCAAGCTATTCCTAATTCCTAAACTTTTGAAAACGACTTTTAATCAAGTCAACCTCAGCAAGACTCTCCACTGTTTCCGTAACTTTACACAGCTTCAAATAACTCTTAGCTAACGGTGTCAAACCCAACCTCAATCACCCTGCACTAAAATATTTTTTCCAATAAAAGTTATCTGTATTTTAGATATAAAGAAGCTTGTTCAAGTTTATGTAAATACGAGAAAAAATTATCTCCTGCTTTTGAAAAAAAAAATGGTTGTTTCCACGTTGGCGTCACCCACACCCCACATTAAATGTCATCCACCCCTTCTACTACCCAGCGGCGCCACTGTCTTACACCTTACCAATTCATCTAGCGCCTAATTGAGGTTTGGCCAGCGACCTTTAGGCTTAAGCTTTTGTCTGTCTTACACGCTGAGTATCTAACATGACCTAGTAAGCACCAAACGTTTAGCAAAAGGCTCAGGATATAACAAGAATTACACTTCTGTATTTAAACTTTAGACACCTTTATACACAAGTATTGTGTTTATGTTTGGTTAGGCTAGATATTTATATAATGCTTCTAGTAAACTAAATTCATCATTCATACTGCATAGAATTTAAAATAGTAATAAGATAATCAGAGAAATCCAAATTCAATGTCAAAATATTTATGCTAAAAATTACTTTGCTGGCGTAATTAAAAGAAAATAGATGTTTATAATGAGGTTAGCATATATTATTTTTTTAGATCAATATTTTACATATTGGTTTTTTTCCAGAAATATTAGGGTTATTTTCTAATTCAATGTTTCTATAGAAATGATCTGGTTCCTTTAACTTAATGCAATTAGTCATGCAAAACGAACATAAAAATAAGTGTTCAAACATCAGACCAGACATCGGGTCAAATTTCAGATCAAACATCAGGTCAAACATGATTCTTCAAACCCAAACAACTACAAACATCATTACAAACATCGGATGTCAACACGATGTAGACGACCTGTTTCTAGACAAAGAAAGAAATTAAAATGAGGGTCCAAATGTTAATCTGTTACGGACAAAATAAATGTTTATTTATAACAAAAACAAGAGAGTTCTATTTTTTAAACTAAAACCTAGAATGTAAGTAGACACTGCGTGCTATAGCTCGCCATAAAAAAGAAAAAAATAACTAAAAATAGCTTTGTCTAAATGTAAACAAATAAAAAATCTTTCGTCTTTTTCTTGTAGATTGCATGAAAACAATAATAAGGCTTAATAAGTCTGAAGATCGGTGAGGAATGCAGTATTTCCGGCTCCAACTGTGACCTACATTAAACGCCTTAGTTTCCGGCGGCCATTTTCTATTCTATGAAAACAATAAGATTACAGATAAAACATTCATTCGTGTTTTGTTTATGAAATATCCCTACAATATATATCTTCAGAAAAGGAATGGCCCGCGGACAATTTTGCAAAGCACAAGATCGATTCCGACTTCACAATAGAACGTGTTCATTGCTGAATAAATTCACAGCCGTTGATAAAACATTTTATTTATAGTTTGCCCAATAAGCTTAAGGTTATAGGTTACCATCTCAATCATTATCATTGGCAAAGTTTGATTCTCTTAATTGTGTTTTTGTATTCAAAACAATGAGCAATAAAATTATTTTAGTAAGTTAGAGATTTGCGAGACGGGGTGTCTAAGTCTCGTAATGTACTTCAGCAAATGCAGGCGAGTCTCAAATATCTTAAATATCATTCCTTTTTGAGTTGTCTTTGTTTAGCCTACTGGAGATTTCCACGATTAACTAAAAAATGTGAAGGGAGCTAAGAATTGAACTTCACTTTTGCCAACTAATAAAATAGAATCGAGCTCTAACCTTTAACCCTCAATGGGTGGCAGTTGATCTTTGTATCCCCTCTCCTTTACTACCTCGAGTTAGTTGCCCCTGGGAGTTGCCAATTTGTTTTAAAATAAGTTTAAAGCCATAGATTGAAAGTCTAACTACTCCAATACTCGCTCGAGATTGAAATTATTTTGTACTATGTTAAGGCTTCCGCGCGGTGTTGATTCTTGGAAATATATCTAGTGTAGATCTACGTCTGACTGGAAGTAACACTGAACTCGAACTACTTCAGTAACACCGGCGAAACGCCGAAACAATCAAAATATGTAGTCGACGCTGATGTTGTTCTACAAATATATTTAATAATCAATTAGGGAATCGTCCGATGTCAGCTATGTCCGTAAATCCGTATATCTATTCTACTGCTCTATACGAAGCGTCTTCTTTGTAGCGTCACTTAGAACGTTCTTGTTTTTTAACCAACTTTACGTCATCGTCGCTAAGTAAAACTTTACCCTATTCCCGAAACAAATAAGTAATTCCTAATCCTGTCCTAACAACTACAAACAAAAGAGCTAAGCACGAGATTTTGCAGCTCTCAAAAGTGAAAAGAAATTTCATTATCTTTTTAAAAAAACAACACATAGCTTATCAGCACTACACTTTATTTTCTGTACACCGGATACACCAAAAAAAAAACAACAACTAGCAATTTCTCGTTTTTCCGCCATGTAAGAAAATACCAATTCGTTTTTGTTTGTTTTGTTTACTTTGAAAGGTGCAGAACATTGGAAGTGGGGTCTGTACGGCTACTATAGCCAAAGTTTACTTTGAAAGGTACAGAGCATTGGAAGTGGGGTCTGTACGGCTACTATAGCCAAAGTTTACAGTTGGCAGTACAACTAGTCTCTAGGTTTGTGTAGCTAATGTAACGCATCCCTTATAACTGGATCCCTCTAATACATAGTCTTTGAATACATACTCAATTCACTCATACTCTTCTTAACCCTCCTGATCCTTGACCCCAATGAACCCTTAAAATGCCTACTTTATTTTAACAAGCATTAGACATAAGCACTATCACTTTCAAAATCACGTCTTTGAGTCTCGGAGTGTTACGTCAATAGAAGTGATCTTGTTGTCACTCTAAGCCTCTATTTACTAGACTCCATCTATTGTGTTTGACAGCGCGGCTGTTTGTTTTTTTCCAGGTACTGTTGCAGTGCAGATTTATTTATTGTAGTTTTGACTCAGGAGAAACACACACACAAAAAATCCTCGGTAGACCGACTCCAATAAATAAAGAAATAAAACATGTATTCCTTGTACCTACATTTAAAGAGGATGCTAAAATCCCAGACAGTGAAGTGTCACATGTTTCGTATTACTTTATCTTTAAAATATCTTGAAAATGTATGTTGAAGTCATTGGCATTCTGGATGAGTTGATGTCACAAAATGGTTACTTGATGAGTTGATGTCACAAAATGGTTACTTGATGAGTTGATGCCACAAAATGGTTACACGATGAGTTGATGTCACAAAATGGTTACTTGATGAGTTGATGTCACAAAATGGTTACTTGATGAGTTGATGTCACAAAATGGTTACTTGATGAGTTGATGCCACAAAATGGTTACACGATGAGTTGATGTCACAAAATGGTTACTTGATGAGTTGATGCCACAAAACGGTTACTTGATGAGTTGATGTCACAAAATGGTTACTTGATGAGTTGATGTCACAAAATGGTTACTTGATGAGTTGATGTCACAAAATGGTTACTTGATGAGTTGATGCCACAAAATGGTTACACGATGAGTTGATGTCACAAAATGGTTACTTGATGAGTTGATGCCACAAAACGGTTACTTGATGAGTTGATGCCACAAAATGGTTACACGATGAGTTGATGTCACAAAATGGTTACTTGATGAGTTGATGTCACAAAATGGTTACTTGATGAGTTGATGTCACAAAATGGTTACTTGATGAGTTGATGCCACAAAATGGTTACACGATGAGTTGATGTCACAAAATGGTTACTTGATGAGTTGATGCCACAAAACGGTTACTTGATGAGTTGATGTCACAAAATGGTTACTTGATGAGTTGATGCCACAAAACGGTTACACGATGAGTTGATGTCACAAAATGGTTACTTGATGAGTTGATGCCACAAAATGGTTACACGATGAGTTGATGTCACAAAATGGTTACTTGATGAGTTGATGTCACAAAATGGTTACTTGATGAGTTGATGTCACAAAATGGTTACTTGATGAGTTGATGTCACAAAATGGTTACACGATGAGTTGATGTCACAAAATGGTTACTTGATGAGTTGATGCCACAAAATGGTTACTTGATTAGTTGATGTCACAAAATGGTTACTTGATGAGTTGATGTAAAAAATGGTTACTTGATGAGTTGATGTCACAAAATGGTTACACGATGTGCTCTTCTGTCTCATTTTTGTATCGCAATTTTTTCACTCGTTTGTTTCTTTTTGTAAGCTTTCTCCTTCCTTCCCTCTCTCCATCCTTTCTTTAAGTCTCGTTCTCCCTTCCTCTCTCTCTCTCTATCACTGTCTTTTACTAGTTATTTAACACACTACTAAAACCATTGACCCCCTGACCCCTGTGTTCCAGACATATTAAAATAACTTATGTTGTACTTTAAACTTATACTTTGACACAAATAAAAAAAAATCTGTGTTCAAAAAAAAGGAACTAACTCTGATCTTACCATTGATTTATTCCCTCCATAGACCTGTCAAGGAAGCCTGTAATATGATGTCGTCAGTCGCTAAGAGTGCGTGAGCAATATGTGCCCATTCTTCTGGTCCCTCAGTCTAATGTTTGGCTCGTGTCTTCCCCCTAGCCAACTTGACCAACAGATTACCTTTACCTCTAGCCCACAGGTTTCTAATAGTGTCACTTCTATTTCTATCCTGGTTCTCTCTATCTCTCTCTTTGTTACTTTCACTTTCTCTCCTTCTCTTTTTCTCTTCTTCTCTCACTCTCGCTTTCTCTCTCCTTTTCTCCATTTCTCTCTCTCTCTCTCTCTGTTTTTTAAATTTCCCATTCCAATAGTACATGTATTTGTAAACCAGTTTCTTTCAGTGTCCTGAAAAAGATATTTCCTAATCTCTAGAATTTCGGCGTAACTAACTTTTAACACGGATTATTTTGATTAACTGAACTTGGGAGTTACTTTGTAATTTTTTTTAAAATTTAGATTAAATTAAAGAAAACAGTAAGGCACATATAGTATATAGTAGTGTGATCGCGCTGTGGCCACCTAAGAAATCTTGAACACGTTACTCGTTGCCCACTTCGTATTTTCGGATCAAGTTAATTGTTGTCAACAGTCGTTACTTCCGTTGCACACTAAATTGCTGGTTGACAACCAAACCATTGTAGGCGTAGTATTTCTTAGCTTGTAAACTTTGAAATAATTTGGATCATTTCTTTTGTAAATATTATTATGTAACTTTAATTACACTATAGACAGATTTAAACCTAAGATGAAATAAATAAATGTATTAGTAGTAATATAAAATGGTATTCTGGACAAAATCTAATTCACTACACACACGTCTTTTCAGTCTGACGATCTGGAGTCGTCTCTCCTACACAAGACAGCTAACAACAATGATCCTTAGCTTGCATCATTCACACTGCATAGTTGACCTCTACCCACTGTCACCATCGAAACACACACACTCTCCATAAAAGTGACACTGTACACAATTCATTTTTTATGTCGACACAAAATTCAATAAAAAAAAAAATTGGAATTAATTAATTTTGTTTTTCTTTACAAAGTTTACGAAGCTAAGGGGAAATAAGCATTGTATAGAGAATTAGGTCGATCGCAAAAACAATTCATACTAAAAAAATATACTATTAAACCTTTTATATTTATGAGTAGTTGAGGGTTAAATAGCTCAGTAACTCTGCATCGGCGTCGATCTTCCATCGTGGAGGCTCGAGACTTGAAGTTCGAATTCAGATTCGATCAACTTTTTGTTTTACCAGCTTTATAAAAGGCAGCATGGAAACCTTCTCCCAAATACCCCCATTTCCAAAACTAGTCCACAAAACTGATTGGAGCATAGCGCACTGACATCCCTATAAGCAAGAAAGTTGCACTAACAAAAAACAACTAATAAATATTTCCAATCATACAAATTTATTATTTTTAGTCAAGGTCTATTTAAAATAATTAAATGATTGATTAAAATTAATTGATGCAATGTCACTCAATTTAAGCTTTGCTTTTTGAAAGTATTTTTATATTTGATTTGTTTGTACATTATCATGATCAATATGTTCTTGTAATCTTGTTTATTTTCCTTGTAATGTTCTGCCCCAGTTATCTCACAAAGTGAATATTCTTATCGTTTTGTTATTTCATTCATATCATATTGTCATATTCTCGCTTTTCTGTATTTGTTTATATTCTCTTGACATCTTCAGTTCGAGCTGCCAAATCAAGTTAGCTGTAAATAAAATTTGCAATACAAGAAATTTGAAGAATTCTACGTTTGTATAATATTTACATTTACTAAGCTGACCTCCTCGCAATCTTGGTGGGTGTAATCCTTGCAAATTAGTCTGATAAATAAGATATAGATCTAGATCCTAATCGATTCACCAACAGGTGTCGCCTATTTGTATTGTTACATTCAGTACTTGTGTAACTTCCTCTCGCCAACACTCACTCCACTCCCCTGCTCTTCCTCTGATTGTTATTACTGTAGACTCTCCAGACTGTCTTGTAATGTATTCCTGACTGACCACCCCTCACCCCGCCACTCACCCGATACTGTCACAAGGGGCTTGCTTCTAATGTGCACCCTTAAGTCTCTCCTAATCAGAATGTCCCAAAATAAAACCCTTGCGTCCAATTCGGATTTTTTTTTTGTCCTGTCCCGAGGTCTACATGGCATGTTCGTAAAGCCCCACTCTAAATCTCAGCAATTACGAGGGCAATACGCATTGTGGCTTCACTGAGAAGTAAGCTCGTGTGCCCAGACATTTTGTACTTAAAGACCCACCTATACATAGATCAACATCTCAGTAGACTATATAACCAACGTATCTCAATCTGTTCCTACTGGAATCTCTTTAACTAGCAATATGCACACTTAGATCAGTGTAGACTTGAACAATACAGACTTGAACGAATGTTGTCAATAAATATTTATTTATGCATTTTGGTACGGCTACAATTGCTTAGGGTGCGTAGATGCTGAGAAGTAAAGCGCTAGGCTTCCAACCCTATTCTGAAACGGTACTTTACTTTTTTACGTACTACACATGTTTTATAGTGGCCTATTTCTTGACAACATGTTATTAGACTTATGACCTAAAAATCCATGGGAAAAAAAGGATGACTTGATATTTTCAATGAATAAAACTGAGGTTCTCCTTGGTGTCAGAGGAAAAAAAATTGTCATCAAAGAGAAATAATTGAAATTCAGTTCACACACAAATCTATCATAGAATTAGATTGTGTTCTCTGACAAGATAATCATAAAGATTAGTCTAATTTGTTTTCTGGAACAATCATGTCTCCTATCATGGGAATAAAACCTTGATCTAAATCAACAACTGGAAAGTAGAGTTGTAGAAGAGTTGTAGGTAATTTGTAACACACATCCTTAAGTGTGAACGTGACTTTCAGAGAGTCAATAACTGCTGCTAATTACCACAGTTACCTTCATAGAAACGATGCTAAATCCAACTATTTCCCAGAACTAACCAGACAATTCCTTACCCAAAAAAATTAACAACTTGTACAGAGCAGATGTTTGACTTAAACTAGAACCCTTGCGTTGGGTATTGTCTCCCATGGTAAAACACAAAATTCACTAAAAAGACAAAATAAAACAAGTAACACAAAAAGTTTTTTTTACAAAGCTTTTATTAACTCACTCCGTCTGTCTGTCTGTCTGTCTGTCTGGGTGAATTCCTTTACACTTTTTTTCTCCCACTTCTCATTCTCGGATCGAGTTGACATTTTGCACATTTATTCATTATCGATGACAACATATGAATCAATCAAGAATTAACCAATTAATTAGTGAAATAGTGATAATTAATTTTGTTCAATATAAAATAATGGAAGATAAACCTTACAATATTTTGAGTTATAACAAGCATTGAACGATGCTCTCCCTTCACTCAATATAAACTATGTTGCTATTTTTAACTTTTTTTTAAAACAGCTAATGATAGTCTATTCATTACCATTCTATCTATTTCTTGAAATGCTTCAATATAGCAAGAAGTATTTCCATCGAGTTTGCACAAACCGTTTCTTCATAAGGCGGTGCGCTAAATGTTCATGAACATCTATTTATTTCTTCAAACATTTGAGTCGAGTAAGAGAACACCTTCTGGTAGCTTGTTTTAAAGAGCCAAATTTCATTTTAGGATGATTATATTTTGAAAACGCATAACAGTCAAACCATTGTTTTCACTGTGTGGCCAAGTATTTAGATTTTTTGTCCCCAAAGATTATACATAAACTGTCGAATTTCTTGGAAAATCGCCAGAGCCGTTTTCGAAATCCGCATCTATGTTATATCCAGTGCCCAGTGTCCAGAGTCCATAAAAATTGTGCAAGCATATAAGAGAAATGGTAATGACCAAGAAATAAAACAAATTTAGAGTTTGATTGAAATGTGGACTGCGGCTACATTCGTGTCAGATAGAAGACGCTTTCTAAAAGTGAGATACAATCATTGGAAAAATGATATAGGCTTAAACTTTTCTATGTGCATCTTTTTATTTGTACTAAAACTTGTACCTATGCGAATATGAATAGTGCAGTTTCAACATGACTTTCGTGTGATGATGAATTATTGTACCGTGACTTGACAGTGTATTGTACTAGACTCTGGGACAGTGTATTGTACTAGACTTTAGAACAGTGTATTATACTAGACTCTAGGATAGTGTATTGTTATAGACTCTAGAACAGTGTATCGTACTAGACTCTAGGATAGTGTATTGTACTAGACATTAGGACAGTGTATTGTTCTAGACTTTACTCTATTGGATAGTGTATTGTACTGAACTCTACAAGTGTATTATACTAGACTCTTGGATAGACTATACTAGACTTTAGGACAGTGTGCTGCGGTGTTATCTTTAAGTCTTACCGGTGTCGCTCAGCTAAATGAAAATCATTTCGATCACGGGAGCGCTGAGGCTTTCCGAGCGGGGTCTGGGGGGAGCCTGAGGCTTTCCGAGCGGGGTCTGGGGGAGCGCTGAGGCTACCCGAGCGGGGTCTGGGAGGAGCGCTGAGGCTTCCCGAGCGGGGTCTGGGGGGAGCGCTGAGGCTTTCCGAGCGGGGTCTGGGGGAGCGCTGAGGCTTCCTGAGCGGGGTCTGGGCGTCAAGGTTCTCCTCCGTTCTGCGCTTCAGAAGTTTGATAACGGCCATGATCCTCGTAAGATCATCTTCGCTGATTTTGTTGATTTGAAATAAGAATTCTAGGCACGGATCTATTTTTCAACACGATGTACAACAGTCAGGAGAAATTCGACCATTGTGACTCTTGAAAGTCGAGAAGAATGACGTTAGCAGAGACGTTTTAAAATGATTTCTTCAAAACGTTTTGAGTCGATATTGTTGCACAATGATTTGTAGACGCAAATGATATACTTTTTAAAAAAGCTTAAAATGGAAGATGCAACGACGGCTCAATTATAATAATCAAATTTTCAAACATTGCTAATGTTTTTTTTTATTAGGGTTAGTATTCAAGCATAAATTTATTACTGCAATGAAAATACACTTTTTTGGCCCTTGAAAATTAAATTGAACGGCATGCCAGCCCCCCCCCCTCTTTTTATCTCAGGACATCCCCTCTTTTTGAGAGGATTGGGGGGGATGCCTCACAGTTTGAGAAACGCTGGTGTACTAGACTTTCATCCTAGTCCAGAGAAAACGTGCTACTGTAAGACTGCCTTGTCCAAACAATGGGACACAAGTTTAGAGATCGGACGCAGATTTCAATCGTCCAGCGTACCCACGGGGGAGCGTGGGGGTTGGTCAAATGCCACTCCTCTCTTCCTTCGCCAAAGTCAATTCTCCCTTGGGAATGATTGGCTCCTGGCTCAACTCGAGAGCACTACTGGCTCAACTCGAGAGCACTGCCCCAGTATGAAGGAAACAATTGAAAAATGGAGAGACAAAAATAAAAAAGAGAAATGAGACAGGGAGAAAGAGAGGTTGATGTCGTCAGAGACACGGTAATGTTCTGGAATAAGATTTAGAGGGAGTTATGATCTAGGATCATGGGGAAATACTAATCAACTCATCCTAGGCGGAAAAACGTCAAATTTACCCTACACCTGGGAGAGCTTGCTTTCGAGGAACAATGGCAACTATTGATCTTCCAATCTTAATAACTCGCCTCTTCCCTGAACATGTAGCGTGAAAAGACATTGGAAGTGGATGCTATCAGTGCAATTCTTTCTAACCATGGATATCATCTAATCAAATAATAGCCACAAAGTTAGTTGGACAATGATAGTTTGTGAGTTAATGAGTTATTGTGGTTAAATGCCTTAATAAATTCAAATGTTATAAGTCTCAGAGGTATAGACAATACACAAGGGAGAGACAACGGAAGGAAAAAGAAAAAAAGGTCATCGAATAATTCTTTTTTGTGTGTTATGTTTCATGGCATTGTGGCTATTATAGACTCAGGACGACATTTTTTGTTGTTGTTGTTCAGAGATATTTTAAATTATTAACAGATAAAACAATAATATCAAATATTTAATGTCTCTCAGCGCCGGCTTTACACAAAAAATACGCATTACATTTATTCATCTTGATATTCACGAAATATAATTTAAATAATACTTAGCTCTTTTTCTGCGCACTTGCAACCATTACAAGTATAGAGTCTTCAGAAAATTAATTTTAAACGTAAGAATATTGTTGTTTTTTCCAGAGCTGGTAGAATCAAACATCCCGTGACTTTATTTGAGTTTAGTGTTTTGATGACAACCATTGTGACGAAAGTCAGAAGCGCAAATCACTCCCTAGAGTTTGTCGAGGTTAAAAAAATAGCTGAGAAAGCAATGTCGTAGTATTCTGTCTTTATTTAGATGTTCAGATAGTAGCAACTTGTTGTGAACCCTTCAGCATCAAGTAGTTCAATTCGTTTGCGATACTTAAAGTTTATTGTTAAATCTGACGCCGAAAAAAAATAAAGAAAGAAGACACATTGATGTAGTTGTCCAATAATAAATATGGTAGCTGAACTTGTTTAGTTTTCTTAAATTTCTTTGAAATCTCTAAACATATAAGGCGTGTCTTCGAGTCAGAAGATTATGGAAGAGTGCAGTATTTCACAAGGTTTTGCAGACCTATATGGTTTGCCCCATCTAACACGGTATCTGACTGTGGCCCAATAAAGTTCTCTTTTTCTTCCCTGCTCTCGGCGATAACTACCGTTCTCAAATGTGTATCCTGCTGACGTTGTATGAACTGTCCTGATGTATCTTTCTAAAGCCTTTTCTCACAAGTGTTATCCAATATGCCAGTCAAGGCAAACTGGCACTTGGTCTTTAATAGCAGATAATAAAAGCACTCGCGAGTAGTCAAAACACCAGCACAAGATGGACACTATCACACTGTTAGTACTATGAAGCTTTCTTTTAGTTCTAAATCCAGACGTATTAATGATCATAACACATTGATTTATCTTTTTTTTTTTAACTTATACTATTTTCTCTGTTGCAGGTTTGGTTAGCTGTTGATGTCTGGTTGTGCACCGCTTCTATTCTTAACCTGTGCTGTATCAGCCTCGACCGCTTCCTTGCCATCACCAGGCCCATCAGATATCCAGGTCTGATGTCAGCGCGAAGAGCAAAGACACTCGTGGCAGGAGTCTGGCTTTTCTCCTTCCTAATATGCTGCCCTCCTCTCATTGGCTGGAGCGACACCAGTCAAAACCGACTGGACGAAGGCACGTCACAGTCCCCTCTAAATACAACACCTGCGGCAGCCACAACACCAGGAAGTAGATCGTACTGCGACAACTCATCCTTCGGCGCTAACCACACCCCTCCCTGCACGAGCGATTCGGACACATTCTACAAAACATGTGAGTTGACCAACTCCCAAGGTTACAGGATCTACGCAGCCCTCGGGTCATTCTTCATCCCCATGTTGGTCATGGTGTTCTTTTACTTGCAGATCTATCGAGCTGCCATGAAGACAATCTCAGCTTATGCTAAAGGCGAGCTGAAAACAAAATATTCCGTCAGAGAAAATGGTTCTAAGACAAGCTCCGTCACGCTTCGTATACATCGTGGTGGTCGAGGTTTGAGTACTTCTGGGAGTGTATACAGACAAGATAGTACTTACGGGGGGAGTTGCAGACATTCTAACGTCAATGAGGGAGGGGAGTGTTCGACGAATGGGAGAAGGTACGGCAGGCAGGAGAATGATGGTCATCTGTCCATCAGGAAATGTAGAAGTAGCGATATCAGCTTAGCCGCTCTGACTGGACATTCCTGTGAAGTGATAGACAACAGCAGCTCAAGACTCAGTCCAACGTCTGAAAGACTTCAAAGAAACAACAGGTCGTTCTGTTGGAAGGCGGAGAAGAAGAGGTCAGAAGGGAGTCAGATGTATCAAGCAGAGATCCACAATGGCCGAAGTCCACTTCCTCTTCGGTGTGCCAGTCGGTGTATATCTCTGGAATCCGACGAAAGCTCGTCTGGCGACTGTAAGATGAAAGTGAAAAAGTCCAGCGACAACTCACGAAATTCTCAATTCACGCACGCGCCTCTCATGTCGACACTATCCTTACATACTGAGGACTCAGAGACAATCTACACCCGAGGTTCATCGAATTCGGAGTTCAAACCCCGCCGCTCACGCCTCTCCGCGCACAAGCCAGCCAACGCAATGAGGCTTCACATGCAGAAGTTTAACCGCGAGAAGAAAGCCGCCAAGACTTTGGCCATAATTGTGGGAGCTTTCATTATGTGCTGGCTACCATTTTTCACTATCTACCTGGTTGGTGCCTTCTGTGATGGCTGTATTTCTCCTATTGTATTCTCTTTCGCCTTTTGGCTTGGTTACTGTAACTCTGCCATGAACCCTTGCGTCTACGCTCTGTTCTCGAGAGATTTTCGGTTCGCCTTCAGAAAACTTTTAACCTGCAAGTGCAAAATTTGGAACGCGAATCGAAATTTTCGTCCCACGACCTCCGATGTGCCGGCCATTCAATTGCATTGCGCCACTCAGGACGACTTGAAGCATTCCTCCGATATAGGTGTGGACGGCCAGTGGAGATGATGTCCATGTGTTATATAGCCATATACTTCATTCGAAATCTGTCATACATGGATTTAAGATTGCGTCAAAAATGGTAATGAATGGTAATTTCGTACAGAAGAATATTTTCTTAAGAAACCTGCGCTGGTGACGGACATAATTCTCCAAGCGTACATAATGTGATATTATCTTTTTATACGTACATTCATTATTTATTGTGACAATCTACTGGGTGTACTTGTCATCAATATTAGCTAATAATAGCAGTCCGGCCTTAGATAATTGGAGGCACTAGGCGAAGTAAATACTATATCCTCAGATTAATGTTTCTCTTGGCTGCACAATACTTCTAATTTTGTTATTAAATAAAGCTATATAAAATAATTGTTGATTTAACAATTTTAGCAAAGAATGTAGACAGATAGAAAATTATTATTTTCTTTTTGTAATGCATCAAAGTGTCGATGACTTAAGTCCTTTAATTATATGCATTACTTTCCTAACTTGCAAATCTGGAATTCATTAGCCAACATGTGCTTCTGATTCTCTCACATTATGAAACGGCCTCTCTTAGTGTACTCAACGTCTTGATAAAGGGGGTCCAGGGGGAGGGGCGAGGTCTGGCATAATATTTTAAAGGGACAAAAATGTGTACATTTTGATTGTATTTATAAATCCATGCTTGATTATTAATCAATTAAAATGCTATCATTACCAATGTTTCACAAAATTAAACTATTCGAAGTAAGAGACGTTGTTTCATCCTATAAGTCGGACCTTTCAACTGTACATCGATGTCACGAGAGTGGACTTGCTTTCTCCAGATCATGGGGGATGCCCCAACTGTTAATCAGACACAGGGATACGTAAAGGTGAAGGCCTTACTTAACACGAAAGGGTATTACAACGCTCAATCCCATTACAGACGTACTGCGCTATTCGATATATGTCCCTCATAAATGGTCAGTGCTGCCTCTTTCTTTCTTTAGACTTAAGTTAACATTTGCCCGTCCCAGACCTTTTTACCTGACCTTTTATTTTTAATATGCTCATGATACTATGTGAAAAAGTTCATTGCAAACCTTAGAAGAATGAATTTCTGAAACTCATAATGCAAGAAAATTATTGGGTTAGAGCCCCTGGCTATCTGAAGGTGAAACCTGCAGTCTCTCCAATAGAATCTCCCTAAGTATGGTTTGCTAGTGTGTACAAAACCAATTACATTTTTAAAACCCTCCCTGACCCAACTGTTGGAACTTAAGCGCTCCCCCTGGTATTGGGGGTCCCACTAGTAAAAGTTTGAAAAACACTGGCCTTCAGATTTCGATGTTTCTAGTTATATCTTCTTGTTTTTAGCATCAGCTGTTTGATTTTGTTTTTCTTGATGTCAATGCGAGAATGTATAACATGTTTTTGAAAATAAATGAAACCTTTGAGAATGTATCCAGAGTTTCAAGTGTTGTTGCTATGTAAGGTATATCATTTTAAAGTGTTGTTTTTGTCTCTTGCCAGTTTAACCAGTTGGAGATTTGTTATCCCCAATGTTAATGTTAACGGTAATCAGTTTTTGAAACCATAAAATGTAGTCACAGAAAAAGAAGAGAACACTTATTGGAGAAATGTGGAGACCATATAATGGGACCAAAAGAAAATTGTAAGAGCATGAAAAGAGGAACATTGGGAGTTATTTTTAAAAAATTATGAGATAAGCAATGTCAAGGCTGTTAAATTGAAAGACCATTGTTGCCAACTCAACAACTTGCTCTTTATTTCTCTCTACTTTAGAAATACTAGTTAGTTGCCCGTATTTTGTGAAATAAGTTTTTAGTTGTACAATTATAATAGAGCGAGACTACAATGCGTAGATTTTTTGTGCTACAAACGAAATTTGATTCTTCAGCGCTAAAAAGTGCTCTTCACTGATTGTTTATCTATAAAAAATAAGTAAAGTAACCATCTTTGATGTGTTTTCATTCATCAGATCCTAATGCAAAACAGACTTATCCAAGTTACTGAGAGAGAAGAGCGAATCAAAACATTTTGATGCACCAAGGCATCAATTCATCTTAAACCTACGTTGTTTAGAACTTAGATCCCCTCCAACAGTTTGTTTTTATTTTGTTTTGCAGTGCGTACAAGGTATGTCTAATTATATATGTGAAAATAATAATAATTAGGTTTGTCTTCGAGTCCGAGTATAATAAACGACTGTGAACGTTTAAGATAAGAGAAATATTGTCCTATGTCGGAAACCAGGCCATTGAAATGTGTGCCATTTTTGACAAAATCCTAACGATTGATCGAATCGGTGTCAAATTTAAAAATGTTAGAGAAATTTTGACAAGCAGACTATATGACCAAGGGAAGTAAGTCTACGAGGTAATTTTGTCAGGAAATTGTATAGCTATAAGTCCCCATTGCCTGCAAAACGCATACATTTGTGATTTAGATAATGCCAATTCAGTCCTAGTACTGTATTTTATAACATCAACTTCGTTCCTAATAGCTACCATTGTCACCATGAAAGAAGAAATGTTTAGAACATAGGCTATACAGTTGACACAAGATCTTATGAACAGCAAAAAATTAAATAAATATTTTGTGATTTTATATATCTAAACGTACAATGGAAAAGGCATATCAGGGAAGTTTTTGATACGGAAACTATCTTTACTCAAAGAGCAGGGTATGCCTTAGGCATAGGCACACTAAACAGCCGCCCATACCTTCAATAAGTAGAAGGACAAAGACAATTGCGAAACATGGATCAAATCTCAAGCAAAGCTGAACTCTTTGGCTCTGTGTGGTGATCATGAATGTTGTTACCGGTCGTTGACTGGTAGCACCAAACTGCTGATAGACAACTAAACCGTTGTATATTTTAATAAATAAAACTTCAAATAAGTTGAATAACTTCCTTTTGTGAACAAACTAAATAACACTCTATTTATACTGTAAACGAAATTAACTTGTGATAAATAAAGATAGATGTCGTAGACTTTAGTAATAATATCTTTTAACAAAATCAAACTCATTACAATAACACAACCTTTCAGACTTTTGCTGTTTTTTTATTTCATTCGGGGCCTCCCTATTAGCTTCACCCAAGGCATCCAATTACCTAGGGGCGGCCCTGCTGAGAGACTAGTCAAAATTACGTTTTGGAAGATTATCGACAGATTAGGCAAAATACAATTTTGGAAACGTATTTAAAGACTAGGCAAAATTTTTGGAAACCTATTGATGGAGATTAGACAACAACAAAAATTGGAAGCTTAATGAGAAAGTGGGCAAACTGTTGCAAACTTAATGAGGTAATTCTTTATTCTTTTCAACAAAGTAGACTTATACTCATCTAGTAATATTGTAGAGCAAGAGTTGATTGGCATTCTCGTTTTGTGTCTTAAACCAATATACTTTTTTTAAAATCATTATCAAATTAAAAACTAAACATTTCATACGAAATAACCCAGATAAAACACATTTCAATCTAGAGGTTCGTGTGGGGTCTTTACTGAAATAGTTGTAGATCTAGTACCATGAGCACATTCACTTGCCTGCATATCTTGATTAAATGAACTTACATAAAAGGGGGAACAATTCCCAGATAAAACGTGTGCCTGCGGCGACTGGAATCCTTCCAATAGTAAACTTAATCTTTGGACTAATCTAGTTGTACATTCAAGTCTGATCATCGTCAAAATTAAATTTTAGAAGATGTGGGTAGAAAATGGAGACATCATATTTATATTTACTATTTCTTGTAAAGTATCAAATTAAAAAGACAATAATAGTGTTGGTTTATAATAGGAGATATTTACTTGGGGGAGGGGAGAGCATACTATTCGGAAGATTTATACATGAAATATTTAAAGAAAAAAAATGTGAACATACAAGTTTTCGAATCGTTTAGGTTAAGATTAAAGTTTCTATTTTCTGATGGTGGCCTAGAAGTGTCGAATGCTTTTCGGACTGTCATTGTGATGGCACCGAGCTCAAAACCCCTGTCGTTTGGACTTGAACGGAATGCATCTTTCTTCATAAAACAGAAACACCCAAACACCGAGTGAAATCAAATACGAAGATATAAATCTAAGTGGACATTAAAATTAAAGTCAACAGTGCTTCGCAAATAAAACAATTTTTTATTTAGGCGAAATATAAATTAATTTAAAAAAAACAAAGCTTATCTAAGGGGAAGAACCCTACATTTAACAACTATATATTTTAATAATGTAAAAGTCTTTTTCTTTTATCAAAGAAAATAATTAATTACCAATAATTATTTCTCTATTTGGTTAACTTTTAAATTTGTTTCATGCTTCATTTCAATAATTGTTTAAAGTTTCAACTTGTCCGAGAATGGGCGTGGGAGAGATAACGTAAACAATTACAAAACCCTACATATTTAGACGTAGATCTAAATACTGAAGAATTAATTTCCCTTGTCGGTATCAAACAAAATGATTAATTACCAGTAACTAATTGAGAAATTGTTTTTGTTTAATTGATTCATGTATTGTCTTCACCAATGAAAACGTGTGCAAAGTTTCAACTTCATCCAAGAATGGATGAGGAAGAAATAACGTGTTCAAACTTTTAATAGACAGACAGACAGACAGACAGAATGAGTTGATGCAAGCTTTATAAAAAGGCTATAAGCTTTAGAATCAATAAGCTTTTTAAAATTAAACATGTCAAGAATATCTAGTGTATCTTATATAAAACATATATTGCTATAAAACCGTGGTTTGCTTATGTTTCTCAACAATTTCTGTTTTGTGTCTAGATATTTTTTGGGGTTAAATTTGAGATGTTCATAAAATGGAGGCAGATCCATAAATAGCAAGGATATTGGTGTATCCGGTGTACAGAATACAGACGTGTTGATAACTATAAATTTGTAAAACCACGTAACAATTGTATTGCAGTACGTAGAATCAAATAACAAAATGAAATGTGTAAACAAAGAACAGATTACTGGGAATAACTTTCAGTATGTAAATCTCCTGACATTTTGATTCACAATAAGTACATAGAAGTAAGAGGAATATTTTGTCACTTCTACTGAACCTGTTTCCTTTAGCCTAATGCTTGTGTCCAAGACATCACTTTATTTCAATGCATTTTTTTCGAGTGAGCAATTTTATGTCGCTGGCATAGCCGTGAGTAATTCGAGAAAGTTCCGTGCCTTTAAGACGTCCCTGGCCAGGCATGCAAAAATGGACGGAAATCTTGACAATGTTGGCAAAACCTTTTCTTAGCATTTTTATTTGATATTGAAGCGATCCCCATCCCCGATTTATGTTGAAATACGCCCCTGTAACATGTGGACATTGGGAATTGGATAAAAAGAAAAAGGAGAATTTTAAACGTGTTCTTCTATCAAAGGCGTGATCTTTGATTGGTTCATTTTATTTTTTAGATAAAAATAGAGGAAAGTATTTGTGTGTGTAAGTGTGTCTGTTGTTATTTTGTTTTCCGATAAGTTATCCAGGTTCCTAGAGCTACGTGGATAAATCTATAGCGTGTTTAAGAGCTAAGATTTGTAAGCTCTTGAAATCTCGTGAAATCTTCAAGATAAACTGCACATCTTTTTAATGCTTCTTTTTTCGAGTCTTTTTTAAATCAAGAGGAAATAACACAAAGAGTTTTACAGCTTAAAGTTTTTTTTTCTTATTAAAAGCCTTGAAATAAAGTATTTAATATGAAGTTAAAATGAAAATGTCTCAGCTGATCGTTTTATGTCAAGATGATTTAAAATTACAGTAAGCTAAACTTACTCTCTACTTCATCTCAATGCACTAATAGAGAGGGAGAGAGGGAGTGCGGCCGATATACCAGCTAATAAGGCTTTTTAATTCTCCATTGCACGAAGGAGCGTCAAAAAGATATTAGTCCACTCCAATGAGATGTCCGAACCGTTAAAGTATGCTTCTCCCCCCCCCCCCCCCTCTCTCTCTCTCTCTTATTCTCCTATGTTTACTTTCAACTTGTTGCTAGGTTGTTGTTTTTTAATATACATGTCTCTGTGCAGCTAAACCGATGTAACCGGTGTATTAAATTCTTTATGAAATAAACTTTGAAAAAGCTTTCAATTACACGAACTTAAATAAAACGGGTTTATTTATAAATATATAGATAGATAGATTCAGCTTGAAACGACACATTGGTAACACAAATAAATTGATAATCAAAACAAAATCTAATTCACTAGAAATACACTTCACTACTGTTTCACGTCTCTGGTTAGTCTCCCTTCAACTATCAAATCCGTGGCTTTTATTAACATGAATTATGACAGGCCATCTCGTGATTTCATCACAAAATTCTTTAGTTTATACAACCAAAAGCATCTGCCCTTCTTTCTTCATGGTTACCTAGAAACAAGCACATACACTCCGTAATATCCATTTTAAATGTTATCAAACCAATATTTCCATTGAGTAGTTGTGGTTTTTTTATATGCTTCCGTTGTTTCTTCGGAAATGAAGATGATTACATCCTATCCCAAACCCCTGCAAACGGCACTGGGGGGGGGGGGGGGGGAATGGTAGCGGGCATGGTTCAAACCTCAGACCATCGAAATGACAGTCCAGAATGCATACCATATGATCAAGCAGCAGATAGTTGGTGGATATTTACAGAATGTAACTTGCTTAAAACATGAAGTTTCTTCCTATCATAGAGTTAGTTCTAATGTACTTGTTTGTTTTATATCATCGCATTAAGTCACGTGTTACTTTTTAAGAGACATCCATACATTGTATTTCCTAATACTTGAGTTGCTAGACTTTCCTTTTGTTATGCACAATTTTTAATTCATCAATAGAATATTAGCCCGTCTTCTCAGAGAGTTCTATCCTGACGTAGGTGAAATAGACAGAACATCAGAAGTAAACCTCCATGAAAACTAATTACTGAATACTCCAGAAACGCCTCCCACAAAAAAATGTTTCAATGTTTATTTATCATTAACTATTGAATATTTTTTTTAAACGTAATATATTTATTGATCAACACAAAGCAGTTTAGTGTGTTTATTTCTTGTATAAACAGTCCCATAAATGCAATAAAGAGTGCACCTTCAAGGATAGCTTTGCATTCGAGATTCCTCCCAATAAATAGACGCTCTATACCTAACCTCTCTGTCTAAGCTCTGTACGTAAGCTCTGTGTCTAAGCTCTAACTTAACCTCTGTGTCTAAGCTACTTATGTCACTATGACATCGTACTCAGGTATTTGCACTACGTCCTGCAGATATCTGAATAAGTCCAAGACATTTGTCAACATACTTTTACAGCGCACTGTGTCAGACTCCGAAACAACGTAAGCCGTTCATTTGTTTAATTGCTAAGTCTGGTTTACAAGAGAAAGTGCACTGCTACACTGTACACTAAAACTAAGTTGACCTGTTTGTCTAATTAATACCTGAACCAGTCCAGTTTTGTTTCTAATAAGTCACAACTTAAGCTTTTGGTCACGGATTATTTTATAAAATGAAGAGAACATTGCTTTTGGCATTCTGTGTGTAGAATCACAGAAGCATGCTTTTAACAAAAAAACAAAAAAAAACAATACAAAACCATAATATCTCGTTTAGTAACTTTATTCAGTGTCTTTTTTCAAAATAAATATATATATAACATTGTTTTAACAAATTGTGTACAATGAACATATTTCAAGAAAATTTTACATAATCCAACAGGTAAAGAATTCTAGAAAGAATACAAAATACAAACTATTTAAAAAGATTGAGCTTATATTTAGGCTATGACACTATGTTTGTGATTATATTTCTTGTTCCGATTCTAGAATACAATTCTACAAGATATATCGAATGTGATACACTAGAGATGATACTAGCCTCGGTAACAATAACAGTAATTTTGGTGACCATTATGAAAACCAATAAGAACTGTGGGTGCTAGAAAATGCAAAGGGTGAAATGGAAATAATGCAGACTGCTACAGCGGCGTATTGACAAAGTAAAATGCAAAACAACAAATGTTCAAACAAATATAAAAGAATCTTTAAAGTATGTGAGCACTGGCACTGTACACTAACAGAAAGATAAAGAAAAAAAATATTTTTAGGGCGTGGTCTACTTACTTTAACAAATAAGATGTTTAATTTTGAATCTATCTTACTGGCTTGATATTAAGACTCAAAAAAACACAAAAAACGTAATATTCATGAGAGCCATCAAATGTTTTGACCAAGTTATAACAGCCATTTTTTGTCTCTTCTGGGTTAGTTCCTGTGAATGTACTCAAGAACCTAACGGTATCCAGTGACTTTAGTATGCAAACAAACGATTTTAAATAAGATTTTAATTAAATAATTAAACGTATTGAATTGAATTAAATAGAATTGTACTAAATTGAATAAATATTTCAATTCAACTGGCCATCGCTTTATGACATTAACACTTTCCTGCTCAATAATCTTTGATTGTCTACCTTGGAACAATTCATAGCAGTAACACTGCTGGATGACATAATGCATGGAAAGTAACTCAACATTCTGGACTGTTACAGGGTGACAAACTACATAGAAGAGTGATCTCCTCTGAACTCGTTACCAGCCGTAAGGGTACTCGTTATACTCTCTGTTGTAACCGTTGCCGAAGAAGGGCATAGGAAATGGGACGAACATAGGCATTAAGGGATAGCCGCCGTAGTCGTATTCCCGGTATTCCTTTCCATTCTTTTTGTACTCTGGGAAAATGAAGAAAGTGAAAAAAGTTGTCAGTTCAATATCTCCTGTTTACCTATTTTTAATAACAGCTACTATAACTATTAAATTAATCATAATTGTGTCAGTGTCGATGGTTCCAATGAGTCTGTTCTGTTCCATACGCATGAGATGACTATCACAAAATTAACCAAGTTATCAAGAAAAACATTTTTTAATATTTTTTGTTCAAAGGCAATACTTCATTATTCAAGCTATAATATATCAAAAAAAATAATTTTAAAAAATATTTTATTCAATTCTGGTATCAAAATTATGGCACCGTCAACTTGAATGTACAATATTTCTGATTAGGCCATCGGACTAGGTGATTAATTTTTTGGTATCGACATCTAGAACTAACACTAGACCTAAAGTTCTGACTTAGAACTTTTTAGATCTAGTCTAGATCTACTTGTACATCAAAAATCTATAGATAATCTTTATTGGATTTACGTAACAATGAAGATATAGAGAGTAGAGCTCAATGAAATTTAAGCAGCTTTAAATTTATTTTTATCGCGTAATTTCGGTACACAACGGCTGACTACAAATTTTTAAAATAATAATTCCAATGATAGGCCTTTAAATCTAGACTTAGAAGACGATGTGCAAAATTTTCCTGATTATTTATGATAATTTATGAGTCAATGAAGCCTTACATTCGGAAATTCCCGAACGCGATAGTCATTTCAACAACGCGATAGTCCTTTCAAAATCGAAGTTGGATCTAGACCTAGATTTAGTCTCTAGCCAAAGTTACATTTATTTATTTTTTACTTCAAAAAAATTATAACTGTCAAAACAGAGTTTTCCCCATGCAGCCAACGAGCTAGTAATTTTTTTTCTCAGCGATATGTCAACTGTTAAACTTCTAGGAAAATCGTTAGAGCTGTTTTTGAGATCAGCTGTCCAAGTTCCTTATAGGGGGGGAGGTTATATTTCACATAAGAAAAACATATTTCCGACCATAATCTAATTAAAAGTAAAATTATTATATAAAGTGAGTCTTTCGTGATATAGCATGCTGAATGTGATCATTTCGCTTTAGTGGATCTGTCATGATTTAGCATGCTGAATGTGGTCATTTCGCTTTAGTGGATCTGTCATGATTTAGCATGCTGAATGTGGTCATTTCGCTTTAGTGGATCTGTCTATGGAGGTTTCCGTGCTGCCTTTATGTACTGAGGTTAACACAACTTAGATCTAGTCTGGATTCGAACTCGAGTCCCCTTAATAGGTAGCCAAAGGGTTTCTGCCACCCATTCAGACCTCCCACTCTCACCTAACTTTACACCTAGTCTGTTCATACTGATGTATGTTGATAATTGTTAAAAATGCAGTTTCCCTACTGATATGAATAACTCTATAGATATGAACTAGTTTAAGTGAGAGTAAATGGCATTGATAAATTATGTACAACATGGCTAAAAGCATCGCTTCTCTAAAATTTATTTCTCAGATTCACTTCTTTTTTATATATATATGTTACAGACATTCTCTTTGAGTCTCTTGCATAACTGCAGGATTTCTTTGTAATTATAAAATGTTGTTCAGTATTAAAGAAATGTTATTTCTCTAATCCCCAATGGTTTTCCAATTGCGGCTACCTCATAGGAAGTATGGCTAGGCATCTCCACTTTGAAAAACCCTGCTCTCACTTGTTATATTTGTTATCGTATGTTGTACTTACCATAGGCTGAGATGATAAATAAACAGCAGAGCATCAATACAAGTAGAGACTGCAGTGAGCTAGCCATGGGAACTATTCTCTGGTCTGACTTGTGCTAACGGTCTGTAAATGTCCGTAGTTTTGACCTCTTGCTGGAGTTGCTTGAACCTAAATACAATCATCAATCAATTCAAATTCCTTCGCAAATACATTTTCATAGCAAAATGAAATATTGTAATTTTAAACTCACGTACTAAAACTTGTAATAATTCGATACGCTGTATTGTGACCACTTTCAACCTTAAACATGATTATATATATATATATATATATATATATATTGTCACGTATTACAAATTGAATTCTACTTTTAAATGGCTTGCCTAGGGGAACGTGACAATAGAAAAAGGTAGTTGTGTCACTTATCTTAAGTCTGAATTTAATCAGAGACTTACAATGAATAACAAAAAAAAAAAAAAAAAATGACACAAGAAATCGGAAGGTAAAATATCAACTTAATGTTTAATCATAATATAACTCAATACAAAATGGAAGGGTTGACCAAAACCCTTTTACAAAAATGGCATGTAAAAATATTACAATACAAGAGTTTGAAAATATAATTACAAATACAAGCAAGGCCTTGAAAAAAGAAAAATCTTAACTTACACGATCAATTGGTATACCACGCACGGGTCACGCAATGTCTCCGCTATTCTGTCTCACGGCTGTCTCCGTATGTCTGTCCGTCAACGTTACGCGAGCGGTCTTTATATAATCTACCGCGCGTCGATATCTAGTAATTTCTAGAACAGAAAGTCATCAACACCCAGATCTAGAACGCTCTTCAAAGAGACAGAAGAAAAGAAAAAAAAACAACACCCTCCTTTCAACCAGAGGTACACACATAGGTCAAGGACCGGTCACTGTCTGTGTGGCTTGACTCTTGAAGAATAAAATAAAAAAAAAACTTATTACACAATGGGCAGACAACATACAGGTCAAGAGAAAAAATAGTATCTAGGCATTGTTACCTAGATACGTAACACCTCCCTCCTAAAAATAAAAAGTTTACATTTCCACGAAATGGAAATCTTTTTAGAATAATTACAAAAATGATATTTACATTACAGAATGTATTTATCATGATATACATAAAAAAAATATATACATCAAAATACTTTTTACAATCTAGATAAGGCATCGGCGATAACATTTTCGCTGTCTTTTATGTGTTTAAGATCTAGGTTGTACTCTTGTGAAAATAAACTCCACCTGAGAAGTCGTTGGTTCTTGCCAGACATTTTGTGGATAAATGTAAGGGGATTGTGGTCAGTAAATACAACCAGTGGCCATCTGGACCCACTGATATAAAAATCAAAGTGTTGTATAGAAAGAATCAACCCAAGACATTCTTTTTCCACAGTAGAATAATTTCTTTGATGTCTATTAAATTTCTTGGAAAAGAAACAAATAGGATGCTCTACTTGGAAATTATCTTCTTGGTAAAGGACTGACCCAACACCTGTGTCACTGGCGTCAATAGCTAACCTAAAAGGTTTTCCGAAGTCAGGAGCCATCAAAATGGGGGAGCTAGATAATATCTGCTTAATTTGGTTAAAGGCTTTCTGACATTCATCCGTCCAAGTAAATCGGACGTTCTTTCTCAGGAGGTTTGTTAAAGGACTGGCAATGACAGAAAAATTTTCGCAAAATTTTCTATAATATCCAGACATTCCCAAAAATCTTCGGAGTTGTTTCCGATCAGCAGGAATAGGGAAAGCTTGGATAGCTTCTACTTTGGCCATTACAGGTTTCACCTGGCCTTGTCCTACAATATGGCCTAAGTATTGAATGGAAGCCTGGCAAAAATCACTCTTACTCAGGTTTACAGTAATTTTTGCATGTAAAAGTTTAGTAAAAAGACAATGCAGTTGTTTACAATGGCTAGAAAAATCTTGGCTAAAAATTACTACATCGTCTATGTATGCGTGGCAATTCTCCATGTCAGCAAGCAGGGCATTTATCATTCTCTGGAAAGTGGCAGGAGCATTCTTCATGCCAAATGGCATCACTTTGTATTGGTACAGACCATCAGGGGTGACAAAGGCGGAGATTTCCTTTGCCCTATCAGTCAGGGGAACCTGCCAATAACCTGAAAGTAGGTCTATTTTGGTGATGTACTTAGCTTCACCAATACGATCTATGAGATCGTCTATCCTAGGGATAGGAAACGAATCGGTCTTTGTTACAGCATTTACCTTACGGTAGTCTGTACAAAAACGATAAGTCTTGTCCTGTTTAGGTATCAAGACACATGGGGAGCTCCAGCTACTGGAACTTGGTTCAATGAGGTCATTTTCAAGCATATACTTGATTTCTGACCTAAGTATGGCAAGTTTTTCAGGGTTGACCCTGTAAGGATGCTGCTTGACTGGAGTAGCCTCGCCAACATCTACATCATGCATTATAACATTAGTCTGTTTTGGTACATCAGAAAAAATGTCATTAAATTCATTAATGAGTTTCATGATAACTGGCCTTTCTGTCGAAGACAGATGAGACAGTTTTACATCCAAATTCTGTAATACAAAAGAATTAGGTATTTTGTATTGTCCAAATTTCTCCTTTACAATATCATCATCAATAGGAGAAACATGGCTATTTGAACAACTTTTGACTGTATTTAAAACACAATTATTCTTCTCTGAGTGATCTGGCCGAGATACATAAGGCTTCAGCATGTTTATATGACATAGCTGAGTCTTTTTCCTACGGTCAGGAGTTTTGATTGTGTAATTGAGGTCACTAATTTTGGTCTCAATTTCATAGGGACCAAAATATCTGGCTTGCAAGGGTTGACCTGGTATGGGCAAAAATACAAGCACCTTATCCCCGGGAGAAAATTCTCTAACACGGGCCTTTCTATCATACCAGCGTTTCATGCTGGATTGGGTGTTTTGTAAGTTATTTTTGGCCAGAACACAAGCATCATAAAGTCTAGTTTTAAACTTACTTACATAGTCTAAAAGTCCTTCAGTGGCTGTTGGTGACAACAAAGTCTCTTTTATACATTTCAAGGGACCGCGCACCGAATGGCCAAAGACTAAGTCAAAAGGGCTGAATCCCAACGATTCCTGGACGGATTCACGGGTTGCAAACAGCAGCATGTGGATTCCTTCGTCCCAGTCTTTTTCGTGCTCAAAGCAATAGGTTCGGATCATGTTCTTGAGAGTCTGATGGAATCGCTCAAGAGCGCCTTGCGACTCGGCATGATACGCACTCGACATGCAGTGTTTGATGCCCAACTGAGTCATGACTTGCTTGAAAAGATTGGCCGTGAAATTCGTTCCTTGGTCCGATTGGATGGACTTTGGTAGACCAAATAGAGTAAAGAACTTGATTAAGGCCTTTACAATGTTCGATGCTTTTATGTTCCTTAGAGGAATAGCCTCAGGAAAACGAGTTGAAGCACACATAATGGTCAACAGGTATTGGTTGCCAGCTTTTGTCCTTGGGAGAGGACCAACACAGTCAATAAGTACTCTGCTGAAAGGTTCTTCAAAGGCTGGAATCGGCTTCAGAGGAGCAACAGGGATCTTTTGATTTGGCTTGCCAACCATCTGACAGGCATGACAGGATCGGCAGTACTGGATGACATCTTTCTTCAAACGTGGCCAGAAGAAGTGTGACATAATCTTGTGGTATGTCTTGTGGATGCCGAGATGACCTGACATTGGTGTGTCATGAGCCAGATTCATGATGTACGCTCGGTATCGTTCTGGTAACACGATTTGATGGCATATTCTCCATTCTTCTTCGTTGGATGCGTCTGGAGGTTTCCATTTCCTGAAGAGCATATCATCTTGGATGTAGTAGCACGTTGATGCTAGCTCTGCCTCTTGTGATGTCATTGCGGTTTCTCGGAGTTTGGCGAGCTCTGGATCCTTCTTTTGGTCCTCAATCAACTGTTTTCGAGTTGATGCCGGCTTTTCAGAATTTGGCGTTGGTTCTTCTTCAAGAGAAGCAAAGAATGTGGTGCTCAAGTCCACATCATCGTGGTTACTGTTGGCCTTGATGACGTTCTCTTCTTGAGATGCTTTCAACCTCATTGCCCTTGTTACTGCACACGCTGGATATAACTCTAGGTCTTCCTCGGGTGTGGCAGATAAGTCGGGTTTTTGAGTGACGATGGGTTCGGCTATCACCTTTCCACCTGCTAAGTCATTGCCTAACAGCAACGAGATGCCTTCCAATGGTAATGTTGGTCGGACACCTACAACAACCGGTCCAGTAATGAGATTTGACTTTATGTCGATTAGATGTAGAGGCACATCTATACATCCAAGCTCTACGCCTCGTAACAGGATGCTCTTACCAGTCGATGATGATTTTGACAAGGGCAAGATACCCTCTAAAAGTAGCGATTGTGAGGCACCTGTGTCTCTCAAAATGGTGATAGGTCGTAGACTTGTAGAATCACCGGGTAGTGATACGAATCCTTCCGAAATGAAAGGCTTAAAATCCTCTAATAAAACATCAATTTTGGTTGATGCAGACTGGACTTGGGTCGAACTCTCGCTGGAGTCATTGACATCTCTAGGAGACGCAGTGGAGAAACTCTTTCTTGAGTCAGTAGAACATCTTTTGGATGTATTTGGAGAACTCTTGATGGAGTCATTGGAACATCGGGGTGATGTCTTATGGGAACTCTGGATAGAGTCATGGGAACATCGGGATGATGTATTATGGGAACTCTGGATAGAGTCATTGGAACATCGGGGTGATGTATTATGGGAACTCTGGATAGAGTCATTGGAACATCGGGGTGATGTATTATGGGAACTCTGGATAGAGTCATTGGAACATCGGCTTGATGTATTTGAAAAACTCTTGGTTGAGTCATTGGAACATCGGCTTGATGTATTTGAAAAACTCTTGTTTGAGTCATTGGAACATCGGCTTGATGTATTTGAAAAACTCTTGTTTGAGTCATTGGAACATCGGCTTGATGTATTTGAAAAACTCTTGATTGAGTCATTGGAACATCGTAAAGATGAATTTGAAAAACTCTTGTTTGAGTCATTGGAACATCGTGGAGACATTTTCGGAGAGTCTTGTACAGTCAATACATTTGAAACAGGTGGTGTCGAGGTATTCTTGATATGACTTGATGATGAGGGAGTAAACCTCGCCGACCACTGTACTGTGCAAGCGCTGACTTTTGAAGGAGCTTTTTCGTTTCTCTTCCTCAATTTCCAGCAATCGTCAATTTTATGGCCTTCTCGTTTGCAGTAGGAACAAGTAGCTTTACTTGTAGTAGGTTTTCTGTCGTTTGTACTGCTGTTCTTGATGGAGTTGCTAGCAGTGGACTCAGGCTGTTTGACTTGTTTTGGCTTGACATCCGTCGTATACTTGGCAAATTGATGTGATATTATATAATCGTCTGCCAACACTGCAGCCTTGTGCACATCTTCCTCGCCACGATCAGCTATATGCGTACGGACGTCCAGCCGCACACAACTCTTGAACTCTTCCATCAGCATTAGGTTCTTGAATTTTTCAAAGTCGGTGCCGATTTCCCTGGAAGTGAGCCATTTCTCAAAGCGTCGCTCCTTTTCCCGCAGGAATTCTACATGGGTTTGGCCATCCGATTTGCGACAATCCCTGAACTGCTTTCGGTAAGCTTCCGGAACAAGTTCATATGCCTTAAGAATTAAGGCCTTAACAACATTATAATCTTTTTGTTGTTCAATGGTCAAAGAACAAAATACCTCTGCAGCTCTACCAGTCAAAACTGTTTGCAGCAAAGTGGGCCACAAAGTTTCAGGTACATTAAAATTTTTCACAGCAGGTTCAAATTGTGGAAAATAATTGTCAATTGTGGCTTCATTAAAGCGTGGAATTATTTTCAAAAATTTTATTGCTTCAGCAGTATGACTGGCAGGGGAAGAATCTGGTCTTACATTAGCAGCTAACTCTAATTTTCTTAACTCTATTTGTAATTTCATTTCCTTCTCTTTTAAAGCTAACTGGGCTTCTATTTCCATTTGTTTTAATTTTATCTGAAGTTCTAAATCTGATTTACCCTCATCAGGTCTAAGGGTTTCTAAAAGGTCTTCAGAAAACACTCCCTCGTCTACATAATGGATTACAATGTTATCTCTGATTTCTTGTTTAAGGGCATTTGATTTTATTTTTAACCCTAAATGTTTAGAAATAAGGACCAGTTCCTTCCTAGTAAAAGCATCAAGCTCTTCCACAGAGGGATTTGCAAGAAAAACCTGAATATCCATGGCTAACTAACAACTATTACAAGCAAAAAATGTATACAATGTAAATATACAGTACAAAATCAGTACAACAAAAAACCTTAAGAGAGTTTGGTCAATACTATTGATACTTTACTTCCGACTCTTTGACAAAAAAAAAATTTTGTTAAAGTCAACTTCGCCTTTACAAAATTACTCAAGTAAGACGAAAATAGGTTCAGAAAAATATCCGGGACGAAAGCCCTCAAACTTCTTTTGTCACGTATTACAAATTGAATTCTACTTTTAAATGGCTTGCCTAGGGGAACGTGACAATAGAAAAAGGTAGTTGTGTCACTTATCTTAAGTCTGAATTTAATCAGAGACTTACAATGAATAACAAAAAAAAAAAAAAAATGACACAAGAAATCGGAAGGTAAAATATCAACTTAATGTTTAATCATAATATAACTCAATACAAAATGGAAGGGTTGACCAAAACCCTTTTACAAAAATGGCATGTAAAAATATTACAATACAAGAGTTTGAAAATATAATTACAAATACAAGCAAGGCCTTGAAAAAAGAAAAATCTTAACTTACACGATCAATTGGTATACCACGCACGGGTCACGCAATGTCTCCGCTATTCTGTCTCACGGCTGTCTCCGTATGTCTGTCCGTCAACGTTACGCGAGCGGTCTTTATATAATCTACCGCGCGTCGATATCTAGTAATTTCTAGAACAGAAAGTCATCAACACCCAGATCTAGAACGCTCTTCAAAGAGACAGAAGAAAAGAAAAAAAAACAACACCCTCCTTTCAACCAGAGGTACACACATAGGTCAAGGACCGGTCACTGTCTGTGTGGCTTGACTCTTGAAGAATAAAATAAAAAAAAAACTTATTACACAATGGGCAGACAACCTACAGGTCAAGAGAAAAAATAGTATCTAGGCATTGTTACCTAGATACGTAACAATATATATATATATATATATACATATATATAAATATATATACATATATATAAATTGTGTTCTCTTGTGATTAGATAGATATAGATTATCATCAACATCTTCATTAAACTCTGTTTTCCGAGGGATTGAACAACTCAAATCCTCCGTTTTAAAAGTCCTGGATTTAAAACGCTGCGGCTGCAAATAAATCTCTTAAATTTTCATACAAGTCAAGAATACGACTCGGACCTGACCAATCGGAATTCGGCAAGTCCTGGACATATATAAAGAGCATCAGGTACATTTTTCTACGTTCCCAAAGGCTGTAAAGAGAGAGAGTGAAATAGAGAGAGGGAGAGTGAAATAGAGAGAGGGAGAGTGAAATAGAGAGAGGGAGAGTGAAATAGAGAGAGGGAGAGTGAAATAGAGAGAGGGAGAGTGAAATAGAGAGAGGGAGAGTGAAATAGAGAGAGGGAGAGTGAAATAGAGAGAGGGAGAGTGAAATAGAGAGAGGGAGAGTGAAATAGAGAGAGAGAAAGAGGAGATTGTAGATAATGACACTTCGACAGACAAGTCGGCCTTGCTGTATCACATATAAACTCGATTCACCCTTCCAATAATAAAAAAAAATGTATCAGTATCATTTACTTAATGTAAAACCTAATGTAAAACCTAATGTAAAACTTAATGTAAAACTCACTCTTGTATTTATTCTTGTGTGCGGGGTCTCGGTATCTGTAGACTATAGTAAACTGGACTTATATATGAGTATTGTAATGTAACCTTAGTCACGTGATGGCCTTGATTATATCCAGAAAGTGTGGCGTTGTCAGTGACAGAACTAAAGCCAGCCCACTGTCTTATGGTTGTAACATTTGCGGTGGGGGGGGGGGGGGGGGGTGGAGGCATTTTATTCGGCAAACAAATTAGAAAAGATAGCCAACTAATTAAAAAAAAAAGAATACTTAAAATAGCTACTTCTTTGGTTTTGCAAACCTTTAGAATTTGTTTGTTTCACTATCAAATTTTGCTACATTTTGTAGTTCTTTTTTTTCTTCTGAATTCTGAATTATGCAAGCAGTTTTTATGAGAATACGCCACTTTTAAAACAATATATAAAAGTAAAGAATGCTATATTAATAAAGGGAAGTAATTATTTTGTATCTTTAAACATAAACTTTTGTCCACTGCCAAAACAAGTAAAAAATATTAACAAAAAAAAATGTCGACTCCTCCTTGACGATGCAGACTTTGAAGATGGTGCACAAAGTATTTTTAAACGTCTTTTTAATTTATTTCTTCTTTAATTAAGACATCCGGGAATACCCGCTGACGTTTGCCTGTTCAAGAAAAAGATTGTCTAGACTCCCAGGCCAAATTTAATCATTAGATTACCGTACTTCAAAAAATATAACTGTCAAATTAGAGTTTTCCCTCTGTGGTCAATTAGCTAATAATTCTTTTCACAAAGAGAAACATAAACTGTCAAATTTAAAGTTTTCGAGAACCATGTCCACCCAAGGTTTTATTTTTTTGCTTCCAACTTTTGTTTTTCCAATAAAGAGTTTTCAAGCTTGGTAGAGCACGTCCACCAGGACTCTATATGTTGGCATAGATTTCTCATCTCTTTGCATGCAGAGAAGCATGCAGACAATCGACAACAATGAACTCATGCACTTGGTGTGAGTAATTGCAGGCTATCCGGCTTTAAAAGATTAAATTATCATTTTGTGCGGAGAGAGCATTGTAGTAAATGTAGTAAATGTAGTGAATGTAGTGAATGTAGTGAATGTAGTGAATGTAGTGAATGTAGTGAATGTAGTAAATGTAGTAAATGTAGTGAATGTAGTGAATGTAGTGAATGTAGTAAATGTAGTAAATGTAGTGAATGTAGTAAATGTAGTGAATGTAGTAAATGTAGTGAATGTAGTAAATGTAGTAAATGTAGTAAATGATGGATTTTAGTTCAAAACTCTTGATTTTCGTGCTAAAAATGTTGAAACATGCCCCGTCTTTTTGCATTGCAGAACCATGCTGAAACCTGCGTTTCAACTCTCTTTTCGGACCCATCGGGGGCCACCTGAGTTTGTCTGATAATGCGGTACAAATTCGTTCATGAACGTAATGACGTCACTCTCCGTGACGTCGTCGTTTCCGCCATTCAAATTCAGTGTGGTTTCTTGTTTGATAAAGTTCGGTATGTTTTAATTGATACTGCACGAGTGCTTTGTGCTGTGTTTTAAACAGATATACTACTATTATCACAGACAAGATGTTTCTAATTAAAGTTCTTTGTACGTCAAAACATCCGTAGAAAGTCGCACGTCAAATTAACTCTTTTAACCCTAAAAAAAAAAGGGAGGTTACCTTGTTGTAAATAACTTGCATTAGGGCAAGCCTGAAATAGGCTTTAGGCTCGTCAAAAATGAAGAATGTCGACCCATAGCTTCTCTCTAGCGCTCAACCAAGCTCCTGTCTCTTGACAAGTTGTAAAAGTACTTTTGAACACAATTACCATTTCAATGTTTTATGATGTAGCACTTAAAACAACACTTTCAATATTTTAAAAAAAATGTATCTTGGTTTTTGGTTCTCAATGGATCTGTAATTTAAATATTTAAATAATGTTAAATACTCCTGTTATTCGATGAAAGGGACCCAAGTCTTATGGTGTGAGAAACACTGCCGCCGCTAATAGTTTTTGTTTACAGGTAGCAAAATTGTAAATTACCTTGAACTCCTCAACCTTTCATTCTGACCTAGTTATTACGACTTCTAGGACGTCTCATATGTCAGCCTGCAGACAAGACTTACATAATACAACTGGTATGCGGTAGACTAACTGTCTTTATGTCTTTGTCCAAATAAGATGTGAAGTTATGTAAAATGGGTTTTAGGATTTATTAAAACACTGTGAGCTTTTTGACATTGTTGTTTCAAGTTGTTTTTACAGCTAACCCGTTTAGTTTAGTGTATTCTGTCTATCCATTTGTCTGTCTGTCAAGTTTAGATTTAAAAATCTGAAAGCGTTATTGAAAATCCCATTTCACCATTCTGTTGCATTCTTACAAAAATGTTCAAGGACTAGTTGTTTTTTTTTCTGAAAGGGATCCACTTTCTTTATAAGACTAAATATGCAAGATATTTTTATACTAATATACCATTTTTAAAACAAGTCTTAAGTATATGCAAGATGAACAGATTTGTTTAAAAAAATTAAAAAGTCATGAGGATAGTTATGGAGACCTGCTCAGAGCCGAGAAGCCTAGTGGAAACCAGTTGCACCAGACAGGACCACAGAGATTATGCTCCTCATAAATGTCCAGGAGGGACAACCAATGTTGTGCTTTAATCCTAAAGCTGATCAAAATCACGCTTTTGTTTTAAAATCTTTGTTAATCTTTCAGGCTTCCATTAAGGTACTTCTTCAACATTTAAATACTTAATAGTTAGATGAATTCGCAGCCGGTAAAATTGCTTCTGTCTATTGTATAGTTTTCCATGATAACAGTTTTCAAACAGATGTGAAGCAATAGTTATTAAAGGTTTGGTCCCTGTATAATGAGCAAAGTAAAGAAACAGGTTAGTGATGTCCAGTTTTCAACAGCGTTGACAGATGCTTCGAGCCCACAATCAAGTGAAATTGTCCCCGGCACCCTTCGCTGGAAAACTTTAAAAGAAAAACAAAAAAAGAATTCGTCGCTTTAGAATACAGAGAAATTCGGGCTATAGACAGACCAAGTGGTTAGCTGTGAAGCCTTGGGTGGAGAGACTATTTAAATTATATCCTACTTTGAAATCACATTTCTTTTAACCAGAGAAGTATCCCAACTGAATTTGTTGCTGCAGTTTCCATGCAGAAGGTCTACATAGTGTGTAAAATGTGTGCGTATGTGTACATTGTGATGTATTGCAATAACATCTATGTTATTGAAATATTACTAAAAAAAAATGTAAGCTTTTCTGTTTAGGTCTCATGATCGACATGTGTCCCGCTTTCGCTCCCCAAATATCTGGTCACCTTTAATATACGTATATACGTATATATATATATATATATATTTGAAATATATATATATACATAACCCCAGAGGGTTTTGACCGTACAACCTCACTCCAGAGGGTTTTGAGGTTAAAATCCCACCTTTTCAATATTAAACTAAAGTAAAATACAGTCGCCATATTCTATGAGCGTAACCAATGGAGGTTTTGAGTTAAATAAAAACTCCCCTTTTCGACAAAGAATCGAAAGCAAGTTACAATGACCAAATGGCCAAGAGAGGTTTTAAAGTCAACCTCCCCATCCTTCCAGCAAAAGGAAAAGCAAAACTACAATTAGTCAATTTCATGAGCGTAGCCAAAAGGGGTTTTGTTGTTTCCTTTCCACATCCAATAAAAAATAAAGCAAAAAATATAGTTACCATAATCTGGGCAACATTAATAAAGTGCATTAATTATACAGATTTGATTCTTGACCTACAATTTTTTATAGAAAAGTAGCAGGATAATACACTGTTGATACCTCATAATTTGCTTTTTTTTAGTTTTAAATACCGGAAATAATACTTGGCAAGGGTGGGGTGTCTACTAACTTTTCACTAACTAAAGGAATATATATCTCCCCAAACCCCCCACACCGCCCCCCCCCCCCCAAAAAAAAAAAATCCTGGCTATGCCCATAATATATATCCACATAGGGCATGTCATATTATTTGTGTACGCCTAATTCTCTTCAAAATATCTAAAGTTGGATAATGCATCACAAACTGGATGCATTCTTGCGTTGGATTACGTAATGTGCTTTACGCCGTCTGAAAACTAATAATAGTACATTAGCAGACTTAATGAGTTTGAAATTCTTTAAGTCTGTAAGACGTTGGTTTTCCTGGCTGACTCAGACAAACCCATTCCACTTCAAGATTAGAGAAAACAGAGAGGTTAGAATATCACTTACTTAATGTGGAACGCTCTTGCTTCGTCCTAGCAAATTCACAAAAATCGCGAATTTTATTTGAATATATCATGACCCATTATTTACAATGCCGGATTTAACTATGTTGAGGCCTCTACACTTTTTCAAAAGCTTTAATAGAAATCCACTTATGAATAAAAAATACTTATATATAAAAACATGCTAAATTTGATCTCACTTTCCATTTTGTTTTAAATTTAATATGCATATTTTAAAAAGAATATAATTTTGAGTTAGTGGAGGATAAGCAAGTAAGTCGCACTGCCATAACACAGGAGCTGCATTCATATATTACGAGCATGCTACAAGGGTCATTTCTTTATCACAACAGTGCTGTCGACGTAAGATTTAAAATGTTAAAAATGAGGAAAAAATACTTAAAGTTTCTGACACATTAAAATTCCGATTTATATTACTCTTTTGTGGAGGCCCCTTTCTTGTGTAGTTTCCGGGGCTGTAGCCCCGCCTGGCCAACCTTAAATCGGCCCTAATTTTTTAAAATATAATTATAAATCTCCTTTCAATAAATATCGGATTAGACAGCGCTATATGAAACCAGATCATTATTATAAGAATTTCGTCATTAATAACTTCATACTAAGTATTAGTTAGCCATTTATCTACAACTAGCTGGAGCTGGATATGACCCGCGGCCTGCGTGCCTTAGTTTGGGTATTACTGATCTGCTGGATTAAATTTAGGTCTAATGTCAAACTTGGCGATTGTTCCCTTAAAAAAAAAATTAAAATATATTTTGCCTCGAAAATGAAAGAGTGTGAAAGTGGGTTTACATGTTTATCCGACATATTGATATCTAATTTGAAATACCCTGAAGACGGGCTTACACGATATGTTGAAAAGTTTCGTTCTTTAATAGAGATAAATTTAGGTGTTTTTTTTATTTTGTAGGACCTTCCGGTTGTGGGGGGACATTATATATATCTCCTACGGTCTCAGCCATGATCAAAGGAACATTTATGCCAAGTTTTATCAAGATTGGTCAAACGGTTTTGGTTTCTATTCGAGAAATTGCTGATTATATATTAGATAGCTAAATTTAAAACATATATGAACAATTTTGGATTTAGATCTAGATTGTTTTTTTTAAACATAAAATATTATTTTTTTGTTTAGCCTAAAGTGTATTATTTTAAGATCTATGTTATTAAACTATAAACAAAAAGAAAGCTTACTATTTTTTTTACTACTCGCAAAAAGAAGGACTCTATACCCATATTGAGCTGGTTTACTATTTCGTTGCTGTGTGTTAATTTCTAATAAATATTGTTAAAGAGCTAATTGTCGCCCCTTTTTTTCCCTGCGTTATATCAATGTTCTCAAACTTAACCTCTCTCATCCATCTTTTTCATTAACACTTTCAATGGAACTATCAAAAGACAGGAGAGGAAAGGGGCAAAAAACAAATGGGAATGCCATCAAACGTCCATGCCAACCATGCTCACACATAGAAAAAAGTACGGTCTTACGTTGTGTACATAATAATAAGTGCAGTGTGTAGTGTCAAGTTTTTTATATTCTTGTTGAATTTTAAAAAAAATTAATTGTGTAAAAAAAGAAAATGTGTTCGGGCATCTGTTTCTTGCTGCTGTCACTTTTTTAGAAAAATCGGCATCATATAGCCAGTCCGCCCCTGTATATATTTATATGGTTTCGGAAGGTTGTCATTGCCGGAAGTGGTAATGTATATAAGCAATCCAATACCTATAAAATGCTTCTTAATGGCATGAGGCTCTAATAGTCTCTGACAACTAGTCCACAGCTTCTGACATTAACGTCATGTAATCAAATTTGTACTAGATCTAGATCAACATTAAATCTGAGCGATTAATAATATTTTACCAATTGTTTTTGTTTAGCGCTATTTTATGTATTTAGCTTTCTCACTACGCTATGATCCTTTCATTTGTCTGGACCAGTTGAAAAATGGGGGTTGGGGAAGAGAAATAAAAGGATCTCTGGGTGGACGTTACCATAACTGTTTTTTTTAAAGCATTTACAAAAAAAAAGGGGGGGGCGGGAGGACGACCTGAATTCAAACTCATGCTTCTCGGCATATTGACAATGTAATGATGTTCGCTTCCCTAACGAGTCACGAAAAGCGTGTAATATTTGTATGTGTGTGTCTGCGCGGGTGTTTGCTTTGAAAGATGGTATTTGTCAACGGTTTAGGTGTAGATAAGAAATGTTCTTCAATATTTTCCTAAGCCAAGGGAAGTAATAGTGACATTTTATTCACAATAAGTTTTATTAATTATTTACCCTACTATTTCAAAACAACAAAAGTTCCAAGTTATCCTAGTATTTTGTTAGACATAGAAACGTGCTGGTGGCAGCTGTAATGTGTCAACACTGGTCACTTTTTAGTGGGTTGAACCTATCCATTACAGGGCGCGCTTCTTTTAGTCTGCATGAGTGCACCCTTGTCCTTATGGCAAGGGTTTTATTTTTCATGGTACTCGCCACTCTTGCCTCTAGCAAGAGTTTAAAATTTGCATTGCAATACTCTTATAAAAGCCAAACTTAGTCAGTAGCGCTATTAAACGAAAGTCCAAGTTGTAGAGCCTCATTTTAGCTGGAGAACAAAAAGAATCAAGTCAATCTTTTTGACAAGGTATGTTTAGGGTTTAAATTCATTTCCTGAACACATAATGGACAGAAATGCACTGACGATAAAAAGACAGACCTAAAGATTTCACTAACCAACATAAAAGACTTGAGAAATAAGAAAACAAGAATTCGATTGTGTGTAGACTGTAGACGTGAACTTAAGATTCCAGATTTTTTAATCCAATCTTTATCGCGATGATGTTTTCGTTGCCTAAAGCTAGAACAGATTCTCAAAGGAGATTAGACCAGAGCGCACTAATCACTATGGATACACTTTTGGCGGTCTCAAAATCTCTTTTAAGCGCCTTGAGTATGAAAATCACCGTAATCATATTTGATTTGTCAATATATTTGCTTCAATCTGCAGTTTCGTTTAAAAAAATCTATGCTAGTTCATATGTAAATTACTGATAAGTACTAATAATAGCACGGCCAAAAAAAATGGAACGAGTATTTAATTGGGGAAATAAACAGATGTCTTAATCTAAACAAAATATAAACTGGGTAATACTTTTTTTTTTACCTTCAAAACATAGATCTAGGGGAAATTTAAGTTATCTAATAATCGAGTGGAAGAACTCGTGTGAGACTTACTTATTACTTAGAACTTGCGTCACATGCAGCACCAAGTCCCATTGGAGTTTTTTTTCGTATCAAACGCTAGGGGGTTATTACACCAAAGAAAATTCAGAATTGAAACCTTGAACAGGATACAAAATCAAGACCTTTTGGTCAATGCGTTTCTGTTTTCAATAAGAATACGTATGTAATGAAACAGAAAAGAATTCAATAGTTAGAGAACCATTGGACAAAAACTTGAGAAACTTCAGAAAAGAAAGTCACTTGCTATTTACAGAAAGTCAATCAAACTATATAAGATTAGGATGTGCCATGCATTGTTATAACCAGTTCACTGGGTCTCAATAGTTTCAACTTGATAAGTTAGTGAACGTTTAAAAAAATGTGTTGCGATCTAAAGATTCACAGAAGCTTTTTTTTTGTTTGTTTGTATGAATGTGTGCCTACAAACTTTTATAATTTTAAATTATCTGTAATATTTTGTCAAACTAAAACTCTGTTAAAATGTTAGCAATTAATAACTCAAACACATAAATTTACCATTACAAACTATTGAATGACAATAAATAATATACCACATATAGCATATCATCCAGGTATAATATCCCAAGTATAACATCCCAAGTATAACATCCCAGGTACATCACAGCATCCCAGGTATATCATAAAATGTCAGGTATATCGTAAGATCTGAGGTAATACAAAACTTCCAAGGTGTAACATAATATTACATAACATCCCAGGTATAACATGAAGTCTATAATAAAAGAAATACATTTATTATATATGCTAAACTGTGCTGACTCCAAAAATGTCTTTATGTACGTTAGTCTGTGGCCACCACCGTTCAGCCCATGTAATAGTAATAATTGTCTGGAAGCTCGACGTATGTAGCAAAAGGCAGTGGGCTGTAGGGCGGAACATACGGCTGACTGTACGGCTGCTGGATGTACGGCTGCTGACTGAATTGCTGCTGGTTATACGGCTGCTGGTTTGCTTGTTGCTGGTTGAACGGCTGTTGGCTGTACGGCTGTTGGTTGGAAGGCTGAGGGTTGGAAGGTTGACTGTAATGCTGATATCCACCTACAGGCGGACTCTGGTATGGTCCATAGTAAAGTGGTATAAAGTTATCACTAATCTTTTTCAATTCTGAAAGAAAGAGAATAAAAGATTAAAAGAAAAAACATTTTCAGGAATTCCATCAGTTGGAGGCTCACAGAGCAGAGACTTCACGAGTCTGAGTCATTTACTTTATCATATATATGTTTGTATGGGTTTACATTCTTATATGTAAACAAAAATTGAATTCAGAAGATTTCATTGTGTATAATTCTAAATGTGTTTCATTATTGTTTTGCGAATAGTGAAATTCTTGAGTCCATAATGTAAAAATAATTCAAAAAGTCTGAATAAGTTTAACGATGTGTGAAACAGTGTGATAAGCTCAATGCAGTTTTCAGGCGTCAAAGGACCAATGGACTTTTACATTTTTAATATATAGGCCTATAACATGTTGGAAAATAAAAGACCTCAACAAAACAATTATCTTTTAAAGTTTTAAAGTGTGTAAGCACATAAGTATGTTATAATCACAAATCCTGAGGTGGACAATTGTAGTCAAACTGAATTTCCAATAGTTTGGACCAATAAAATTAACTTAAGGATGTCCTCTCATGTTCTCGTTCAATGTGTAAAGATGGTAAAATCAATGCAATACTTTGTTACCTAAGTTCTTCTAATAAAATGTGTGAGCACACACAAACGCACACACACAGACATAATGCTAGGTACCTATATAGCTGATTTCGAGCACACATGGAACAAAATGATCTAATAAATTCTAGGCAAAGAAAATATAGAGGGACCAAAGCAGCTTTTTGAGTCGCATGCCAGTGTTAATATTTGAATATATCAGATAGGAATACCAAAGGTAGCTGTCTGTTGTTGCTATTTTATATACATCTGATGAGACAGTGAAATTTTAAAGAATGCTTGGCGGGACGCTACAATGCAGGTGCATAATGGACAGTGTAACCAACTGATCAACTTATAGAGAACTCTAGGGATCTAAACCCATACCTACCAAAAGCTGAAATAGCACAAAAAGAGATCAACGCGATGACAATGGTCCAAGATGACGTCATCTTTTCGTCTTATCAGAACCACAAAGTTTTGCTTATTGACAAAGTTCTTGAACCTGGTGACAGCAACATAAAAGTGACACATTTCGGAATCCTAAACAAACGTGTCAGACATTGGAATGACTTTAAATTTATCTAATAAAAATATAAAAAAATTTACATATGCTTACATTAAATAGACTGTCTTGTAAAGTGGTAAGGTATAATACAAACAATGACGTTTGATTAATTTCCTAATAGGACCTAAAAATCAAATCTTTTGTTACCCTTTAACTCACTACTTACTCATTACGAAAATAATGGCCCTTTGATTTAGTCTTTACAAAGCTTATATCAACTCACTCTGACTGTCTGTTTGTCTCTGGTAAAAAGAGTGTACACCTTATTTCTCCGAATTCCAATCTCGGGTCAAGCTGAAATTTTGCACAATTATTTCTTATACCTGACAACACAAAGAATTAAAATTAACCAATTAGCTAATAACTATTAGTAATTAATTATTTTGTTTGGCATCTCAAACGAGAGAAAGAAATTGTACTTGAATGAATGGTGATATAAGCTGGATTATATCCCTTTATAGGTTGCCTCTCCAAATTGAAACAAACAATACATAACTATACAATCTTTTCCAGTCATAAGTATCAGTCCTAAGTACATCACTAGCAGAGATGTTTGCTCGTCTGCCCGAGGAAGAGAGAGCCACGAGTTCGAATTCAGGTCGTTCCCATCTTTTTTTTTTTTTTTTTTTTTTAAACCAATTACGGTAAAATCCAACCAGATACTCCTTTCTGTCCCTCCCCCATCTTACCAACTGGTCCAGACAAGTGATAGGATCATATCTTATTGAGAAAGTTAAAAACAGAAACAGAAAGTTAAAAGCATGAAATTGATCTAAATAAAAAACAATTGGTAAAAAAATATTTCTAATAGCACAGATTTATTATTTTTAGTCTGGGGTCTAGATCTACTACAAATTGTAAATACTAATTTCCCCTTTCAGACCTATATCTATAGGACAGATGATGTAAACGTAATCTGTTTCTGTGGCCCACGGTTAACGAGGGTGTCATGTGACCAGCACAACGACCAACCGCCTTTAATTTTCGCCAATGTCAGGTACACATTAAAGCAGGGTGGACTCACAGTCTCCCAAAGATCTTGAAATAAAAAAATCCCAGTCTTCACCAGGATTCGAATCCGGAACACAGATATCAATATTTTCAGAAAGAACATCAGAATTAAACTCTATCAAAGATAAATGACAGAGAAGAATGGAGAAAGAAGGTTAGCAGATCTTGTGTGGTGCCCCAGCGGTCCAGCAGACCAAAGGATAGGTGAAAGTAGATGTGATGTTAAATGCGAACCTTGCCTAACTGATGTTTTATAATGAATAATTGTTTTGTAAAGGGCCACAATCTCTTATTCAAATCCTCAATAGAAGAAAAAAACATTTTCGTAAAAAAAAAACATTCCTTTACCTGAGTGTTCTACACTGCTGCAAGTGCACTGCAGTTCACGTGATAATATGAAATCCTACTTTTTAATTGTTGTTTTAAATTATGTCCAACTTATATGCATATCAAATAGATTTTTTTCTCTTAAAAAATGTAAACATTATTTTTGGGTAAATGTAGTAGTTAGTAAGACAGATCTTACATAAAGTAGCAATAAAATGTAAAAAAAGTATTTTTAAACAAAAAACTCAAAACCATTTGGACAAATAAGTTAAAAATTTGAAAAATAGTAATCTCCCCTACTAAAAAGCCTTCCGTGTTTGTTACTATTAATAGTAAATAGTTATAAAAGTGGTGTATTTTTTATGAAAAAAAAACTGCTTGCATAATTGATTTTAAAAATTAGATTTTTAGAAAAGAAAAAAGTAGCCGTTTCATCAGTACTTTGAATGGACTAAAATATTATGTTGTCGGATTTTCACTACCATTTCTAGTTTGCGAGATCTAAACGGGACGGGCAGACGGACAGACATTTCACACAAAACTAATAGCGTCTTTTCCCCATTCGGGGGCCGCTAAAAATCAAGTCAGGAAAAGGAAGAAAAAAAATGTTTGATGCAAATATTTCTAAGCCTCAGTTGAAGCGATCTTCACATGCGAGCGCCACTATGAATAAAGATGTAGGTAAAAAAATTTAAATCATTTGTACACAGTTTATATCAACACTGTCTGTCTGTCTTTCTGTCTGTCTGGTAAAAAATTTGAACACGTTATTTCTCCCACACACATTTTCGGATGAAGTTGAATCTTTGCAAAATTATTCAATTAATTTATGAATTAGTGGTTATTAGTTATTTTGTTTGATACCAACAAGTGAAAATACCAACAAGTGAAACTAATCCTTCAGTATTGAAACATATGTTTTAAAATACCGGGTTTGTTCATTTAAATAATTGCACACGTTATTTCTCCCACACCCACTCTATGATTAAGTTGAAACTTTATACAAATATTTTTGTACCTTACAAAACATGAATCAATTTAAAAATTAGCCAATCAGTCAATTAATGAATGGAAATTAATTATTTTGTTTGAGATCGTAAAAGAGAATTAACTTCTACATTCTTGAGTGATATAGTTGTAAGTACATAGTTCTTCCCCTTAGATAAGCTTTTTTTAAAAGATATTTTATATTTTGCTTGTTGGTTTCTTTGTTTGCGTGTTTCTTTAAATATGTTTTTGATTGAACATAAAAACATAAACCAAGAAACAATCTTAAAGAAAAAAAATGTTGTTCCACTCCTTATTATGGTGGAGAATGTTCAACAAACAAACTCAACACTCAAAATCAACACTAAATATCCTTATAGAGAAATACAGCATCCAATATAAAACTATACAGTGGATGTCATGTTTCACCATCAATGTGAAATCCGATTCAACTCACTTAATACACGCATAGAATCTGTTTGAGTGAGTTCAGATAAATATTGAAGGTATTCACAAAAAGTCAGAATGTCAAATACGTTGATCTTATCTGCTACACCCATTGAGTATATTTATACCAGCCCCGAGAGGGCGTGGCTGGGCAGTCTCCCAGGTGGCAAGACTGCAGACGTTGTTGCTGTCATAGTTGTTGAAACAAACAAAAACTGTCAAGAATCTAATTATCATAATGTACTTGTCTACATGAGGGATCGCCGATCATTTTTAACAAGTGACCCTATTTCTCAAGAAAATGTATACGCCTAGATTTACTTATGCGTTGAGAGCTACTTTTTAAAAAAAAATCAAAAAAGCAAAGAGATTTCAAAAAAAAAAAGACAAACAAGCTCTGAAAATAGACTCGGCAAACTGAACTGACTTGGGCCCAAACCTTCTTGTGCCCCCTCAGTGACAAGAGTCCAAGATTTGCTACTGAAATCAAATTTTAAAAACAACCAAACAAAAAAGACGACTGCTTATAGCACTGAACTATATAATATATTTAGGTCTGTGGGTTTTACTGTAGCATGTGCTTGTTTCCTATAGATGTTTTTTAATGAAAAAAAGAAAAGTCGGTTGTTGTATTACCGAAATTTCAGATATTTGTAATAACATGGTTGAAGTGACTCACTTTATCGAATGACATAACTATAATTCAAGGAGTGCTGATGGTTTGAGAATAGTTTTGGTTTCATAGGCTTACTATCGGTGTGTATTTACAAATATGTGACTATCCTACGTATGTAGCTACTTGTTCTGTTTGTTAACCAACTCTGCCAAACTTGCCTAAACAGACACAACAAATATACTGGAGTGTTGAAAACAACCAACAAAACACTTTAAAGTACTTACTTATTGCTAATTCAGTTTTATTTATATAAAATAATAATAATTTGCTGACGAAAAACGTTGAAAACACGAGTAATAGGCGATACAAATGCGTTCGCTGCCGCTCTCCCATCGATGTCCTAAAACTTTGTCCAAATTGATTCTTCGGAGGCACTGAGCTCTTCGTATTTCGGTATAGGGCTTTGATAACAAAGCTTTAAGTACCTTGGAACTGTGTTAAATACAATGTTATCGATTCCAGATGACTTGGAACATTTAAGTGATGTTATTGCTACCTCTTCTTCTGACTCTACTATTGGAGCCTCGCCCAGGTATCTATTGTCTCTAGGTGTTTAGACTGGGATTTATCTGGAAGTTATACAGATCTTTTCACTATTCTGTCCACCTTCTAATCACATCTACTTCTTCAATGAGAAGAGCTCTATCTTTGTTTTCGATCGCTGTGGAGCGACATGGAATCAAGGAAATAGAAATTGTTTCTTCAAATGTAACTATCAACATTATATACGGCCGAAATATGTGTGTGTGTGAATGTCTGTATTTTAATTGACATTTATGTCTGTGTATGTGTTTGTAAGCTAGTTTACATTTTAACTGGACCCATATGTGTGTTTGTTTGTATGTTAGTTGGCATTTATGTGTTTACATTTAACTGGACCCATATGTGTGTTTGTTTGTGTGTTAGTTGACATTTGTGCATGTGTATATGTTTGTGAGCTAGTTTACATTTAACTGGACCCATATGTGTGTTTGTTTGTGTGTTAGTTGACATTTGTGCATGTGTATATGTTTGTGAGCTAGTTTACATTTAACTGGACCCATATGTGTGTTTGTTTGTGTGTTAGTTGACATTTGTGCATGTGTATATGTTTGTGAGCTAGTTTACATTTAACTGGACCCATATGTGTGTTTGTTTGTGTGTTAGTTGACGTTTGTGCATGTGTATATGTTTGTGAGCTAGTTTACATTTTACTGGACCCATATGTGTGTTTGTTTGTGTGTTAGTTGACATTTGTGCATGTGTATATGTTTGTGAGCTAGTTTACATTTAACTGGACCCATATGTGTGTTTGTTTGTGTGTTAGTTGACATTAACGTGTGTGTGCTTTTTTAATAAATAAAATGGCATTCAGCTGCAACCATGTAAATGTGTGTTTGTGTGTTAGTTGACGGTTTGCGTGCGTGTGTTTCTATTTTAGATGACATTTACAACCATGTATGCATTTGTATGTTAGTTGACATTACTGTGAGTGTTTGTGTGTGTTTGTGTTTTTCCTGACATTTATGTCTGTGTGTGTTTGTATGTCAATTGACATTTATGTGTGTTTAGCTACATCCGTTTATATGTGTTTATATTAGCTGATATTTATCTTTGGGTGTGTATGTTAGATGGCACCTAGGTAAACCAATGTTTATGTGTTTGTTGATATTTATCTACACCCATGTGTGTTTGTGTTTATGTATTAGCTAACATTTATCTACACCCATGTATATATATGTGTGTGTGTGTTTGTGTGCATAAGTGTGCACCTAAGTGTGTGTATCTCACATAAGAGCACACCCAAGTGTGTGTTTTTCCATTAATCAACCAAGGTGTCAACTCACTTGGTACGGGCAGTAAATAGTTATGGTTCCTAGGTACTGTCTGTTTATATTTTTTATTTATGATATTAGGTCACTTGTTTTGTTTTAACCAATGTTGACTATAGTATGGGCGTCTTACTTGCTCCCAGCCCCATTAAGAGTAAAGAGCACATTATACAGAGTTGGGAGGGGGAAAAAAGACTTAAAGCAGTTTTGTTTTATAGGAAATCTATTTTCGGACATATTAGACTCCTTTCATTGATTGCATATATCTATTTGAATGGTTCCTTAACTCTTTCTCTCCTGACGATACCAACGTTGATTCCACCAGAATGTGGTAAATAATTACGGAGAGAAAAAGTTAGGATATATTTAATATTAAATGGTGGCCAGACAATTCCCCACATCAGTCAATTCCCCACATTCCCAACTCCCCACAATTACAATTCCCCACATCACAATTCCCCACATTGCAATTCCCCAAATTCACAATTCCCCACGTTTACAACTCCCCACATTGGGATAATATAAATTGCACTAAATTAATAATATAATGAAGGAATTCTAAAATGCAAATAGTATTAATTAATCTCCAAAAGTTAATATCATGACAATTTATTGAAATGCATTACTGATTACAAAATACAAGTAACTGATATACACAAATGAACAAATGAGTTTAATACAAAATATGCTTGATACAAAATAATGAATTAGATAAGGTCCTATTATCTAATAAAAGAAAAATCATTAAACTAAATGTACAGTACAAAAACTATTAATAATTGACAAGAATGACTAAAGTAAACAGAAACTACTAAACACAAAGGTTACTTTGGAAACTGCATGTTGGCCAATTTTCTCAAATACTTAATCTTATCCTGTTGATTGGCATACCCTTGGACAGCCTCAATTACTTTGCTATTTAGGGTCTCATACTTCTTCCTTTTTGGCTGTGGTCTGCCATCATCTGCATCAGCCAATGTCTTGCTGTGGATGGCCATGTCCTTCTTCAGACCTTCCAGAAGATCCCACACACCTGGATGACTGCAGTGAAACAGGGCTCTCAGTGAATTGTGGTATCCTTCACAGCAGTTGTTGTTCTTGGTAGGCCAGTAGCAGCAGCTTCAAAATGATTCCAGATTCTAATGGGAAACACTGCATCTCTGCCTCTTACTCCAGTAATGTAGGTTGATTCAAAGTAGGCAAGAAGGTCATTGTAGTTGTCTTCATCAGGGAACTCTGCTATCAAATCATTGAACAGGCCTCTGACATCCTCCACTGGCACAAATGCCAAAGCTGCAAGTGACCTCATCTTGAATCTCATTGGCAGCCGCTCTTGATCATCATAAACTGTTTTCAATCCAAGGGCCCCAATTTTTCTTAGAAGACTTTGGTTAAGGTGAAAGAAGCAGCCTTTGATCCCAATGTGGGGAGTTGTAAACGTGGGGAATTGTGAATTTGGGGAATTGCAATGTGGGGAATTGTGATGTGGGGAATTGTAATTGTGGGGAGTTGGGAATGTGGGGAATTGACTGATGTGGGGAATTGTCATGGAACCATATTAAATCTATAAACGCAAAAGCTCTAAATGACTGACTCATGACTGATTATCCCACTTACGGTGGATGAAAAAATGCGAAAATGTAACCTGTTTTTACTTACCTTGTACATAGAACATCTAAGCCATTTTCACTATCAAAACCACAATGATTGAATTTTTAAAAAAAAGATTTATATTCACATAATATGTTTTGATAATAGAATACATAGGCCAGAAGTTGTTTGTTTTTTTGTTGTTGTTTTTTGGGGGAGAGCGTTTTAAATTGGGTGATTCCAATTAAACATTATATACACCAGAATTTGCAGGCCAAAGGGGACTGTTGAAATGCGGGGAGTTTTTTTTAAAGGGCAAAAAAAGGGGGAGAAGTTCCTGCTAAATATTATGTGGACATTACAATTAGCAGGATGTAAAAAGAAAAAAGGACCAGGGCCTAAAAGTAACCTAGAGATTATCAGATATTTTGATTAAGAACTGAAAAGCAGAAGAATAGTCAGATTGTTTAAATAAGACTTTTTATTAATGCGGTGAGTTGGGGAAAGGCGGAGAGATGTGAATTTTAGGGCCGGTCCGATTCAACGTAATAGATACAAAAATTAGTGAGCCAAAGGAACGTGTGGGTCCTTTTATTACTGTTGTATGGAATGAAACAAAATTAGGGGGCCCATGTCAAAATAAACACTAAATACAGCCTGGGAACAAACAGTGGCTACTCTGTCTGTTGGACTCTTGTTCATGGTCTGTCTCCTACGTCTCAGTCTCGTGGGATTAAACTGAAACTTTACACCATTATTTATTTTTGATGACAACACATGAATCAATTAAAACAATAACTAATTAGCTAATTAATCAGTAAGCATTCAAAAGAATCAAATAATCTTTAGCACCCCCCTCCCAAGTTTAAAGTCATCCTAGATAGCAAAAAAAAAATTAAATGGTACGAACATTACTTCCCCTTCCACCCCTCCCATTTTCCAAAAAAAAAAGCAGAAAAACCCGCCAGAAATAGAAAGACATGGAACATTCACAGAAACAATTTGTAGTTCATGAAACATGTCAATTTATAGAACACTTGCAAATGTTATAATCTGACGGTAAAATTAACCATTTAGTTATATAATACAGGTTAGGATAGAATTAGCAACTAACAAAAATAAGTTGATTTTTTGCATGCAAAGAATGTAAACTAATTAAAATTTGCATTGTCCTAACACATATAGTACAATTAAAAAACATAAATATAACCGCGGGGCGTTCATAGTGGGAGTTAGCGAGAGTAACCTAATTGATTTAATTGTTTTGTTCAATCTCTCATTCAAACCCTCAGCAATGAATCTTTGCCTTTTGGTTTAGTGTCACTTACATTTTCTAAACCAAAATTACTACGTTCATAATATGAAAGTCTATTTATTTAATGTTGTTTTAAACTATATTGAACTGACATGCATTATAAATAGATTTTTGTTCTCTTTTAAAAAGGAAGCATTTTGTTTAGAATGTAAGTAGCTAATATAACAGAACATTCTTAATTTAGTATACAAATTTTTTTAAAAATATTTTGGACAAAAATCTAAAACCGTTTGCATAAATATGTTTAAAAATGCTACTTTAAAAGACCTAAAATTTTATGATATCGAATTTTCAATATTTTTTCTAGCTTATGAGATCTAAACGGTACGAACCAACGGACGGACGGACAGACAGACCACGCAAAACTAGTCGCGGCTATTTCTCTTTCGGGGGGCCGCTAAAAAACATTTATTTTATGAGATGTCGTCTAAATAGCAAGACTAAAATACTTTTTACATACACAGGTAGATCCTGTTTTGTTAATGAGAAACTCAAATATCGTTCTCTTATGTATGGTCAAATGGCTTTCATATCAAAGTTTATAAATATTATTATGCCATTTGACATTGGTGGATTGGTTCTGAATGTGTTACCAAGAAAATACATGAAGGGACCTATGCAAAAAAAGTGTAGTTATTATAATATTTATATATAATATTATAATAAATTATTATAAATTATAATATAAGCTGTAAAAAAAATGTTAAACTTTTTGAACGATTTCATTTAAATCACTTGAATCTCAAGACATGAACTTATCTATCGATGTGTAGTAATAGAGAAAATAGTTGAATTTGATAACCAATGAAACCTACTTTTAGTTCACAATGTGACCTTACATCTACTTGACCTATTTGTGGTTCACAGTGCGACCTACTTCTCCTTCACGGTGAGGCCTACTTCTGCTTCACAGTGAGACCTACTTCTCCTTCACGGTGAGGCCTACTTCTGCTTCACAGTGAGACCTACTTCTGCTTCACAGTGAGACCTACTTCTGCTTCACGGTGAGGCCTACTTCTGCTTCACAGTGAGGCCTACTTCTGCTTCACAGAGCAACCTACTTCTGCTTCACAGTGCGACCTACTTCTGCTTCACAGAGCGACCTACTTCTGCTTCACAGTGCCACCTACTTCTGCTTCACAATATAGCCTACTTCTACTTCACAGTATGATTCACCATTGGTTCACACTAGATATGAATTCTTTATAATACATAAACGGTTATTGTACATTTTCGTTAAATGGTATTATTTAAAGCCTGGGTGCCTAGCAGTTTCTTCAGAACACAAATAGTATGTTCAACTTTGCGTAACCTTATAGTAGAAAGTGTAAAAAGTGTAAAAAAAAATATATAAGTGTTGTTGCTTTATTACTTATTTCTTACTTTAAGAAGCTGACAGTGGTTCAGGATTTTTCATTCGATTCTTGTAATGCTTCAGGATTTGCAAGGAATCGTTGCTGTGAGCTTCTCACAATTATTAATCAAGAATCTAGATCTAGTCAAGTATTCTACATTTGTAGATTTCAAAACGCTCTTGAAGCTGACACGTACATAAGACGGTGCGTAGAATATTCATATAAATCTATTTATTTATTCAGCTCCTTATTCAATACAGTTCTGTGAGATGCTTCACGCTGACGCCGTGTGACGTAATGTGTTAAAATAAAAATCTTTTCATTGATAACAAGACGCAAGTTAACTTTAATTTTAAGATGATTGAATAGTTCTGAAAATATTTTAACAGTCAAAAGACTGTGTGGCCAATTGTATAGTTCTGAAAACATTTTAACGGTCAAACCACTTTGTGGCCTATTGAATAGTTCTGAAACATTTTAACGGTCAAACCACTGCGTGGCCAATTGAACAGTTCTGAAAACATTTTAACGGTCAAACCACTGTGTGGCCAATTGAACAGTTCTGAAAACATTTTAACGGTCAAACCACTGCGTGGCCAATTGAACAGTTCTGAAAACATTTTAACGGTCAAACCACTGTGTGGCCAATTGAACAGTTTTGAAAACATTTTAACGGTCAAACCACTTTGTGGCCAATTGAATAGCCATTTGTATTCCCAAACATAGACATGGACGATGAACAATTTATCCCAGCGGATCCTGATATATTATATAATACAGACGTTACTTCAAAAAAGAAGATGATTACGTCCTACGCGTCATGCATTTAGTCATGCATATTAACCAATGACTTAAATTCTGCCAAGTTACTGGTTTTCCTGGCTAGCTCAGGCAACCCATTCCATGCTCTAATAGCACTAGGGAAGAAGGAGTATTTGTACACATTTGTCCTAGCATATGGACGAGGAATGTGCCTTTATCTTTGTGTCTTTCAGCGTATTTTATTAAAAGCATTGACATTTGCAGATCGAGCTTTACAAACATGTGTCGGACATCGTTTGTGACTTGGTCTTCTGTAGTCTTTCGCTGTATTCATCACAACTAGCTCTCTGTGTCAATTGGCTGTAATCATCACAACTAGCTCTCTGTGTCAAGTGGCTGTAGTCATCACAACTAGCTCTCTGTGTCAAGTGGCTGTAGTCATCACAACTAGCTCTCTGTGTCAAGTGGCTGTAGTCATCACAACTAGCTCTCTGTGTCAAGTGGCTGTAGTCATCACAACTAGCTCTCTGAAGGCCAGGCAACGACTACAAGATCGTCCCAAAAGAACATTGGCCACTGGAAGAGGACAAAGTGACACCTGAAGATGTGGACGATTTCGAGGAGAACAAGATCCAACCGTCTATCACTCTTACCGATCAACCGCCATTTGCACCGACATACCTCAACTGCCCTGTCGTGAATCTGTCTCTGTTCGAGACGAACCAATGTTAGAATGTAGCTATGTTATACCTGGGTCAAGATATCACTTCTGATAGAAAGAGACTTTTTTTACACCCAAAGTAACAAACTATAGTGTCGAGTATTCTGGAACAAGATGAAGGGTATTGTTGGTGTTGTACGGTAGTGGAGAGGGACAGGTGGTTAGGCAGAAGAGACAGGTGGATAAGGAGAAGAGACAGGTGGATAGGCAGAATAGACAGGTAGATAGGCACAAGAGACAAGTGAATAGGCAGAAGTGAGAGGTGGAGATGTAGAAGGCACAGGTAGATAGGCGCCTAACAACTAGACTCTGTTTGTAACGTAATTGTAGAACTAGACTGTGTGTAACGTAATGGTAAAACTAGACTGTGTGTGTGTAACGTAGTGGTAGAACTAGACTGTGTGTAACGTAATGGTAGAACTAGACTGTGTGTGTGTGCAACGTAAGGGTAGAACTAGACTCTGTGTGTGTAACGTAGTGGTAGAACTAGACTGTGTGTGTAACGTATTTGTAGAACTAGACTGTGTGTGTAACGTAGTGGTAGAACTAGACTGTGTGTGTAACGTAGTGGTAGAACTAGACTGTGTGTGTGTAACGTAGTGGTAGAACTAGACTGTGTGTGTAACGTAGTGGTAGAACTAGACTGTGTGTGTAACGTAGTGGTAGAACTAGACTGTGTGTGTGTAACGTAGTGGTAGAACTAGACTCTGAGTGTTGGACTACTTTGTGTTTATTGTGTTAATCTGCACATTATTCTTCATTATAAAAATACATCCATCATTAAACCTTGTTTCTCTCTTGGTCACTCACTGTTATGTACAATGTTAAATAAACGTTTATTGTTAACACAGAAAATAAATTTGACAATTGAAAAACAGTGTGCATAAATTACACTACAAAAATACCAACCATTGTTGATATAATATCATTTATCATTTATGTATTCTTTTAAACGTGTTTTATTTTATTTTTATAGGGAAAAGATCATTTATTTTTAAATATTACACGATTTGTTTTCAGAAGACAAAAAGAAGCTGGTAGCTTAACCCAACAAGCCCCAAAATAAAATGAAATTAAATTTTGAATAACTTTAAATCTTTTTTTTTTTTTTTTTTTTTTAAGATCTAAATGTCACAGACAGATTGACTTACAGACAGACTACATAATACTAATAGCGGTTATTCTCCTAAAGGGGTCAGCGAAAAAAAAAGAAAGGAAAATTACAGAAAACAATAATACTATGAGAGTTTTCCTTCTAAGTCCTCCAAATGGTCTTCATTTATTCGGTGCTGATCTTGTCTATGAAAGATTAGATTGGTTACCATGGTTACCTGACGAGCAGTAGAACCATGTACGACTTAATAAAATACTCATAAAACACAAAGATAAAGGCACATTCCTCGTTCCATATGTTAGGACACATTTGTACAAACAAACAAACAAAATAAATAAATGCTGGTTTAATAATAGACTAAAGAAGCTTTGTAAACAGAAGGAAAACCTATATAGAAAATTTAAAGCAACCAAGGCCGAAAGAGTTTACAAAAAGTATATAAAAATTAAACACCTAACCCAAAAAGTAAGCAGACAGCTGCAGAGTGAATACATCAACAATGTAATATCTAAAGATAACAACAAAAACCTATGGTCATACATTAAGTCTAAGAAAATGGAAACAACAGGCATAGCGCCATTAAAAGATGAACATAACATAATACATAATGATAATGAAACTAAAGCAAACATCCTAAACAAATACTTTGCATCAGCATTCTCAGCCCCAGGAGACAAAGACATATTTCTTAATTTGAACCAAGTAGACAACATAGAAGATTTAGTAGTACAAGAAAATGGAATTAAAAAACTAATAGCCAACACCAAACCAAATAAAGCGTCTGGACCTGATGGTATTCCAGCTAGATTACTCAAAGAACTAAGCAATGAGCTAGCCCCAGTGTTCAAAATACTCTTTCAAGCATCGCTTAACCAGGGCAGAGTACCAAAGGACTGGAAAGAAGCTAATGTCACCCCCCTATTTAAAAAAGGAGAAAAATCTGATCCAGGAAACTACAGACCAGTATCACTTACCAGCATCACATGTAAAATACTAGAACACATAATATGTAGCAATATCATAAACCACTTAGACAAACATAATGTCCTCACCCCATACCAACATGGCTTTAGGAAATATAGATCATGTGAAACACAACTAATAGGACTAATTGATGATTTTTCAAAAGGTTTAGATAATAGTGAACAAATAGATGCTATCTTACTAGATTTTTCCAAGGCTTTTGACAAAGTTCACCACCATAGTTTGCTTAAAAAATTAAAATATTTCGGCATTAACGGTCCACTGCATCAGTGGATTAAAGATTTTCTGATAGGGAGAGAACAAACTGTAATAATAAATGGCTCTAAATCAACACCAATAACAGTAAACTCAGGTGTACCTCAAGGAACAGTTTTGGGTCCACTACTATTTTTAATTTACATAAATGATTTACCAAATTGCATTAGTTCAGGAACAAAAGTCAGATTATTTGCAGACGATTGCATAATATATAGAACAATAAAAACAAAACAAGACACAGATATTTTACAAAGAGAATTAGATGAATTACAGAAATGGGAATCAAATTGGAGCATGTCTTTCCACCCAGAAAAATGTCAGTTGTTAAGAGTAACAAAAAAACTAAAACAAATTAATTCCACTTATCTTATTCATGGCAAACCAGTAACACAGACTAAAAACTCAAAATACCTAGGTGTTATAATAAATGAAAAACTGTCATGGAATCCACATATTGATGAAACTATAAAAAAATCCAACAAAGCATTAGGGTTTATTAAAAGAAATTTCTATAAATCAAATAAGAACATAAAACTAAAATGTTATTTAAACCTTGGTTAGGCCAATAATAGAATATGCATCCACCGTGTGGGACCCCTCAACTCAAGAAAACATTAAGAAACTGGAACAAACACAAAATAGAGCAGTGAGATTCATAACAAACGAATATTCACATTTGACTAGGGTAACACCATTAGTAAAATCACTAAATTTAGAAAGCCTTCAGGACAAAAGACTCAAAAGTAAAGTAGCAATTATACATAAAACACTGAACCATAATCTTCAAATACAAAAACAAAATTTAATAAAATACTCTGAAAGACACAAAAATAAAGGCACATTCCTCGTCCCATATGCTAGGACAAATTTGTACAAATACTCCTTCTTCCCTAGTGCTATTAGAGCATGGAATGGGTTGCCTGAGCTAGCCAGAAAAACCAGTGACTTGGCAGAATTTAGTCTAGTTCTACAAATACGTTACACACACAGTCTAGTTCTACCACTACGTTACACACACAGAGTCTAGTTCTACCCTTACGTTGCACACACACACAGTCTAGTTCTACCATTACGTTACACACAGTCTAGTTCTACCACTACGTTACACACACACAGTCTAGTTTTACCATTACGTTACACACAGTCTAGTTCTACAATTACGTTACAAACAGAGTCTAGTTGTTAGGCGCCTATCTACCTGTGCCTTCTACATCTCCACCTCTCACTTCTGCCTATTCACTTGTCTCTTGTGCCTATCTACCTGTCTATTCTGCCTATCCACCTGTCTCTTCTCCTTATCCACCTGTCTCTTCTGCCTAACCACCTGTCCCTCTCCACTACCGTACAACACCAACAATACCCTTCATCTTGTTCCAGAATACTCGACACTATAGTTTGTTACTTTGGGTGTAAAAAAAGTCTCTTTCTATCAGAAGTGATATCTTGACCCAGGTATAACATAGCTACATTCTAACATTGGTTCGTCTCGAACAGAGACAGATTCACGACAGGGCAGTTGAGGTATGTCGGTGCAAATGGCGGTTGATCGGTAAGAGTGATAGACGGTTGGATCTTGTTCTCCTCGAAATCGTCCACATCTTCAGGTGTCACTTTGTCCTCTTCCAGTGGCCAATGTTCTTTTGGGACGATCTTGTAGTCGTTGCCTGGCCTTCAGAGAGCTAGTTGTGATGACTACAGCCACTTGACACAGAGAGCTAGTTGTGATGACTACAGCCACTTGACACAGAGAGCTAGTTGTGATGACTACAGCCACTTGACACAGAGAGCTAGTTGTGATGACTACAGCCACTTGACACAGAGAGCTAGTTGTGATGACTACAGCCAATTGACACAGAGAGCTAGTTGTGATGAATACAGCGAAAGACTACAGAAGACCAAGTCACAAACGATGTCCGACACATGTTTGTAAAGCTCGATCTGCAAATGTCAATGCTTTTAATAAAATACGCTGAAAGACACAAAGATAAAGGCACATTCCTCGTCCATATGCTAGGACAAATGTGTACAAATACTCCTTCTTCCCTAGTGCTATTAGAGCATGGAATGGGTTGCCTGAGCTAGCCAGGAAAACCAGTAACTTGGCAGAATTTAAGTCATTGGTTAACATGCATGACTAAATGCATGACGCGTAGGACGTAATCCTCTTCTTTTTTTTTAAGTAACGTCTGTATTATATAAGATAAGATAAGATGAGATAAGATACTACGCAATTTAGATATTGAACTGATCTGTTCAGTCCATGATAATTACAACGGTAACTGACTGTGGCTGGTATTTAATGTCTTTATATATTTACGATGGTTTCCCCTTGCATATTGTTTGGGACAGATAAAATCATTATGAAAAGGAACATCGTTTTGTCTCTAGACATTCCTTATCCCAGTGATAGGTAAACTTTTTTAGGAGTGGGCTAAACAACGTCAATGAAACATTTTGCTGGGCCTTACTTTTATTTTTTTAACTACAGAAATTTAGTATCAGTGTTAATATGTAAATGAAACTAATGCTATCTATTAAGCTGTAAGTGTTTGATAATAATAATTTGGTCTCAATTGGAACGCATTTACCATTAGGTCTAGAAGCTTTATTTGGTTTCATGCTAACTATAATAATAGTTTTTGGATCCCTTTTTGTTGTATGCAATAGAAACTAACGTTATATACTTGGTTTAAATTTATTAATGTATCCTTGTCTCCTGGTTCTGAGAATGCTAATGCAAAATATATAAAGAATGTTAGCTTTAATTTTATTATCGCTATATGTTAAGTTATCTTCACTTTTTAATTTTCTTAGATTTACTATATGACCATAATCTTTTATTGTTATTTTCAGATATTACTTACTATATGTATTTACTCTGCAGCTGTAAGCTAACTTTTTGGGGTTAGGTGTCTTATTATTGTGTATTTTTTATAAACATTTTCCACTTTAGTATCTTTAAATATTTTAAATAAGTTTTTTTCGGTTTGCAATCTTTCTTTAATTTGTTGTCAAACCAGCATTTATTTATTTTCTTTGATGAGTATTTGAACACTACTTAGTTGGTATAACATTTCACAAATGTCTGTAGGCTGTGTTTAACATCTCATATTTGTCATTATGTTTATCGTATCCAGCATAGGATAGAAAAATATTTGAAAATTGTTTTTCGTGTCATTAACATAATAATAATTAGGCATTGTCTTTTTCGAAGATTAAGAATGACTGCAGACACAAACCCGCTTTCTTCATGCATTTTTGTGCAACATCTGATGTGTGGCCGAGAGGCTAAGTATGTTTAAGCTTGGCCCTGGCTAACTATCAAAAGGGCTCGAGGTTCGAAACCTGACATTAGCAGAGTTGTGTTTACTGAATGCTTAAAAACCTTCTCTCAGATACCCCCCCCCCCCAACACACACTAGTCTACAAATAAGATTTGACCAAAGCGTTCTGGGCATGCTATAAGCATGAAGGTTACGCTATTTAAAAGATATTTTTAAAAACTTGCAGGCAATAAAATAACCGAGATTCTGATTACTGTTAGGTCAAGCTACTCATTACATTAATTAAAATTGATTTCCATCATTAAATATTATTATATCTGGAGGTGCGGTGCCTTAGTGGTAAGGTACTTGGCTTCAAAACCCGGGCTCCCGGGTCCGAATTCTTGTGAAGACTTTGGATTTTTAATTACGGGATCTTTAGGGCGCCTATGAGTCCACACAGCTCTAATTTGTATCTTTGACATTAGTTGGGGAAAGCAAAGGCGGTTGGCCGTTGTGCTGGCCACATGACATCCTCGTTAAGCATGGGTCACAGGAACATATGACCTTTACATCATTTATCCTATAGATCGCAAGGCCTGAAAGGGGAACTTTCTTATATATCTGCAATTGTGAATTTTATATCAAATCCCCATTTTTTCAAATATGGAAAACTTATGTCTTACAATGTTATTTAAATATTTGTTTTAAATATATAAATAAAAACAAACATTTAATGTAATTAATATTGTGTTTTAATTATAAGTTCAATAGTTCTTTAATAACATTCATTAAAAATACAAGATTACAATGCAAAATTCAACATACTTTTAACACGTAGAGTAGAATTTTATAAAAAGCGAGAAATAACATAGAAGAATTCCTCAGAGATAATATACGTTACATTCTAACGTTGAGTCATTCAGAGGAACTGTAGTTCCTGTTGTATTAAAAGAAACTCTAACTCTATATACCATTATAAGCTTGGAATGAAATAAAATCAAGTAGGCTAATATACACAGATTTATAAAGGTGTGGGGGTTTTTACATACAAAATTTAGCAAATGTCGCAAGCCTATGCACCTTACTTAAGTTTAACTAACATTCCGATGTGCTCGTTATTGTATATGTTTATAGACTTCCATATATTTCGAAGTGGTGACATATAGTTCCTATATATATATATGTATACCAGACATACAAACATTCATACATTACAGGCTATCCTTACATATACAAGCATCGAAAAAAGCTCAGTAAAATGGACGTTAATAAATAGCTAAGATTAATTTGTTTCAGAAAAATCACATTGAAAAAAAAATGTTTTTATGAAAATCAATATGCATAGGGATAGCCTCCGTAAGGTAGTGGCGCAAAGGGTCTCATGTAAGGCCTGGGTGCAAATCCTGGTCTCATAGGTAGGCCTCCATAGAGTCCATCGTATCCATCATATAATGTATCATGCCCGTACAAATCTGAAATGAGTTTAATAAGATAAAATGTTGATCTATAATGAAAGCACCGACTTACTTTACTTTAATTAGTAAAACAGGGCAGAGATGTCAAGCAAATGTCATGAGTGTGTGAGCTGGCGCTCCTAGATCTAATTTTTGACCTAATTTTATCTAATTTATATTATTTATATAGGCCAGGGCTATGATGTTTGTAATTTAGTGTCTTTTTTAATTTTTATAGTTCAGTGCTGAGTATTTTGTAGTTTCCGCTATTTATAACTTTCTGCTAGTTTTAGTCTTTTTCTGTTTTTTGTGTTTTACTCGTAGAGGAAAAGTAGTTTTTAAAATAATTAACTAGCCTTAGAGCTGTGGATGTTATTTCCTTTTTTTTTTGTCCCTGGTTAGTTCTGCTTATTTTTGTCTTTGGCATTAGCGTTGGATTGGTTGTTATTTTTTTATATCAGTTTATGTGCAGGTCTGTAAACGGTATAGAACCCCCATATGAGTTTAGAATAGAAATAACTTTTTATCTTCCTTTTTGTATTTTTGTAGAATTTAAATTTTAAGATTCTCTTTTTAATGCTGTTTAATTTGGTATATAATGTTGTGTAGTCCGTGTCTTTAGTAATTTGCTAGATTTTTTTGTCGTGTAAGGCTAGGTACAAATTAAGGAAATCGGTAGTCCAGTTTAGTTTTAGATAATTAGCGTGACGTCATGCTCTCCGATATGTTCGCGCTGACCCGTTATAGCTAGCTCCGGAACCACGTTGAGCTCTCTTTTGTCTTGACCAGTGGTCAGTGCTGACAGTGGTGCCTGTATAAAGTTATTTTTGTGTAGTGTAATTTCAGCTGGGACCGCCTGTAAGTTGGAAAATGTTTTTATTTTTGCTTTCTTTCGTTTGTATTTGTATTGATTGTTTCTGCATCTATTGCTATAGTCTAGATGCAGACTGATTAGTGTAGTGGCATCACTGGCTAGTTAATTAGCCATGATTACCTCTGATGGAACCGGAAGTTCTGTAGACTTGGGTAGTGTCACCCAATTGCGCCAGCCTTAATGCTTTTTGCTTTCCTATACTATGTCTATGTGTAAATATTTTATTATTTTATGTTTCCTATGTATTTTTATTAATATTTTATCGTTAGGATAACCACTCTATTTAAGTTGGCATTTTGTCCTACTTTTTAATGTAAAAGATGCCTGCGGCCTAAGCATCGCTGTCATGGCGGCTTGTTTAGTCTTATCTACTATTATCTGGATCTAGCTTATGTTTATTGTAGTCTAGCCTGACCTGTGTTGGTTGTGGCTAGAACTTTAATAACTCAGGTATTGCTTTTATTAGCTACATGTAGGTAATTGAAATTACCTCATGCTTGTATTATGTGTATGTGCTAATAGGTCTAGACCATTCCAGTCTAATATATGTGTTATAGTCCATTTTTTTTTTTTTTAATATTGTCTTATGTTTGTTTATTTTGTAATTGCAGGCTATAATTCCTGCCATTATTTCGGCTGTCTTACGGCCTAACTGCCTTATGGCCTAACTGCCTTATTTCGGCTGTAGTTCTGCTGTACTGCTGCTAGTAGTTTACTGTTTAGTGTTGGGGTAATTTAGGTTATTTGAGGGTTGATTAATTATTTAGTAGTGCGTATATATAGTTTTGTTTATTTCTAAGTTTATTTTCATTTTCGTATTCACCTATATTTTTATTGCTTTTTAAGTTGGTTGTAAATAAAGTGTATATAAGTTCCTTTTAGAATTTCAGTTTATTATTTTATTTTTAGTTAGCTAGTTTAGTTTAGTTTAGTTTAATTGTGCTGTCTGGTTGCTTAGGCTACTCTAGCCCCTTGGTCGCAGACCGAGGTGCACAGATTGGGCCCACCCAGCAGAGCTACCACCTGCCTACTGTTTTTTAAATAAACAAATGTTGAGCAGCAGCAGATAACAAAAAGGGCCTCACTCAGTAGCGCCACCCTGACCTGCTCACAAGTGCACAAGTGTTTTAAAACTACTACAGATTCAGTGTAGATCAGTCAAAGTAGAACGGAATTGTATTAGGTCCATAAAATGGCATAAGTATTACATTATTTGTTCTGATATTCTTTTCTTTTTTAAGCACGACCTACTGCTCACGATGATTGTTCGAAACTATTAGACAAAAGACATTCTTTTTCTGCAAGGTAAATGTGATTAATTGAAGAATTGATGCACGAGGGGTGGTTGGTGTGGTACGTTAGAGCTTTATGAATAAAATAAGCCTAATGTTCATGAACAATTGTCCGCAGGTTTTCAGTCTTAGTCTTACAAAAGAAATGCCAAGATTCTAAAGAATTAATAAATATAAACGGAATATATCTCTCAAATCATTTCAATCTTTTTTTCTCGTCATTTTAAAATATTCTAGCGTATTTTTTTTTGTCCCCCTTTTTTTTTAGCTTTTCAACTTTCAACCCTGAACTTTCAACAGAGAGAGAGAGAGAGAGAGGCCATAATGGTACAGATTTAAAGTAGGAGATTTAACTTCTCAACACCTTATTTTCCCCCCTCTTTAAAGTCATCAAATCAAGTCACTATAAAACTAGATTTCGGTTATACGGGGATGGAGAGATAGAACATTTCCTCCCCCATGCAGCCACGTCCATGATTATGTATAAACGGAAGTTAACGTCATTATCCATCTTCCTCTCACCTAAAATGGAGTCAAATCGGAACATGCAAGAACGAAGTAGTGATTTAACTTGGGTTCCAGAACATTAGAATGGGCCAGTCTCACGCCCATTCGGCCCTCTTTTTAAGAACAAGTCACTATTAGTTGGAAAATTTCTAGTCTAGTGGTGAGAGCCTAGTGGTGAGAGTCTAATGGTGAGAGTCTAATGGTAAGAGTCCAGTGGTGAGAATCTAGTGTTGAGAGTCTAGTGGTGAGAGTCCAGTGGTGAGAGTCCAGTAGAGAGTCTAGTGGTGAGAGTCTTGTTCCTGAGGATATCCTGCATGGAGTCTTGCACATTCCAGACTGTTCACACACTAAAGAAAGCATTGCCCAGAGCAGATCGTTTGGCATGCAAGATGTATACAGTTTCTAATGAGTCTAAACATGTACATAACTTAATATGAGATCTTGGAACAAGTTAGATATATCTTCGAATATCATAGAAGGCCTTCATTGCAACCCGACTGCAAGTAAGCGTTGAAGACTTTTATAACATTTTGTTTTAAACCGACTGTACCTAAAATCAAGGTACTACACATAAAGTTAAAGAATTATGAGAAACCAAAAAGAAAACCTACCTAGAGCTGTGATCACGTATATACAGTGAAGAATCAAGACAATGACTGAAACTAAGGTTGAGGTCATGGTGGAACTGTTTCTTGTCGACTTGAAGACTTTTACCTGCAAGAATTGCGAGAAAAGTTAAACTAGAAAAGTCACCCAATATACAAATAGATCAATAGAAATAGTGTTTGAACATTAACAATTAAAATAATTTGGTCTGGTTTAGCTGATTTTAAAGATTTTAACTTTACTATTTAGTCCCATTAGTCAGGTCCAGATTCAAAGCTTGTCAGGTGGAGGGCTACTTCACAATATATATTTACGTAGCGACGACAGTTTCCTTTTATATTATTTTAAGTAAGGACACTTTAAATCGTACAAATGGTAACACTGTCGTGGTTATGAAGTGTCCGCTTATATTGGACTCGTAATATATAAATGCAGCTCATGATCTATGACAGTAAGACATTCCAGGGCCTTTAGTACTATAAGTGGATTTGTAGTACAAGTTTCGAAAAAGTGTAGCAGTCTCTACAAAACTTCTGTCCCAAGGCCCCACATACTTAAATCCGGCCCTGCTAGTAGTTCCGATTTCATCTTTTTTTTTTTTTTTGATATATTAAAACAGCAGCTAAGCCTAAGTTGTTCCTGTTTCAAAACATCTCCAGATATGAAGGTCTAACATTGTAACGGAAATGTCGAAATTTCTAAGCGCAAACCATAAAGTAATTATTAAATTAAATTAAACTATATTAACTTAAATTATAGTATATTATATTTTAATCTAACACTTTTTTTGTTACATAAAAAAGATTTAAAACTCAGTAGATGACCTAGCGGGTATACGTACTCCGTATCACCGTAGTCAAGGCTGTTATCACGTCTGCTCTCTAATGGTTTAAACTTGCAGCTTATATAAGAAGCGGACGAAGACGTCAAACGCCCTTCAGTTGAACATATTCAATAAATACTGGTGTCCGCAGGGCGTGGCACGCGCTGGCCTAACCTGGATCGTGACGCTTTGCGTATTGTGTTGTTTAGAAAAAAATCATCAATCTCCAAATTCAACAGATTGGTGGAAGAAATAAATGTCCTTGTAAACGTTTCACTTGTATCAAACGTGTTGTTTTTGTTTTCACGATGATTTACTTTGAATGACCCTTTTTTCTATTTACCATGTACCAGTAGAAGTAGTGCTTGTTTATAAGAGCTGGTGTTTGCAATGTAAGCCATTCATCCACAAACAATACGATTTTTTTAAATGGTAAAAGATGGATCCATACTAAAGGTAATTATATAAAGGAACCCCTTTGAGACCTTGCGCTCAATGTGGGCAGCTGATGTAAATGCTAATTTGATTTTACAGACACCGGTTAACAAGTGTGTTTTGTGGCCAGCACAACGACCAACCGCACTTACTTTCCTCAAAGTAGGTCAGTAGGGTGAGGTCAGGGTAGTCCTTAAAAAAAAATCCCGGGATTCGAACTCTTGACCCAAATGTCAGAAGCCAAACGCTTTACCACTCAGCCACAATAATCATTATATCATTTTTTTTTTAATTTGTGTAAATATTGTCTCGGGATACGAGCCTTTGTTTTACGTTATTAGAACATTTCATTGGAGAAAATATTTTTTATTCTTATCACGAATACAGTTGTGGCAAATTATATGATGGATTTTTATGTTGAGACACATTTCTTTTTGGACTACTCAGAGAATGCATATGGCAGAGAGACTGCAGATGGCAGAGAGACTGCAGATGGCAGAGAGACTGCAGAGGAGTGCAAAAGGATGGCAGAGAGAGAGAGCAGATAAAGCTCAGGGAGAGTAAAAAAATACATGTCATTGCAGACACTTACGTAGCTCTATCAAAATATACAAATCATTACAAAGATTTTTTTTCTGTTTTGCAATGTTTTAATTATAAAGATTTTTTTGCCTCAAAAAAAAATATTTAAAAATACAATAGTCTACACATTTCAAGTAAGTTAAATAAATTTCAAATAAAACTATCAGTTTTATTTAACAATGCCATAAGTATCAGTTTAACCTTGAAATGTAATTGCTCTTTGGGATAATTCATAGCTATTCAGGATAATTGATCGAGATGCTATAAAAAGATATGGTCTCCTTATCAATTATCCTATGTCCACGGACAAAATATTACATCTAATTTTAGTTTACCAGTACACGGTGTTGAACGTCTGGCTTGATACATGGGACGCGGTTATATTTCTCATGTTGGTTTGTTAAATGTTTTGTCAATTTTGTGACGACTTGAAATCTTTAGATGTTCCTTCAGACAAGAACATTTTACATCCTAGGCCATAAGTCCCGCAGGGCAGCTGGGGATCACAACTGGTGGGGTTCGACGTCTGGTCGAGCGTGCCGAACCGTACCCAACTCGGCCAAGCAGCCAGTCCGTGTGTCTGTCACAAGTTCGACTGATAACGATGAAGTGGAAGAACTCGGTTCACAAGAATTGTGTGTGTGTGTGTATGTGTGTGTGTGTGTGTGTGAGACGAGGTCATTATCCATTAGGACCCTTTACAAAATAAACGCATTACGTAATTAATTAATTCAACATCGAATCCAGAATTTAGAAGTAGATATTGTAAGAAATCGTTCTTCAATGAATGGTTTTTAATATGCCGCGTGGTAACATCAAGCCCAGACGAATTTAATATAGCACATAAGCATTCATCTTAATTCTCCATGGTCCGGGTCCACCTCGTATCTTTTGCAGAAGTTTTATAAAGTTCCCTTCATTTATCATCACTCTCATTACTTCTGCTTTGCAGAAACCACCTGTAAGGAAGATATATATATAGAGAGAGATCTTGTGTGTGTGTATGTGTGTTTTGTGTGTGTATGTGTGTGTGTGCGTGCGCTCTGGACTGTCGTTCGATGGTCTCGTTGGTCCCAGATTCGAATCCTACCCGCGCCACCCACTCAATGTGCGCTTGGTATGACTGTAAGGCCCATAAAACATTTTAGAATTTCTTGTAAAAGGGGGCACTGGCTGTTGCGATTGGCCTTTGCCTAACCTTTTTTTTACAGATATTTTATAGATTTTCCAGCGCAATGATAACATAGCTTACCAGCCAACATGTAGAAATGCAATACGTTAAGGAGTGTAGTGCGTAAGTGCAGAGCTTAGTATGATTAATTAGCTGCTTAGTACGATTCCATATACATGTTGCCATTGGTGTGTATGTGTTCAGTTTTTGATGCATTATCATAAAGGATGCAATTTTATAATAGCACTATAGAACAAGGTTACAAAGACAGTTTGTGTGGAAACACAAACTCAAAATCGGCCCCCGAAGAGGTCCACCCAGGCAGGAAGAAAGGCAGGTTTCAATATTTTCAGAAAGAATGGAGAAGAATGGAGAAAAAAGATTGACAGATCCTGTGTGGTGCCCCAACGGTCCAGCAGACCAAGGGATAGGGTGAAAGTGAAGGTGAAGTTAGATGTGAACCTGGCCTAACTGATGTCTTATAATGATTGCCAAATTTGTTTAATTGTATGTAATGATGATCTAATTGTTTTGCAAATGGTCAATGTCTTATTTAAAGTATCAAGAAAAAAATACATTTCCGTAAAAAAAAAAATTCCTTTAGATAAGTGTGTCATCAACGTGTGGTCACTCTAAAGTTTGCCCGATAATATGAAAAACTACTTATTAATTGTTGTTGTAAATTATATTCCACTCACATGGATATTAAAGAGATTTTTTTCTCTTTAAAAGAATAAAAAAAAATTTTGTAAATGTAATAGTTAGTATGACGGATCTTTGTAGTGAATCTAAGACTGTTCATTGAGGTAGATATAGTAAATCTGAGGTTACTGTTATAGGGGTTGATTTAGAGCCATTTATTATTCCAATTTGTTCTCTCCCTACCAGAAAATCCTAAATCCATTGATGCAATGAACCAGGAATGCCAAAATTTTTTTAATCTAGCTGGAATACCATCAGGTCCAGATGATTTATTCGATTTAATGTTTGCTAACAGTTTTTGTAGGACCTTAAGTTGTTATTGTTAATCCTAGACATTACATTGTTTATTTATTCACTCTGCAGTTGTTTCCTTACTTCCAGGGTTAGGTCTTTAGTCTTAATATACGTTTATAATCTCTGGTGCCATATTGGTCAGGGGCGTGTAACATGTGCCGTATGTGTGGATTATTTTTATATGTTTGTGCGTTATATGTGCCTGTTATTGTTTGCTTGTTCTGTTATATCTACGTTCATTATATGTGTGCATGTTATTTATTGTACGCCGTAGATGTGTGTGCACCTCTGTAGATTTCTGTGAATTAGATTTTCATTGTATAAAAGCAATAACTGGAGGGAAGAGCGATATTGTCTTACTATCAAACTTACACATTGTAATGGCAAGTCTTGAGAGAGAGACAGTTAAAACAATGAATGTGTGAATGTATGTAGAAGATTTCGTTTATAGATTCATCCAATTTTGTACTGTTCAGACCAAACTTTGACAACTTAACTATTGGAGTTTGTTTTTTTCATGAATTTCTTGTTCTTCATGGATCTTTGGTCATGTCATGTTATTCCATTTGTGTTAATGGAATCTTGTTAATAAGTTCCATATGTAACAACCACGAAAAGTAGGACAGGAAAGCGTAGTGTATTACTTAGGCTGTCATGTTGAACAGTCTTCAGTGAGGGAGGCGATTAGTTCCTTTAACAACCCCCCCCCCCCCCCAAATAATGTTTATGACGTAATAAAAAAGCACAGCCGTCTGGCATGTAGTAACACATTAGACTGCTTGGACATCAACGTGAAACCGACGAGAAGGTTCAAGAAAAACAATAGCAAACGTTTATCTCAAGTGACGTCAGTATAAGTAAACAAAATATGGGCAACATTTGACCTTGTCTTGTATGTTTACTTCTGGTTTTTCAAACAGCAATCTGTTTAGTAAGTCAGGGACACGACTTCCTAGCGGGTTGTGGGGATAAGGGATAAATGACAAGTGGGGTATTCCTCTCAATGCTCTAAAGCTGCTTCATCAAACTTGTAAAGAGAGTTTGTGCTACGTACACAAACTCGTAGGTCCCCTTGTGGGTCAGTGGTACTCACACATTACTCTAAAAAATTAAAATTAGAATATTGTAAAGCAGGGCCGGCCTTAGGAATACGCAGACTAGGCAGCCACCTAAGACCTCCGATTGGTGGGGAACTCTGACAGGACTCTAAACAATTTTTTAGAGAAGAAAAAGCTAAACTTATGCCTAATCTTATTATTGGAGTAACTGGCCTGACTAGGTTTGAATTAAATTGCCTAATTTTATTAGTTGTTATTTTTTTTATTTTTCTATTTTAGTTTGGGCTACGGTCCACCAAATTCATGTCGCCTAGGGCCACCAAATATCTTGGCCGCCCTACTATAAGTATCAATGCAATCTTGAAACAAGTATGCTTGTCTCAATGTTAATATTTTAAAAAATTTGTTGATAAATATTGTAGTAGAGAGCTGAGTCGTGGGTTTCTTGTATTTTCTGGGACTTAACTTTTGTTTACTTTTACTTAGAATGGTTTCTGATTTTACTTAGAATGGTTTCTGGTTGAGTGATGTCCACTGTGCTGGACTCAAATCTCCTTGTTAGATTTGGTGAAGAAAAAAAGGATGTACAATTCTATTCCTTTCTTGAAGCCTGTTGGCTTCCTACGTCACTCTGTTTGATTGAGTTTTCATTCAAGAGTTGACAACTAAAATCTATTTTAATAATACGAACGTCTCGAGTCAGACGATTACTATGTGGAGCAGTAAGTCTGTCATCTAGGCAGACATGACCTAGATTCACATGTCACACTAACACAGACAAAAAAGTAAAACCAAACAATACAAAAGTAAGCAAAATAAAAGATTTAAATTTCATTTCAATTGAGCTTTATTACTCATTTAGGTTACACATTTAGAGTACTCGTTCAATCAAGTAGAATTAACCAAGATAGATATTTGATACAAAAAGATGTTTTTAAACAGAGTACTTGAGCGCATTAGTGTAAGCAATGTGATAATTAGTAAATAAAAGTGTGTACAACAAGACTCAGTTGAAGCAAGAATTTCCCAATAAACAATCATTCATGCACCTGAAGTAGTTTGTACCGAATGATTTTTCCATATAAATAAATAGTAAATACAAACACTTTATTTTTCGAAAAGCAACGAATCAATAAAGTTTACATTTTACAGACGCCCATATGATTTTTTATATACAAAATACTAATGGGTGGGCGAAAAAATACATTTATACATAATACTAGATCATAAATTAGAAAAAAAAAGTACATTTTAGACAGAAATATTTCTTACAACAAAAAAAGCAGATTTAAATATAATGTCCTTTTAAAGACAATCAAGTCAGGACACACAAATGAAGTAGACTGCATATAAAATTAGACGTGTAGTCTATTATTTATAAGAACATACACTTATACTATAGACCTGCTATATGTACACCTGAATAAAGGAAGAAATCACAGTCCAGAAGTACAGTACGAAACAACGTGGTATAAGAAACATTACTGGACAGAATCGTACTTTGATCTGCTCTTAGGGAAGGTCGTAGCCACCATAGCCCCCGTATCTCATTGGGTAACCTCCGTACAGACCTCCATAGCCGTCTAGGTCACGCTGGTAGTAGCCGTCCTGACCGTACCTATCTGGAATGATATAATAAAAATGCAATAAAGAAAACAATGCCGATACTAGTCCACTTAATAATGTAGACTATCCTTTAAATACAAAAGATAATAATAGACTGACAGGAAGGTATGTGGGAAAAAAAGGTATAAGCCTATATCTGATTATCTGATTGACTGATTGATTACTTACCCAAGGCGGATATCAAGTAGATACAGTGAAGAATCAAAACGACCAAGGCAATGAAATTGTAAGACATGGCTCAATGAATTCTTTCAAGAGTTTCACCTGCATGGACAAATAGAAATCTGTCTTGATATTTGCAGATTTGAACGACATAAACAAATGCTTACCCGTGTTGATATTTGCGTATTGAAACTACTTGATTACAAGTAGGTCTACTACAAGTTTTTGTCATTTTATCATCATCTTCTCCAATGAAAAGATATATGCATCATTAAGCTTAGGTAATAGACATTACTGTACATAAAAGACCTGAAGCCTACATCTTTTAAAGTTGCAAGGATAATAAAATAAAATACAAAAGAAATAGAAATAAAATGAAAATTGTATAATCCCTTCATGTATTATTTCATTGAAGTCATGCTAATAAAAGAAGTCAGTAATAATAATAAATCTATTAGTTATAGAAGGAAGATATCATAAATAATCTTTAAGATCCATAAATTCAAAACCAAAATGGAAAATTGAAATAGTTCAGTAAGTCAACTTACTTTTACGAAATTCTTCAGTTAATGCTGCGATCAGGTTTCAAGGGCTGCAGTCAAGTGACTAGCACCAGGCTCAACGTTCCAGCTTATATAATAAGTTGACGAAGATGTCAGGTGTCTTTGGGAACAACAATTTCAATTAATGGTGATGTCCAGAGGGCGTGGCACGCGCTGGCCTGGCCTGTATCGTCACGCTTCGGGCGTACTGTGTACATTTCCAACTAACATTTCTTTCTCCAGTTTATCGCCATGTGTTGAGAGAATGTCTTTTTGGTTGTAAGTTAATGGCATCCGTCACTAAAAGATGAATGTGTTTCACTCTGTAACAAAATTATTTTTTTTTATTTATTTATTTAAAACCTGGTCTGCGCAGATGTTGTATGCTTTGACATGGTAAAAGTGCGATTTTTGCATCGACAAGAACCTCGACTAACGAATTACTTTAGTAAATACGAACTTGTAAATATAGGCTAATGTTATTATTGCAAATAAAAGCTTTGCTGTTTTTATTCTATGTCTTCCATGTGCTATTTATTAGTTGACATTTGAGATGATTTATATTTTAGTTTTAATTCTATCTTCTGGTGTTTTAAGGTCATGAAAAATTGTATGGATAATTTTTTTTTTGATGCTACAGTATGGACTCTGACTATTGTTAATCATCATAGGTCTTGAGTGCTTGCCTGGTCGTGTGTGGTATGTGCTCTGACTGTGTCTCAATGGTCCCTGATTCGAATACTGCACGCATCCCCCTTCCCCAACCTTTCACCGGGTGGTCCTTGTTATGATGTAATAAACTTCAATCCTGAAGTAATAGTTCCGAAACTTGTAAAGTATAAACAAGTGTAAAGCTTTATGGTTATTTTGGTTTTATATAGAGATCTTATTTGAATATTTCCCAGATGTAGGAGTGAAAAAAAAATGGAATGCATAATTCTTGAATTTAAGACATTGTCTTACAACATAGATAAATACTCTCTAACAACATAGATAAGTACTCTCTAACAACATAGACAAGTACTCTCTAACAATATAGACAATTACTTTTTAACAACATAAACAAGTACTAAATCTAAATTTAGAAATAAGTCTATATACCTACAGTAGAATGCATTAAAATCATTTTTTAAACCAACACGACTTTTGACTAGACTCTCATTAATATTGCAAAGCGGAGGATCAAACATGGACGAAGTCTCAGAATGAATTAGCTCTATTTGAAGGTCGATGGTGTAGCCATGAACAAATTTGTTAAACAGTTATTTTTAGATAAACTTTCCAGTTAAATGGAAGAAGTTTTTGAAAATAAATCAAGCTAGATATGTTGGCTTTAATGTATTATTTGGAAAATCTGGGAACTCGCCTTTTTTGAAACACAGATTGCTTTAAAAAAAGATAAAATTTGCAAAGTGCTACGGTCTAGAGTGAACTGACAAAAGACATCCCGATTAATAGAATGTCAAGTACATATTATGTGTACGTATATAGTATATACTTTTTTTTTAATTTGACAATAATCACATTTTGTCAACAGAAACAGGCCTCAATTTTAGGCTAATGGCCAGGCTTTAATCTCTAGTCTATATGATGATCCATAGTCCTTTGCGACTGAAGAGAATGTAAATCTGCTCTCACAATAGTTTCCATATAGCACAACTATGTTATCCAGTGATTTCAAACGTCAAGTATAAAAGTTCCGAATGAGGGTTCTACACATGATTGGTAACAGCTTTTTATATCTGAAACCCGCAGTCGTATGAAATGCTTTAATATTTCTTTATATTTTTATATGCTGAAAGAGAGAGAGAGAAGAGAGAGAGAGAAAGAGAAAGAGAAAGATATCATATCGATATCCATTTTCTTTTTTTTTTCATATTCTGGACAGTAATTATTTAAAACATTTTCTTTTTTACCATAATTAAAATATACATTTTGATGTATTAGAAATATTGGAAAAAAAATTATTTGTTTGATATATATATATTGTTGATTTTGGTAAAAAAAAAGAGGTATAAACATATACAAAATACAATGGACGGAATTTACCTCATTTAACGTATACTTATAGCTGTTACATAAATATCAACTAGCTTATACCCGTGCTTTGATACATTGAAATAGTTGATGCCCGCGAATTAAAATGCAGCATTGATGTATTCCAATAATTTCGTAAATACAATTATCTTGTAGCAACATCAATTCATGGAATATAAAGGACCACACTAGTACCAATTTGCATTGATACCACTAGTGACACGCCAGGGAAGGGCTGTTGGTGGTTGTGCTGGTCTTTTAAGGCCAATTTTGTACAATTTTCCTAAATTCCAATCACATGACCAATGGACAGTTGTGGCTGAAATGTCAACTGGTTTTCGTTTTTATTACTTTATTCAAACATCTAATACAAAAAAGAGGCTTTTTGTTTGTTTATGAAAGAATTGATATTGGCCCAATAGCTGTGACCTCATCTAGTTTGCTATATCTACTCAATTGTTTCTAGAGTGCCATACAAAAAGAAACTGTTAAATTCTGTATATTCAGTCTGGTGTGTGCATTTTCCTAATATGTTATATTTGTCTGGCACGTCTTTCGCAACGCACTCACAACTGTATGTATTGGTTCGTACAACTGGAATTAATTCTTATGTCTTCTGGGATGTTTCCCTCGCTTACCTGTGTTAAATGGCCAGTCATATTATTTTGAGTAATATTTTATTCTAAATAAAGGATTGAAGTTAATCTACTTGTATTTTATTGAGTTTATGTCTTTTTGTTTTGTGATTTGATTTTGAGTTTTTTTACTTGTGGTTTTAAGTTTTTGATTTTGAGATATTAATTTATGGTTTTGAGTTTTTTACTTGTGGTTTTGAGTTTTTGATTTTTGGTTTTGAGTTTTTAACTATTGGTTTTGAATTTTTGACTTTTGGTTTTCAGTTTTTTACTTGTGGTTTTGAGTTTTTAACTTTTGGTTTAGAGTTTTTGACCTTTTGTTTTTAATTTTTGGTTTTGAGTTTTTGATTTATGGTTTTGAGTTTTCAACTTTTGGTTTTGAGTTTTTTACTTGTGCTTTTGACTATGAAGAAAGTGTAAGCTAATAGTAGAAATAGAAAAAAAATTAAATCTACATTCAGGACTATGAAATGTTTCTTCACACGATATCTTGAGACTAATCTTTTAAAGTACAAAAAGGATTCAAAACAGACAGACAGACAGGGTCATCAGTTAGTCTTATTCTATTGATACAGTTGTATCTCTAAGTTTGAGATCCTCTCATCACTTAGTCTCATGCTATTAATAAAGTTGCTTCTCTAAGTTTGAGACTCACTCAATTACCTAACTACATTGGGCTAGTTAGTTAATGTTACCGATACATTTTAAGAACACAGGTAGGTTTCTATTTGACGGCTCCACGTCAGAATACAGGTGAATGACCCAGATACTTTTTTTTTCTTTGCTAATTACTTATTGCTTGTATTTTTTTTTGTTTCAGAAAGGGATTTATTTATTTTATTTTTTGTTTTGGTGCAGACAAAGAAACAGAAACGTTTAGCCTTGTTACTTGGCTTGACACAATAAATTGCTGACAATTAATTCATTACGTTACATATATAGGTCACTAATTATTAATGATTTGAGTGTGCATCACTTAACAAATCTAATTTCTTTGTCATTAATTAGGAATTCTTAAGATACTATTGAGCAGGTTTTTTTATAACTTAAAACCAGGATAACACGAGATTCGTGTCAAGTGGAAATCAGTAGATTATTAGACTATATTTCAGCCAAGTTTACCGTAGAGTTAAGAAGAATACTGTATATGAACTTTGGACAACATATTCAATTAGTATATTTATATCCAATATATAACTGTATACGAGTAAGCATGAACTCAAATGCAAACAAAAAGAAAGCAGAATAGAAAAAAAATTATATTTCACGATCGAACGTGTCAGAGTGGATTTATAACAAGTAAAGATATTATTTTTATGTTATTTTGTTTACACTACTATTTGTTCTAACATCTTAAGGAAATTAAAACTGATTCTTCTTCTTGTAAACTACGTTTGTCCTTTTTTTTTCTTTTTGTAACTCAACAAGACCTAGATCTATATCTTCTTCTACATTGTAGAAAAAAATATGTTGAGATGAAAGTGTCTGTCTAAGAAACATGGCTGTTGGCGACCGTCAAGACAATGGACGACATTATTCTTTCTCTTAGAAGTTTAGATGTTATAATTAACTCTTAATTTGGTGTTGTTGTTTTTTTTTTTGTATAGAAAAGTTCATTCATTTTTATGAAGATACTGCTTGCTGATCTTAGTGATGAAACATTAAGCACAAATCTCAACTACTGTGCACAAAAAGGTGACCTGTGGATTCCAATGATCGCTTTGAATATCTGATGAGCTCACGGAACTGATGAAGTCATGGAACTGATCAAGTCAACTCACATAATGAAAAGTAAAGAGTGGGATGGAAATAATAGCGAGAAAAAGGAGAATGATGAGAGAGTGGAGAGGGATGTAAACAAAAATAAACAAAAGGAGCTGAGATAGATAATTAGAGAGTATCTTCTAGGGAAAGAAACGAAAAGGATTTCTACTGTGATAGATCTATGTACCCAACTGCTGACTTCTGTCACTGTGATAGATCTATGTACCCAACTGCTGACTTCTGTCACTGTGATAGATCTATGTACCCAACTGCTGACTTCTGTCACTGTGATAGATCTATGTACCCAACTGCTGACTTCTGTCACTGTGATAGATCTATGTACCCAACTGCTGACTTCTGTCACTGTGATAGATCTATGTACCCAACTGCTGACTTCTGTCACTGTGGTAGATCTATATACCCAACTGCTGACTTCTGTCACTGTGATAGATCTATGTACCCAACTGCTGACTTCTGTCACTGTGATAGATCTATATACCCAACTGCTGACTTCTGTCACTGTGGTAGATCTATGTACCCAACTGCTGACTTCTGTCACTGTGGTAGATCTATGTACCCAACTGCTGACTTCTGTCACTGTGATAGATCTATGTACCCAACTGCTGACTTCTGTCACTGTGGTAGATCTATGTACCCAACTGCTGACTTCTGTCACTGTGATAGATCTATGTACCCAACTGCTGACTTCTGTCACTGTGGTAGATCTATGTACCCAACTGCTGACTTCTGTCACTGTGATAGATCTATGTACCCAACTGCTGACTTCTGTCACTGTGATAGATCTATGTACCCAACTGCTGACTTCTGTCACTGTGATAGATCTATGTACCCAACTGCTGACTTCTGTCACGGTGGTAGATCTATGTACCCAACTGCTGACTTCTGTCACTGTGGTAGATCTATATACCCAACTGCTGACTTCTGTCACTGTGATAGATCTATATACCCAACTGCTGACTTCTGTCACTGTGGTAGATCTATGTACCCAACTGCTGACTTCTGTCACTGTGGTAGATCTATGTACCCAACTGCTGACTTCTGTCACTGTGATAGATCTATGTACCCAACTGCTGACTTCTGTCACTGTGGTAGATCTATGTACCCAACTGCTGACTTCTGTCACTGTGATAGATCTATGTACCCAACTGCTGACTTCTGTCACTGTGGTAGATCTATGTACCCAACTGCTGACTTCTGTCACTGTGATAGATCTATGTACCCAACTGCTGACTTCTGTCACTGTGATAGATCTATGTACCCAACTGCTGACTTCTGTCACTGTGATAGATCTATGTACCCAACTGCTGACTTCTGTCACTGTGATAGATCTATGTACCCAACTGCTGACTTCTGTCACTGTGATAGATCTATGTACCCAACTGCTGACTTCTGTCACTGTGATAGATCTATGTACCCAACTGCTGACTTCTGTCACTGTGATAGATCTATGTACCCAACTGCTGACTTCTGTCACTGTGATAGATCTATGTACCCAACTGCTGACTTCTGTCACTGTGATAGATCTATGTACCCAACTGCTGACTTCTGTCACTGTGATAGATCTATGTACCCAACTGCTGACTTCTGTCACTGTGATAGATCTATGTACCCAACTGCTGACTTCTGTCACTGTGATAGATCTATGTACCCAACTGCTGACTTCTGTCACTGTGATAGATCTATATACCCAACTGCTGACTTCTGTCACTGTGATAGATCTATGTACCCAACTGCTGACTTCTGTCACTGTGATAGATCTATGTACCCAACTGCTGACTTCTGTCACTGTGATAGATCTATGTACCCAACTGCTGACTTCTGTCACTGTGATAGATCTATGTACCCAACTGCTGACTTCTGTCACTGTGATAGATCTATGTACCCAACTGCTGACTTCTGTCACTGTGATAGATCTATGTACCCAACTGCTGACTTCTGTCACTGTGATAGATCTATGTACCCAACTGCTGACTTCTGTCACTGTGATAGATCTATGTACCCAACTGCTGACTTCTGTCACTGTGATAGATCTATGTACCCAACTGCTGACTTCTGTCACTGTGATAGATCTATGTACCCAACTGCTGACTTCTGTCACTGTGATAGATCTATATACCCAACTGCTGACTTCTGTCACTGTGATAGATCTATGTACCCAACTGCTGACTTCTGTCACTGTGATAGATCTATGTACCCAACTGCTGACTTCTGTCACTGTGATAGATCTATGTACCCAACTGCTGACTTCTGTCACTGTGATAGATCTATGTACCCAACTGCTGACTTCTGTCACTGTGATAGATCTATGTACCCAACTGCTGACTTCTGTCACTGTGATAGATCTATGTACCCAACTGCTGACTTCTGTCACTGTGATAGATCTATGTACCCAACTGCTGACTTCTGTCACTGTGATAGATCTATGTACCCAACTGCTGACTTCTGTCACTGTGGTAGATCTATGTACCCAACTGCTGACTTCTGTCACTGTGATAGATCTATGTACCCAACTGCTGACTTCTGTCACTGTGGTAGATCTATGTACCCAACTGCTGACTTCTGTCACTGTGATAGATCTATGTACCCAACTGCTGACTTCTGTCACTGTGATAGATCTATGTACCCAACTGCTGACTTCTGTCACTGTGATAGATCTATGTACCCAACTGCTGACTTCTGTCACTGTGGTAGATCTATGTACCCAACTGCTGACTTCTGTCACTGTGGTAGATCTATATACCCAACTGCTGACTTCTGTCACTGTGATAGATCTATATACCCAACTGCTGACTTCTGTCACTGTGGTAGATCTATGTACCCAACTGCTGACTTCTGTCACTGTGGTAGATCTATGTACCCAACTGCTGACTTCTGTCACTGTGATAGATCTATGTACCCAACTGCTGACTTCTGTCACTGTGGTAGATCTATGTACCCAACTGCTGACTTCTGTCACTGTGATAGATCTATGTACCCAACTGCTGACTTCTGTCACTGCGGTAGATCTATGTACCCAACTGCTGACTTCTGTCACTGTGATAGATCTATGTACCCAACTGCTGACTTCTGTCACTGTGATAGATCTATGTACCCAACTGCTGACTTCTGTCACTGTGATAGATCTATGTACCCAACTGCTGACTTCTGTCACTGTGATAGATCTATGTACCCAACTGCTGACTTCTGTCACTGTGATAGATCTATGTACCCAACTGCTGACTTCTGTCACTGTGATAGATCTATGTACCCAACTGCTGACTTCTGTCACTGTGGTAGATCTATGTACCCAACTGCTGACTTCTGTCACTGTGGTAGATCTATGTACCCAACTGCTGACTTCTGTCACTGTGATAGATCTATATACCCAACTGCTGACTTCTGTCACTGTGGTAGATCTATGTACCCAACTGCTGACTTCTGTCACTGTGGTAGATCTATGTACCCAACTGCTGACTTCTGTCACTGTGATAGATCTATGTACCCAACTGCTGACTTCTGTCACTGTGGTAGATCTATGTACCCAACTGCTGACTTCTGTCACTGTGATAGATCTATGTACCCAACTGCTGACTTCTGTCACTGTGGTAGATCTATGTACCCAACTGCTGACTTCTGTCACTGTGATAGATCTATGTACCCAACTGCTGACTTCTGTCACTGTGATAGATCTATGTACCCAACTGCTGACTTCTGTCACTGTGATAGATCTATGTACCCAACTGCTGACTTCTGTCACTGTGATAGATCTATGTACCCAACTGCTGACTTCTGTCACTGTGATAGATCTATGTACCCAACTGCTGACTTCTGTCACTGTGATAGATCTATGTACCCAACTGCTGACTTCTGTCACTGTGATAGATCTATGTACCCAACTGCTGACTTCTGTCACTGTGATAGATCTATGTACCCAACTGCTGACTTCTGTCACTGTGATAGATCTATGTACCCAACTGCTGACTTCTGTCACTGTGGTAGATCTATGTACCCAACTGCTGACTTCTGTCACTGTGGTAGATCTATATACCCAACTGCTGACTTCTGTCACTGTGATAGATCTATATACCCAACTGCTGACTTCTGTCACTGTGGTAGATCTATGTACCCAACTGCTGACTTCTGTCACTGTGGTAGATCTATGTACCCAACTGCTGACTTCTGTCACTGTGATAGATCTATGTACCCAACTGCTGACTTCTGTCACTGTGATAGATCTATGTACCCAACTGCTGACTTCTGTCACTGTGATAGATCTATGTACCCAACTGCTGACTTCTGTCACTGTGATAGATCTATGTACCCAACTGCTGACTTCTGTCACTGTGATAGATCTATGTACCCAACTGCTGACTTCTGTCACTGTGATAGATCTATGTACCCAACTGCTGACTTCTGTCACTGTGATAGATCTATGTACCCAACTGCTGACTTCTGTCACTGTGATAGATCTATGTACCCAACTGCTGACTTCTGTCACTGTGATAGATCTATGTACCCAACTGCTGACTTCTGTCACTGTGATAGATCTATGTACCCAACTGCTGACTTCTGTCACTGTGATAGATCTATGTACCCAACTGCTGACTTCTGTCACTGTGATAGATCTATGTACCCAACTGCTGACTTCTGTCACTGTGGTAGATCTATGTACCCAACTGCTGACTTCTGTCACTGTGATAGATCTATGTACCCAACTGCTGACTTCTGTCACTGTGGTAGATCTATGTACCCAACTGCTGACTTCTGTCACTGTGATAGATCTATGTACCCAACTGCTGACTTCTGTCACTGTGATAGATCTATGTACCCAACTGCTGACTTCTGTCACTGTGATAGATCTATGTACCCAACTGCTGACTTCTGTCACTGTGGTAGATCTATGTACCCAACTGCTGACTTCTGTCACTGTGGTAGATCTATGTACCCAACTGCTGACTTCTGTCACTGTGGTAGATCTATATACCCAACTGCTGACTTCTGTCACTGTGGTAGATCTATGTACCCAACTGCTGACTTCTGTCACTGTGATAGATCTATGTACCCAACTGCTGACTTCTGTCACTGTGATAGATCTATGTACCCAACTGCTGACTTCTGTCACTGTGATAGATCTATGTACCCAACTGCTGACTTCTGTCACTGTGATAGATCTATGTACCCAACTGCTGACTTCTGTCACTGTGATAGATCTATGTACCCAACTGCTGACTTCTGTCACTGTGATAGATCTATATACCCAACTGCTGACTTCTGTCACTGTGGTAGATCTATGTACCCAACTGCTGACTTCTGTCACTGTGATAGATCTATGTACCCAACTGCTGACTTCTGTCACTGTGATAGATCTATGTACCCAACTGCTGACTTCTGTCACTGTGGTAGATCTATGTACCCAACTGCTGACTTCTGTCACTGTGATAGATCTATGTACCCAGTCACTGTGATTAGATCTATGTACCCAACTGCTGACTTCTGTCACTGTGATAGATCTATGTACCCAACTGCTGACTTCTGTCACTGTGATAGATCTATGTACCCAACTGCTGACTTCTGTCACTGTGATAGATCTATGTACCCAACTGCTGACTTCTGTCACTGTGATAGATCTATGTACCCAACTGCTGACTTCTGTCACTGTGATAGATCTATGTACCCAACTGCTGACTTCTGTCACTGTGATAGATCTATGTACCCAACTGCTGACTTCTGTCACTGTGGTAGATCTATGTACCCAACTGCTGACTTCTGTCACTGTGATAGATCTATGTACCCAACTGCTGACTTCTGTCACTGTGATAGATCTATGTACCCAACTGCTGACTTCTGTCACTGTGATAGATCTATGTACCCAACTGCTGACTTCTGTCACTGTGATAGATCTATGTACCCAACTGCTGACTTCTGTCACTGTGATAGATCTATGTACCCAACTGCTGACTTCTGTCACTGTGATAGATCTATGTACCCAACTGCTGACTTCTGTCACTGTGATAGATCTATGTACCCAACTGCTGACTTCTGTCACTGTGATAGATCTATGTACCCAACTGCTGACTTCTGTCACTGTGATAGATCTATGTACCCAACTGCTGACTTCTGTCACTGTGATAGATCTATGTACCCAACTGCTGACTTCTGTCACTGTGATAGATCTATGTACCCAACTGCTGACTTCTGTCACTGTGATAGATCTATGTACCCAACTGCTGACTTCTGTCACTGTGATAGATCTATGTACCCAACTGCTGACTTCTGTCACTGTGATAGATCTATGTACCCAACTGCTGACTTCTGTCACTGTGATAGATCTATGTACCCAACTGCTGACTTCTGTCACTGTGATAGATCTATGTACCCAACTGCTGACTTCTGTCACTGTGGTAGATCTATGTACCCAACTGCTGACTTCTGTCACTGTGATAGATCTATGTACCCAACTGCTGACTTCTGTCACTGTGATAGATCTATGTACCCAACTGCTGACTTCTGTCACTGTGATAGATCTATGTACCCAACTGCTGACTTCTGTCACTGTGATAGATTCTATGTACCCAACTGCTGACTTCTGTCACTGTGATAGATCTATGTACTCAACTGCTGACTTCTGTCACTGTGATAGATCTATGTACCCAACTGCTGACTTCTGTCACTGTGATAGATCTATGTACCCAACTGCTGACTTCTGTCACTGTGATAGATCTATGTACCCAACTGCTGACTTCTGTCACTGTGATAGATCTATGTACCCAACTGCTGACTTCTGTCACTGTGATAGATCTATGTACCCAACTGCTGACTTCTGTCACTGTGATAGATCTATGTACCCAACTGCTGACTTCTGTCACTGTGATAGATCTATGTACCCAACTGCTGACTTCTGTCACTGTGATAGATCTATGTACCCAACTGCTGACTTCTGTCACTGTGATAGATCTATGTACCCAACTGCTGACTTCTGTCACTGTGGTAGATCTATGTACCCAACTGCTGACTTCTGTCACTGTGATAGATCTATGTACCCAACTGCTGACTTCTGTCACTGTGATAGATCTATGTACCCAACTGCTGACTTCTGTCACTGTGGTAGATCTATGTACCCAACTGCTGACTTCTGTCACTGTGATAGATCTATGTACCCAACTGCTGACTTCTGTCACTGTGATAGATCTATGTACCCAACTGCTGACTTCTGTCACTGTGATAGATCTATGTACCCAACTGCTGACTTCTGTCACTGTGATAGATCTATGTACCCAACTGCTGACTTCTGTCACTGTGATAGATCTATGTACCCAACTGCTGACTTCTGTCACTGTGATAGATCTATGTACCCAACTGCTGACTTCTGTCACTGTGATAGATCTATGTACCCAACTGCTGACTTCTGTCACTGTGATAGATCTATGTACCCAACTGCTGACTTCTGTCACTGTGATAGATCTATGTACCCAACTGCTGACTTCTGTCACTGTGATAGATCTATGTACCCAACTGCTGACTTCTGTCACTGTGGTAGATCTATGTACCCAACTGCTGACTTCTGTCACTGTGATAGATCTATGTACCCAACTGCTGACTTCTGTCACTGTGATAGATCTATGTACCCAACTGCTGACTTCTGTCACTGTGATAGATCTATGTACCCAACTGCTGACTTCTGTCACTGTGGTAGATCTATGTACCCAACTGCTGACTTCTGTCACTGTGATAGATCTATGTACCCAACTGCTGACTTCTGTCACTGTGATAGATCTATGTACCCAACTGCTGACTTCTGTCACTGTGATAGATCTATGTACCCAACTGCTGACTTCTGTCACTGTGATAGATCTATGTACCCAACTGCTGACTTCTGTCACTGTGGTAGATCTATGTACCCAACTGCTGACTTCTGTCACTGTGATAGATCTATGTACCCAACTGCTGACTTCTGTCACTGTGGTAGATCTATGTACCCAACTGCTGACTTCTGTCACTGTGATAGATCTATGTACCCAACTGCTGACTTCTGTCACTGTGATAGATCTATGTACCCAACTGCTGACTTCTGTCACTGTGATAGATCTATGTACCCAACTGCTGACTTCTGTCACTGTGGTAGATCTATGTACCCAACTGCTGACTTCTGTCACTGTGATAGATCTATGTACCCAACTGCTGACTTCTGATATGCTTGTGTCTCACTGTGGGTAGATCTATGTACCCAACTGCTGACTTCTGTCACTGTGATAGATCTATGTACCCAACTGCTGACTTCTGTCACTGTGGTAGATCTATGTACCCAACTGCTGACTTCTGTCACTGTGATAGATCTATGTACCCAACTGCTGACTTCTGTCACTGTGGTAGATCTATGTACCCAACTGCTGACTTCTGTCACTGTGATAGATCTATGTACCCAACTGCTGACTTCTGTCACTGTGGTAGATCTATGTACCCAACTGCTGACTTCTGTCACTGTGATAGATCTATGTACCCAACTGCTGACTTCTGTCACTGTGATAGATCTATGTACCCAACTGCTGACTTCTGTCACTGTGATAGATCTATGTACCCAACTGCTGACTTCTGTCACTGTGGTAGATCTATGTACCCAACTGCTGACTTCTGTCACTGTGATAGATCTATGTACCCAACTGCTGACTTCTGTCACTGTGGTAGATCTATGTACCCAACTGCTGACTTCTGTCACTATCGTAGATCTATGTACCCAACTGCTGACTTCTGTCACTGTGATAGATCTATGTACCCAACTGCTGACTTCTGTCACTGTGATAGATCTATGTACCCAACTGCTGACTTCTGTCACTGTTGTAGATCTATGTACCCAACTGCTGACTTCTGTCACTGTGATAGATCTATGTACCCAACTGCTGACTTCTGTCACTGTGGTAGATCTATGTACCCAACTGCTGACTTCTGTCACTATCTAGATCTATGTACCCAACTGCTGACTTCTGTCACTGTGATAGATCTATATACCCAACTGCTGACTTCTGTCACTGTGATAGATCTATGTACCCAACTGCTGACTTCTGTCACTGTGGTAGATCTATGTACCCAACTGCTGACTTCTGTCACTGTGATAGATCTATGTACCCAACTGCTGACTTCTGTCACTGTGATAGATCTATGTACCCAACTGCTGACTTCTGTCACTGTGATAGATCTATGTACCCAACTGCTGACTTCTGTCACTGTGATAGATCTATGTACCCAACTGCTGACTTCTGTCACTGTGATAGATCTATGTACCCAACTGCTGACTTCTGTCACTGTGATAGATCTATATACCCAACTGCTGACTTCTGTCACTGTGATAGATCTATGTACCCAACTGCTGACTTCTGTCACTGTGATAGATCTATATACCCAACTGCTGACTTCTGTCACTGTGATAGATCTATGTACCCAACTGCTGACTTCTGTCACTGTGATAGATCTATGTACCCAACTGCTGACTTCTGTCACTGTGATAGATCTATGTACCCAACTGCTGACTTCTGTCACTGTGATAGATCTATGTACCCAACTGCTGACTTCTGTCACTGTGATAGATCTATGTACCCAACTGCTGACTTCTGTCACTGTGATAGATCTATGTACCCAACTGCTGACTTCTGTCACTGTGATAGATCTATGTACCCAACTGCTGACTTCTGTCACTGTGATAGATCTATGTACCCAACTGCTGACTTCTGTCACTGTGATAGATCTATGTACCCAACTGCTGACTTCTGTCACTGTGATAGATCTATGTACCCAACTGCTGACTTCTGTCACTGTGATAGATCTATGTACCCAACTGCTGACTTCTGTCACTGTGATAGATCTATGTACCCAACTGCTGACTTCTGTCACTGTGATAGATCTATGTACCCAACTGCTGACTTCTGTCACTGTGATAGATCTATGTACCCAACTGCTGACTTCTGTCACTGTGTAGATCTATGTACCCAACTGCTGACTTCTGTCACTGTGGTAGATCTATGTACCCAACTGCTGACTTCTGTCACTGTGATAGATCTATGTACCCAACTGCTGACTTCTGTCACTGTGATAGATCTATGTACCCAACTGCTGACTTCTGTCACTGTGATAGATCTATGTACCCAACTGCTGACTTCTGTCACTGTGATAGATCTATGTACCCAACTGCTGACTTCTGTCACTGTGATAGATCTATGTACCCAACTGCTGACTTCTGTCACTGTGATAGATCTATGTACCCAACTGCTGACTTCTGTCACTGTGATAGATCTATGTACCCAACTGCTGACTTCTGTCACTGTGATAGATCTATGTACCCAACTGCTGACTTCTGTCACTGTGATAGATCTATGTACCCAACTGCTGACTTCTGTCACTGTGATAGATCTATGTACCCAACTGCTGACTTCTGTCACTGTGATAGATCTATGTACCCAACTGCTGACTTCTGTCACTGTGATAGATCTATGTACCCAACTGCTGACTTCTGTCACTGTGATAGATCTATGTACCCAACTGCTGACTTCTGTCACTGTGATAGATCTATGTACCCAACTGCTGACTTCTGTCACTGTGATAGATCTATGTACCCAACTGCTGACTTCTGTCACTGTGATAGATCTATGTACCCAACTGCTGACTTCTGTCACTGTGATAGATCTATGTACCCAACTGCTGACTTCTGTCACTGTGATAGATCTATGTACCCAACTGCTGACTTCTGTCACTGTGATAGATCTATGTACCCAACTGCTGACTTCTGTCACTGTGATAGATCTATGTACCCAACTGCTGACTTCTGTCACTGTGATAGATCTATGTACCCAACTGCTGACTTCTGTCACTGTGATAGATCTATGTACCCAACTGCTGACTTCTGTCACTGTGATAGATCTATGTACCCAACTGCTGACTTCTGTCACTGTGATAGATCTATGTACCCAACTGCTGACTTCTGTCACTGTGATAGATCTATGTACCCAACTGCTGACTTCTGTCACTGTGATAGATCTATGTACCCAACTGCTGACTTCTGTCACTGTGATAGATCTATGTACCCAACTGCTGACTTCTGTCACTGTGATAGATCTATGTACCCAACTGCTGACTTCTGTCACTGTGATAGATCTATGTACCCAACTGCTGACTTCTGTCACTGTGATAGATCTATGTACCCAACTGCTGACTTCTGTCACTGTGATAGATCTATGTACCCAACTGCTGACTTCTGTCACTGTGATAGATCTATGTACCCAACTGCTGACTTCTGTCACTGTGATAGATCTATGTACCCAACTGCTGACTTTCTGTCACTGTGATAGATCTATGTACCCAACTGCTGACTTCTGTCACTGTGATAGATCTATGTACCCAACTGCTGACTTCTGTCACTGTGATAGATCTATGTACCCAACTGCTGACTTCTGTCACTGTGATAGATCTATGTACCCAACTGCTGACTTCTGTCACTGTGATAGATCTATGTACCCAACTGCTGACTTCTGTCACTGTGATAGATCTATGTACCCAACTGCTGACTTCTGTCACTGTGATAGATCTATGTACCCAACTGCTGACTTCTGTCACTGTGATAGATCTATGTACCCAACTGCTGACTTCTGTCACTGTGATAGATCTATGTACCCAACTGCTGACTTCTATCACTGTGATACTTCTATGTACCCAACTGCTGACTTCTGTCACTGTGATAGATCTATGTACCCAACTGCTGACTTCTGTCACTGTGATAGATCTATGTACCCAACTGCTGACTTCTGTCACTGTGATAGATCTATGTACCCAACTGCTGACTTCTGTCACTGTGATAGATCTATGTACCCAACTGCTGACTTCTGTCACTGTGATAGATCTATGTACCCAACTGCTGACTTCTGTCACTGTGATAGATCTATGTACCCAACTGCTGACTTCTGTCACTGTGGTAGATCTATGTACCCAACTGCTGACTTCTGTCACTGTGATAGATCTATGTACCCAACTGCTGACTTCTGTCACTGTGGTAGATCTATGTACCCAACTGCTGACTTCTGTCACTGTGATAGATCTATGTACCCAACTGCTGACTTCTGTCACTGTGATAGATCTATGTACCCAACTGCTGACTTCTGTCACTGTTATAGATCTATGTACCCAACTGCTGACTTCTGTCACTGTGATAGATCTATGTACCCAACTGCTGACTTCTGTCACTGTGATAGATCTATGTACCCAACTGCTGACTTCTGTCACTGTGGTAGATCTATGTACCCAACTGCTGACTTCTGTCACTGTGATAGATCTATGTACCCAACTGCTGACTTCTGTCACTGTGGTAGATCTATGTACCCAACTGCTGACTTCTGTCACTGTGATAGATCTATGTACCCAACTGCTGACTTATGTCACTGTGATAGATCTATGTACCCAACTGCTGACTTCTGTCACTGTCATAGATCTATGTACCCAACTGCTGACTTCTGTCACTGTGGTAGATCTATGTACCCAACTGCTGACTTCTGTCACTGTGATAGATCTATGTACCCAACTGCTGACTTCTGTCACTGTGGTAGATCTATGTACCCAACTGCTGACTTCTGTCACTGTGATAGATCTATGTACCCAACTGCTGACTTCTGTCACTGTGATAGATCTATGTACCCAACTGCTGACTTCTGTCACTGTGGTAGATCTATGTACCCAACTGCTTACTTCTGTCACTGTGATAGATCTATGTACCCAACTGCTGACTTCTGTCACTGTGGTAGATCTATGTACCCAACTGCTGACTTCTGTCACTATCGTAGATCTATGTACCCAACTGCTGACTTCTGTCACTGTGATAGATCTATGTACCCAACTGCTGACTTCTGTCACTGTGGTAGATCTATGTACCCAACTGCTGACTTCTGTCACTGTGGTAGATCTATGTACCCAACTGCTGACTTCTGTCACTGTGATAGATCTATGTACCCAACTACTGATTTCTGTCACTGTGGTAGATCTATGTACCCAACTGCTGACTTCTGTCACTGTGGTAGATCTATGTACCCAACTGCTGACTTCTGTCACTGTGGTAGATCTATGTACCCAACTGCTGACTTCTGTCACTGTGATAGATCTATGTACCCAACTGCTGACTTCTGTCACTGTGATAGATCTATGTACCCAACTGCTGACTTCTGTCACTGTGGTAGATCTATGTACCCAACTGCTGACTTCTGTCACTGTGATAGATCTATGTACCCAACTGCTGACTTCTGTCACTGTGGTAGATCTATGTACCCAACTGCTGACTTCTGTCACTATCGTAGATCTATGTACCCAACTGCTGACTTCTGTCACTGTGATAGATCTATGTACCCAACTGCTGACTTCTGTCACTGTGGTAGATCTATGTACCCAACTGCTGACTTCTGTCACTGTGGTAGATCTATGTACCCAACTGCTGACTTCTGTCACTGTGATAGATCTATATACCCAACTGCTGACTTCTGTCACTGTGATAGATCTATATACCCAACTGCTGACTTCTGTCACTGTGATAGATCTATGTACCCAACTGCTGACTTCTGTCACTGTGATAGATCTATGTACCCAACTGCTGACTTCTGTCACTGTGATAGATCTATGTACCCAACTGCTGACTTCTGTCACTATCGTAGATCTATGTACCCAACTGCTGACTTCTGTCACTGTGATAGATCTATGTACCCAACTGCTGACTTCTGTCACTATCGTAGATCTATGTACCCAACTGCTGACTTCTGTCACTGTGATAGATCTATGTACCCAACTGCTGACTTCTGTCACTGTGATAGATCTATGTACCCAACTGCTGACTTCTGTCACTGTGATAGATCTATGTACCCAACTGCTGACTTCTGTCACTGTGATAGATCTATGTACCCAACTGCTGACTTCTGTCACTGTGATAGATCTATGTACCCAACTGCTGACTTCTGTCACTGTGGTAGATCTATGTACCCAACTGCTGACTTCTGTCACTGTGATAGATCTATGTACCCAACTGCTGACTTCTGTCACTGTGGTAGATCTATGTACCCAACTGCTGACTTCTGTCACTATCGTAGATCTATGTACCCAACTGCTGACTTCTGTCACTGTGATAGATCTATGTACCCAACTGCTGACTTCTGTCACTGTGGTAGATCTATGTACCCAACTGCTGACTTCTGTCACTGTGGTAGATCTATGTACCCAACTGCTGACTTCTGTCACTGTGATAGATCTATGTACCCAACTACTGACTTCTGTCACTGTGGTAGATCTATGTACCCAACTGCTGACTTCTGTCACTGTGGTAGATCTATGTACCCAACTGCTGACTTCTGTCACTGTGATAGATCTATGTACCCAACTGCTGACTTCTGTCACTGTGGTAGATCTATGTACCCAACTGCTGACTTCTGTCACTGTGATAGATCTATGTACCCAACTGCTGACTTCTGTCACTGTGGTAGATCTATGTACCCAACTGCTGACTTCTGTCACTGTGATAGATCTATGTACCCAACTGCTGACTTATGTCACTGTGATAGATCTATGTACCCAACTGCTGACTTCTGTCACTGTCATAGATCTATGTACCCAACTGCTGACTTCTGTCACTGTGGTAGATCTATGTACCCAACTGCTGACTTCTGTCACTGTGATAGATCTATGTACCCAACTGCTGACTTCTGTCACTGTGGTAGATCTATGTACCCAACTGCTGACTTCTGTCACTGTGATAGATCTATGTACCCAACTGCTGACTTCTGTCACTGTGATAGATCTATGTACCCAACTGCTGACTTCTGTCACTGTGGTAGATCTATGTACCCAACTGCTTACTTCTGTCACTGTGATAGATCTATGTACCCAACTGCTGACTTCTGTCACTGTGGTAGATCTATGTACCCAACTGCTGACTTCTGTCACTATCGTAGATCTATGTACCCAACTGCTGACTTCTGTCACTGTGATAGATCTATGTACCCAACTGCTGACTTCTGTCACTGTGGTAGATCTATGTACCCAACTGCTGACTTCTGTCACTGTGGTAGATCTATGTACCCAACTGCTGACTTCTGTCACTGTGATAGATCTATGTACCCAACTACTGATTTCTGTCACTGTGGTAGATCTATGTACCCAACTGCTGACTTCTGTCACTGTGGTAGATCTATGTACCCAACTGCTGACTTCTGTCACTGTGGTAGATCTATGTACCCAACTGCTGACTTCTGTCACTGTGATAGATCTATGTACCCAACTGCTGACTTCTGTCACTGTGATAGATCTATGTACCCAACTGCTGACTTCTGTCACTGTGGTAGATCTATGTACCCAACTGCTGACTTCTGTCACTGTGATAGATCTATGTACCCAACTGCTGACTTCTGTCACTGTGGTAGATCTATGTACCCAACTGCTGACTTCTGTCACTATCGTAGATCTATGTACCCAACTGCTGACTTCTGTCACTGTGATAGATCTATGTACCCAACTGCTGACTTCTGTCACTGTGGTAGATCTATGTACCCAACTGCTGACTTCTGTCACTGTGGTAGATCTATGTACCCAACTGCTGACTTCTGTCACTGTGATAGATCTATGTACCCAACTACTGACTTCTGTCACTGTGGTAGATCTATGTACCCAACTGCTGACTTCTGTCACTGTGGTAGATCTATGTACCCAACTGCTGACTTCTGTCACTGTGGTAGATCTATGTACCCAACTGCTGACTTCTGTCACTGTGGTAGATCTATGTACCCAACTGCTGACTTCTGTCACTGTGATAGATCTATATACCCAACTGCTGACTTCTGTCACTGTGATAGATCTATATACCCAACTGCTGACTTCTGTCACTGTGATAGATCTATGTACCCAACTGCTGACTTCTGTCACTGTGATAGATCTATGTACCCAACTGCTGACTTCTGTCACTGTGATAGATCTATGTACCCAACTGCTGACTTCTGTCACTATCGTAGATCTATGTACCCAACTGCTGACTTCTGTCACTGTGATAGATCTATGTACCCAACTGCTGACTTCTGTCACTATCGTAGATCTATGTACCCAACTGCTGACTTCTGTCACTGTGATAGATCTATGTACCCAACTGCTGACTTCTGTCACTGTGATAGATCTATGTACCCAACTGCTGACTTCTGTCACTGTGATAGATCTATGTACCCAACTGCTGACTTCTGTCACTGTGATAGATCTATGTACCCAACTGCTGACTTCTGTCACTGTGATAGATCTATGTACCCAACTGCTGACTTCTGTCACTGTGGTAGATCTATGTACCCAACTGCTGACTTCTGTCACTGTGATAGATCTATGTACCCAACTGCTGACTTCTGTCACTGTGGTAGATCTATGTACCCAACTGCTGACTTCTGTCACTATCGTAGATCTATGTACCCAACTGCTGACTTCTGTCACTGTGATAGATCTATGTACCCAACTGCTGACTTCTGTCACTGTGGTAGATCTATGTACCCAACTGCTGACTTCTGTCACTGTGGTAGATCTATGTACCCAACTGCTGACTTCTGTCACTGTGATAGATCTATGTACCCAACTACTGACTTCTGTCACTGTGGTAGATCTATGTACCCAACTGCTGACTTCTGTCACTGTGGTAGATCTATGTACCCAACTGCTGACTTCTGTCACTGTGATAGATCTATGTACCCAACTGCTGACTTCTGTCACTGTGGTAGATCTATGTACCCAACTGCTGACTTCTGTCACTGTGATAGATCTATGTACCCAACTGCTGACTTCTGTCACTGTGATAGATCTATGTACCCAACTGCTGACTTCTGTCACTGTGATAGATCTATGTACCCAACTGCTGACTTCTGTCACTGTGGTAGATCTATGTACCCAACTGCTGACTTCTGTCACTGTGATAGATCTATGTACCCAACTGCTGACTTCTGTCACTGTGGTAGATCTATGTACCCAACTGCTGACTTCTGTCACTATCGTAGATCTATGTACCCAACTGCTGACTTCTGTCACTGTGATAGATCTATGTACCCAACTGCTGACTTCTGTCACTGTGATAGATCTATGTACCCAACTGCTGACTTCTGTCACTATCGTAGATCTATGTACCCAACTGCTGACTTCTGTCACTGTGATAGATCTATATACCCAACTGCTGACTTCTGTCACTGTGATAGATCTATGTACCCAACTGCTGACTTCTGTCACTGTGGTAGATCTATGTACCCAACTGCTGACTTCTGTCACTGTGATAGATCTATGTACCCAACTGCTGACTTCTGTCACTGTGATAGATCTATGTACCCAACTGCTGACTTCTGTCACTGTGATAGATCTATGTACCCAACTGCTGACTTCTGTCACTGTGATAGATCTATGTACCCAACTGCTGACTTCTGTCACTGTGATAGATCTATGTACCCAACTGCTGACTTCTGTCACTGTGGTAGATCTATATACCCAACTGCTGACTTCTGTCACTGTGATAGATCTATGTACCCAACTGCTGACTTCTGTCACTGTGATAGATCTATATACCCAACTGCTGACTTCTGTCACTGTGATAGATCTATGTACCCAACTGCTGACTTCTGTCACTGTGATAGATCTATGTACCCAACTGCTGACTTCTGTCACTGTGATAGATCTATGTACCCAACTGCTGACTTCTGTCACTGTGATAGATCTATGTACCCAACTGCTGACTTCTGTCACTGTGATAGATCTATGTACCCAACTGCTGACTTCTGTCACTGTGATAGATCTATGTACCCAACTGCTGACTTCTGTCACTGTGATAGATCTATGTACCCAACTGCTGACTTCTGTCACTGTGATAGATCTATGTACCCAACTGCTGACTTCTGTCACTGTGATAGATCTATGTACCCAACTGCTGACTTCTGTCACTGTGATAGATCTATATACCCAACTGCTGACTTCTGTCACTGTGATAGATCTATGTACCCAACTGCTGACTTCTGTCACTGTGATAGATCTATGTACCCAACTGCTGACTTCTGTCACTGTGATAGATCTATGTATCCAACTGCTGACTTCTGTCACTGTGATAGATCTATGTACCCAACTGCTGACTTCTGTCACTGTGATAGATCTATGTACCCAACTGCTGACTTCTGTCACTGTGGTAGATCTATGTACCCAACTGCTGACTTCTGTCACTGTGGTAGATCTATGTACCCAACTGCTGACTTCTGTCACTGTGATAGATCTATGTACCCAACTGCTGACTTCTGTCACTGTGGTAGATCTATGTACCCAACTGCTGACTTCTGTCACTGTGATAGATCTATGTACCCAACTGCTGACTTCTGTCACTGTGATAGATCTATGTACCCAACTGCTGACTTCTGTCACTGTGATAGATCTATGTACCCAACTACTGACTTCTGTCACTGTGATAGATCTATGTACCCAACTGCTGACTTCTGTCACTGTGATAGATCTATGTACCCAACTGCTGACTTCTGTCACTGTGGTAGATCTATATACCCAACTGCTGACTTCTGTAACTGTGATAGATCTATGTACCCAACTGCTGACTTCTGTCACTGTGATAGATCTATATACCCAACTGCTGACTTCTGTCACTGTGATAGATCTATGTACCCAACTGCTGACTTCTGTCACTGTGATAGATCTATGTACCCAACTGCTGACTTCTGTCACTGTGATAGATCTATGTACCCAACTGCTGACTTCTGTCACTGTGATAGATCTATGTACCCAACTGCTGACTTCTGTCACTGTGATAGATCTATGTACCCAACTGCTGACTTCTGTCACTGTGATAGATCTATGTACCCAACTGCTGACTTCTGTCACTGTGATAGATCTATGTACCCAACTGCTGACTTCTGTCACTGTGATAGATCTATGTACCCAACTGCTGACTTCTGTCACTGTGATAGATCTATGTACCCAACTGCTGACTTCTGTCACTGTGATAGATCTATATACCCAACTGCTGACTTCTGTCACTGTGATAGATCTATGTACCCAACTGCTGACTTCTGTCACTGTGATAGATCTATGTACCCAACTGCTGACTTCTGTCACTGTGATAGATCTATGTATCCAACTGCTGACTTCTGTCACTGTGATAGATCTATGTACCCAACTGCTGACTTCTGTCACTGTGATAGATCTATGTACCCAACTGCTGACTTCTGTCACTGTGGTAGATCTATGTACCCAACTGCTGACTTCTGTCACTGTGGTAGATCTATGTACCCAACTGCTGACTTCTGTCACTGTGATAGATCTATGTACCCAACTGCTGACTTCTGTCACTGTGATAGATCTATGTACCCAACTGCTGACTTCTGTCACTGTGATAGATCTATGTACCCAACTGCTGACTTCTGTCACTGTGATAGATCTATGTACCCAACTGCTGACTTCTGTCACTGTGATAGATCTATGTACCCAACTGCTGACTTCTGTCATTGTGATAGATCTATGTACCCAACTGCTGACTTCTGTCACTGTGATAGATCTATGTACCCAACTGCTGACTTCTGTCACTGTGATAGATCTATGTACCCAATAGCTGACTTCTGTCACTGTGATAGATCTATGTACCCAACTGCTGACTTCTGTCACTGTGATAGATCTATGTACCCAACTGCTGACTTCTGTCACTGTGATAGATCTATGTACCCAACTGCTGACTTCTGTCACTGTGATAGATCTATGTACCCAACTGCTGACTTCTGTCACTGTGATAGATCTATGTACCCAACTGCTGACTTCTGTCACTGTGATAGATCTATGTACCCAACTGCTGACTTCTATCACTGTGATACTTCTATGTACCCAACTGCTGACTTCTGTCACTGTGATAGATCTATGTACCCAACTGCTGACTTCTGTCACTGTGATAGATCTATGTACCCAACTGCTGACTTCTGTCACTGTGATAGATCTATGTACCCAACTGCTGACTTCTGTCACTGTGATAGATCTATGTACCCAACTGCTGACTTCTGTCACTGTGATAGATCTATGTACCCAACTGCTGACTTCTGTCACTGTGATAGATCTATGTACCCAACTGCTGACTTCTGTCACTGTGGTAGATCTATGTACCCAACTGCTGACTTCTGTCACTGTGATAGATCTATGTACCCAACTGCTGACTTCTGTCACTGTGGTAGATCTATGTACCCAACTGCTGACTTCTGTCACTGTGATAGATCTATGTACCCAACTGCTGACTTCTGTCACTGTGATAGATCTATGTACCCAACTGCTGACTTCTGTCACTGTTATAGATCTATGTACCCAACTGCTGACTTCTGTCACTGTGATAGATCTATGTACCCAACTGCTGACTTCTGTCACTGTGATAGATCTATGTACCCAACTGCTGACTTCTGTCACTGTGGTAGATCTATGTACCCAACTGCTGACTTCTGTCACTGTGATAGATCTATGTACCCAACTGCTGACTTCTGTCACTGTGGTAGATCTATGTACCCAACTGCTGACTTCTGTCACTGTGATAGATCTATGTACCCAACTGCTGACTTATGTCACTGTGATAGATCTATGTACCCAACTGCTGACTTCTGTCACTGTCATAGATCTATGTACCCAACTGCTGACTTCTGTCACTGTGGTAGATCTATGTACCCAACTGCTGACTTCTGTCACTGTGATAGATCTATGTACCCAACTGCTGACTTCTGTCACTGTGGTAGATCTATGTACCCAACTGCTGACTTCTGTCACTGTGATAGATCTATGTACCCAACTGCTGACTTCTGTCACTGTGATAGATCTATGTACCCAACTGCTGACTTCTGTCACTGTGGTAGATCTATGTACCCAACTGCTTACTTCTGTCACTGTGATAGATCTATGTACCCAACTGCTGACTTCTGTCACTGTGGTAGATCTATGTACCCAACTGCTGACTTCTGTCACTATCGTAGATCTATGTACCCAACTGCTGACTTCTGTCACTGTGATAGATCTATGTACCCAACTGCTGACTTCTGTCACTGTGGTAGATCTATGTACCCAACTGCTGACTTCTGTCACTGTGGTAGATCTATGTACCCAACTGCTGACTTCTGTCACTGTGATAGATCTATGTACCCAACTACTGATTTCTGTCACTGTGGTAGATCTATGTACCCAACTGCTGACTTCTGTCACTGTGGTAGATCTATGTACCCAACTGCTGACTTCTGTCACTGTGGTAGATCTATGTACCCAACTGCTGACTTCTGTCACTGTGATAGATCTATGTACCCAACTGCTGACTTCTGTCACTGTGATAGATCTATGTACTCAACTGCTGACTTCTGTCACTGTGGTAGATCTATGTACCCAACTGCTGACTTCTGTCACTGTGATAGATCTATGTACCCAACTGCTGACTTCTGTCACTGTGGTAGATCTATGTACCCAACTGCTGACTTCTGTCACTATCGTAGATCTATGTACCCAACTGCTGACTTCTGTCACTGTGATAGATCTATGTACCCAACTGCTGACTTCTGTCACTGTGGTAGATCTATGTACCCAACTGCTGACTTCTGTCACTGTGGTAGATCTATGTACCCAACTGCTGACTTCTGTCACTGTGATAGATCTATGTACCCAACTACTGACTTCTGTCACTGTGGTAGATCTATGTACCCAACTGCTGACTTCTGTCACTGTGGTAGATCTATGTACCCAACTGCTGACTTCTGTCACTGTGGTAGATCTATGTACCCAACTGCTGACTTCTGTCACTGTGGTAGATCTATGTACCCAACTGCTGACTTTTGTCACTGTGATAGATCTATATACCCAACTGCTGACTTCTGTCACTGTGATAGATCTATATACCCAACTGCTGACTTCTGTCACTGTGATAGATCTATGTACCCAACTGCTGACTTCTGTCACTGTGATAGATCTATGTACCCAACTGCTGACTTCTGTCACTGTGATAGATCTATGTACCCAACTGCTGACTTCTGTCACTATCGTAGATCTATGTACCCAACTGCTGACTTCTGTCACTGTGATAGATCTATGTACCCAACTGCTGACTTCTGTCACTATCGTAGATCTATGTACCCAACTGCTGACTTCTGTCACTGTGATAGATCTATGTACCCAACTGCTGACTTCTGTCACTGTGATAGATCTATGTACCCAACTGCTGACTTCTGTCACTGTGATAGATCTATGTACCCAACTGCTGACTTCTGTCACTGTGATAGATCTATGTACCCAACTGCTGACTTCTGTCACTGTGATAGATCTATGTACCCAACTGCTGACTTCTGTCACTGTGATAGATCTATGTACCCAACTGCTGACTTCTGTCACTGTGATAGATCTATGTACCCAACTGCTGACTTCTGTCACTGTGATAGATCTATGTACCCAACTGCTGACTTCTGTCACTGTGATAGATCTATGTACCCAACTGCTGACTTCTGTCACTGTGATAGATCTATGTACCCAACTGCTGACTTCTGTCACTGTGATAGATCTATGTACCCAACTGCTGACTTCTGTCACTGTGATAGATCTATGTACCCAACTGCTGACTTCTGTCACTGTGATAGATCTATGTACCCAACTGCTGACTTCTGTCACTGTGATAGATCTATGTACCGAACTGCTGACTTCTGTCACTATCGTAGATCTATGTTCCCAACTGCTGACTTCTGTCACTGTGGTTGATCTATGTACCCAACTGCTGACTTCTGTCACTGTGATAGATCTATGTACCCAACTGCTGACTTCTGTCACTGTGATAGATCTATGTACCCAACTGCTGACTTCTGTCACTGTTATAGATCTATGTACCCAACTGCTGACTTCTGTCACTGTGATAGATCTATGTACCCAACTGCTGACTTCTGTCACTGTGATAGATCTATGTACCCAACTGCTGACTTCTGTCACTGTGGTAGATCTATGTACCCAACTGCTGACTTCTGTCACTGTGATAGATCTATGTACCCAACTGCTGACTTCTGTCACTGTGGTAGATCTATGTACCCAACTGCTGACTTCTGTCACTGTGATAGATCTATGTACCCAACTGCTGACTTATGTCACTGTGATAGATCTATGTACCCAACTGCTGACTTCTGTCACTGTCATAGATCTATGTACCCAACTGCTGACTTCTGTCACTGTGGTAGATCTATGTACCCAACTGCTGACTTCTGTCACTGTGATAGATCTATGTACCCAACTGCTGACTTCTGTCACTGTGGTAGATCTATGTACCCAACTGCTGACTTCTGTCACTGTGATAGATCTATGTACCCAACTGCTGACTTCTGTCACTGTGATAGATCTATGTACCCAACTGCTGACTTCTGTCACTGTGGTAGATCTATGTACCCAACTGCTGACTTCTGTCACTGTGATAGATCTATGTACCCAACTGCTGACTTCTGTCACTGTGGTAGATCTATGTACCCAACTGCTGACTTCTGTCACTATCGTAGATCTATGTACCCAACTGCTGACTTCTGTCACTGTGATAGATCTATGTACCCAACTGCTGACTTCTGTCACTGTGGTAGATCTATGTACCCAACTGCTGACTTCTGTCACTGTGGTAGATCTATGTACCCAACTGCTGACTTCTGTCACTGTGATAGATCTATGTACCCAACTACTGACTTCTGTCACTGTGGTAGATCTATGTACCCAACTGCTGACTTCTGTCACTGTGGTAGATCTATGTACCCAACTGCTGACTTCTGTCACTGTGGTAGATCTATGTACCCAACTGCTGACTTCTGTCACTGTGATAGATCTATGTACCCAACTGCTGACTTCTGTCACTGTGGTAGATCTATGTACCCAACTGCTGACTTCTGTCACTGTGATAGATCTATATACCCAACTGCTGACTTCTGTCACTGTGATAGATCTATATACCCAACTGCTGACTTCTGTCACTGTGATAGATCTATGTACCCAACTGCTGACTTCTGTCACTGTGATAGATCTATGTACCCAACTGCTGACTTCTGTCACTGTGATAGATCTATGTACCCAACTGCTGACTTCTGTCACTGTGATAGATCTATGTACCCAACTGCTGACTTCTGTCACTATCGTAGATCTATGTACCCAACTGCTGACTTCTGTCACTGTGATAGATCTATGTACCCAACTGCTGACTTCTGTCACTATCGTAGATCTATGTACCCAACTGCTGACTTCTGTCACTGTGATAGATCTATGTACCCAACTGCTGACTTCTGTCACTGTGATAGATCTATGTACCCAACTGCTGACTTCTGTCACTGTGATAGATCTATGTACCCAACTGCTGACTTCTGTCACTGTGATAGATCTATGTACCCAACTGCTGACTTCTGTCACTGTGATAGATCTATGTACCCAACTGCTGACTTCTGTCACTGTGATAGATCTATGTACCCAACTGCTGACTTCTGTCACTGTGATAGATCTATGTACCCAACTGCTGACTTCTGTCACTGTGATAGATCTATGTACCCAACTGCTGACTTCTGTCACTGTGATATATCTATGTACCTAACTGCTGACTTCTGTCACTGTGATAGATCTATGTACCCAACTGCTGACTTCTGTCACTGTGATAGATCTATGTACCCAACTGCTGACTTCTGTCACTGTGATAGATCTATGTACCCAACTGCTGACTTCTGTCACTGTGATAGATCTATGTACCCAACTGCTGACTTCTGTCACTATCGTAGATCTATGTACCCAACTGCTGACTTCTGTCACTGTGATAGATCTATGTACCCAACTGCTGACTTCTGTCACTGTGATAGATCTATGTACCCAACTGCTGACTTCTGTCACTGTGATAGATCTATGTACCCAACTGCTGACTTCTGTCACTGTGATAGATCTATGTACCCAACTGCTGACTTCTGTCACTATCGTAGATCTATGTACCCAACTGCTGACTTCTGTCACTGTGGTAGATCTATGTACCCAACTGCTGACTTCTGTCACTGTGATAGATCTATGTACCCAACTACTGACTTCTGTCACTGTGGTAGATCTATGTACCCAACTGCTGACTTCTGTCACTGTGGTAGATCTATGTACCCAACTGCTGACTTCTGTCACTGTGGTAGATCTATGTACCCAACTGCTGACTTCTGTCACTGTGATATATCTATGTACCCAACTGCTGACTTCTGTCACTATCGTAGATCTATGTACCCAACTGCTGACTTCTGTCACTGTGATAGATCTATGTACCCAACTGCTGACTTCTGTCACTGTGATAGATCTATGTACCCAACTGCTGACTTCTGTCACTGTGATAGATCTATGTACCCAACTGCTGACTTCTGTCACTGTGATAGATCTATGTACCCAACTGCTGACTTCTGTCACTGTGATAGATCTATGTACCCAACTGCTGACTTCTGTCACTGTGATAGATCTATGTACCCAACTGCTGACTTCTGTCACTGTGATAGATCTATGTACCCAACTGCTGACTTCTGTCACTGTGATAGATCTATGTACCCAACTGCTGACTTCTTTCACTGTGATAGATCTATGTACCCAACTGCTGACTTCTGTCACTGTGATAGATCTATGTACCCAACTGCTGACTTCTGTCACTGTGATAGATCTATGTACCCAACTGCTGACTTCTGTCACTGTGATAGATCTATGTACCCAACTACTGACTTCTGTCACTATCGTAGATCTATGTTCCCAACTGCTGACTTCTGTCACTGTGATAGATCTATGTACCCAACTGCTGACTTCTGTCACTGTGATAGATCTATGTACCCAACTGCTGACTTCTGTCACTGTGATAGATCTATGTACCCAACTGCTGACTTCTGTCACTGTGATAGATCTATGTACCCAACTGCTGACTTCTGTCACTGTGATAGATCTATGTACCCAACTGCTGACTTCTGTCACTGTGATAGATCTATGTACCCAACTGCTGACTTCTGTCACTGTGATAGATCTATGTACCCAACTGCTGACTTCTGTCACTGTGATATATCTATGTACCTAACTGCTGACTTCTGTCACTGTAATAGATCTATGTACCCAACTGCTGACTTCTGTCACTGTGATAGATCTATGTACCCAACTGCTGACTTCTGTCACTGTGATAGATCTATGTACCCAACTGCTGACTTCTGTCACTGTGATAGATCTATGTACCCAACTGCTGACTTCTGTCACTATCGTAGATCTATGTACCCAACTGCTGACTTCTGTCACTGTGATAGATCTATGTACCCAACTGCTGACTTCTGTCACTGTGATAGATCTATGTACCCAACTGCTGACTTCTGTCACTGTGATAGATCTATGTACCCAACTGCTGACTTCTGTCACTGTGATAGATCTATGTACCCAACTGCTGACTTCTGTCACTATCGTAGATCTATGTACCCAACTGCTGACTTCTGTCACTGTGATAGATCTATGTACCCAACTGCTGACTTCTGTCACTGTGATAGATCTATGTACCCAACTGCTGACTTCTGTCACTGTGATAGATCTATGTACCCAACTGCTGACTTCTGTCACTGTGATAGATCTATGTACCCAACTGCTGACTTCTGTCACTGTGGTAGATCTATGTACCCAACTGCTGACTTCTGTCACTGTGATAGATCTATGTACCCAACTGCTGACTTCTGTCACTGTGATAGATCTATATACCCAACTGATGACTTCTGTCACTGTGATATATCTATGTACCCAACTGCTGACTTCTGTCACTGTGATAGATCTATGTACCCAACTGCTGACTTCTGTCACTGTGATAGATCTATGTACCCAACTGCTGACTTCTGTCACTGTGATAGATCTATGTACCCAACTGCTGACTTCTGTCACTGTGATAGATCTATATACCCAACTGCTGACTTCTGTCACTGTGATAGATCTATGTACCCAACTGCTGACTTCTGTCACTGTGATAGATCTATGTACCCAACTGCTGACTTCTGTCACTGTGATAGATCTATGTACCCAACTGCTGACTTCTGTCACTGTGATAGATCTATGTACCCAACTGCTGACTTCTGTCACTGTGATAGATCTATGTACCCAACTGCTGACTTCTGTCACTGTGATAGATCTATATACCCAACTGCTGACTTCTGTCACTGTGATAGATCTATGTACCCAACTGCTGACTTCTGTCACTGTGATAGATCTATGTACCCAACTGCTGACTTCTGTCACTGTGATAGATCTATGTACCCAACTGCTGACTTCTGTCACTGTGATAGATCTATGTACCCAACTGCTGACTTCTGTCACTGTGATAGATCTATGTACCCAACTGCTGACTTCTGTCACTGTGATAGATCTATGTACCCAACTGCTGACTTCTGTCACTGTGATAGATCTATGTACCCAACTGCTGACTTCTGTCACTGTGATAGATCTATGTACCCAACTGCTGACTTCTGTCACTGTGATAGATCTATGTACCCAACTGCTGACTTCTGTCACTGTGATAGATCTATGTACCCAACTGCTGACTTCTGTCACTATCGTAGATCTATGTTCCCAACTGCTGACTTCTGTCACTGTGATAGATCTATGTACCCAACTGCTGACTTCTGTCACTGTGATAGATCTATGTACCCAACTGCTGACTTCTGTCACTGTGATAGATCTATGTACCCAACTGCTGACTTCTGTCACTGTGATAGATCTATGTACCCAACTGCTGACTTCTGTCACTGTGATAGATCTATGTACCCAACTGCTGACTTCTGTCACTGTGATAGATCTATGTACCCAACTGCTGACTTCTGTCACTGTGATAGATCTATGTACCCAACTGCTGACTTCTGTCACTGTGATAGATCTATGTACCCAACTGCTGACTTCTGTCACTGTGATAGATCTATGTACCCAACTGCTGACTTCTGTCACTGTGATAGATCTATGTACCCAACTGCTGACTTCTGTCACTGTGATATATCTATGTACCCAACTGCTGACTTCTGTCACTGTGATAGATCTATGTACCCAACTGCTGACTTCTGTCACTGTGATAGATCTATGTACCCAACTGCTGACTTCTGTCACTGTGATAGATCTATGTACCCAACTGCTGACTTCTGTCACTGTGATAGATCTATGTACCCAACTGCTGACTTCTGTCACTATCGTAGATCTATGTACCCAACTGCTGACTTCTGTCACTGTGATAGATCTATGTACCCAACTGCTGACTTCTGTCACTGTGATAGATCTATGTACCCAACTGCTGACTTCTGTCACTGTGATAGATCTATGTACCCAACTGCTGACTTCTGTCACTGTGATAGATCTATGTACCCAACTGCTGACTTCTGTCACTGTGATAGATCTATGTACCCAACTGCTGACTTCTGTCACTGTGATAGATCTATGTACCCAACTGCTGACTTCTGTCACTATCGTAGATCTATGTACCCAACTGCTGACTTCTGTCACTGTGATAGATCTATGTATCCAACTGCTGACTTCTGTCACTGTGATAGATCTATGTACCCAACTGCTGACTTCTGTCACTGTGATAGATCTATGTACCCAACTGCTGACTTCTGTCACTGTAATAGATCTATGTACCCAACTGCTGACTTCTGTCACTGTGGTAGATCTATGTACCCAACTGCTGACTTCTGTCACTGTGATAGATCTATGTACCCAACTGCTGACTTCTGTCACTGTGATAGATCTATATACCCAACTGATGACTTCTGTCACTGTGATAGATCTATGTACCCAACTGCTGACTTCTGTCACTGTGATAGATCTATGTACCCAACTGCTGACTTCTGTCACTGTGATAGATCTATGTACCCAACTGCTGACTTCTGTCACTGTGATAGATCTATGTACCCAACTGCTGACTTCTGTCACTGTGGTAGATCTATGTACCCAACTGCTGACTTCTGTCACTGTGATAGATCTATGTACCCAACTGCTGACTTCTGTCACTGTGATAGATCTATATACCCAACTGATGACTTCTGTCACTGTGATAGATCTATGTACCCAACTGCTGACTTCTGTCACTGTGGTAGATCTATGTACCCAACTGCTGACTTCTGTCACTGTGATAGATCTATGTACCCAACTGCTGACTTATGTCACTGTGATAGATCTATGTACCCAACTGCTGACTTCTGTCACTGTCATAGATCTATGTACCCAACTGCTGACTTCTGTCACTGTGGTAGATCTATGTACCCAACTGCTGACTTCTGTCACTGTGATAGATCTATGTACCCAACTGCTGACTTCTGTCACTGTGATAGATCTATGTACCCAACTGCTGACTTCTGTCACTGTGGTAGATCTATGTACCCAACTGCTGACTTCTGTCACTGTGGTAGATCTATGTACCCAACTGCTGACTTCTGTCACTGTGATAGATCTATATACCCAACTGATGACTTCTGTCACTGTGATAGATCTATGTACCCAACTGCTGACTTCTGTCACTGTGGTAGATCTATGTACCCAACTGCTGACTTCTGTCACTGTGATAGATCTATGTACCCAACTGCTGACTTCTGTCACTGTGATAGATCTATGTACCCAACTGCTGACTTCTGTCACTGTGATAGATCTATGTACCCAACTGCTGACTTCTGTCACTGTGATAGATCTATATACCCAACTGCTGACTTCTGTCACTGTGATAGATCTATGTACCCAACTGCTGACTTCTGTCACTGTGATAGATCTATGTACCCAACTGCTGACTTCTGTCACTGTGATAGATCTATGTACCCAACTGCTGACTTCTGTCACTGTGATAGATCTATGTACCCAACTGCTGACTTCTGTCACTATCGTAGATCTATGTACCCAACTGCTGACTTCTGTCACTGTGATAGATCTATGTACCCAACTGCTGACTTCTGTCACTGTGATAGATCTATGTACCCAACTGCTGACTTCTGTCACTGTGATAGATCTATGTACCCAACTGCTGACTTCTGTCACTGTGATAGATCTATGTACCCAACTGCTGACTTCTGTCACTGTGGTAGATCTATATACCCAACTGCTGACTTCTGTCACTGTGATAGATCTATGTACCCAACTGCTGACTTCTGTCACTATCGTAGATCTATGTACCCAACTGATGACTTCTGTCACTGTGATAGATCTATGTACCCAACTGCTGACTTCTGTCACTGTGATAGATCTATGTACCCAACTGCTGACTTCTGTCACTGTGATAGATCTATGTACCCAACTGCTGACTTCTGTCACTGTGATAGATCTATGTACCCAACTGCTGACTTCTGTCACTGTGATAGATCTATATACCCAACTGCTGACTTCTGTCACTGTGATAGATCTATGTACCCAACTGCTGACTTCTGTCACTGTGATAGATCTATGTACCCAACTGCTGACTTCTGTCACTGTGATAGATCTATGTACCCAACTGCTGACTTCTGTCACTGTGATAGATCTATATACCCAACTGCTGACTTCTGTCACTGTGATAGATCTATATACCCAACTGCTGACTTCTGTCACTGTGATAGATCTATATACCCAACTGCTGACTTCTGTCACTGTGATAGATCTATATACCCAACTGCTGACTTCTGTCACTGTGATAGATCTATATACCCAACTGCTGACTTCTGTCACTGTGATAGATCTATATACCCAACTGCTGACTTCTGTCACTGTGATAGATCTATATACCCAACTGCTGACTTCTGTCACTGTGATAGATCTATATACCCAACTGCTGACTTCTGTCACTGTGATAGATCTATGTACCCAACTGCTGACTTCTGTCACTGTGATAGATCTATATACCCAACTGCTGACTTCTGTCACTGTGATAGATCTATATACCAAACTGCTGACTTCTGTCACTGTGATAGATCTATATACCCAACTGCTGACTTCTGTCACTGTGATAGATCTATATACCCAACTGCTGACTTCTGTCACTGTGATAGATCTATATACCCAACTGCTGACTTCTGTCACTGTGATAGATCTATATACCAAACTGCTGACTTCTGTCACTGTGATAGATCTATATACCCAACTGCTGACTTCTGTCACTGTGATAGATCTATATACCCAACTGCTGACTTCTGTCACTGTGATAGATCTATATACCCAACTGCTGACTTCTGTCACTGTGATAGATCTATGTACCCAACTGCTGACTTCTGTCACTGTGATAGATCTATGTACCCAACTGCTGACTTCTGTCACTATCGTAGATCTATGTACCCAACTGCTGACTTCTGTCACTGTGATAGATCTATGTACCCAACTGCTGACTTCTGTCACTGTGATAGATCTATGTACCCAACTGCTGACTTCTGTCACTGTGATAGATCTATGTACCCAACTGCTGACTTCTGTCACTGTGATAGATCTATGTACCCAACTGCTGACTTCTGTCACTGTGGTAGATCTATGTACCCAACTGCTGACTTCTGTCACTGTGATAGATCTATGTACCCAACTGCTGACTTCTGTCACTGTGATAGATCTATATACCCAACTGATGACTTCTGTCACTGTGATAGATCTATGTACCCAACTGCTGACTTCTGTCACTGTGATAGATCTATGTACCCAACTGCTGACTTCTGTCACTGTGATAGATCTATGTACCCAACTGCTGACTTCTGTCACTGTGATAGATCTATGTACCCAACTGCTGACTTCTGTCACTGTGATAGATCTATATACCCAACTGCTGACTTCTGTCACTGTGATAGATCTATGTACCCAACTGCTGACTTCTGTCACTGTGATAGATCTATGTACCCAACTGCTGACTTCTGTCACTGTGATAGATCTATGTACCCAACTGCTGACTTCTGTCACTGTGATAGATCTATGTACCCAACTGCTGACTTCTGTCACTGTGATAGATCTATGTACCCAACTGCTGACTTCTGTCACTGTGATAGATCTATATACCCAACTGCTGACTTCTGTCACTGTGATAGATCTATATACCCAACTGCTGACTTCTGTCACTGTGATAGATCTATATACCCAACTGCTGACTTCTGTCACTGTGATAGATCTATATACTCAACTGCTGACTTCTGTCACTGTAATAGATCTATATACCCAACTGCTGACTTCTGTCACTGTGATAGATCTATATACCCAACTGCTGACTTCTGTCACTGTGATAGATCTATATACCCAACTGCTGACTTCTGCCACTGTGATAGATCTATATACCCAACTGCTGACTTCTGTCACTGTGATAGATCTATATACCAAACTGCTGACTTCTGTCACTGTGATAGATCTATATACCCAACTGCTGACTTCTGTCACTGTGATAGATCTATATACCCAACTGCTGACTTCTGTCACTGTGATAGATCTATATACCCAACTGCTGACTTCTGTCACTGTGATAGATCTATATACCCAACTGCTGACTTCTGTCACTGTGATAGATCTATGTACCCAACTGCTGACTTCTGTCACTGTGATAGATCTATGTACCCAACTGCTGACTTCTGTCACTATCGTAGATCTATGTACCCAACTGCTGACTTCTGTCACTGTGATAGATCTATATACCCAACTGCTGACTTCTGTCACTGTGATAGATCTATATACCCAACTGCTTACTTCTGTCACTGTGATAGATCTATATACCCAACTGCTGACTTCTGTCACTGTGATAGATCTATGTACCCAACTGCTGACTTCTGTCACTGTGATAGATCTATATACCCAACTGCTGACTTCTGTCACTGTGATAGATCTATATACCAAACTGCTGACTTCTGTCACTGTGATAGATCTATATACCCAACTGCTGACTTCTGTCACTGTGATAGATCTATATACCCAACTGCTGACTTCTGTCACTGTGATAGATCTATATACCCAACTGCTGACTTCTGTCACTGTGATAGATCTATATACCCAACTGCTGACTTCTGTCACTGTGATAGATCTATGTACCCAACTGCTGACTTCTGTCACTGTGATAGATCTATGTACCCAACTGCTGACTTCTGTCACTATCGTAGATCTATGTACCCAACTGCTGACTTCTGTCACTGTGATAGATCTATATACCCAACTGCTGACTTCTGTCACTGTGATAGATCTATGTACCCAACTGCTGACTTCTGTCACTGTGATAGATCTATATACCCAACTGCTGACTTCTGTCACTGTGATAGATCTATATACCCAACTGCTGACTTCTGTCACTGTGATAGATCTATATACCCAACTGCTGACTTCTGTCACTGTGATAGATCTATGTACCCAACTGCTGACTTCTGTCACTGTGATAGATCTATGTACCCAACTGCTGACTTCTGTCACTGTGATAGATCTATATACCCAACTGCTGACTTCTGTCACTGTGATAGATCTATATACCAAACTGCTGACTTCTGTCACTGTGATAGATCTATATACCAAACTGCTGACTTCTGTCACTGTGATAGATCTATATACCCAACTGCTGACTTCTGTCAATGTGATAGATCTATATACCCAACTGCTGACTTCTGTCACTGTGATAGATCTATATACCCAACTGCTGACTTCTGTCACTGTGATAGATCTATATACCCAACTGCTGACTTCTGTCACTGTGATAGATCTATGTACCCAACTGCTGACTTCTGTCACTGTGATAGATCTATGTACCCAACTGCTGACTTCTGTCACTATCGTAGATCTATGTACCCAACTGCTGACTTCTGTCACTGTGATAGATCTATATACCCAACTGCTGACTTCTGTCACTGTGATAGATCTATATACCCAACTGCTGACTTCTGTCACTGTGATAGATCTATATACCCAACTGCTTACTTCTGTCACTGTGATAGATCTATATACCCAACTGCTGACTTCTGTCACTGTGATAGATCTATATACCCAACTGCTGACTTCTGTCACTGTGATAGATCTATATACCCAACTGCTGACTTCTGTCACTGTGATAGATCTATATACCAAACTGCTGACTTCTGTCACTGTGATAGATCTATATACCCAACTGCTGACTTCTGTCACTGTGATAGATCTATATACCCAACTGCTGACTTCTGTCACTGTGATAGATCTATATACCCAACTGCTGACTTCTGTCACTGTGATAGATCTATATACCCAACTGCTGACTTCTGTCACTGTGATAGATCTATGTACCCAACTGCTGACTTCTGTCACTGTGATAGATCTATGTACCCAACTGCTGACTTCTGTCACTATCGTAGATCTATGTACCCAACTGCTGACTTCTGTCACTGTGATAGATCTATATACCCAACTGCTGACTTCTGTCACTGTGATAGATCTATGTACCCAACTGCTGACTTCTGTCACTGTGATAGATCTATATACCCAACTGCTGACTTCTGTCACTGTGATAGATCTATATACCCAACTGCTGACTTCTGTCACTGTGATAGATCTATATACCCAACTGCTGACTTCTGTCACTGTGATAGATCTATGTACCCAACTGCTGACTTCTGTCACTGTGATAGATCTATGTACCCAACTGCTGACTTCTGTCACTGTGATAGATCTATGTACCCAACTGCTGACTTCTGTCACTGTGATAGATCTATGTACCCAACTGCTGACTTCTGTCACTGTGATAGATCTATGTACCCAACTGCTGACTTCTGTCACTGTGATAGATCTATGTACCCAACTGCTGACTTCTGTCACTGTGATAGATCTATGTACCCAACTGCTGACTTCTGTCACTATCGTAGATCTATGTACCCAACTGCTGACTTCTGTCACTGTGATAGATCTATGTACCCAACTGCTGACTTCTGTCACTGTGATAGATCTATGTACCCAACTGCTGACTTCTGTCACTGTGATAGATCTATGTACCCAACTGCTGACTTCTGTCACTGTGATAGATCTATGTACCCAACTGCTGACTTCTGTCACTATCGTAGATCTATGTACCCAACTGCTGACTTCTGTCACTGTGATAGATCTATGTACCCAACTGCTGACTTCTGTCACTGTGATAGATCTATGTACCCAACTGCTGACTTCTGTCACTGTGATAGATCTATGTACCCAACTGCTGACTTCTGTCACTATCGTAGATCTATGTACCCAACTGCTGACTTCTGTCACTGTGATAGATCTATGTACCCAACTGCTGACTTCTGTCACTGTGATAGATCTATGTACCCAACTGCTGACTTCTGTCACTGTGATAGATCTATGTACCCAACTGCTGACTTCTGTCACTGTGATAGATCTATGTACCCAACTGCTGACTTCTGTCACTGTGATACATCTATGTACCCAACTGCTGACTTCTGTCACTGTGATAGATCTATGTACCCAACTGCTGACTTCTGTCACTGTGATAGATCTATGTACCCAACTGCTGACTTCTGTCACTATCGTAGATCTATGTACCCAACTGCTGACTTCTGTCACTGTGATAGATCTATGTACCCAACTGCTGACTTCTGTCACTGTGATAGATCTATGTACCCAACTGCTGACTTCTGTCACTGTGATAGATCTATGTACCCAACTGCTGACTTCTGTCACTGTGATAGATCTATGTACCCAACTGCTGACTTCTGTCACTGTGATAGATCTATGTACCCAACTGCTGACTTCTGTCACTGTGATAGATCTATGTACCCAACTGCTGACTTCTGTCACTATCGTAGATCTATGTACCCAACTGCTGACTTCTGTCACTGTGATAGATCTATGTACCCAACTGCTGACTTCTGTCACTGTGATAGATCTATGTACCCAACTGCTGACTTCTGTCACTGTGATAGATCTATGTACCCAACTGCTGACTTCTGTCACTGTGATAGATCTATGTACCCAACTGCTGACTTCTGTCACTGTGATAGATCTATGTACCCAACTGCTGACTTCTGTCACTATCGTAGATCTATGTACCCAACTGCTGACTTCTGTCACTGTGATAGATCTATGTACCCAACTGCTGACTTCTGTCACTGTGATAGATCTATGTACCCAACTGCTGACTTCTGTCACTGTGATAGATCTATGTACCCAACTGCTGACTTCTGTCACTGTGATAGATCTATGTACCCAACTGCTGACTTCTGTCACTGTGATAGATCTATGTACCCAACTGCTGACTTCTGTCACTGTGATAGATCTATGTACCCAACTGCTGACTTCTGTCACTGTGATAGATCTATGTACCCAACTGCTGACTTCTGTCACTATCGTAGATCTATGTACCCAACTGCTGACTTCTGTCACTGTGATAGATCTATGTACCCAACTGCTGACTTCTGTCACTGTGATAGATCTATGTACCCAACTGCTGACTTCTGTCACTGTGATAGATCTATGTACCCAACTGCTGACTTCTGTCACTGTGATAGATCTATGTACCCAACTGCTGACTTCTGTCACTGTGGTAGATCTATGTACCCAACTGCTGACTTCTGTCACTGTGATAGATCTATGTACCCAACTGCTGACTTCTGTCACTGTGATAGATCTATTAAACCAAACTGATGACTTCTGTCACTGTGATAGATCTATGTACCCAACTGCTGACTTCTGTCACTGTGATAGATCTATGTACCCAACTGCTGACTTCTGTCACTGTGATAGATCTATGTACCCAACTGCTGACTTCTGTCACTGTGATAGATCTATGTACCCAACTGCTGACTTCTGTCACTGTGATAGATCTATGTACCCAACTGCTGACTTCTGTCACTATCGTAGATCTATGTACCCAACTGCTGACTTCTGTCACTGTGATAGATCTATGTACCCAACTGCTGACTTCTGTCACTGTGATAGATCTATGTACCCAACTGCTGACTTCTGTCACTGTGATAGATCTATGTACCCAACTGCTGACTTCTGTCACTGTGATAGATCTATGTACCCAACTGCTGACTTCTGTCACTGTGATAGATCTATGTACCCAACTGCTGACTTCTGTCACTATCGTAGATCTATGTACCCAACTGCTGACTTCTGTCACTGTGATAGATCTATGTACCCAACTGCTGACTTCTGTCACTGTGATAGATCTATGTACCCAACTGCTGACTTCTGTCACTGTGATAGATCTATGTACCCAACTGCTGACTTCTGTCACTGTGATAGATCTATGTACCCAACTGCTGACTTCTGTCACTGTGATAGATCTATGTACCCAACTGCTGACTTCTGTCACTATCGTAGATCTATGTACCCAACTGCTGACTTCTGTCACTGTGATAGATCTATGTACCCAACTGCTGACTTCTGTCACTGTGATAGATCTATGTACCCAACTGCTGACTTCTGTCACTGTGATAGATCTATGTACCCAACTGCTGACTTCTGTCACTGTGATAGATCTATGTACCCAACTGCTGACTTCTGTCACTGTGATAGATCTATGTACCCAACTGCTGACTTCTGTCACTGTGATAGATCTATGTACCCAACTGCTGACTTCTGTCACTGTGATAGATCTATGTACCCAACTGCTGACTTCTGTCACTATCGTAGATCTATGTACCCAACTGCTGACTTCTGTCACTGTGATAGATCTATGTACCCAACTGCTGACTTCTGTCACTGTGATAGATCTATGTACCCAACTGCTGACTTCTGTCACTGTGATAGATCTATGTACCCAACTGCTGACTTCTGTCACTGTGATAGATCTATGTACCCAACTGCTGACTTCTGTCACTGTGGTAGATCTATGTACCCAACTGCTGACTTCTGTCACTGTGATAGATCTATGTACCCAACTGCTGACTTCTGTCACTGTGATAGATCTATTAAACCAAACTGATGACTTCTGTCACTGTGATAGATCTATGTACCCAACTGCTGACTTCTGTCACTGTGATAGATCTATGTACCCAACTGCTGACTTCTGTCACTGTGATAGATCTATGTACCCAACTGCTGACTTCTGTCACTGTGATAGATCTATGTACCCAACTGCTGACTTCTGTCACTGTGATAGATCTATGTACCCAACTGCTGACTTCTGTCACTATCGTAGATCTATGTACCCAACTGCTGACTTCTGTCACTGTGATAGATCTATGTACCCAACTGCTGACTTCTGTCACTGTGATAGATCTATGTACCCAACTGCTGACTTCTGTCACTGTGATAGATCTATGTACCCAACTGCTGACTTCTGTCACTGTGATAGATCTATGTACCCAACTGCTGACTTCTGTCACTGTGATAGATCTATGTACCCAACTGCTGACTTCTGTCACTATCGTAGATCTATGTACCCAACTGCTGACTTCTGTCACTGTGATAGATCTATGTACCCAACTGCTGACTTCTGTCACTGTGATAGATCTATGTACCCAACTGCTGACTTCTGTCACTGTGATAGATCTATGTACCCAACTGCTGACTTCTGTCACTGTGATAGATCTATGTACCCAACTGCTGACTTCTGTCACTATCGTAGATCTATGTACCCAACTGCTGACTTCTGTCACTGTGATAGATCTATGTACCCAACTGCTGCCTTCTGTCACTGTGATAGATCTATGTACCCAACTGCTGACTTCTGTCACTGTGATAGATCTATGTACCCAACTGCTGACTTCTGTCACTGTGATAGATCTATGTACCCAACTGCTTTCTGTCACTGTGATAGATCTATATACCCAACTGCTGACTTCTGTCACTGTGATAGATCTATATACCCAACTGCTGACTTCTGTCACTGTGATAGATCTATATACCCAACTGCTGACTTCTGTCACTGTGATAGATCTATATACCCAACTGCTGACTTCTGTCACTGTGATAGATCTATATACCCAACTGCTGACTTCTGTCACTGTGATAGATCTATATACCCAACTGCTGACTTCTGTCACTGTGATAGATCTATATACCCAACTGCTGACTTCTGTCACTGTGATAGATCTATATACCCAACTGCTGACTTCTGTCACTGTGATAGATCTATATACCCAACTGCTGACTTCTGTCACTGTGATAGATCTATATACCCAACTGCTGACTTCTGTCACTGTGATAGATCTATATACCCAACTGCTGACTTCTGTCACTGTGATAGATCTATATACCCAACTGCTGACTTCTGTCACTGTGATAGATCTATATACCCAACTGCTGACTTCTGTCACTGTGATAGATCTATATACCCAACTGCTGACTTCTGTCACTGTGATAGATCTATATACCCAACTGCTGACTTCTGTCACTGTGATAGATCTATATACCCAACTGCTGACTTCTGTCACTGTGGTAGATCTATATACCCAACTGCTGACTTCTGTCACTGTGATAGATCTATATACCCAACTGCTGACTTCTGTCACTGTGATAGATCTATGTACCCAACTGCTGACTTCTGTCACTGTGATAGATCTATGTACCCAACTGCTGACTTCTGTCACTGTGGTAGATCTATATACCCAACTGCTGACTTCTGTCACTGTGATAGATCTATGTACCCAACTGCTGACTTCTGTCACTGTGATAGATCTATGTACCCAACTGCTGACTTCTGTCACTGTGATAGATCTATATACCCAACTGCTGACTTCTGTCACTGTGGTAGATCTATGTACCCAACTGCTGACTTCTGTCACTGTGATAGATCTATGTACCCAACTGCTGACTTCTGTCACTGTGATAGATCTATGTACCCAACTGCTGACTTCTGTCACTGTGATAGATCTATATACCCAACTGCTGACTTCTGTCACTGTGATAGATCTATGTACCCAACTGCTGACTTCTGTCACTGTGATAGATCTATGTACCCAACTGCTGACTTCTGTCACTGTGATAGATCTATGTACCCAACTGCTGACTTCTGTCACTGTGATAGATCTATGTACCCAACTGCTGACTTCTGTCACTGTGATAGATCTATGTACCCAACTGCTGACTTCTGTCACTGTGATAGATCTATGTACCCAACTGCTGACTTCTGTCACTGTGATAGATCTATGTACCCAACTGCTGACTTCTGTCACTGTGATAGATCTATGTACCCAACTGCTGACTTCTGTCACTGTGATAGATCTATGTACCCAACTGCTGACTTCTGTCACTGTGATAGATCTATGTACCCAACTGCTGACTTCTGTCACTGTGATAGATCTATGTACCCAACTGCTGACTTCTGTCACTGTGATAGATCTATGTACCCAACTGCTGACTTTTGTCACTATCGTAGATCTATGTACCCAACTGCTGACTTCTGTCACTGTGATAGATCTATGTACCCAACTGCTGACTTTTGTCACTGTGATAGATCTATGTACCCAACTGCTGACTTCTGTCACTGTGATAGATCTATGTACCCAACTGCTGACTTCTGTCACTATCGTAGATCTATGTACCCAACTGCTGACTTCTGTCACTGTGATAGATCTATGTACCCAACTGCTGACTTCTGTCACTGTGATAGATCTATGTACCCAACTGCTGACTTCTGTCACTGTGATAGATCTATGTACCCAACTGCTGACTTCTGTCACTGTGATAGATCTATGTACCCAACTGCTGACTTCTGTCACTGTGATAGATCTATGTACCCAACTGCTGACTTCTGTCACTGTGATAGATCTATGTACCCAACTGCTGACTTCTGTCACTGTGATAGATCTATGTACCCAACTGCTGACTTCTGTCACTGTGATAGATCTATGTACCCAACTGCTGACTTCTGTCACTGTGATAGATCTATGTACCCAACTGCTGACTTCTGTCACTATCGTAGATCTATGTACCCAACTGCTGACTTATGTCACTGTGATAGATCTATGTACCCAACTGCTGACTTCTGTCACTGTGATAGATCTATGTACCCAACTGCTGACTTCTGTCACTGTGATAGATCTATGTACCCAACTGCTGACTTCTGTCACTGTGATAGATCTATGTACCCAACTGCTGACTTCTGTCACTGTGATAGATCTATGTACCCAACTGCTGACTTCTGTCACTGTGATAGATCTATGTACCCAACTGCTGACTTCTGTCACTGTGAAAGATCTATGTACCCAACTGCTGACTTCTGTCACTGTGATAGATCTATGTACCCAACTGCTGACTTCTGTCACTGTGATAGATCTATGTACCCAACTGCTGACTTCTGTCACTGTGATAGATCTATGTACCCAACTGCTGACTTCTGTCACTGTGATAGATCTATGTACCCAACTGCTGACTTCTGTCACTGTGATAGATCTATGTACCCAACTGCTGACTTCTGTCACTGTGATAGATCTATGTACCCAACTGCTGACTTCTGTCACTGTGATAGATCTATGTACCCAACTGCTGACTTCTGTCACTGTGGTAGATCTATATACCCAACTGCTGACTTCTGTCACTGTGGTAGATCTATATACCCAACTGCTGACTTCTGTCACTGTGATAGATCTATGTACCCAACTGCTGACTTCTGTCACTGTGATAGATCTATGTACCCAACTGCTGACTTCTGTCACTGTGATAGATCTATGTACCCAACTGCTGACTTCTGTCACTGTGATAGATCTATGTACCCAACTGCTGACTTCTGTCACTGTGATAGATCTATATACCCAACTGCTGACTTCTGTCACTGTGGTAGATCTATATACCCAACTGCTGACTTCTGTCACTGTGATAGATCTATATACCCAACTGCTTACTTCTGTCACTGTGGTAGATCTATATACCCAACTGCTGACTTCTGTCACTGTGGTAGATCTATGTACCCAACTGCTGACTTCTGTCACTGTGATAGATCTATGTACCCAACTGCTGACTTCTGTCACTGTGATAGATCTATTAAACCAAACTGATGACTTCTGTCACTGTGATAGATCTATTAAACCAAACTGATGACTTCTGTCACTGTGATAGATCTATGTACCCAACTGCTGACTTCTGTCACTGTGATAGATCTATGTACCCAACTGCTGACTTCTGTCACTGTGATAGATCTATATACCCAACTGCTGACTTCTGTCACTGTGATAGATCTATATACCCAACTGCTGACTTCTGTCACTGTGATAGATCTATATACCCAACTGCTGACTTCTGTCACTGTGATAGATCTATATACCCAACTGCTGACTTCTGTCACTGTGATAGATCTATATACCCAACTGCTGACTTCTGTCACTGTGATAGATCTATATACCCAACTGCTGACTTCTGTCACTGTGATAGATCTATATACCCAACTGCTGACTTCTGTCACTGTGATAGATCTATATACCCAACTGCTGACTTCTGTCACTGTGATAGATCTATGTACCCAACTGCTGACTTCTGTCACTGTGATAGATCTATATACCCAACTGCTGACTTCTGTCACTGTGATAGATCTATATACCCAACTGCTGACTTCTGTCACTGTGATAGATCTATATACCCAACTGCTGACTTCTGTCACTGTGATAGATCTATGTACCCAACTGCTGACTTCTGTCACTGTGATAGATCTATATACCCAACTGCTGACTTCTGTCACTGTGTTAGATCTATATACCCAACTGCTGACTTCTGTCACTGTGATAGATCTATATACCCAACTGCTGACTTCTGTCACTGTGATAGATCTATGTACCCAACTGCTGACTTCTGTCACTGTGATAGATCTATATACCCAACTGTTGACTTCTGTCACTGTGATAGATCTATATACCCAACTGCTTACTTCTGTCACTGTGATAGATCTATGTACCCAACTGCTGACTTCTGTCACTGTGATAGATCTATGTACCCAACTGCTGACTTCTGTCACTGTGATAGATCTATGTACCCAACTGCTGACTTTTGTCACTATCGTAGATCTATGTACCCAACTGCTGACTTCTGTCACTGTGATAGATCTATGTACCCAACTGCTGACTTTTGTCACTGTGATAGATCTATGTACCCAACTGCTGACTTCTGTCACTGTGATAGATCTATGTACCCAACTGCTGACTTCTGTCACTATCGTAGATCTATGTACCCAACTGCTGACTTCTGTCACTGTGATAGATCTATGTACCCAACTGCTGACTTCTGTCACTGTGATAGATCTATGTACCCAACTGCTGACTTCTGTCACTGTGATAGATCTATGTACCCAACTGCTGACTTCTGTCACTGTGATAGATCTATGTACCCAACTGCTGACTTCTGTCACTGTGATAGATCTATGTACCCAACTGCTGACTTCTGTCACTGTGATAGATCTATGTACCCAACTGCTGACTTCTGTCACTGTGATAGATCTATGTACCCAACTGCTGACTTCTGTCACTGTGATAGATCTATGTACCCAACTGCTGACTTCTGTCACTGTGATAGATCTATGTACCCAACTGCTGACTTCTGTCACTATCGTAGATCTATGTACCCAACTGCTGACTTATGTCACTGTGATAGATCTATGTACCCAACTGCTGACTTCTGTCACTGTGATAGATCTATGTACCCAACTGCTGACTTCTGTCACTGTGATAGATCTATGTACCCAACTGCTGACTTCTGTCACTGTGATAGATCTATGTACCCAACTGCTGACTTCTGTCACTGTGATAGATCTATGTACCCAACTGCTGACTTCTGTCACTGTGATAGATCTATGTACCCAACTGCTGACTTCTGTCACTGTGAAAGATCTATGTACCCAACTGCTGACTTCTGTCACTGTGATAGATCTATGTACCCAACTGCTGACTTCTGTCACTGTGATAGATCTATGTACCCAACTGCTGACTTCTGTCACTGTGATAGATCTATGTACCCAACTGCTGACTTCTGTCACTGTGATAGATCTATGTACCCAACTGCTGACTTCTGTCACTGTGATAGATCTATGTACCCAACTGCTGACTTCTGTCACTGTGATAGATCTATGTACCCAACTGCTGACTTCTGTCACTGTGATAGATCTATGTACCCAACTGCTGACTTCTGTCACTGTGGTAGATCTATATACCCAACTGCTGACTTCTGTCACTGTGGTAGATCTATATACCCAACTGCTGACTTCTGTCACTGTGATAGATCTATGTACCCAACTGCTGACTTCTGTCACTGTGATAGATCTATGTACCCAACTGCTGACTTCTGTCACTGTGATAGATCTATGTACCCAACTGCTGACTTCTGTCACTGTGATAGATCTATGTACCCAACTGCTGACTTCTGTCACTGTGATAGATCTATATACCCAACTGCTGACTTCTGTCACTGTGGTAGATCTATATACCCAACTGCTGACTTCTGTCACTGTGATAGATCTATATACCCAACTGCTTACTTCTGTCACTGTGGTAGATCTATATACCCAACTGCTGACTTCTGTCACTGTGGTAGATCTATGTACCCAACTGCTGACTTCTGTCACTGTGATAGATCTATGTACCCAACTGCTGACTTCTGTCACTGTGATAGATCTATTAAACCAAACTGATGACTTCTGTCACTGTGATAGATCTATTAAACCAAACTGATGACTTCTGTCACTGTGATAGATCTATGTACCCAACTGCTGACTTCTGTCACTGTGATAGATCTATGTACCCAACTGCTGACTTCTGTCACTGTGATAGATCTATATACCCAACTGCTGACTTCTGTCACTGTGATAGATCTATATACCCAACTGCTGACTTCTGTCACTGTGATAGATCTATATACCCAACTGCTGACTTCTGTCACTGTGATAGATCTATATACCCAACTGCTGACTTCTGTCACTGTGATAGATCTATATACCCAACTGCTGACTTCTGTCACTGTGATAGATCTATATACCCAACTGCTGACTTCTGTCACTGTGATAGATCTATATACCCAACTGCTGACTTCTGTCACTGTGATAGATCTATATACCCAACTGCTGACTTCTGTCACTGTGATAGATCTATGTACCCAACTGCTGACTTCTGTCACTGTGATAGATCTATATACCCAACTGCTGACTTCTGTCACTGTGATAGATCTATATACCCAACTGCTGACTTCTGTCACTGTGATAGATCTATATACCCAACTGCTGACTTCTGTCACTGTGATAGATCTATGTACCCAACTGCTGACTTCTGTCACTGTGATAGATCTATATACCCAACTGCTGACTTCTGTCACTGTGGTAGATCTATATACCCAACTGCTGACTTCTGTCACTGTGATAGATCTATATACCCAACTGCTGACTTCTGTCACTGTGATAGATCTATGTACCCAACTGCTGACTTCTGTCACTGTGATAGATCTATATACCCAACTGTTGACTTCTGTCACTGTGATAGATCTATATACCCAACTGCTTACTTCTGTCACTGTGATAGATCTATGTACACAACTGCTGACTTCTGTCACTGTGATAGATCTATATACCCAACTGCTGACTTCTGTCACTGTGATAGATCTATGTACCCAACTGCTGACTTCTGTCACTGTGATAGATCTATGTACCCAACTGCTGACTTCTGTCACTGTGATAGATCTATGTACCCAACTGCTGACTTCTGTCACTGTGATAGATCTATGTACCCAACTGCTGACTTCTGTCACTGTGATAGATCTATGTACCCAACTGCTGACTTCTGTCACTGTGATAGATCTATGTACCCAACTGCTGACTTCTGTCACTGTGATAGATCTATGTACCCAACTGCTGACTTCTGTCACTGTGATAGATCTATGTACCCAACTGCTGACTTCTGTCACTGTGATAGATCTATGTACCCAACTGCTGACTTCTGTCACTGTGATAGATCTATGTACCCAACTGCTGACTTCTGTCACTGTGATAGATCTATGTACCCAACTGCTGACTTCTGTCACTGTGATAGATCTATGTACCCAACTGCTGACTTCTGTCACTGTGATAGATCTATGTACCCAACTGCTGACTTCTGTCACTGTGATAGATCTATGTACCCAACTGCTGACTTCTGTCACTGTGATAGATCTATGTACCCAACTGCTGACTTCTGTCACTGTGATAGATCTATGTACCCAACTGCTGACTTCTGTCACTGTGATAGATCTATGTACCCAACTGCTGACTTCTGTCACTGTGATAGATCTATGTACCCAACTGCTGACTTCTGTCACTGTGATAGATCTATGTACCCAACTGCTGACTTCTGTCACTATCGTAGATCTATGTACCCAACTGCTGACTTCTGTCACTGTGATAGATCTATGTACCCAACTGCTGACTTCTGTCACTGTGATAGATCTATGTACCCAACTGCTGACTTCTGTCACTGTGATAGATCTATGTACCCAACTGCTGACTTCTGTCACTATATTAGATCTATGTACCCAACTGCTGACTTCTGTCACTGTGATAGATCTATGTACCCAACTGCTGACTTCTGTCACTGTGATAGATCTATGTACCCAACTGCTGACTTCTGTCACTGTGATAGATCTATGTACCCAACTGCTGACTTCTGTCACTGTGATAGATCTATGTACCCAACTGCTGACTTCAGTCACTGTGATAGATCTATGTACCCAACTGCTGACTTCTGTCACTGTGATAGATCTATGTACCCAACTGCTGACTTCTGTCACTGTGATAGATCTATGTACCCAACTGCTGACTTCTGTCACTGTGATAGATCTATGTACCCAACTGCTGACTTCTGTCACTATCGTAGATCTATGTACCCAACTGCTGACTTCTGTCACTGTGATAGATCTATGTACCCAACTGCTGACTTCTGTCACTGTGATAGATCTATGTACCCAACTGCTGACTTCTGTCACTGTGATAGATCTATGTACCCAACTGCTGACTTCTGTCACTGTGATAGATCTATGTACCCAACTGCTGACTTCTGTCACTGTGATAGATCTATGTACCGAACTGCTGACTTCTGTCACTGTGATAGATCTATGTACCCAACTGCTGACTTCTGTCACTGTGATAGATCTATGTACCCAACTGCTGACTTCTGTCACTGTGAAAGATCTATGTACCCAACTGCTGACTTCTGTCACTGTGATAGATCTATGTACCCAACTGCTGACTTCTGTCACTGTGATAGATCTATGTACCCAACTGCTGACTTCTGTCACTGTGATAGATCTATGTACCCAACTGCTGACTTCTGTCACTGTGATAGATCTATATACCCAACTGCTGACTTCTGTCACTGTGGTAGATCTATATACCCAACTGCTGACTTCTGTCACTGTGATAGATCTATATACCCAACTGCTGACTTCTGTCACTGTGGTAGATCTATATACCCAACTGCTGACTTCTGTAACTGTGATAGATCTATATACCCAACTGCTGACTTCTGTCACTGTGGTAGATCTATATACCCAACTGCTGACTTCTGTCACTGTGATAGATCTATATACCCAACTGCTGACTTCTGTCACTGTGATAGATCTATATACCCAACTGCTGACTTCTGTCACTGTGATAGATCTATATACCAAACTGCTGACTTCTGTCACTGTGATAGATCTATATACCCAACTGCTGACTTCTGTCACTGTGATAGATCTATATACCCAACTGCTGACTTCTGTCACTGTGATAGATCTATATACCCAACTGCTGACTTCTGTCACTGTGATAGATCTATGTACCCAACTGCTGACTTCTGTCACTGTGATAGATCTATATACCCAACTGCTGACTTCTGTCACTGTGATAGATCTATATACCCAACTGCTGACTTCTGTCACTGTGATAGATCTATATACCCAACTGCTGACTTCTGTCACTGTGATAGATCTATGTACCCAACTGCTGACTTCTGTCACTGTGATAGATCTATATACCCAACTGCTGACTTCTGTCACTGTGATAGATCTATATACCCAACTGCTGACTTCTGTCACTGTGATAGATCTATATACCCAACTGCTGACTTCTGTCACTGTGATAGATCTATATACCCAACTGCTGACTTCTGTCACTGTGATAGATCTATATACCCAACTGCTGACTTCTGTCACTGTGATAGATCTATATACCCAACTGCTGACTTCTGTCACTGTGATAGATCTATATACCCAACTGCTGACTTCTGTCACTGTGATAGATCTATATACCCAACTGCTGACTTCTGTCACTGTGATAGATCTATATACCCAACTGCTGACTTCTGTCACTGTGATAGATCTATATACCCAACTGCTGACTTCTGTCACTGTGATAGATCTATGTACCCAACTGCTGACTTCTGTCACTGTGATAGATCTATGTACCCAACTGCTGACTTCTGTCACTGTGATAGATCTATATACCCAACTGCTGACTTCTGTCACTGTGATAGATCTATATACCCAACTGCTGACTTCTGTCACTGTGATAGATCTATGTACCCAACTGCTGACTTCTGTCACTGTGATAGATCTATGTACCCAACTGCTGACTTCTGTCACTGTGATAGATCTATGTACCCAACTGCTGACTTCTGTCACTGTGATAGATCTATGTACCCAACTGCTGACTTCTGTCACTGTGATAGATCTATATACCCAACTGCTGACTTCTGTCACTGTGGTAGATCTATATACCCAACTGCTGACTTCTGTCACTGTGATAGATCTATATACCCAACTGCTGACTTCTGTCACTGTGATAGATCTATGTACCCAACTGCTGACTTCTGTCACTGTGATAGATCTATATACCCAACTGTTGACTTCTGTCACTGTGATAGATCTATATACCCAACTGCTGACTTCTGTCACTGTGATAGATCTATGTACACAACTGCTGACTTCTGTCACTGTGATAGATCTATATACCCAACTGCTGACTTCTGTCACTGTGATAGATCTATGTACCCAACTGCTGACTTCTGTCACTGTGATAGATCTATGTACCCAACTGCTGACTTCTGTCACTGTGATAGATCTATGTACCCAACTGCTGACTTCTGTCACTGTGATAGATCTATGTACCCAACTGCTGACTTCTGTCACTGTGATAGATCTATGTACCCAACTGCTGACTTCTGTCACTGTGATAGATCTATGTACCCAACTGCTGACTTCTGTCACTGTGATAGATCTATGTACCCAACTGCTGACTTCTGTCACTGTGATAGATCTATGTACCCAACTGCTGACTTCTGTCACTGTGATAGATCTATGTACGCAACTGCTGACTTCTGTCACTGTGATAGATCTATGTACCCAACTGCTGACTTCTGTCACTGTGATAGATCTATGTACCCAACTGCTGACTTCTGTCACTGTGATAGATCTATGTACCCAACTGCTGACTTCTGTCACTATCGTAGATCTATGTACCCAACTGCTGACTTCTGTCACTGTGATAGATCTATGTACCCAACTGCTGACTTCTGTCACTGTGATAGATCTATGTACCCAACTGCTGACTTCTGTCACTGTGATAGATCTATGTACCCAACTGCTGACTTCTGTCACTATCGTAGATCTATGTACCCAACTGCTGACTTCTGTCACTGTGATAGATCTATGTACCCAACTGCTGACTTCTGTCACTGTGATAGATCTATGTACCCAACTGCTGACTTCTGTCACTGTGATAGATCTATGTACCCAACTGCTGACTTCTGTCACTGTGATAGATCTATGTACCCAACTGCTGACTTCTGTCACTGTGATAGATCTATGTACCCAACTGCTGACTTCAGTCACTGTGATAGATCTATGTACCCAACTGCTGACTTCTGTCACTGTGATAGATCTATGTACCCAACTGCTGACTTCTGTCACTGTGATAGATCTATGTACCCAACTGCTGACTTCTGTCACTGTGATAGATCTATGTACCCAACTGCTGACTTCTGTCACTATCGTAGATCTATGTACCCAACTGCTGACTTCTGTCACTGTGATAGATCTATGTACCCAACTGCTGACTTCTGTCACTGTGATAGATCTATGTACCCAACTGCTGACTTCTGTCACTGTGATAGATCTATGTACCCAACTGCTGACTTCTGTCACTGTGATAGATCTATGTACCGAACTGCTGACTTCTGTCACTGTGATAGATCTATGTACCCAACTGCTGACTTCTGTCACTGTGATAGATCTATGTACCCAACTGCTGACTTCTGTCACTGTGAAAGATCTATGTACCCAACTGCTGACTTCTGTCACTGTGATAGATCTATGTACCCAACTGCTGACTTCTGTCACTGTGATAGATCTATGTACCCAACTGCTGACTTCTGTCACTGTGATAGATCTATGTACCCAACTGCTGACTTCTGTCACTGTGATAGATCTATATACCCAACTGCTGACTTCTGTCACTGTGGTAGATCTATATACCCAACTGCTGACTTCTGTCACTGTGATAGATCTATATACCCAACTGCTGACTTCTGTCACTGTGGTAGATCTATATACCCAACTGCTGACTTCTGTAACTGTGGTAGATCTATATACCCAACTGCTGACTTCTGTCACTGTGGTAGATCTATATACCCAACTGCTGACTTCTGTCACTGTGGTAGATCTATGTACCCAACTGCTGACTTCTGTCACTGTGATAGATCTATGTACCCAACTGCTGACTTCTGTCACTGTGATAGATCTATATACCCAACTGCTGACTTCTGTCACTGTGGTAGATCTATGTACCCAACTGCTGACTTCTGTCACTGTGATAGATCTATGTACCCAACTGCTGACTTCTGTCACTGTGATAGATCTATGTACCCAACTGCTGACTTCTGTCACTGTGATAGATCTATGTACCCAACTGCTGACTTCTGTCACTGTGATAGATCTATATACCCAACTGCTGACTTCTGTCACTGTGATAGATCTATGTACCCAACTGCTGACTTCTGTCACTGTGGTAGATCTATATACCCAACTGCTGACTTCTGTCACTGTGGTAGATCTATATACCCAACTGCTGACTTCTGTCACTGTGGTAGATCTATATACCCAACTGCTGACTTCTGTCACTGTGGTAGATCTATGTACCCAACTGCTGACTTCTGTCACTGTGATAGATCTATATACCCATTTGCTGACTTCTGTCACTGTGATAGATCTATGTACCCAACTGCTGACTTCTGTCACTGTGATAGATCTATATACCCAACTGCTGACTTCTGTCACTGTGATAGATCTATATACCCAACTGCTGACTTCTGTCACTGTGATAGATCTATATACCCAACTGCTGACTTCTGTCACTGTGATAGATCTATGTACCCAACTGCTGACTTCTGTCACTGTGATAGATCTATGTACCCAACTGCTGACTTCTGTCACTGTGATAGATCTATGTACCCAACTGCTGACTTCTGTCACTGTGATAGATCTATGTACCCAACTGCTGACTTCTGTCACTGTGATAGATCTATGTACCCAACTGCTGACTTCTGTCACTGTGATAGATCTATGTACCCAACTGCTGACTTCTGTCACTGTGATAGATCTATGTACCCAACTGTTGACTTCTGTCACTGTGATAGATCTATGTACCCAACTGCTGACTTCTGTCACTGTGATAGATCTATGTACCCAACTGCTGACTTCTGTCACTGTGATAGATCTATGTACCCAACTGCTGACTTCTGTCACTGTGATAGATCTATGTACCCAACTGCTGACTTCTGTCACTGTGATAGATCTATGTACCCAACTGCTGACTTCTGTCACTGTGAAAGATCTATGTACCCAACTGCTGACTTCTGTCACTGTGATAGATCTATGTACCCAACTGCTGACTTCTGTCACTGTGATAGATCTATGTACCCAACTGCTGACTTCTGTCACTGTGATAGATCTATATACCCAACTGCTGACTTCTGTCACTGTGATAGATCTATGTACCCAACTGCTGACTTCTGTCACTGTGATAGATCTATGTACCCAACTGCTGACTTCTGTCACTGTGATAGATCTATATACCCAACTGCTGACTTCTGTCACTGTGATAGATCTATATACCCAACTGCTGACTTCTGTCACTGTGATAGATCTATGTACCCAACTGCTGACTTCTGTCACTGTGATAGATCTATGTACCCAACTGCTGACTTCTGTCACTGTGATAGATCTATGTACCCAACTGCTGACTTCTGTCACTGTGATAGATCTATGTACCCAACTGCTGACTTCTGTCACTGTGATAGATCTATGTACCCAACTGCTGACTTCTGTCACTGTGATAGATCTATGTACCCAACTGCTGACTTCTGTCACTGTGATAGATCTATGTACCCAACTGCTGACTTCTGTCACTGTGATAGATCTATGTACCCAACTGCTGACTTCTGTCACTGTGATAGATCTATGTACCCAACTGCTGACTTCTGTCACTGTGATAGATCTATGTACCCAACTGCTGACTTCTGTCACTGTGATAGATCTATGTACCCAACTGCTGACTTTTGTCACTATCGTAGATCTATGTACCCAACTGCTGACTTCTGTCACTGTGATAGATCTATGTACCCAACTGCTGACTTTTGTCACTGTGATAGATCTATGTACCCAACTGCTGACTTCTGTCACTGTGATAGATCTATGTACCCAACTGCTGACTTCTGTCACTATCGTAGATCTATGTACCCAACTGCTGACTTCTGTCACTGTGATAGATCTATGTACCCAACTGCTGACTTCTGTCACTGTGATAGATCTATGTACCCAACTGCTGACTTCTGTCACTGTGATAGATCTATGTACCCAACTGCTGACTTCTGTCACTGTGATAGATCTATGTACCCAACTGCTGACTTCTGTCACTGTGATAGATCTATGTACCCAACTGCTGACTTCTGTCACTGTGATAGATCTATGTACCCAACTGCTGACTTCTGTCACTGTGATAGATCTATGTACCCAACTGCTGACTTCTGTCACTGTGATAGATCTATGTACCCAACTGCTGACTTCTGTCACTATCGTAGATCTATGTACCCAACTGCTGACTTATGTCACTGTGATAGATCTATGTACCCAACTGCTGACTTCTGTCACTGTGATAGATCTATGTACCCAACTGCTGACTTCTGTCACTGTGATAGATCTATGTACCCAACTGCTGACTTCTGTCACTGTGATAGATCTATGTACCCAACTGCTGACTTCTGTCACTGTGATAGATCTATGTACCCAACTGCTGACTTCTGTCACTGTGGTAGATCTATATACCCAACTGCTGACTTCTGTCACTGTGGTAGATCTATGTACCCAACTGCTGACTTCTGTCACTGTGATAGATCTATGTACCCAACTGCTGACTTCTGTCACTGTGATAGATCTATATACCCAACTGCTGACTTCTGTCACTGTGGTAGATCTATATACCCAACTGCTGACTTCTGTCACTGTGGTAGATCTATGTACCCAACTGCTGACTTCTGTCACTGTGATAGATCTATGTACCCAACTGCTGACTTCTGTCACTGTGATAGATCTATATACCCAACTGCTGACTTCTGTCACTGTGGTAGATCTATATACCCAACTGCTGACTTCTGTCACTGTGGTAGATCTATATACCCAACTGCTGACTTCTGTCACTGTGGTAGATCTATATACCCAACTGCTGACTTCTGTCACTGTGATAGATCTATGTACCCAACTGCTGACTTCTGTCACTGTGATAGATCTATGTACCCAACTGCTGACTTCTGTCACTGTGATAGATCTATGTACCCAACTGCTGACTTCTGTCACTGTGATATATCTATGTACCCAACTGCTGACTTCTGTCACTGTAATAGATCTATGTACCCAACTGCTGACTTCTGTCACTGTGATAGATCTATGTACCCAACTGCTGACTTCTGTCACTGTGATAGATCTATGTACCCAACTGCTGACTTCTGTCACTGTGATAGATCTATGTACACAACTGCTGACTTCTGTCACTATCGTAGATCTATGTACCCAACTGCTGACTTCTGTCACTGTGATAGATCTATGTACCCAACTGCTGACTTCTGTCACTGTGATAGATCTATGTACCCAACTGCTGACTTCTGTCACTGTGAAAGATCTATGTACCCAACTGCTGACTTCTGTCACTGTGATAGATCTATGTACCCAACTGCTGACTTCTGTCACTGTGATAGATCTATGTACCCAACTGCTGACTTCTGTCACTGTGATAGATCTATGTACCCAACTGCTGACTTCTGTCACTATCGTAGATCTATGTACCCAACTGCTGACTTCTGTCACTGTGATAGATCTATGTACCCAACTGCTGACTTCTGTCACTGTGATAGATCTATGTACCCAACTGCTGACTTCTGTCACTGTGATAGATCTATGTACCCAACTGCTGACTTCTGTCACTGTGATAGATCTATGTACCCAACTGCTGACTTCTGTCACTGTGGTAGATCTATGTACCCAACTGCTGACTTCTGTCACTGTGATAGATCTATGTACCCAACTGCTGACTTCTGTCACTGTGATAGATCTATGTACACAACTGCTGACTTCTGTCACTATCGTAGATCTATGTACCCAACTGCTGACTTCTGTCACTGTGATAGATCTATGTACCCAACTGCTGACTTCTGTCACTGTGATAGATCTATGTACCCAACTGCTGACTTCTGTCACTGTGAAAGATCTATGTACCCAACTGCTGACTTCTGTCACTGTGATAGATCTATGTACCCAACTGCTGACTTCTGTCACTGTGATAGATCTATGTACCCAACTGCTGACTTCTGTCACTGTGATAGATCTATGTACCCAACTGCTGACTTCTGTCACTGTGATAGATCTATGTACCCAACTGCTGACTTCTGTCACTGTGATAGATCTATGTACCCAACTGCTGACTTCTGTCACTGTGATAGATCTATGTACCCAACTGCTGACTTCTGTCACTGTGATAGATCTATGTACCCAACTGCTGACTTCTGTCACTGTGATAGATCTATGTACCCAACTGCTGACTTCTGTCACTGTGATAGATCTATATACCCAAATGCTGACTTCTGTCACTGTGATAGATCTATATACCCAACTGCTGACTTCTGTCACTGTGATAGATCTATATACCCAACTGCTGACTTCTGTCACTGTGATAGATCTATATACCCAACTGCTGACTTCTGTCACTGTGATAGATCTATATACCCAACTGCTGACTTCTGTCACTGTGATAAATCTATATACCCAACTGCTGACTTCTGTCACTGTGATAGATCTATATACCCAACTGCTGACTTCTGTCACTGTGATAGATCTATATACCCAACTGCTGACTTCTGTCACTGTGATAGATCTATGTACCCAACTGCTGACTTCTGTCACTGTGATAGATCTATGTACCCAACTGCTGACTTCTGTCACTGTGATAGATCTATGTACCCAACTGCTGACTTCTGTCACTGTGATAGATCTATGTACCCAACTGCTGACTTCTGTCACTGTGATAGATCTATGTACCCAACTGCTGACTTCTGTCACTGTGATAGATCTATATACCCAACTGCTGACTTCTGTCACTGTGGTAGATCTATATACCCAACTGCTGACTTCTGTCACTGTGATAGATCTATATACCCAACTGCTGACTTCTGTCACTGTGATAGATCTATGTACCCAACTGCTGACTTCTGTCACTGTGATAGATCTATGTACCCAACTGCTGACTTCTGTCACTGTGATAGATCTATGTACCCAACTGCTGACTTCTGTCACTGTGATAGATCTATGTACCCAACTGCTGACTTCTGTCACTGTGATAGATCTATGTACCCAACTGCTGACTTCTGTCACTGTGATAGATCTATGTACCCAACTGCTGACTTCTGTCACTGTGATAGATCTATGTACACAACTGCTGACTTCTGTCACTGTGATAGATCTATGTACACAACTGCTGACTTCTGTCACTATCGTAGATCTATGTACCCAACTGCTGACTTCTGTCACTGTGATAGATCTATGTACCCAACTGCTGACTTCTGTCACTGTGATAGATCTATGTACCCAACTGCTGACTTCTGTCACTGTGATAGATCTATGTACCCAACTGCTGACTTCTGTCACTGTGATAGATCTATATACCCAACTGCTGACTTCTGTCACTGTGATAGATCTATGTACCCAACTGCTGACTTCTGTCACTGTGATAGATCTATGTACCCAACTGCTGACTTCTGTCACTGTGATAGATCTATATACCCAACTGCTGACTTCTGTCACTGTGATAGATCTATATACCCAACTGCTGACTTCTGTCACTGTGATAGATCTATATACCCAACTGCTGACTTCTGTCACTGTGATAGATCTATATACCCAACTGCTGACTTCTGTCACTGTGATAGATCTATATACCCAACTGCTGACTTCTGTCACTGTGATAGATCTATATACCCAACTGCTGACTTCTGTCACTGTGATAGATCTATATACCCAACTGCTGACTTCTGTCACTGTGATAGATCTATATACCCAACTGCTGACTTCTGTCACTGTGATAGATCTATATACCCAACTGCTGACTTCTGTCACTGTGATAGATCTATATACCCAACTGCTGACTTCTGTCACTGTGATAGATCTATATACCCAACTGCTGACTTCTGTCACTGTGATAGATCTATATACCCAACTGCTAACTTCTGTCACTGTGATAGATCTATATACCCAACTGCTGACTTCTGTCACTGTGATAGATCTATATACCCAACTGCTGACTTCTGTCACTGTGATAGATCTATGTACCCAACTGCTGACTTCTGTCACTGTGATAGATCTATGTACCCAACTGCTGACTTCTGTCACTGTGATAGATCTATGTACCCAACTGCTGACTTCTGTCACTGTGATAGATCTATGTACCCAACTGCTGACTTCTGTCACTGTGATAGATCTATATACCCAACTGCTGACTTCTGTCACTGTGATAGATCTATGTACCCAACTGCTGACTTCTGTCACTGTGATAGATCTATGTACCCAACTGCTGACTTCTGTCACTGTGATAGATCTATGTACCCAACTGCTGACTTCTGTCACTGTGATAGATCTATATACCCAACTGCTGACTTCTGTCACTGTGATAGATCTATGTACCCAACTGCTGACTTCTGTCACTGTGATAGATCTATGTACCCAACTGCTGACTTCTGTCACTGTGATAGATCTATGTACCCAACTGCTGACTTCTGTCACTGTGATAGATCTATATACCCAACTGCTGACTTCTGTCACTGTGGTAGATCTATATACCCAACTGCTGACTTCTGTCACTGTGGTAGATCTATATACCCAACTGCTGACTTCTGTCACTGTGATAGATCTATGTACCCAACTGCTGACTTCTGTCACTGTGATAGATCTATGTACCCAACTGCTGACTTCTGTCACTGTGATAGATCTATGTACCCAACTGCTGACTTCTGTCACTGTGATAGATCTATGTACCCAACTGCTGACTTCTGTCACTGTGATAGATCTATGTACCCAACTGCTGACTTCTGTCACTGTGATAGATCTATGTACCCAACTGCTGACTTCTGTCACTGTGATATATCTATGTACCCAACTGCTGACTTCTGTCACTGTAATAGATCTATGTACCCAACTGCTGACTTCTGTCACTGTGATAGATCTATGTACCCAACTGCTGACTTCTGTCACTGTGATAGATCTATGTACCCAACTGCTGACTTCTGTCACTGTGATAGATCTATGTACCCAACTGCTGACTTCTGTCACTGTGATAGATCTATGTACCCAACTGCTGACTTCTGTCACTGTGATAGATCTATGTACCCAACTGCTGACTTCTGTCACTGTGATAGATCTATGTACCCAACTGCTGACTTCTGTCACTGTGATATATCTATGTACCCAACTGCTGACTTCTGTCACTGTAATAGATCTATGTACCCAACTGCTGACTTCTGTCACTGTGATAGATCTATGTACCCAACTGCTGACTTCTGTCACTGTGATAGATCTATGTACCCAACTGCTGACTTCTGTCACTGTGATAGATCTATGTACACAACTGCTGACTTCTGTCACTATCGTAGATCTATGTACCCAACTGCTGACTTCTGTCACTGTGATAGATCTATGTACCCAACTGCTGACTTCTGTCACTGTGATAGATCTATGTACCCAACTGCTGACTTCTGTCACTGTGAAAGATCTATGTACCCAACTGCTGACTTCTGTCACTGTGATAGATCTATGTACCCAACTGCTGACTTCTGTCACTGTGATAGATCTATGTACCCAACTGCTGACTTCTGTCACTGTGATAGATCTATGTACCCAACTGCTGACTTCTGTCACTATCGTAGATCTATGTACCCAACTGCTGACTTCTGTCACTGTGATAGATCTATGTACCCAACTGCTGACTTCTGTCACTGTGATAGATCTATGTACCCAACTGCTGACTTCTGTCACTGTGATAGATCTATGTACCCAACTGCTGACTTCTGTCACTGTGATAGATCTATGTACCCAACTGCTGACTTCTGTCACTGTGGTAGATCTATGTACCCAACTGCTGACTTCTGTCACTGTGATAGATCTATGTACCCAACTGCTGACTTCTGTCACTGTGATAGATCTATGTACACAACTGCTGACTTCTGTCACTATCGTAGATCTATGTACCCAACTGCTGACTTCTGTCACTGTGATAGATCTATGTACCCAACTGCTGACTTCTGTCACTGTGATAGATCTATGTACCCAACTGCTGACTTCTGTCACTGTGAAAGATCTATGTACCCAACTGCTGACTTCTGTCACTGTGATAGATCTATGTACCCAACTGCTGACTTCTGTCACTGTGAAAGATCTATGTACCCAACTGCTGACTTCTGTCACTGTGATAGATCTATGTACCCAACTGCTGACTTCTGTCACTGTGATAGATCTATGTACCCAACTGCTGACTTCTGTCACTGTGATAGATCTATGTACCCAACTGCTGACTTCTGTCACTGTGATAGATCTATGTACCCAACTGCTGACTTCTGTCACTGTGATAGATCTATGTACCCAACTGCTGACTTCTGTCACTGTGATAGATCTATGTACCCAACTGCTGACTTCTGTCACTGTGATAGATCTATGTACCCAACTGCTGACTTCTGTCACTGTGATAGATCTATGTACCCAACTGCTGACTTCTGTCACTGTGATAGATCTATGTACCCAACTGCTGACTTCTGTCACTGTGATAGATCTATGTACCCAACTGCTGACTTCTGTCACTGTGATAGATCTATGTACCCAACTGCTGACTTCTGTCACTGTGATAGATCTATGTACCCAACTGCTGACTTCTGTCACTGTGATAGATCTATATACCCAAATGCTGACTTCTGTCACTGTGATAGATCTATATACCCAACTGCTGACTTCTGTCACTGTGATAGATCTATATACCCAACTGCTGACTTCTGTCACTGTGATAGATCTATATACCCAACTGCTGACTTCTGTCACTGTGATAGATCTATATACCCAACTGCTGACTTCTGTCACTGTGATAAATCTATATACCCAACTGCTGACTTCTGTCACTGTGATAGATCTATATACCCAACTGCTGACTTCTGTCACTGTGATAGATCTATATACCCAACTGCTGACTTCTGTCACTGTGATAGATCTATGTACCCAACTGCTGACTTCTGTCACTGTGATAGATCTATGTACCCAACTGCTGACTTCTGTCACTGTGATAGATCTATATACCCAACTGCTGACTTCTGTCACTGTGGTAGATCTATATACCCAACTGCTGACTTCTGTCACTGTGATAGATCTATATACCCAACTGCTGACTTCTGTCACTGTGATAGATCTATGTACCCAACTGCTGACTTCTGTCACTGTGATAGATCTATGTACCCAACTGCTGACTTCTGTCACTGTGATAGATCTATGTACCCAACTGCTGACTTCTGTCACTGTGATAGATCTATGTACCCAACTGCTGACTTCTGTCACTGTGATAGATCTATGTACCCAACTGCTGACTTCTGTCACTGTGATAGATCTATGTACCCAACTGCTGACTTCTGTCACTGTGATAGATCTATGTACACAACTGCTGACTTCTGTCACTGTGATAGATCTATGTACACAACTGCTGACTTCTGTCACTATCGTAGATCTATGTACCCAACTGCTGACTTCTGTCACTGTGATAGATCTATGTACCCAACTGCTGACTTCTGTCACTGTGATAGATCTATGTACCCAACTGCTGACTTCTGTCACTGTGATAGATCTATGTACCCAACTGCTGACTTCTGTCACTGTGATAGATCTATATACCCAACTGCTGACTTCTGTCACTGTGATAGATCTATGTACCCAACTGCTGACTTCTGTCACTGTGATAGATCTATGTACCCAACTGCTGACTTCTGTCACTGTGATAGATCTATATACCCAACTGCTGACTTCTGTCACTGTGATAGATCTATATACCCAACTGCTGACTTCTGTCACTGTGATAGATCTATATACCCAACTGCTGACTTCTGTCACTGTGATAGATCTATATACCCAACTGCTGACTTCTGTCACTGTGATAGATCTATATACCCAACTGCTGACTTCTGTCACTGTGATAGATCTATATACCCAACTGCTGACTTCTGTCACTGTGATAGATCTATATACCCAACTGCTGACTTCTGTCACTGTGATAGATCTATATACCCAACTGCTGACTTCTGTCACTGTGATAGATCTATATACCCAACTGCTGACTTCTGTCACTGTGATAGATCTATATACCCAACTGCTGACTTCTGTCACTGTGATAGATCTATATACCCAACTGCTGACTTCTGTCACTGTGATAGATCTATATACCCAACTGCTGACTTCTGTCACTGTGATAGATCTATATACCCAACTGCTGACTTCTGTCACTGTGATAGATCTATGTACCCAACTGCTGACTTCTGTCACTGTGATAGATCTATGTACCCAACTGCTGACTTCTGTCACTGTGATAGATCTATGTACCCAACTGCTGACTTCTGTCACTGTGATAGATCTATGTACCCAACTGCTGACTTCTGTCACTGTGATAGATCTATATACCCAACTGCTGACTTCTGTCACTGTGATAGATCTATGTACCCAACTGCTGACTTCTGTCACTGTGATAGATCTATGTACCCAACTGCTGACTTCTGTCACTGTGATAGATCTATGTACCCAACTGCTGACTTCTGTCACTGTGATAGATCTATATACCCAACTGCTGACTTCTGTCACTGTGGTAGATCTATATACCCAACTGCTGACTTCTGTCACTGTGGTAGATCTATATACCTAACTGCTGACTTCTGTCACTGTGATAGATCTATGTACCCAACTGCTGACTTCTGTCACTGTGATAGATCTATGTACCCAACTGCTGACTTCTGTCACTGTGATAGATCTATGTACCGAACTGCTGACTTCTGTCACTGTGATAGATCTATGTACCCAACTGCTGACTTCTGTCACTGTGATAGATCTATGTACCCAACTGCTGACTTCTGTCACTGTGAAAGATCTATGTACCCAACTGCTGACTTCTGTCACTGTGATAGATCTATGTACCCAACTGCTGACTTCTGTCACTGTGATAGATCTATGTACCCAACTGCTGACTTCTGTCACTGTGATAGATCTATGTACCCAACTGCTGACTTCTGTCACTGTGATAGATCTATGTACCCAACTGCTGACTTCTGTCACTGTGATAGATCTATGTACCCAACTGCTGACTTCTGTCACTGTGATAGATCTATGTACCCAACTGCTGACTTCTGTCACTGTGATAGATCTATATACCCAACTGCTGACTTCTGTCACTGTGGTAGATCTATATACCCAACTGCTGACTTCTGTCACTGTGATAGATCTATGTACCCAACTGCTGACTTCTGTCACTGTGATAGATCTATGTACCCAACTGCTGACTTCTGTCACTGTGATAGATCTATGTACCCAACTGCTGACTTCTGTCACTGTGATAGATCTATGTACCCAACTGCTGACTTCTGTCACTGTGATAGATCTATATACCCAACTGTTGACTTCTGTCACTGTGGTAGATCTATATACCCAACTGCTGACTTCTGTCACTGTGATAGATCTATATACCCAACTGCTGACTTCTGTCACTGTGATAGATCTATATACCCAACTGCTGACTTCTGTCACTGTGATAGATCTATATACCCAACTGCTGACTTCTGTCACTGTGATAGATCTATATACCCAACTGCTGACTTCTGTCACTGTGATAGATCTATATACCCAACTGCTGACTTCTGTCACTGTGATAAATCTATATACCCAACTGCTGACTTCTGTCACTGTGATAGATCTATATACCCAACTGCTGACTTCTGTCACTGTGATAGATCTATGTACCCAACTGCTGACTTCTGTCACTGTGATAGATCTATGTACCCAACTGCTGACTTCTGTCACTGTGATAGATCTATATACCCAACTGCTGACTTCTGTCACTGTGGTAGATCTATATACCCAACTGCTGACTTCTGTCACTGTGATAGATCTATATACCCAACTGCTGACTTCTGTCACTGTGATAGATCTATGTACCCAACTGCTGACTTCTGTCACTGTGATAGATCTATGTACCCAACTGCTGACTTCTGTCACTGTGATAGATCTATGTACCCAACTGCTGACTTCTGTCACTGTGATAGATCTATGTACCCAACTGCTGACTTCTGTCACTGTGATAGATCTATGTACCCAACTGCTGACTTCTGTCACTGTGATAGATCTATGTACACAACTGCTGACTTCTGTCACTGTGATAGATCTATGTACACAACTGCTGACTTCTGTCACTATCGTAGATCTATGTACCCAACTGCTGACTTCTGTCACTGTGATAGATCTATGTACCCAACTGCTGACTTCTGTCACTGTGATAGATCTATGTACCCAACTGCTGACTTCTGTCACTGTGATAGATCTATGTACCCAACTGCTGACTTCTGTCACTGTGATAGATCTATATACCCAACTGCTGACTTCTGTCACTGTGATAGATCTATGTACCCAACTGCTGACTTCTGTCACTGTGATAGATCTATGTACCCAACTGCTGACTTCTGTCACTGTGATAGATCTATATACCCAACTGCTGACTTCTGTCACTGTGATAGATCTATATACCCAACTGCTGACTTCTGTCACTGTGATAGATCTATATACCCAACTGCTGACTTCTGTCACTGTGATAGATCTATATACCCAACTGCTGACTTCTGTCACTGTGATAGATCTATATACCCAACTGCTGACTTCTGTCACTGTGATAGATCTATATACCCAACTGCTGACTTCTGTCACTGTGATAGATCTATATACCCAACTGCTGACTTCTGTCACTGTGATAGATCTATATACCCAACTGCTGACTTCTGTCACTGTGATAGATCTATATACCCAACTGCTGACTTCTGTCACTGTGATAGATCTATATACCCAACTGCTGACTTCTGTCACTGTGATAGATCTATATACCCAACTGCTGACTTCTGTCACTGTGATAGATCTATATACCCAACTGCTGACTTCTGTCACTGTGATAGATCTATATACCCAACTGCTGACTTCTGTCACTGTGATAGATCTATGTACCCAACTGCTGACTTCTGTCACTGTGATAGATCTATGTACCCAACTGCTGACTTCTGTCACTGTGATAGATCTATGTACCCAACTGCTGACTTCTGTCACTGTGATAGATCTATGTACCCAACTGCTGACTTCTGTCACTGTGATAGATCTATATACCCAACTGCTGACTTCTGTCACTGTGATAGATCTATGTACCCAACTGCTGACTTCTGTCACTGTGATAGATCTATGTACCCAACTGCTGACTTCTGTCACTGTGATAGATCTATGTACCCAACTGCTGACTTCTGTCACTGTGATAGATCTATATACCCAACTGCTGACTTCTGTCACTGTGGTAGATCTATATACCCAACTGCTGACTTCTGTCACTGTGGTAGATCTATATACCTAACTGCTGACTTCTGTCACTGTGATAGATCTATGTACCCAACTGCTGACTTCTGTCACTGTGATAGATCTATGTACCCAACTGCTGACTTCTGTCACTGTGATAGATCTATGTACCGAACTGCTGACTTCTGTCACTGTGATAGATCTATGTACCCAACTGCTGACTTCTGTCACTGTGATAGATCTATGTACCCAACTGCTGACTTCTGTCACTGTGAAAGATCTATGTACCCAACTGCTGACTTCTGTCACTGTGATAGATCTATGTACCCAACTGCTGACTTCTGTCACTGTGATAGATCTATGTACCCAACTGCTGACTTCTGTCACTGTGATAGATCTATGTACCCAACTGCTGACTTCTGTCACTGTGATAGATCTATGTACCTAACTGCTGACTTCTGTCACTGTGATAGATCTATGTACCCAACTGCTGACTTCTGTCACTGTGATAGATCTATGTACCCAACTGCTGACTTCTGTCACTGTGATAGATCTATATACCCAACTGCTGACTTCTGTCACTGTGGTAGATCTATATACCCAACTGCTGACTTCTGTCACTGTGATAGATCTATGTACCCAACTGCTGACTTCTGTCACTGTGATAGATCTATGTACCCAACTGCTGACTTCTGTCACTGTGATAGATCTATGTACCCAACTGCTGACTTCTGTCACTGTGATAGATCTATGTACCCAACTGCTGACTTCTGTCACTGTGATAGATCTATATACCCAACTGTTGACTTCTGTCACTGTGGTAGATCTATATACCCAACTGCTGACTTCTGTCACTGTGATAGATCTATATACCCAACTGCTGACTTCTGTCACTGTGATAGATCTATATACCCAACTGCTGACTTCTGTCACTGTGATAGATCTATATACCCAACTGCTGACTTCTGTCACTGTGATAGATCTATATACCCAACTGCTGACTTCTGTCACTGTGATAGATCTATATACCCAACTGCTGACTTCTGTCACTGTGATAGATCTATATACCAAACTGCTGACTTCTGTCACTGTGATAGATCTATATACCCAACTGCTGACTTCTGTCACTGTGGTAGATCTATATACCCAACTGCTGACTTCTGTCACTGTGATAGATCTATATACCCAACTGCTGACTTCTGTCACTGTGATAGATCTATGTACCCAACTGCTGACTTCTGTCACTGTGATAGATCTATGTACCCAACTGCTGACTTCTGTCACTGTGATAGATCTATGTACCCAACTGCTGACTTCTGTCACTGTGATAGATCTATATACCCAACTGCTGACTTCTGTCACTGTGATAGATCTATGTACCCAACTGCTGACTTCTGTCACTGTGATAGATCTATATACCCAACTGCTGACTTCTGTCACTGTGATAGATCTATATACCCAACTGCTGACTTCTGTCACTGTGGTAGATCTATATACCCAACTGCTGACTTCTGTCACTGTGATAGATCTATATACCCAACTGCTGACTTCTGTCACTGTGATAGATCTATGTACCCAACTGCTGACTTCTGTCACTGTGATAGATCTATGTACCCAACTGCTGACTTCTGTCACTGTGATAGATCTATATACCCAACTGCTGACTTCTGTCACTGTGATAGATCTATGTACCCAACTGCTGACTTCTGTCACTGTGATAGATCTATGTACCCAACTGCTGACTTCTGTCACTGTGATAGATCTATGTACCCAACTGCTGACTTCTGTCACTGTGATAGATCTATATACCCAACTGCTGACTTCTGTCACTGTGATAGATCTATATACCCAACTGCTGACTTCTGTCACTGTGGTAGATCTATATACCCAACTGCTGACTTCTGTCACTGTGATAGATCTATGTACCCAACTGCTGACTTCTGTCACTGTGATAGATCTATGTACCCAACTGCTGACTTCTGTCACTGTGATAGATCTATGTACCGAACTGCTGACTTCTGTCACTGTGATAGATCTATGTACCCAACTGCTGACTTCTGTCACTGTGATAGATCTATGTACCCAACTGCTGACTTCTGTCACTGTGATAGATCTATGTACCCAACTGCTGACTTCTGTCACTGTGATAGATCTATGTACCCAACTGCTGACTTCTGTCACTGTGATAGATCTATGTACCCAACTGCTGACTTCTGTCACTGTGATAGATCTATGTACCCAACTGCTGACTTCTGTCACTGTGATAGATCTATATACCCAACTGCTGACTTCTGTCACTGTGATAGATCTATATACCCAACTGCTGACTTCTGTCACTGTGATAGATCTATATACCCAACTGCTGACTTCTGTCACTGTGATAGATCTATATACCCAACTGCTGACTTCTGTCACTGTGATAGATCTATGTACCCAACTGCTGACTTCTGTCACTGTGATAGATCTATGTAACCAACTGCTGACTTCTGTCACTGTGATAGATCTATGTACCCAACTGCTGACTTCTGTCACTGTGATAGATCTATGTACCCAACTGCTGACTTCTGTCACTGTGATAGATCTATGTACCCAACTGCTGACTTCTGTCACTGTGGTAGATCTATATACCCAACTGCTGACTTCTGTCACTGTGATAGATCTATATACCCAACTGCTGACTTCTGTCACTGTGATAGATCTATATACCCAACTGCTGACTTCTGTCACTGTGATAGATCTATGTACCCAACTGCTGACTTCTGTCACTGTGATAAATCTATGTACCCAACTGCTGACTTCTGTCACTGTGATAGATCTATATACCAAACTGCTGACTTCTGTCACTGTGATAGATCTATATACCCAACTGCTGACTTCTGTCACTGTGATAGATCTATATACCCAACTGCTGACTTCTGTCACTGTGATAGATCTATGTACCCAACTGCTGACTTCTGTCACTGTGATAGATCTATGTACCCAACTGCTGACTTCTGTCACTGTGATAGATCTATGTACACAACTGCTGACTTCTGTCACTATCGTAGATCTATGTACCCAACTGCTGACTTCTGTCACTGTGATAGATCTATGTACCCAACTGCTGACTTCTGTCACTGTGATAGATCTATGTACCCAACTGCTGACTTCTGTCACTGTGATAGATCTATGTACCCAACTGCTGACTTCTGTCACTGTGATAGATCTATATATCCAACTGCTGACTTCTGTCACTGTGATAGATCTATATACCCACTGCTGACTTCTGTCACTGTGATAGATCTATGTACCCAACTGCTGACTTCTGTCACTGTGATAGATCTATGTACCCAACTGCTGACTTCTGTCACTGTGATAGATCTATGTACCCAACTGCTGACTTCTGTCACTGTGATAGATCTATATACCCAACTGCTGACTTCTGTCACTGTGATAGATCTATGTACCCAACTGCTGACTTCTGTCACTGTGATAGATCTATATACCCAACTGCTGACTTCTGTCACTGTGATAGATCTATATACCCAACTGCTGACTTCTGTCACTGTGATAGATCTATATACCCAACTGCTGACTTCTGTCACTGTGATAGATCTATGTACCCAACTGCTGACTTCTGTCACTGTGATAGATCTATGTACCCAACTGCTGACTTCTGTCACTGTGATAGATCTATGTACCCAACTGCTGACTTCTGTCACTGTGATAGATCTATGTACCCAACTGCTGACTTCTGTCACTGTGATAGATCTATATACCCAACTGCTGACTTCTGTCACTGTGGTAGATTTATATACCCAACTGCTGACTTCTGTCACTGTGGTAGATCTATATACCCAACTGCTGACTTCTGTCACTGTGGTAGATCTATATACCCAACTGCTGACTTCTGTCACTGTGATAGATCTATGTACCCAACTGCTGACTTCTGTCACTGTGATAGATCTATGTACCCAACTGCTGACTTCTGTCACTGTGATAGATCTATGTACCCAACTGCTGACTTCTGTCACTGTGATAGATCTATGTACCCAACTGCTGACTTCTGTCACTGTGATAGATCTATGTACCCAACTGCTGACTTCTGTCACTGTGATAGATCTATGTACCCAACTGCTGACTTCTGTCACTGTGATAGATCTATATACCCAACTGCTGACTTCTGTCACTGTGATAGATCTATATACCCAACTGCTGACTTCTGTCACTGTGATAGATCTATATACCCAACTGCTGACTTCTGTCACTGTGATAGATCTATATACCCAACTGCTGACTTCTGTCACTGTGATAGATCTATGTACCCAACTGCTGACTTCTGTCACTGTGATAGATCTATGTACCCAACTGCTGACTTCTGTCACTGTGATAGATCTATGTACCCAACTGCTGACTTCTGTCACTGTGATAGATCTATGTACCCAACTGCTGACTTCTGTCACTGTGATAGATCTATGTACCCAACTGCTGACTTCTGTCACTGTGATAGATCTATGTACCCAACTGCTGACTTCTGTAACTGTGGTAGATCTATATACCCAACTGCTGACTTCTGTCACTGTGATAGATCTATATACCCAACTGCTGACTCCTGTCACTGTGATAGATCTATGTACCCAACTGCTGACTTCTGTCACTGTGATAGATCTATGTACCCAACTGCTGACTTCTGTCACTGTGATAGATCTATGTACCCAACTGCTGACTTCTGTCACTGTGATAGATCTATATACCAAACTGCTGACTTCTGTCACTGTGATAGATCTATATACCCAACTGCTGACTTCTGTCACTGTGATAGATCTATATACCCAACTGCTGACTTCTGTCACTGTGATAGATCTATGTACCCAACTGCTGACTTCTGTCACTGTGATAGATCTATGTACCCAACTGCTGACTTCTGTCACTGTGATAGATCTATGTACACAACTGCTGACTTCTGTCACTATCGTAGATCTATGTACCCAACTGCTGACTTCTGTCACTGTGATAGATCTATGTACCCAACTGCTGACTTCTGTCACTGTGATAGATCTATGTACCCAACTGCTGACTTCTGTCACTGTGATAGATCTATGTACCCAACTGCTGACTTCTGTCACTGTGATAGATCTATATACCCAACTGCTGACTTCTGTCACTGTGATAGATCTATATACCCACTGCTGACTTCTGTCACTGTGATAGATCTATGTACCCAACTGCTGACTTCTGTCACTGTGATAGATCTATGTACCCAACTGCTGACTTCTGTCACTGTGATAGATCTATGTACCCAACTGCTGACTTCTGTCACTGTGATAGATCTATATACCCAACTGCTGACTTCTGTCACTGTGATAGATCTATGTACCCAACTGCTGACTTCTGTCACTGTGATAGATCTATATACCCAACTGCTGACTTCTGTCACTGTGATAGATCTATATACCCAACTGCTGACTTCTGTCACTGTGATAGATCTATATACCCAACTGCTGACTTCTGTCACTGTGATAGATCTATGTACCCAACTGCTGACTTCTGTCACTGTGATAGATCTATGTACCCAACTGCTGACTTCTGTCACTGTGATAGATCTATGTACCCAACTGCTGACTTCTGTCACTGTGATAGATCTATATACCCAACTGCTGACTTCTGTCACTGTGGTAGATCTATATACCCAACTGCTGACTTCTGTCACTGTGGTAGATCTATATACCCAACTGCTGACTTCTGTCACTGTGGTAGATCTATATACCCAACTGCTGACTTCTGTCACTGTGATAGATCTATGTACCCAACTGCTGACTTCTGTCACTGTGATAGATCTATGTACCCAACTGCTGACTTCTGTCACTGTGATAGATCTATGTACCCAACTGCTGACTTCTGTCACTGTGATAGATCTATATACCCAACTGCTGACTTCTGTCACTGTGATAGATCTATATACCCAACTGCTGACTTCTGTCACTGTGATAGATCTATGTACCCAACTGCTGACTTCTGTCACTGTGATAGATCTATGTACCCAACTGCTGACTTCTGTCACTGTGATAGATCTATGTACCCAACTGCTGACTTCTGTCACTGTGATAGATCTATATACCCAACTGCTGACTTCTGTCACTGTGATAGATCTATATACCCAACTGCTGACTTCTGTCACTGTGATAGATCTATGTACCCAACTGCTGACTTCTGTCACTGTGATAGATCTATGTACCCAACTGCTGACTTCTGTCACTGTGATAGATCTATATACCCAACTGCTGACTTCTGTCACTGTGATAGATCTATGTACCCAACTGCTGACTTCTGTCACTGTGATAGATCTATATACCCAACTGCTGACTTCTGTCACTGTGGTAGATCTATATACCCAACTGCTGACTTCTGTCACTGTGATAGATCTATATACCAAACTGCTGACTTCTGTCACTGTGATAGATCTATATACCCAACTGCTGACTTCTGTCACTGTGATAGATCTATATACCCAACTGCTGACTTCTGTCACTGTGATAGATCTATGTACCCAACTGCTGACTTCTGTCACTGTGATAGATCTATGTACCCAACTGCTGACTTCTGTCACTGTGATAGATCTATGTACCCAACTGCTGACTTCTGTCACTGTGATAGATCTATGTACCCAACTGCTGACTTCTGTCACTGTGATAGATCTATGTACCCAACTGCTGACTTCTGTCACTGTGATAGATCTATGTACCCAACTGCTGACTTCTGTCACTGTGATAGATCTATGTACCCAACTGCTGACTTCTGTCACTGTGATAGATCTATGTACCCAACTGCTGACTTCTGTCACTGTGATAGATCTATGTACCCAACTGCTGACTTCTGTCACTGTGATAGATCTATGTACCCAACTGCTGACTTCTGTCACTGTGATAGATCTATATACCCAACTGCTGACTTCGGTCACTGTGATAGATCTATATACCCAACTGCTGACTTCTGTCACTGTGATAGATCTATATACCCAACTGCTGACTTCTGTCACTGTGATAGATCTATATACCCAACTGCTGACTTCTGTCACTGTGATAGATCTATATACCCAACTGCTGACTTCTGTCACTGTGATAGATCTATATACCAAACTGCTGACTTCTGTCACTGTGATAGATCTATATACCCAACTGCTGACTTCTGTCACTGTGATAGATCTATATACCCAACTGCTGACTTCTGTCACTGTGATAGATCTATATACCCAACTGCTGACTTCTGTCACTGTGATAGATCTATGTACCCAACTGCTGACTTCTGTCACTGTGATAGATCTATATACCCAACTGCTGACTTCTGTCACTGTGATAGATCTATATACCCAACTGCTGACTTCTGTCACTGTGATAGATCTATATACCCAACTGCTGACTTCTGTCACTGTGATAGATCTATATACCCAACTGCTGACTTCTGTCACTGTGATAGATCTATATACCCAACTGCTGACTTCTGTCACTGTGATAGATCTATATACCCAACTGCTGACTTCTGTCACTGTGATAGATCTATATACCCAACTGCTGACTTCTGTCACTGTGATAGATCTATATACCCAACTGCTGACTTCTGTCACTGTGATAGATCTATGTACCCAACTGCTGACTTCTGTCACTGTGATAGATCTATATACCCAACTGCTGACTTCTGTCACTGTGATAGATCTATATACCCAACTGCTGACTTCTGTCACTGTGATAGATCTATATACCCAACTGCTGACTTCTGTCACTGTGATAGATCTATATACCCAACTGCTGACTTCTGTCACTGTGGTAGATCTATGTACCCAACTGCTGACTTCTGTCACTGTGGTAGATCTATGTACCCAACTGCTGACTTCTGTCACTGTGATAGATCTATGTACCCAACTGCTGACTTCTGTCACTGTGATAGATCTATGTACCCAACTGCTGACTTCTGTCACTGTGATAGATCTATGTACCCAACTGCTGACTTCTGTCACTGTGATAGATCTATGTACCCAACTGCTGACTTCTGTCACTGTGATAGATCTATGTACCCAACTGCTGACTTCTGTCACTGTGATAGATCTATGTACCCAACTGCTGACTTCTGTCACTGTGGTAGATCTATGTACCCAACTGCTGACTTCTGTCACTGTGATAGATCTATGTACCCAACTGCTGACTTCTGTCACTGTGGTAGATCTATGTACCCAACTGCTGACTTCTGTCACTGTGATAGATCTATGTACCCAACTGCTGACTTCTGTCACTGTGATAGATCTATATACCCAACTGCTGACTTCTGTCACTGTGATAGATCTATATACCCAACTGCTGACTTCTGTCACTGTGATAGATCTATATACCCAACTGCTGACTTCTGTCACTGTGATAGATCTATATACCCAACTGCTGACTTCTGTCACTGTGGTAGATCTATGTACCCAACTGCTGACTTCTGTCACTGTGGTAGATCTATGTACCCAACTGCTGACTTCTGTCACTGTGATAGATCTATGTACCCAACTGCTGACTTCTGTCACTGTGATAGATCTATGTACCCAACTGCTGACTTCTGTCACTGTGATAGATCTATGTACCCAACTGCTGACTTCTGTCACTGTGATAGATCTATGTACCCAACTGCTGACTTCTGTCACTGTGATAGATCTATGTACCCAACTGCTGACTTCTGTCACTGTGGTAGATCTATGTACCCAACTGCTGACTTCTGTCACTGTGATAGATCTATGTACCCAACTGCTGACTTCTGTCACTGTGGTAGATCTATGTACCCAACTGCTGACTTCTGTCACTGTGATAGATCTATGTACCCAACTGCTGACTTCTGTCACTGTGATAGATCTATGTACCCAACTGCTGACTTCTGTCACTGTGATAGATCTATGTACCCAACTGCTGACTTCTGTCACTGTGATAGATCTATGTACCCAACTGCTGACTTCTGTCACTGTGATAGATCTATATACCCAACTGCTGACTTCTGTCACTGTGGTAGATCTATATACCCAACTGCTGACTTCTGTCACTGTGATAGATCTATATACCCAACTGCTGACTTCTGTCACTGTGGTAGATCTATATACCCAACTGCTGACTTCTGTAACTGTGGTAGATCTATATACCCAACTGCTGACTTCTGTCACTGTGGTAGATCTATATACCCAACTGCTGACTTCTGTCACTGTGGTAGATCTATGTACCCAACTGCTGACTTCTGTCACTGTGATAGATCTATGTACCCAACTGCTGACTTCTGTCACTGTGATAGATCTATATACCCAACTGCTGACTTCTGTCACTGTGGTAGATCTATGTACCCAACTGCTGACTTCTGTCACTGTGATAGATCTATGTACCCAACTGCTGACTTCTGTCACTGTGATAGATCTATGTACCCAACTGCTGACTTCTGTCACTGTGATAGATCTATGTACCCAACTGCTGACTTCTGTCACTGTGATAGATCTATATACCCAACTGCTGACTTCTGTCACTGTGGTAGATCTATATACCCAACTGCTGACTTCTGTCACTGTGGTAGATCTATATACCCAACTGCTGACTTCTGTCACTGTGGTAGATCTATATACCCAACTGCTGACTTCTGTCACTGTGGTAGATCTATATACCCAACTGCTGACTTCTGTCACTGTGGTAGATCTATGTACCCAACTGCTGACTTCTGTCACTGTGATAGATCTATATACCCAACTGCTGACTTCTGTCACTGTGATAGATCTATATACCCATTTGCTGACTTCTGTCACTGTGATAGATCTATATACCCAACTGCTGACTTCTGTCACTGTGATAGATCTATATACCCAACTGCTGACTTCTGTCACTGTGATAGATCTATATACCCAACTGCTGACTTCTGTCACTGTGATAGATCTATGTACCCAACTGCTGACTTCTGTCACTGTGATAGATCTATATACCCAACTGCTGACTTCTGTCACTGTGATAGATCTATATACCCAACTGCTGACTTCTGTCACTGTGATAGATCTATATACCCAACTGCTGACTTCTGTCACTGTGATAGATCTATGTACCCAACTGCTGACTTCTGTCACTGTGATAGATCTATGTACCCAACTGCTGACTTCTGTCACTGTGATAGATCTATGTACCCAACTGCTGACTTCTGTCACTGTGATAGATCTATGTACCCAACTGCTGACTTCTGTCACTGTGATAGATCTATGTACCCAACTGCTGACTTCTGTCACTGTGATAGATCTATGTACCCAACTGCTGACTTCTGTCACTGTGATAGATCTATGTACCCAACTGCTGACTTCTGTCACTGTGATAGATCTATGTACCCAACTGCTGACTTTTGTCACTATCGTAGATCTATGTACCCAACTGCTGACTTCTGTCACTGTGATAGATCTATGTACCCAACTGCTGACTTCTGTCACTGTGATAGATCTATGTACCCAACTGCTGACTTCTGTCACTGTGATAGATCTATGTACCCAACTGCTGACTTCTGTCACTGTGATAGATCTATGTACCCAACTGCTGACTTCTGTCACTATCGTAGATCTATGTACCCAACTGCTGACTTCTGTCACTGTGATAGATCTATGTACCCAACTGCTGACTTCTGTCACTGTGATAGATCTATGTACCCAACTGCTGACTTCTGTCACTGTGATAGATCTATGTACCCAACTGCTGACTTCTGTCACTATCGTAGATCTATGTACCCAACTGCTGACTTCTGTCACTGTGATAGATCTATGTACCCAACTGCTGACTTCTGTCACTGTGATAGATCTATGTACCCAACTGCTGACTTCTGTCACTGTGATAGATCTATGTACCCAACTGCTGACTTCTGTCACTGTGATAGATCTATGTACCCAACTGCTGACTTCTGTCACTGTGATAGATCTATGTACCCAACTGCTGACTTCTGTCACTGTGATAGATCTATGTACCCAACTGCTGACTTCTGTCACTGTGATAGATCTATGTACCCAACTGCTGACTTCTGTCACTGTGATAGATCTATGTACCCAACTGCTGACTTCTGTCACTATCGTAGATCTATGTACCCAACTGCTGACTTATGTCACTGTGATAGATCTATGTACCCAACTGCTGACTTCTGTCACTGTGATAGATCTATGTACCCAACTGCTGACTTCTGTCACTGTGATAGATCTATGTACCCAACTGCTGACTTCTGTCACTGTGATAGATCTATGTACCCAACTGCTGACTTCTGTCACTGTGATAGATCTATGTACCCAACTGCTGACTTCTGTCACTGTGATAGATCTATGTACCCAACTGCTGACTTCTGTCACTGTGATAGATCTATGTACCCAACTGCTGACTTCTGTCACTGTGAAAGATCTATGTACCCAACTGCTGACTTCTGTCACTGTGATAGATCTATGTACCCAACTGCTGACTTCTGTCACTGTGATAGATCTATGTACCCAACTGCTGACTTCTGTCACTGTGATAGATCTATGTACCCAACTGCTGACTTCTGTCACTGTGATAGATCTATGTACCCAACTGCTGACTTCTGTCACTGTGATAGATCTATGTACCCAACTGCTGACTTCTGTCACTGTGATAGATCTATGTACCCAACTGCTGACTTCTGTCACTGTGATAGATCTATGTACCCAACTGCTGACTTCTGTCACTGTGGTAGATCTATATACCCAACTGCTGACTTCTGTCACTGTGGTAGATCTATATACCCAACTGCTGACTTCTGTCACTGTGATAGATCTATGTACCCAACTGCTGACTTCTGTCACTGTGTTAGATCTATGTACCCAACTGCTGACTTCTGTCACTGTGATAGATCTATGTACCCAACTGCTGACTTCTGTCACTGTGATAGATCTATGTACCCAACTGCTGACTTCTGTCACTGTGATAGATCTATATACTCAACTGCTGACTTCTGTCACTGTGGTAGATCTATATACCCAACTGCTGACTTCGGTCACTGTGATAGATCTATATACCCAACTGCTGACTTCTGTCACTGTGGTAGATCTATATACCCAACTGCTGACTTCTGTCACTGTGGTAGATCTATATACCCAACTGCTGACTTCTGTCACTGTGGTAGATCTATATACCCAACTGCTGACTTCTGTCACTGTGGTAGATCTATGTACCCAACTGCTGACTTCTGTCACTGTGATAGATCTATGTACCCAACTGCTGACTTCTGTCACTGTGATAGATCTATATACCCAACTGCTGACTTCTGTCACTGTGGTAGATCTATATACCCAACTGCTGACTTCTGTCACTGTGATAGATCTATGTACCCAACTGCTGACTTCTGTCACTGTGATAGATCTATGTACCCAACTGCTGACTTCTGTCACTGTGATAGATCTATGTACCCAACTGCTGACTTCTGTCACTGTGATAGATCTATATACCCAACTGCTGACTTCTGTCACTGTGGTAGATCTATATACCCAACTGCTGACTTCTGTCACTGTGGTAGATCTATATACCCAACTGCTGACTTCTGTCACTGTGGTAGATCTATATACCCAACTGCTGACTTCTGTCACTGTGGTAGATCTATATACCCAACTGCTGACTTCTGTCACTGTGGTAGATCTATGTACCCAACTGCTGACTTCTGTCACTGTGGTAGATCTATATACCCAACTGCTGACTTCTGTCACTGTGGTAGATCTATGTACCCAACTGCTGACTTCTGTCACTGTGGTAGATCTATGTACCCAACTGCTGACTTCTGTCACTGTGGTAGATCTATATACCCAACTGCTGACTTCTGTCACTGTGGTAGATCTATGTACCCAACTGCTGACTTCTGTCACTGTGGTAGATCTATGTACCCAACTGCTGACTTCTGTCACTGTGGTAGATCTATATACCCAACTGCTGACTTCTGTCACTGTGGTAGATCTATGTACCCAACTGCTGACTTCTGTCACTGTGGTAGATCTATATACCCAACTGCTGACTTCTGTCACTGTGGTAGATCTATATACCCAACTGCTGACTTCTGTCACTGTGGTAGATCTATATACCCAACTGCTGACTTCTGTCACTGTGGTAGATCTATATACCCAACTGCTGACTTCTGTCACTGTTGTAGATCTATATACCCAACTGCTGACTTCTGTCACTGTGGTAGATCTATGTACCCAACTGCTGACTTCTGTCACTGTGATAGATCTATATACCCAACTGCTGACTTCTGTCACTGTGATAGATCTATGTACCCAACTGCTGACTTCTGACACTGTGAAAGATCTATGTACCCAACTGCTGACTTCTGTCACTGTGATAGATCTATGTACCCAACTGCTGACTTCTGTCACTGTGATAGATCTATGTACCCAACTGCTGACTTCTGTCACTGTGATAGATCTATGTACCCAACTGCTGACTTCTGTCACTGTGATAGATCTATGTACCCAACTGCTGACTTCTGTCACTGTGATATATCTATGTACCCAACTGCTGACTTCTGTCACTGTGATAGATCTATGTACCCAACTGCTGACTTCTGTCACTGTGATAGATCTATGTACCCAACTGCTGACTTCTGTCACTGTGGTAGATCTATATACCCAACTGCTGACTTCTGTCACTGTGGTAGATCTATATACCCAACTGCTGACTTCTGTCACTGTGATAGATCTATGTACCCAACTGCTGACTTCTGTCACTGTGATAGATCTATGTACCCAACTGCTGACTTCTGTCACTGTGATAGATCTATGTACCCAACTGCTGACTTCTGTCACTGTGATAGATCTATATACCCAACTGCTGACTTCTGTCACTGTGGTAGATCTATATACCCAACTGCTGACTTCTGTCACTGTGATAGATCTATATACCCAACTGCTGACTTCTGTCACTGTGGTAGATCTATATACCCAACTGCTGACTTCTGTCACTGTGGTAGATCTATATACCCAACTGCTGACTTCTGTCACTGTGGTAGATCTATATACCCAACTGCTGACTTCTGTCACTGTGGTAGATCTATGTACCCAACTGCTGACTTCTGTCACTGTGATAGATCTATGTACCCAACTGCTGACTTCTGTCACTGTGATAGATCTATATACCCAACTGCTGACTTCTGTCACTGTGGTAGATCTATATACCCAACTGCTGACTTCTGTCACTGTGATAGATCTATGTACCCAACTGCTGACTTCTGTCACTGTGATAGATCTATGTACCCAACTGCTGACTTCTGTCACTGTGATAGATCTATGTACCCAACTGCTGACTTCTGTCACTGTGATAGATCTATATACCCAACTGCTGACTTCTGTCACTGTGATAGATCTATGTACCCAACTGCTGACTTCTGTCACTGTGATAGATCTATATACCCAACTGCTGACTTCTGTCACTGTGATAGATCTATATACCCAACTGCTGACTTCTGTCACTGTGATAGATCTATGTACCCAACTGCTGACTTCTGTCACTGTGATAGATCTATGTACCCAACTGCTGACTTCTGTCACTGTGATAGATCTATGTACCCAACTGCTGACTTCTGTCACTGTGATAGATCTATGTACCCAACTGCTGACTTCTGTCACTGTGATAGATCTATGTACCCAACTGCTGACTTCTGTCACTGTGATAGATCTATGTACCCAACTGCTGACTTCTGTCACTGTGATAGATCTATGTACCCAACTGCTGACTTCTGTCACTGTGATAGATCTATGTACCCATCTGCTGACTTCTGTCACTGTGATAGATCTATGTACCCAACTGCTGACTTCTGTCACTGTGATAGATCTATGTACCCAACTGCTGACTTCTGTCACTGTGATAGATCTATGTACCCAACTGCTGACTTCTGTCACTGTGATAGATCTATGTACCCAACTGCTGACTTCTGTCACTGTGATAGATCTATGTACCCAACTGCTGACTTCTGTCACTGTGATAGATCTATATACCCAAATGCTGACTTCCGTCACTGTGATAGATCTATATACCCAACTGCTGACTTCTGTCACTGTGATAGATCTATATACCCAACTGCTGACTTCTGTCACTGTGATAGATCTATATACCCAACTGCTGACTTCTGTCACTGTGATAGATCTATATACCCAACTGCTGACTTCTGTCACTGTGATAGATCTATATACCCAACTGCTGACTTCTGTCACTGTGATAGATCTATGTACCCAACTGCTGACTTCTGTCACTGTGATAGATCTATATACCCAACTGCTGACTTCTGTCACTGTGATAGATCTATATACCCAACTGCTGACTTCCGTCACTGTGATAGATCTATATACCCAACTGCTGACTTCTGTCACTGTGATAGATCTATATACCCAACTGCTGACTTCTGTCACTGTGATAGATCTATATACCCAACTGCTGACTTCTGTCACTGTGATAGATCTATATACCCAACTGCTGACTTCTGTCACTGTGATAGATCTATATACCCAACTGCTGACTTCTGTCACTGTGATAGATCTATATACCCAACTGCTGACTTCTGTCACTGTGATAGATCTATATACCCAACTGCTGACTTCTGTCACTGTGATAGATCTATATACCCAACTGCTGACTTCTGTCACTGTGATAGATCTATATACCCAACTGCTGACTTCTGTCACTGTGATAGATCTATATACCCAACTGCTGACTTCTGTCACTGTGATAGATCTATATACCCAACTGCTGACTTCTGTCACTGTGATAGATCTATATACCCAACTGCTGACTTCTGTCACTGTGATAGATCTATATACCCAACTGCTGACTTCTGTCACTGTGATAGATCTATATACCCAACTGCTGACTTCTGTCACTGTGATAGATCTATGTACCCAACTGCTGACTTCTGTCACTGTGATAGATCTATATACCCAACTGCTGACTTCTGTCACTGTGATAGATCTATATACCCAACTGCTGACTTCTGTCACTGTGATAGATCTATATACCCAACTGCTGACTTCTGTCACTGTGATAGATCTATGTACCCAACTGCTGACTTCTGTCACTGTGATAGATCTATGTACCCAACTGCTGACTTCTGTCACTGTGATAGATCTATATACCCAACTGCTGACTTCTGTCACTGTGATAGATCTATATACCCAACTGCTGACTTCTGTCACTGTGATAGATCTATGTACCCAACTGCTGACTTCTGTCACTGTGATAGATCTATATACCCAACTGCTGACTTCTGTCACTGTGAAAGATCTATATACCCAACTGCTGACTTCTGTCACTGTGATAGATCTATATACCCAACTGCTGACTTCTGTCACTGTGATAGATCTATGTACCCAACTGCTGACTTCTGTCACTGTGATAGATCTATGTACCCAACTGCTGACTTCTGTCACTGTGATAGATCTATATACCCAACTGCTGACTTCTGTCACTGTGATAGATCTATATACCCAACTGCTGACTTCTGTCACTGTGATAGATCTATGTACCCAACTGCTGACTTCTGTCACTGTGATAGATCTATGTACCCAACTGCTGACTTCTGTCACTGTGATAGATCTATGTACCCAACTGCTGACTTCTGTCACTGTGATAGATCTATGTACCCAACTGCTGACTTCTGTCACTGTGATAGATCTATATACCCAACTGCTGACTTCTGTCACTGTGATAGATCTATATACCCAACTGCTGACTTCTGTCACTGTGATAGATCTATATACCCAACTGCTGACTTCTGTCACTGTGATAGATCTATATACCCAACTGCTGACTTCTGTCACTGTGATAGATCTATATACCCAACTGCTGACTTCTGTCACTGTGATAGATCTATATACCCAACTGCTGACTTCTGTCACTGTGATAGATCTATATACCCAACTGCTGACTTCTGTCACTGTGATAGATCTATATACCCAACTGCTGACTTCTGTCACTGTGATAGATCTATATACCCAACTGCTGACTTCTGTCACTGTGATAGATCTATATACCCAACTGCTGACTTCTGTCACTGTGATAGATCTATATACCCAACTGCTGACTTCTGTCACTGTGATAGATCTATATACCCAACTGCTGACTTCTGTCACTGTGATAGATCTATATACCCAACTGCTGACTTCTGTCACTGTGATAGATCTATATACCCAACTGCTGACTTCTGTCACTGTGATAGATCTATATACCCAACTGCTGACTTCTGTCACTGTGATAGATCTATATACCCAACTGCTGACTTCTGTCACTGTGATAGATCTATATACCCAACTGCTGACTTCTGTCACTGTGATAGATCTATATACCCAACTGCTGACTTCTGTCACTGTGATAGATCTATATACCCAACTGCTGACTTCTGTCACTGTGTTAGATCTATATACCCAACTGCTGACTTCTGTCACTGTGGTAGATCTATGTACCCAACTGCTGACTTCTGTCACTGTGATAGATCTATATACCCAACTGCTGACTTCTGTCACTGTGATAGATCTATATACCCAACTGCTGACTTCTGTCACTGTGATAGATCTATGTACCCAACTGCTGACTTCTGTCACTGTGATAGATCTATGTACCCAACTGCTGACTTCTGTCACTGTGATAGATCTATGTACCCAACTGCTGACTTCTGTCACTGTGATAGATCTATGTACCCAACTGCTGACTTCTGTCACTGTGATAGATCTATATACCCAACTGCTGACTTCTGTCACTGTGGTAGATCTATATACCCAACTGCTGACTTCTGTCACTGTGATAGATCTATGTACCCAACTGCTGACTTCTGTCACTGTGATAGATCTATGTACCCAACTGCTTACTTCTGTCACTGTGATAGATCTATGTACCCAACTGCTGACTTCTGTCACTGTGATAGATCTATATACCCAACTGCTGACTTCTGTCACTGTGATAGATCTATGTACCCAACTGCTGACTTCTGTCACTGTGATAGATCTATGTACCCAACTGCTGACTTCTGTCACTGTGATAGATCTATGTACCCAACTGCTGACTTCTGTCACTGTGATAGATCTATGTACCCAACTGCTGACTTCTGTCACTGTGATAGATCTATGTACCCAACTGCTGACTTCTGTCACTGTGATAGATCTATGTACCCAACTGCTGACTTCTGTCACTGTGATAGATCTATATACCCAACTGCTGACTTCTGTCACTGTGATAGATCTATGTACCCAACTGCTGACTTCTGTCACTGTGATAGATCTATGTACCCAACTGCTGACTTCTGTCACTGTGATAGATCTATGTACCCAACTGCTGACTTCTGTCACTGTGATAGATCTATATACCCAACTGCTGACTTCTGTCACTGTGATAGATCTATATACCCAACTGCTGACTTCTGTCACTGTGATAGATCTATATACCCAACTGCTGACTTCTGTCACTGTGATAGATCTATATACCCAACTGCTGACTTCTGTCACTGTGATAGATCTATATACCAAACTGCTGACTTCTGTCACTGTGATAGATCTATATACCCAACTGCTGACTTCTGTCACTGTGATAGATCTATATACCCAACTGCTGACTTCTGTCACTGTGATAGATCTATATACCCAACTGCTGACTTCTGTCACTGTGATAGATCTATGTACCCAACTGCTGACTTCTGTCACTGTGATAGATCTATATACCCAACTGCTGACTTCTGTCACTGTGATAGATCTATATACCCAACTGCTGACTTCTGTCACTGTGGTAGATCTATATACCCAACTGCTGACTTCTGTCACTGTGATAGATCTATATACCCAACTGCTGACTTCTGTCACTGTGATAGATCTATGTACCCAACTGCTGACTTCTGTCACTGTGATAGATCTATATACCCAACTGCTGACTTCTGTCACTGTGATAGATCTATATACCCGACTGCTGACTTCTGTCACTGTGATAGATCTATATACCCAACTGCTGACTTCTGTCACTGTGATAGATCTATATACCCAACTGCTGACTTCTGTCACTGTGATAGATCTATATACCCAACTGCTGACTTCTGTCACTGTGATAGATCTATATACCCAACTGCTGACTTCTGTCACTGTGATAGATCTATATACCCAACTGCTGACTTCTGTCACTGTGATAGATCTATGTACCCAACTACTGACTTCTGTCACTGTGATAGATCTATGTACCCAACTGCTGACTTCTGTCACTGTGATAGATCTATATACCCAACTGCTGACTTCTGTCACTGTGATAGATCTATATACCCAACTGCTGACTTCTGTCACTGTGATAGATCTATGTACCCAACTGCTGACTTCTGTCACTGTGATAGATCTATGTACCCAACTGCTGACTTCTGTCACTGTGATAGATCTATGTACCCAACTGCTGACTTCTGTCACTGTGATAGATCTATGTACCCAACTGCTGACTTCTGTCACTGTGATAGATCTATATACCCAACTGCTGACTTCTGTCACTGTGGTAGATCTATATACCCAACTGCTGACTTCTGTCACTGTGATAGATCTATATACCCAACTGCTGACTTCTGTCACTGTGATAGATCTATGTACCCAACTGCTGACTTCTGTCACTGTGATAGATCTATGTACCCAACTGCTGACTTCTGTCACTGTGATAGATCTATGTACCCAACTGCTGACTTCTGTCACTGTGATAGATCTATGTACCCAACTGCTGACTTCTGTCACTGTGATAGATCTATGTACCCAACTGCTGACTTCTGTCACTGTGATAGATCTATGTACCCAACTGCTGACTTCTGTCACTGTGATAGATCTATGTACACAACTGCTGACTTCTGTCACTGTGATAGATCTATGTACCCAACTGCTGACTTCTGTCACTGTGATAGATCTATGTACCCAACTGCTGACTTCTGTCACTGTGATAGATCTATGTACCCAACTGCTGACTTCTGTCACTGTGATAGATCTATGTACCCAACTGCTGACTTCTGTCACTGTGATAGATCTATATACCCAACTGCTGACTTCTGTCACTGTGATAGATCTATGTACCCAACTGCTGACTTCTGTCACTGTGATAGATCTATATACCCAACTGCTGACTTCTGTCACTGTGATAGATCTATATACCCAACTGCTGACTTCTGTCACTGTGATAGATCTATATACCAAACTGCTGACTTCTGTCACTGTGATAGATCTATATACCCAACTGCTGACTTCTGTCACTGTGATAGATCTATATACCCAACTGCTGACTTCTGTCACTGTGATAGATCTATGTACCCAACTGCTGACTTCTGTCACTGTGATAGATCTATGTACCCAACTGCTGACTTCTGTCACTGTGATAGATCTATGTACCCAACTGCTGACTTCTGTCACTGTGATAGATCTATATACCCAACTGCTGACTTCTGTCACTGTGATAGATCTATATACCCAACTGCTGACTTCTGTCACTGTGATAGATCTATATACCCAACTGCTGACTTCTGTCACTGTGATAGATCTATATACCCAACTGCTGACTTCTGTCACTGTGATAGATCTATATACCCAACTGCTGACTTCTGTCACTGTGATAGATCTATATACCCAACTGCTGACTTCTGTCACTGTGATAGATCTATATACCCAACTGCTGACTTCTGTCACTGTGATAGATCTATATACCCAACTGCTGACTTCTGTCACTGTGATAGATCTATATACCCAACTGCTGACTTCTGTCACTGTGATAGATCTATATACCCAACTGCTGACTTCTGTCACTGTGATAGATCTACATACCCAACTGCTGACTTCTGTCACTGTGATAGATCTATATACCCAACTGCTGACTTCTGTCACTGTGATAGATCTATGTACCCAACTGCTGACTTCTGTCACTGTGATAGATCTATGTACCCAACTGCTGACTTCTGTCACTGTGATAGATCTATATACCCAACTGCTGACTTCTGTCACTGTGATAGATCTATATACCCAACTGCTGACTTCTGTCACTGTGATAGATCTATGTACCCAACTGCTGACTTCTGTCACTGTGATAGATCTATGTACCCAACTGCTGACTTCTGTCACTGTGATAGATCTACATACCCAACTGCTGACTTCTGTCACTGTGATAGATCTATATACCCAACTGCTGACTTCTGTCACTGTGATAGATCTATATACCCAACTGCTGACTTCTGTCACTGTGGTAGATCTATATACCCAACTGCTGACTTCTGTCACTGTGATAGATCTATATACCCAACTGCTGACTTCTGTCACTGTGATAGATCTATGTACCCAACTGCTGACTTCTGTCACTGTGATAGATCTATGTACCCAACTGCTGACTTCTGTCACTGTGATAGATCTATGTACCCAACTGCTGACTTCTGTCACTGTGATAGATCTATGTACCCAACTGCTGACTTCTGTCACTGTGATAGATCTATGTACACAACTGCTGACTTCTGTCACTGTGATAGATCTATGTACCCAACTGCTGACTTCTGTCACTGTGATAGATCTATGTACCCAACTGCTGACTTCTGTCACTGTGATAGATCTATGTACCCAACTGCTGACTTCTGTCACTGTGATAGATCTATGTACCCAACTGCTGACTTCTGTCACTGTGATAGATCTATATACCCAACTGCTGACTTCTGTCACTGTGATAGATCTATGTACCCAACTGCTGACTTCTGTCACTGTGATAGATCTATATACCCAACTGCTGACTTCTGTCACTGTGATAGATCTATATACCAAACTGCTGACTTCTGTCACTGTGATAGATCTATATACCCAACTGCTGACTTCTGTCACTGTGATAGATCTATATACCCAACTGCTGACTTCTGTCACTGTGATAGATCTATATACCCAACTGCTGACTTCTGTCACTGTGATAGATCTATGTACCCAACTGCTGACTTCTGTCACTGTGATAGATCTATATACCCAACTGCTGACTTCTGTCACTGTGATAGATCTATGTACCCAACTGCTGACTTCTGTCACTGTGATAGATCTATATACCCAACTGCTGACTTCTGTCACTGTGATAGATCTATATACCAAACTGCTGACTTCTGTCACTGTGATAGATCTATATACCCAACTGCTGACTTCTGTCACTGTGATAGATCTATATACCCAACTGCTGACTTCTGTCACTGTGATAGATCTATATACCCAACTGCTGACTTCTGTCACTGTGATAGATCTATGTACCCAACTGCTGACTTCTGTCACTGTGATAGATCTATGTACCCAACTGCTGACTTCTGTCACTGTGATAGATCTATGTACCCAACTGCTGACTTCTGTCACTGTGATAGATCTATGTACCCAACTGCTGACTTCTGTCACTGTGATAGATCTATATACCCAACTGCTGACTTCTGTCACTGTGATAGATCTATGTACCCAACTGCTGACTTCTGTCACTGTGATAGATCTATATACCCAACTGCTGACTTCTGTCACTGTGATAGATCTATGTACCCAACTGCTGACTTCTGTCACTGTGATAGATCTATATACCCAACTGCTGACTTCTGTCACTGTGATAGATCTATGTACCCAACTGCTGACTTCTGTCACTGTGATAGATCTATGTACCCAACTGCTGACTTCTGTCACTGTGATAGATCTATGTACCCAACTGCTGACTTCTGTCACTGTGATAGATCTATATACCCAACTGCTGACTTCTGTCACTGTGATAGATCTATGTACCCAACTGCTGACTTCTGTCACTGTGATAGATCTATATACCCAACTGCTGACTTCTGTCACTGTGATAGATCTATATACCCAACTGCTGACTTCTGTCACTGTGATAGATCTATATACCCAACTGCTGACTTCTGTCACTGTGATAGATCTATATACCCAACTGCTGACTTCTGTCACTGTGATAGATCTATATACCCAACTGCTGACTTCTGTCACTGTGATAGATCTATGTACCCAACTGCTGACTTCTGTCACTGTGATAGATCTATATACCCAACTGCTGACTTCTGTCACTGTGATAGATCTATATACCCAACTGCTGACTTCTGTCACTGTGATAGATCTATATACCCAACTGCTGACTTCTGTCACTGTGATAGATCTATATACCCAACTGCTGACTTCTGTCACTGTGATAGATCTATATACCCAACTGCTGACTTCTGTCACTGTGATAGATCTATATACCCAACTGCTGACTTCTGTCACTGTGATAGATCTATATACCCAACTGCTGACTTCTGTCACTGTGATAGATCTATATACCCAACTGCTGACTTCTGTCACTGTGATAGATCTATATACCCAACTGCTGACTTCTGTCACTGTGATAGATCTATGATACCCAACTGCTGACTTCTGTCACTGTGATAGATCTATATACCAAACTGCTGACTTCTGTCACTGTGATAGATCTATATACCCAACTGCTGACTTCTGTCACTGTGATAGATCTATATACCAAACTGCTGACTTCTGTCACTGTGATAGATCTATATACCCAACTGCTGACTTCTGTCACTGTGATAGATCTATATACCCAACTGCTGACTTCTGTCACTGTGATAGATCTATATACCCAACTGCTGACTTCTGTCACTGTGATAGATCTATATACCCAACTGCTGACTTCTGTCACTGTGATAGATCTATATACCCAACTGCTGACTTCTGTCACTGTGATAGATCTATATACCCAACTGCTGACTTCTGTCACTGTGATAGATCTATATACCCAACTGCTGACTTCTGTCACTGTGATAGATCTATATACCCAACTGCTGACTTCTGTCACTGTGATAGATCTATATACCCAACTGCTGACTTCTGTCACTGTGATAGATCTATATACCCAACTGCTGACTTCTGTCACTGTGATAGATCTATATACCCAACTGCTGACTTCTGTCACTGTGATAGATCTATATACCCAACTGCTGACTTCTGTCACTGTGATAGATCTATATACCCAACTGCTGACTTCTGTCACTGTGATAGATCTATATACCCAACTGCTGACTTCTGTCACTGTGATAGATCTATGTACCCAACTGCTGACTTCTGTCACTGTGATAGATCTATGTACCCAACTGCTGACTTCTGTCACTGTGATAGATCTATATACCCAACTGCTGACTTCTGTCACTGTGATAGATCTATATACCCAACTGCTGACTTCTGTCACTGTGATAGATCTATATACCCAACTGCTGACTTCTGTCACTGTGATAGATCTATGTACCCAACTGCTTACTTCTGTCACTGTGATAGATCTATGTACCCAACTGCTGACTTCTGTCACTGTGATAGATCTATGTACCCAACTGCTGACTTCTGTCACTGTGATAGATCTATGTACCCAACTGCTGACTTCTGTCACTGTGATAGATCTATGTACCCAACTGCTGACTTCTGTCACTGTGATAGATCTATGTACCCAACTGCTGACTTCTGTCACTGTGGTAGATCTATGTACCCAACTGCTGACTTCTGTCACTGTGATAGATCTATATACCCAACTGCTGACTTCTGTCACTGTGATAGATCTATGTACCCAACTGCTGACTTCTGTCACTGTGATAGATCTATGTACCCAACTGCTGACTTCTGTCACTGTGATAGATCTATATACCCAACTGCTGACTTCTGTCACTGTGATAGATCTATGTACCCAACTGCTGACTTCTGTCACTGTGATAGATCTATGTACCCAACTGCTGACTTCTGTCACTGTGATAGATCTATGTACCCAACTGCTGACTTCTGTCACTGTGATAGATCTATGTACCCAACTGCTGACTTCTGTCACTGTGATAGATCTATGTACCCAACTGCTGACTTCTGTCACTGTGATAGATCTATGTACCCAACTGCTGACTTCTGTCACTGTGATAGATCTATGTACCCAACTGCTGACTTCTGTCACTGTGATAGATCTATATACCCAAATGCTGACTTCTGTCACTGTGATAGATCTATATACCCAACTGCTGACTTCTGTCACTGTGATAGATCTATATACCCAACTGCTGACTTCTGTCACTGTGATAGATCTATGTACCCAACTGCTGACTTCTGTCACTGTGATAGATCTATGTACCCAACTGCTGACTTCTGTCACTGTGATAGATCTATATACCCAACTGCTGACTTCTGTCACTGTGATAGATCTATATACCCAACTGCTGACTTCTGTCACTGTGATAGATCTATATACCCAACTGCTGACTTCTGTCACTGTGATAGATCTATATACCAAACTGCTGACTTCTGTCACTGTGATAGATCTATATACCCAACTGCTGACTTCTGTCACTGTGATAGATCTATATACCCGACTGCTGACTTCTGTCACTGTGATAGATCTATGTACCCAACTGCTGACTTCTGTCACTGTGATAGATCTATGTACCCAACTGCTGACTTCTGTCACTGTGATAGATCTATGTACCCAACTGCTGACTTCTGTCACTGTGATAGATCTATATACCCAACTGCTGACTTCTGTCACTGTGATAGATCTATATACCCAACTGCTGACTTCTGTCACTGTGATAGATCTATGTACCCAACTGCTGACTTCTGTCACTGTGATAGATCTATGTACCCAACTGCTGACTTCTGTCACTGTGATAGATCTATGTACCCGACTGCTGACTTCTGTCACTGTGATAGATCTATATACCCAACTGCTGACTTCTGTCACTGTGATAGATCTATGTACCCAACTGCTGACTTCTGTCACTGTGATAGATCTATGTACCCAACTGCTGACTTCTGTCACTGTGATAGATCTATGTACCCAACTGCTGACTTCTGTCACTGTGATAGATCTATGTACCCAACTGCTGACTTCTGTCACTGTGATAGATCTATATACCCAACTGCTGACTTCTGTCACTGTGGTAGATCTATATACCCAACTGCTGACTTCTGTCACTGTGATAGATCTATGTACCCAACTGCTGACTTCTGTCACTGTGATAGATCTATATACCCAACTGCTGACTTCTGTCACTGTGATAGATCTATGTACCCAACTGCTGACTTCTGTCACTGTGATAGATCTATGTACCCAACTGCTGACTTCTGTCACTGTGATAGATCTATGTACCCAACTGCTGACTTCTGTCACTGTGATAGATCTATGTACCCAACTGCTGACTTCTGTCACTGTGATAGATCTATATACCCAACTGCTGACTTCTGTCACTGTGGTAGATCTATATACCCAACTGCTGACTTCTGTCACTATCGTAGATCTATGTACCCAACTGCTGACTTCTGTCACTGTGATAGATCTATGTACCCAACTGCTGACTTCTGTCACTGTGATAGATCTATGTACCCAACTGCTGACTTCTGTCACTGTGATAGATCTATGTACCCAACTGCTGACTTCTGTCACTGTGATAGATCTATGTACCCAACTGCTGACTTCTGTCACTGTGATAGATCTATATACCCAACTGCTGACTTCTGTCACTGTGATAGATCTATGTACCCAACTGCTGACTTCTGTCACTGTGATAGATCTATATACCAAACTGCTGACTTCTGTCACTGTGATAGATCTATATACCCAACTGCTGACTTCTGTCACTGTGATAGATCTATATACCCAACTGCTGACTTCTGTCACTGTGATAGATCTATATACCCAACTGCTGACTTCTGTCACTGTGATAGATCTATGTACCCAACTGCTGACTTCTGTCACTGTGATAGATCTATGTACCCAACTGCTGACTTCTGTCACTGTGATAGATCTATGTACCCAACTGCTGACTTCTGTCACTGTGATAGATCTATATACCCAACTGCTGACTTCTGTCACTGTGATAGATCTATGTACCCAACTGCTGACTTCTGTCACTGTGATAGATCTATATACCCAACTGCTGACTTCTGTCACTGTGATAGATCTATATACCCAACTGCTGACTTCTGTCACTGTGATAGATCTATATACCAAACTGCTGACTTCTGTCACTGTGATAGATCTATATACCCAACTGCTGACTTCTGTCACTGTGATAGATCTATATACCCAACTGCTGACTTCTGTCACTGTGATAGATCTATGTACCCAACTGCTGACTTCTGTCACTGTGATAGATCTATGTACCCAACTGCTGACTTCTGTCACTGTGATAGATCTATATACCCAACTGCTGACTTCTGTCACTGTGATAGATCTATATACCCAACTGCTGACTTCTGTCACTGTGATAGATCTATATACCCAACTGCTGACTTCTGTCACTGTGATAGATCTATATACCCAACTGCTGACTTCTGTCACTGTGATAGATCTATATACCCAACTGCTGACTTCTGTCACTGTGATAGATCTATATACCCAACTGCTGACTTCTGTCACTGTGATAGATCTATATACCCAACTGCTGACTTCTGTCACTGTGATAGATCTATATACCCAACTGCTGACTTCTGTCACTGTGATAGATCTATATACCCAACTGCTGACTTCTGTCACTGTGATAGATCTATATACCCAACTGCTGACTTCTGTCACTGTGATAGATCTATATACCCAACTGCTGACTTCTGTCACTGTGATAGATCTATATACCCAACTGCTGACTTCTGTCACTGTGATAGATCTATATACCCAACTGCTGACTTCTGTCACTGTGATAGATCTATATACCCAACTGCTGACTTCTGTCACTGTGATAGATCTATATACCCAACTGCTGACTTCTGTCACTGTGATAGATCTATATACCCAACTGCTGACTTCTGTCACTGTGATAGATCTATATACCCAACTGCTGACTTCTGTCACTGTGATAGATCTACATACCCAACTGCTGACTTCTGTCACTGTGATAGATCTATATACCCAACTGCTGACTTCTGTCACTGTGATAGATCTATGTACCCAACTGCTGACTTCTGTCACTGTGATAGATCTATGTACCCAACTGCTGACTTCTGTCACTGTGATAGATCTATATACCCAACTGCTGACTTCTGTCACTGTGATAGATCTATATACCCAACTGCTGACTTCTGTCACTGTGATAGATCTATGTACCCAACTGCTGACTTCTGTCACTGTGATAGATCTATGTACCCAACTGCTGACTTCTGTCACTGTGATAGATCTATGTACCCAACTGCTGACTTCTGTCACTGTGATAGATCTATGTACCCAACTGCTGACTTCTGTCACTGTGATAGATCTATATACCCAACTGCTGACTTCTGTCACTGTGGTAGATCTATATACCCAACTGCTGACTTCTGTCACTGTGATAGATCTATATACCCAACTGCTGACTTCTGTCACTGTGATAGATCTATGTACCCAACTGCTGACTTCTGTCACTGTGATAGATCTATGTACCCAACTGCTGACTTCTGTCACTGTGATAGATCTATGTACCCAACTGCTGACTTCTGTCACTGTGATAGATCTATGTACCCAACTGCTGACTTCTGTCACTGTGATAGATCTATGTACCCAACTGCTGACTTCTGTCACTGTGATAGATCTATGTACACAACTGCTGACTTCAGTCACTGTGATAGATCTATGTACCCAACTGCTGACTTCTGTCACTGTGATAGATCTATGTACCCAACTGCTGACTTCTGTCACTGTGATAGATCTATGTACCCAACTGCTGACTTCTGTCACTGTGATAGATCTATGTACCCAACTGCTGACTTCTGTCACTGTGATAGATCTATATACCCAACTGCTGACTTCTGTCACTGTGATAGATCTATGTACCCAACTGCTGACTTCTGTCACTGTGATAGATCTATATACCCAACTGCTGACTTCTGTCACTGTGATAGATCTATATACCAAACTGCTGACTTCTGTCACTGTGATAGATCTATATACCCAACTGCTGACTTCTGTCACTGTGATAGATCTATATACCCAACTGCTGACTTCTGTCACTGTGATAGATCTATATACCCAACTGCTGACTTCTGTCACTGTGATAGATCTATGTACCCAACTGCTGACTTCTGTCACTGTGATAGATCTATGTACCCAACTGCTGACTTCTGTCACTGTGATAGATCTATATACCCAACTGCTGACTTCTGTCACTGTGATAGATCTATATACCCACTGCTGACTTCTGTCACTGTGATAGATCTATATACCCAACTGCTGACTTCTGTCACTGTGATAGATCTATATACCCAACTGCTGACTTCTGTCACTGTGATAGATCTATGTACCCAACTGCTGACTTCTGTCACTGTGATAGATCTATGTACCCAACTGCTGACTTCTGTCACTGTGATAGATCTATATACCCAACTGCTGACTTCTGTCACTGTGATAGATCTATGTACCCAACTGCTGACTTCTGTCACTGTGATAGATCTATGTACCCAACTGCTGACTTCTGTCACTGTGATAGATCTATGTACCCAACTGCTGACTTCTGTCACTGTGATAGATCTATATACCCAACTGCTGACTTCTGTCACCGTGATAGATCTATGTACCCAACTGCTGACTTCTGTCACTGTGATAGATCTATATACCCAACTGCTGACTTCTGTCACTGTGATAGATCTATATACCCAACTGCTGACTTCTGTCACCGTGATAGATCTATGTACCCAACTGCTGACTTCTGTCACTGTGATAGATCTATATACCCAACTGCTGACTTCTGTCACCGTGATAGATCTATGTACCCAACTGCTGACTTCTGTCACTGTGATAGATCTATATACCCAACTGCTGACTTCTGTCACTGTGATAGATCTATATACCCAACTGCTGACTTCTGTCACTGTGATAGATCTATATACCCAACTGCTGACTTCTGTCACTGTGATAGATCTATATACCCAACTGCTGACTTCTGTCACTGTGATAGATCTATATACCCAACTGCTGACTTCTGTCACTGTGATAGATCTATATACCCAACTGCTGACTTCTGTCACTGTGATAGATCTATATACCCAACTGCTGACTTCTGTCACTGTGATAGATCTATATACCCAACTGCTGACTTCTGTCACTGTGATAGATCTATATACCCAACTGCTGACTTCTGTCACTGTGATAGATCTATATACCCAACTGCTGACTTCTGTCACTGTGATAGATCTATATACCCAACTGCTGACTTCTGTCACTGTGATAGATCTATATACCCAACTGCTGACTTCTGTCACTGTGATAGATCTATATACCCAACTGCTGACTTCTGTCACTGTGATAGATCTATGTACCCAACTGCTGACTTCTGTCACTGTGATAGATCTATGTACCCAACTGCTGACTTCTGTCACTGTGATAGATCTATATACCCAACTGCTGACTTCTGTCACTGTGATAGATCTATATACCCAACTGCTGACTTCTGTCACTGTGATAGATCTATGTACCCAACTGCTGACTTCTGTCACTGTGATAGATCTATGTACCCAACTGCTGACTTCTGTCACTGTGATAGATCTATGTACCCAACTGCTGACTTCTGTCACTGTGATAGATCTATGTACCCAACTGCTGACTTCTGTCACTGTGATAGATCTATGTACCCAACTGCTGACTTCTGTCACTGTGATAGATCTATATACCCAACTGCTGACTTCTGTCACTGTGGTAGATCTATATACCCAACTGCTGACTTCTGTCACTGTGATAGATCTATATACCCAACTGCTGACTTCTGTCACTGTGATAGATCTATGTACCCAACTGCTTACTTCTGTCACTGTGATAGATCTATGTACCCAACTGCTGACTTCTGTCACTGTGATAGATCTATATACCCAACTGCTGACTTCTGTCACTGTGATAGATCTATGTACCCAACTGCTGACTTCTGTCACTGTGATAGATCTATGTACCCAACTGCTGACTTCTGTCACTGTGATAGATCTATGTACCCAACTGCTGACTTCTGTCACTGTGATAGATCTATGTACCCAACTGCTGACTTCTGTCACTGTGATAGATCTATGTACCCAACTGCTGACTTCTGTCACTGTGATAGATCTATGTACCCAACTGCTGACTTCTGTCACTGTGATAGATCTATGTACCCAACTGCTGACTTCTGTCACTGTGATAGATCTATATACCCAAATGCTGACTTCTGTCACTGTGATAGATCTATATACCCAACTGCTGACTTCTGTCACTGTGATAGATCTATATACCCAACTGCTGACTTCTGTCACTGTGATAGATCTATATACCCAACTGCTGACTTCTGTCACTGTGATAGATCTATATACCCAACTGCTGACTTCTGTCACTGTGATAGATCTATATACCCAACTGCTGACTTCTGTCACTGTGATAGATCTATATACCCAACTGCTGACTTCTGTCACTGTGATAGATCTATATACCCAACTGCTGACTTCTGTCACTGTGATAGATCTATATACCAAACTGCTGACTTCTGTCACTGTGATAGATCTATATACCCAACTGCTGACTTCTGTCACTGTGATAGATCTATATACCCAACTGCTGACTTCTGTCACTGTGATAGATCTATGTACCCAACTGCTGACTTCTGTCACTGTGATAGATCTATGTACCCAACTGCTGACTTCTGTCACTGTGATAGATCTATGTACCCAACTGCTGACTTCTGTCACTGTGATAGATCTATATACCCAACTGCTGACTTCTGTCACTGTGATAGATCTATATACCCAACTGCTGACTTCTGTCACTGTGATAGATCTATATACCCAACTGCTGACTTCTGTCACTGTGATAGATCTATATACCCAACTGCTGACTTCTGTCACTGTGATAGATCTATATACCCGACTGCTGACTTCTGTCACTGTGATAGATCTATAAACCCAACTGCTGACTTCTGTCACTGTGATAGATCTATATACCCAACTGCTGACTTCTGTCACTGTGATAGATCTATATACCCAACTGCTGACTTCTGTCACTGTGATAGATCTATATACCCAACTGCTGACTTCTGTCACTGTGATAGATCTATATACCCAACTGCTGACTTCTGTCACTGTGATAGATCTATGTACCCAACTGCTGACTTCTGTCACTGTGATAGATCTATGTACCCAACTGCTGACTTCTGTCACTGTGATAGATCTATATACCCAACTGCTGACTTCTGTCACTGTGATAGATCTATATACCCGACTGCTGACTTCTGTCACTGTGATAGATCTATATACCCAACTGCTGACTTCTGTCACTGTGATAGATCTATGTACCCAACTGCTGACTTCTGTCACTGTGATAGATCTATGTACCCAACTGCTGACTTCTGTCACTGTGATAGATCTATGTACCCAACTGCTGACTTCTGTCACTGTGATAGATCTATGTACCCAACTGCTGACTTCTGTCACTGTGATAGATCTATATACCCAACTGCTGACTTCTGTCACTGTGGTAGATCTATATACCCAACTGCTGACTTCTGTCACTGTGATAGATCTATATACCCAACTGCTGACTTCTGTCACTGTGATAGATCTATGTACCCAACTGCTGACTTCTGTCACTGTGATAGATCTATGTACCCAACTGCTGACTTCTGTCACTGTGATAGATCTATGTACCCAACTGCTGACTTCTGTCACTGTGATAGATCTATGTACCCAACTGCTGACTTCTGTCACTGTGATAGATCTATGTACCCAACTGCTGACTTCTGTCACTGTGATAGATCTATGTACCCAACTGCTGACTTCTGTCACTGTGATAGATCTATGTACACAACTGCTGACTTCTGTCACTATCGTAGATCTATGTACCCAACTGCTGACTTCTGTCACTGTGATAGATCTATGTACCCAACTGCTGACTTCTGTCACTGTGATAGATCTATGTACCCAACTGCTGACTTCTGTCACTGTGATAGATCTATGTACCCAACTGCTGACTTCTGTCACTGTGATAGATCTATGTACCCAACTGCTGACTTCTGTCACTGTGATAGATCTATATACCCAACTGCTGACTTCTGTCACTGTGATAGATCTATGTACCCAACTGCTGACTTCTGTCACTGTGATAGATCTATATACCAAACTGCTGACTTCTGTCACTGTGATAGATCTATATACCCAACTGCTGACTTCTGTCACTGTGATAGATCTATATACCCAACTGCTGACTTCTGTCACTGTGATAGATCTATATACCCAACTGCTGACTTCTGTCACTGTGATAGATCTATGTACCCAACTGCTGACTTCTGTCACTGTGATAGATCTATATACCCAACTGCTGACTTCTGTCACTGTGATAGATCTATATACCCAACTGCTGACTTCTGTCACTGTGATAGATCTATATACCCAACTGCTGACTTCTGTCACTGTGATAGATCTATATACCCAACTGCTGACTTCTGTCACTGTGATAGATCTATATACCCAACTGCTGACTTCTGTCACTGTGATAGATCTATATACCCAACTGCTGACTTCTGTCACTGTGATAGATCTATATACCCAACTGCTGACTTCTGTCACTGTGATAGATCTATATACCCAACTGCTGACTTCTGTCACTGTGATAGATCTATATACCCAACTGCTGACTTCTGTCACTGTGATAGATCTATATACCCAACTGCTGACTTCTGTCACTGTGATAGATCTATGTACCCAACTGCTGACTTCTGTCACTGTGATAGATCTATGTACCCAACTGCTGACTTCTGTCACTGTGATAGATCTATATACCCAACTGCTGACTTCTGTCACTGTGATAGATCTATATACCCAACTGCTGACTTCTGTCACTGTGATAGATCTATGTACCCAACTGCTGACTTCTGTCACTGTGATAGATCTATGTACCCAACTGCTGACTTCTGTCGCTGTGATAGATCTATGTACCCAACTGCTGACTTCTGTCACTGTGATAGATCTATGTACCCAACTGCTGACTTCTGTCACTGTGATAGATCTATATACCCAACTGCTGACTTCTGTCACTGTGGTAGATCTATATACCCAACTGCTGACTTCTGTCACTGTGATAGATCTATATACCCAACTGCTGACTTCTGTCACTGTGATAGATCTATGTACCCAACTGCTGACTTCTGTCACTGTGATAGATCTATGTACCCAACTGCTGACTTCTGTCACTGTGATAGATCTATGTACCCAACTGCTGACTTCTGTCACTGTGATAGATCTATGTACCCAACTGCTGACTTCTGTCGCTGTGATAGATCTATGTACCCAACTGCTGACTTCTGTCACTGTGATAGATCTATGTACCCAACTGCTGACTTCTGTCACTGTGATAGATCTATGTACACAACTGCTGACTTCTGTCACTATCGTAGATCTATGTACCCAACTGCTGACTTCTGTCACTGTGATAGATCTATGTACCCAACTGCTGACTTCTGTCACTGTGATAGATCTATGTACCCAACTGCTGACTTCTGTCACTGTGATAGATCTATGTACCCAACTGCTGACTTCTGTCACTGTGATAGATCTATATACCCAACTGCTGACTTCTGTCACTGTGATAGATCTATGTACCCAACTGCTGACTTCTGTCACTGTGATAGATCTATATACCCAACTGCTGACTTCTGTCACTGTGATAGATCTATATACCAAACTGCTGACTTCTGTCACTGTGATAGATCTATATACCCAACTGCTGACTTCTGTCACTGTGATAGATCTATATACCCAACTGCTGACTTCTGTCACTGTGATAGATCTATATACCCAACTGCTGACTTCTGTCACTGTGATAGATCTATGTACCCAACTGCTGACTTCTGTCACTGTGATAGATCTATATACCCAACTGCTGACTTCTGTCACTGTGATAGATCTATATACCCAACTGCTGACTTCTGTCACTGTGATAGATCTATATACCCACTGCTGACTTCTGTCACTGTGATAGATCTATATACCCAACTGCTGACTTCTGTCACTGTGATAGATCTATGTACCCAACTGCTGACTTCTGTCACTGTGATAGATCTATATACCCAACTGCTGACTTCTGTCACTGTGATAGATCTATATACCCAACTGCTGACTTCTGTCACTGTGATAGATCTATATACCCACTGCTGACTTCTGTCACTGTGATAGATCTATATACCCAACTGCTGACTTCTGTCACTGTGATAGATCTATATACCCAACTGCTGACTTCTGTCACTGTGATAGATCTATATACCCAACTGCTGACTTCTGTCACTGTGATAGATCTATATACCCAACTGCTGACTTCTGTCACTGTGATAGATCTATATACCCAACTGCTGACTTCTGTCACTGTGATAGATCTATATACCCAACTGCTGACTTCTGTCACTGTGATAGATCTATATACCCAACTGCTGACTTCTGTCACTGTGATAGATCTATATACCCAACTGCTGACTTCTGTCACTGTGATAGATCTATATACCAAACTGCTGACTTCTGTCACTGTGATAGATCTATATACCCAACTGCTGACTTCTGTCACTGTGATAGATCTATATACCCAACTGCTGACTTCTGTCACTGTGATAGATCTATATACCCAACTGCTGACTTCTGTCACTGTGATAGATCTATGTACCCAACTGCTGACTTCTGTCACTGTGATAGATCTATATACCCAACTGCTGACTTCTGTCACTGTGATAGATCTATATACCCAACTGCTGACTTCTGTCACTGTGATAGATCTATATACCCAACTGCTGACTTCTGTCACTGTGATAGATCTATATACCCAACTGCTGACTTCTGTCACTGTGATAGATCTATATACCCAACTGCTGACTTCTGTCACTGTGATAGATCTATATACCCAACTGCTGACTTCTGTCACTGTGATAGATCTATATACCCAACTGCTGACTTCTGTCACTGTGATAGATCTATGTACCCAACTGCTGACTTCTGTCACTGTGATAGATCTATATACCCAACTGCTGACTTCTGTCACTGTGATAGATCTATATACCCAACTGCTGACTTCTGTCACTGTGATAGATCTATATACCCAACTGCTGACTTCTGTCACTGTGATAGATCTATATACCCAACTGCTGACTTCTGTCACTGTGATAGATCTATGTACCCAACTGCTGACTTCTGTCACTGTGATAGATCTATGTACCCAACTGCTGACTTCTGGTCACTGTGATAGATCTATATACCCAACTGCTGACTTCTGTCACTGTGATAGATCTATATACCCAACTGCTGACTTCTGTCACTGTGATAGATCTATGTACCCAACTGCTGACTTCTGTCACTGTGATAGATCTATGTACCCAACTGCTGACTTCTGTCACTGTGATAGATCTATGTACCCAACTGCTGACTTCTGTCACTGTGATAGATCTATGTACCCAACTGCTGACTTCTGTCACTGTGATAGATCTATATACCCAACTGCTGACTTCTGTCACTGTGGTAGATCTATATACCCAACTGCTGACTTCTGTCACTGTGATAGATCTATATACCCAACTGCTGACTTCTGTCACTGTGATAGATCTATGTACCCAACTGCTGACTTCTGTCACTGTGATAGATCTATGTACCCAACTGCTGACTTCTGTCACTGTGATAGATCTATGTACCCAACTGCTGACTTCTGTCACTGTGATAGATCTATGTACCCAACTGCTGACTTCTGTCACTGTGATAGATCTATGTACCCAACTGCTGACTTCTGTCACTGTGATAGATCTATGTACCCAACTGCTGACTTCTGTCACTGTGATAGATCTATGTACCCAACTGCTGACTTCTGTCACTGTGATAGATCTATGTACACAACTGCTGACTTCTGTCACTATCGTAGATCTATGTACCCAACTGCTGACTTCTGTCACTGTGATAGATCTATGTACCCAACTGCTGACTTCTGTCACTGTGATAGATCTATGTACCCAACTGCTGACTTCTGTCACTGTGATAGATCTATGTACCCAACTGCTGACTTCTGTCACTGTGATAGATCTATGTACCCAACTGCTGACTTCTGTCACTGTGATAGATCTATATACCCAACTGCTGACTTCTGTCACTGTGATAGATCTATGTACCCAACTGCTGACTTCTGTCACTGTGATAGATCTATATACCCAACTGCTGACTTCTGTCACTGTGATAGATCTATATACCAAACTGCTGACTTCTGTCACTGTGATAGATCTATATACCCAACTGCTGACTTCTGTCACTGTGATAGATCTATATACCCAACTGCTGACTTCTGTCACTGTGATAGATCTATGTACCCAACTGCTGACTTCTGTCACTGTGATAGATCTATATACCCAACTGCTGACTTCTGTCACTGTGATAGATCTATATACCCAACTGCTGACTTCTGTCACTGTGATAGATCTATATACCCAACTGCTGACTTCTGTCACTGTGATAGATCTATGTACCCAACTGCTGACTTCTGTCACTGTGATAGATCTATATACCCAACTGCTGACTTCTGTCACTGTGATAGATCTATATACCCAACTGCTGACTTCTGTCACTGTGATAGATCTATATACCCACTGCTGACTTCTGTCATTGTGATAGATCTATATACCCAACTGCTGACTTCTGTCACTGTGATAGATCTATATACCCAACTGCTGACTTCTGTCACTGTGATAGATCTATATACCAAACTGCTGACTTCTGTCACTGTGATAGATCTATATACCCAACTGCTGACTTCTGTCACTGTGATAGATCTATGTACCCAACTGCTGACTTCTGTCACTGTGATAGATCTATGTACCCAACTGCTGACTTCTGTCACTGTGATAGATCTATGTACCCAACTGCTGACTTCTGTCACTGTGATAGATCTATATACCCAACTGCTGACTTCTGTCACTGTGATAGATCTATATACCCAACTGCTGACTTCTGTCACTGTGATAGATCTATATACCCAACTGCTGACTTCTGTCACTGTGATAGATCTATATACCCAACTGCTGACTTCTGTCACTGTGATAGATCTATATACCCAACTGCTGACTTCTGTCACTGTGATAGATCTATATACCCAACTGCTGACTTCTGTCACTGTGATAGATCTATATACCCAACTGCTGACTTCTGTCACTGTGATAGATCTATATACCCAACTGCTGACTTCTGTCACTGTGATAGATCTATATACCCAACTGCTGACTTCTGTCACTGTGATAGATCTATATACCCAACTGCTGACTTCTGTCACTGTGATAGATCTATATACCCAACTGCTGACTTCTGTCACTGTGATAGATCTATATACCCAACTGCTGACTTCTGTCACTGTGATAGATCTATATACCCAACTGCTGACTTCTGTCACTGTGATAGATCTATATACCCAACTGCTGACTTCTGTCACTGTGATAGATCTATGTACCCAACTGCTGACTTCTGTCACTGTGATAGATCTATGTACCCAACTGCTGACTTCTGTCACTGTGATAGATCTATATACCCAACTGCTGACTTCTGTCACTGTGATAGATCTATGTACCCAACTGCTGACTTCTGTCACTGTGATAGATCTATATACCCAACTGCTGACTTCTGTCACTGTGATAGATCTATATACCAAACTGCTGACTTCTGTCACTGTGATAGATCTATATACCCAACTGCTGACTTCTGTCACTGTGATAGATCTATATACCCAACTGCTGACTTCTGTCACTGTGATAGATCTATATACCCAACTGCTGACTTCTGTCACTGTGATAGATCTATATACCCAACTGCTGACTTCTGTCACTGTGATAGATCTATATACCCAACTGCTGACTTCTGTCACTGTGATAGATCTATATACCCAACTGCTGACTTCTGTCACTGTGATAGATCTATATACCCAACTGCTGACTTCTGTCACTGTGATAGATCTATATACCCAACTGCTGACTTCTGTCACTGTGATAGATCTATACACCCACTGCTGACTTCTGTCACTGTGATAGATCTATATACCCAACTGCTGACTTCTGTCACTGTGATAGATCTATATACCCAACTGCTGACTTCTGTCACTGTGAGAGATCTATATACCCAACTGCTGACTTCTGTCACTGTGATAGATCTATATACCCAACTGCTGACTTCTGTCACTGTGATAGATCTATAAACCCAACTGCTGACTTCTGTCACTGTGATAGATCTATGTACCCAACTGCTGACTTCTGTCACTGTGATAGATCTATGTACCCAACTGCTGACTTCTGTCACTGTGATAGATCTATATACCCAACTGCTGACTTCTGTCACTGTGATAGATCTATATACCCAACTGCTGACTTCTGTCACTGTGATAGATCTATATACCCAACTGCTGACTTCTGTCACTGTGATAGATCTATATACCCAACTGCTGACTTCTGTCACTGTGATAGATCTATATACCCAACTGCTGACTTCTGTCACTGTGATAGATCTATATACCCAACTGCTGACTTCTGTCACTGTGATAGATCTATATACCCAACTGCTGACTTCTGTCACTGTGATAGATCTATATACCCAACTGCTGACTTCTGTCACTGTGATAGATCTATATACCCAACTGCTGACTTCTGTCACTGTGATAGATCTATATACCCAACTGCTGACTTCTGTCACTGTGATAGATCTATATACCCAACTGCTGACTTCTGTCACTGTGATAGATCTATATACCCAACTGCTGACTTCTGTCACTGTGATAGATCTATATACCCAACTGCTGACTTCTGTCACTGTGATAGATCTATATACCCAACTGCTGACTTCTGTCACTGTGATAGATCTATGTACCCAACTGCTGACTTCTGTCACTGTGATAGATCTATGTACCCAACTGCTGACTTCTGTCACTGTGATAGATCTATATACCCAAATGCTGACTTCTGTCACTGTGATAGATCTATATACCCAACTGCTGACTTCTGTCACTGTGATAGATCTATGTACCCAACTGCTGACTTCTGTCACTGTGATAGATCTATGTACCCAACTGCTGACTTCTGTCACTGTGATAGATCTATGTACCCAACTGCTGACTTCTGTCACTGTGATAGATCTATGTACCCAACTGCTGACTTCTGTCACTGTGATAGATCTATATACCCAACTGCTGACTTCTGTCACTGTGGTAGATCTATATACCCAACTGCTGACTTCTGTCACTGTGATAGATCTATATACCCAACTGCTGACTTCTGTCACTGTGATAGATCTATGTACCCAACTGCTGACTTCTGTCACTGTGATAGATCTATGTACCCAACTGCTGACTTCTGTCACTGTGATAGATCTATATACCCAACTGCTGACTTCTGTCACTGTGATAGATCTATGTACCCAACTGCTGACTTCTGTCACTGTGATAGATCTATATACCCAACTGCTGACTTCTGTCACTGTGATAGATCTATATACCCAACTGCTGACTTCTGTCACTGTGATAGATCTATATACCCAACTGCTGACTTCTGTCACTGTGATAGATCTATGTACCCAACTGCTGACTTCTGTCACTGTGATAGATCTATGTACCCAACTGCTGACTTCTGTCACTGTGATAGATCTATGTACCCAACTGCTGACTTCTGTCACTGTGGTAGATCTATATACCCAACTGCTGACTTCTGTCACTGTGATAGATCTATATACCCAACTGCTGACTTCTGTCACTGTGATAGATCTATATACCCAACTGCTGACTTCTGTCACTGTGATAGATCTATATACCCAACTGCTGACTTCTGTCACTGTGATAGATCTATGTACCCAACTGCTGACTTCTGTCACTGTGATAGATCTATGTACCCAACTGCTGACTTCTGTCACTGTGATAGATCTATGTACCCAACTGCTGACTTCTGTCACTGTGATAGATCTATGTACCCAACTGCTGACTTCTGTCACTGTGATAGATCTATGTACCCAACTGCTGACTTCTGTCACTGTGATAGATCTATGTACCCAACTGCTGACTTCTGTCACTGTGATAGATCTATGTACCCAACTGCTGACTTCTGTCACTATCGTAGATCTATGTACCCAACTGCTGACTTCTGTCACTGTGATAGATCTATGTACCCAACTGCTGACTTCTGTCACTGTGATAGATCTATGTACCCAACTGCTGACTTCTGTCACTGTGATAGATCTATGTACCCAACTGCTGACTTCTGTCACTGTGATAGATCTATGTACCCAACTGCTGACTTCTGTCACTGTGATAGATCTATGTACCCAACTGCTGACTTCTGTCACTGTGATATATCTATGTACCCAACTGCTGACTTCTGTCACTGTAATAGATCTATGTACCCAACTGCTGACTTCTGTCACTGTGATAGATCTATGTACCCAACTGCTGACTTCTGTCACTGTGATAGATCTATGTACCCAACTGCTGACTTCTGTCACTGTGATAGATCTATGTACACAACTGCTGACTTCTGTCACTATCGTAGATCTATGTACCCAACTGCTGACTTCTGTCACTGTGATAGATCTATGTACCCAACTGCTGACTTCTGTCACTGTGATAGATCTATGTACCCAACTGCTGACTTCTGTCACTGTGAAAGATCTATGTACCCAACTGCTGACTTCTGTCACTGTGATAGATCTATGTACCCAACTGCTGACTTCTGTCACTGTGATAGATCTATGTACCCAACTGCTGACTTCTGTCACTGTGATAGATCTATGTACCCAACTGCTGACTTCTGTCACTATCGTAGATCTATGTACCCAACTGCTGACTTCTGTCACTGTGATAGATCTATGTACCCAACTGCTGACTTCTGTCACTGTGATAGATCTATGTACCCAACTGCTGATCTCTGTCACTGTGATAGATCTATGTACCCAACTGCTGACTTCTGTCACTGTGATAGATCTATGTACCCAACTGCTGACTTCTGTCACTGTGGTAGATCTATGTACCCAACTGCTGACTTCTGTCACTGTGATAGATCTATGTACCCAACTGCTGACTTCTGTCACTGTGATAGATCTATTAAACCAAACTGATGACTTCTGTCACTGTGATAGATCTATGTACCCAACTGCTGACTTCTGTCACTGTGATAGATCTATGTACCCAACTGCTGACTTCTGTCACTGTGATAGATCTATGTACCCAACTGCTGACTTCTGTCACTGTGATAGATCTATGTACCCAACTGCTGACTTCTGTCACTGTGATAGATCTATGTACCCAACTGCTGACTTCTGTCACTGTGATAGATCTATGTACCCAACTGCTGACTTCTGTCACTGTGATAGATCTATGTACCCAACTGCTGACTTCTGTCACTGTGATAGATCTATGTACCCAACTGCTGACTTCTGTCACTGTGATAGATCTATGTACCCAACTGCTGACTTCTGTCACTGTGATAGATCTATGTACCCAACTGCTGACTTCTGTCACTGTGATAGATCTATGTACCCAACTGCTGACTTCTGTCACTGTGATAGATCTATATACCCAACTGCTGACTTCTGTCACTGTGATAGATCTATATACCCAACTGCTGACTTCTGTCACTGTGATAGATCTATATACCCAACTGCTGACTTCTGTCACTGTGATAGATCTATATACCCAACTGCTGACTTCTGTCACTGTGATAGATCTATATACCCAACTGCTGACTTCTGTCACTGTGATAGATCTATATACCCAACTGCTGACTTCTGTCACTGTGATAGATCTATATACCCAACTGCTGACTTCTGTCACTGTGATAGATCTATATACCCAACTGCTGACTTCTGTCACTGTGATAGATCTATATACCCAACTGCTGACTTCTGTCACTGTGATAGATCTATATACCCAACTGCTGACTTCTGTCACTGTGGTAGATCTATATACCCAACTGCTGACTTCTGTCACTGTGATAGATCTATATACCCAACTGCTGACTTCTGTCACTGTGATAGATCTATGTACCCAACTGCTGACTTCTGTCACTGTGATAGATCTATGTACCCAACTGCTGACTTCTGTCACTGTGATAGATCTATGTACCCAACTGCTGACTTCTGTCACTGTGATAGATCTATGTACCCAACTGCTGACTTCTGTCACTGTGATAGATCTATGTACCCAACTGCTGACTTCTGTCACTGTGATAGATCTATGTACCCAACTGCTGACTTCTGTCACTGTGATAGATCTATGTACACAACTGCTGACTTCTGTCACTATCGTAGATCTATGTACCCAACTGCTGACTTCTGTCACTGTGATAGATCTATGTACCCAACTGCTGACTTCTGTCACTGTGATAGATCTATGTACCCAACTGCTGACTTCTGTCACTGTGATAGATCTATGTACCCAACTGCTGACTTCTGTCACTGTGATAGATCTATATACCCAACTGCTGACTTCTGTCACTGTGATAGATCTATGTACCCAACTGCTGACTTCTGTCACTGTGATAGATCTATATACCCAACTGCTGACTTCTGTCACTGTGATAGATCTATATACCAAACTGCTGACTTCTGTCACTGTGATAGATCTATATACCCAACTGCTGACTTCTGTCACTGTGATAGATCTATATACCCAACTGCTGACTTCTGTCACTGTGATAGATCTATATACCCAACTGCTGACTTCTGTCACTGTGATAGATCTATGTACCCAACTGCTGACTTCTGTCACTGTGATAGATCTATATACCCAACTGCTGACTTCTGTCACTGTGATAGATCTATATACCCAACTGCTGACTTCTGTCACTGTGATAGATCTATATACCCACTGCTGACTTCTGTCACTGTGATAGATCTATATACCCAACTGCTGACTTCTGTCACTGTGATAGATCTATGTACCCAACTGCTGACTTCTGTCACTGTGATAGATCTATATACCCAACTGCTGACTTCTGTCACTGTGATAGATCTATATACCCAACTGCTGACTTCTGTCACTGTGATAGATCTATATACCCACTGCTGACTTCTGTCACTGTGATAGATCTATATACCCAACTGCTGACTTCTGTCACTGTGATAGATCTATATACCCAACTGCTGACTTCTGTCACTGTGATAGATCTATATACCCAACTGCTGACTTCTGTCACTGTGATAGATCTATATACCCAACTGCTGACTTCTGTCACTGTGATAGATCTATATACCCAACTGCTGACTTCTGTCACTGTGATAGATCTATATACCCAACTGCTGACTTCTGTCACTGTGATAGATCTATATACCCAACTGCTGACTTCTGTCACTGTGATAGATCTATATACCCAACTGCTGACTTCTGTCACTGTGATAGATCTATATACCCAACTGCTGACTTCTGTCACTGTGATAGATCTATATACCCAACTGCTGACTTCTGTCACTGTGATAGATCTATATACCCAACTGCTGACTTCTGTCACTGTGATAGATCTATATACCCAACTGCTGACTTCTGTCACTGTGATAGATCTATGTACCCAACTGCTGACTTCTGTCACTGTGATAGATCTATATACCCAACTGCTGACTTCTGTCACTGTGATAGATCTATATACCCAACTGCTGACTTCTGTCACTGTGATAGATCTATATACCCAACTGCTGACTTCTGTCACTGTGATAGATCTATATACCCAACTGCTGACTTCTGTCACTGTGATAGATCTATATACCCAACTGCTGACTTCTGTCACTGTGATAGATCTATATACCCAACTGCTGACTTCTGTCACTGTGATAGATCTATATACCCAACTGCTGACTTCTGTCACTGTGATAGATCTATGTACCCAACTGCTGACTTCTGTCACTGTGATAGATCTATATACCCAACTGCTGACTTCTGTCACTGTGATAGATCTATATACCCAACTGCTGACTTCTGTCACTGTGATAGATCTATATACCCAACTGCTGACTTCTGTCACTGTGATAGATCTATATACCCAACTGCTGACTTCTGTCACTGTGATAGATCTATGTACCCAACTGCTGACTTCTGTCACTGTGATAGATCTATGTACCCAACTGCTGACTTCTGTCACTGTGATAGATCTATATACCCAACTGCTGACTTCTGTCACTGTGATAGATCTATATACCCAACTGCTGACTTCTGTCACTGTGATAGATCTATGTACCCAACTGCTGACTTCTGTCACTGTGATAGATCTATGTACCCAACTGCTGACTTCTGTCACTGTGATAGATCTATGTACCCAACTGCTGACTTCTGTCACTGTGATAGATCTATGTACCCAACTGCTGACTTCTGTCACTGTGATAGATCTATATACCCAACTGCTGACTTCTGTCACTGTGGTAGATCTATATACCCAACTGCTGACTTCTGTCACTGTGATAGATCTATATACCCAACTGCTGACTTCTGTCACTGTGATAGATCTATGTACCCAACTGCTGACTTCTGTCACTGTGATAGATCTATGTACCCAACTGCTGACTTCTGTCACTGTGATAGATCTATGTACCCAACTGCTGACTTCTGTCACTGTGATAGATCTATGTACCCAACTGCTGACTTCTGTCACTGTGATAGATCTATGTACCCAACTGCTGACTTCTGTCACTGTGATAGATCTATGTACCCAACTGCTGACTTCTGTCACTGTGATAGATCTATGTACCCAACTGCTGACTTCTGTCACTGTGATAGATCTATGTACACAACTGCTGACTTCTGTCACTATCGTAGATCTATGTACCCAACTGCTGACTTCTGTCACTGTGATAGATCTATGTACCCAACTGCTGACTTCTGTCACTGTGATAGATCTATGTACCCAACTGCTGACTTCTGTCACTGTGATAGATCTATGTACCCAACTGCTGACTTCTGTCACTGTGATAGATCTATGTACCCAACTGCTGACTTCTGTCACTGTGATAGATCTATATACCCAACTGCTGACTTCTGTCACTGTGATAGATCTATGTACCCAACTGCTGACTTCTGTCACTGTGATAGATCTATATACCCAACTGCTGACTTCTGTCACTGTGATAGATCTATATACCAAACTGCTGACTTCTGTCACTGTGATAGATCTATATACCCAACTGCTGACTTCTGTCACTGTGATAGATCTATATACCCAACTGCTGACTTCTGTCACTGTGATAGATCTATATACCCAACTGCTGACTTCTGTCACTGTGATAGATCTATGTACCCAACTGCTGACTTCTGTCACTGTTGATAGATCTATATACCCAACTGCTGACTTCTGTCACTGTGATAGATCTATATACCCAACTGCTGACTTCTGTCACTGTGATAGATCTATGTACCCAACTGCTGACTTCTGTCACTGTGATAGATCTATATACCCAACTGCTGACTTCTGTCACTGTGATAGATCTATATACCCAACTGCTGACTTCTGTCACTGTGATAGATCTATATACCCACTGCTGACTTCTGTCATTGTGATAGATCTATATACCCAACTGCTGACTTCTGTCACTGTGATAGATCTATATACCCAACTGCTGACTTCTGTCACTGTGATAGATCTATATACCCAACTGCTGACTTCTGTCACTGTGATAGATCTATATACCCAACTGCTGACTTCTGTCACTGTGATAGATCTATATACCCAACTGCTGACTTCTGTCACTGTGATAGATCTATATACCCAACTGCTGACTTCTGTCACTGTGATAGATCTATATACCAAACTGCTGACTTCTGTCACTGTGATAGATCTATATACCCAACTGCTGACTTCTGTCACTGTGATAGATCTATGTACCCAACTGCTGACTTCTGTCACTGTGATAGATCTATGTACCCAACTGCTGACTTCTGTCACTGTGATAGATCTATATACCCAACTGCTGACTTCTGTCACTGTGATAGATCTATATACCCAACTGCTGACTTCTGTCACTGTGATAGATCTATATACCCAACTGCTGACTTCTGTCACTGTGATAGATCTATATACCCAACTGCTGACTTCTGTCACTGTGATAGATCTATATACCCAACTGCTGACTTCTGTCACTGTGATAGATCTATATACCCAACTGCTGACTTCTGTCACTGTGATAGATCTATATACCCAACTGCTGACTTCTGTCACTGTGATAGATCTATATACCCAACTGCTGACTTCTGTCACTGTGATAGATCTATATACCCAACTGCTGACTTCTGTCACTGTGATAGATCTATATACCCAACTGCTGACTTCTGTCACTGTGATAGATCTATATACCCAACTGCTGACTTCTGTCACTGTGATAGATCTATATACCCAACTGCTGACTTCTGTCACTGTGATAGATCTATATACCCAACTGCTGACTTCTGTCACTGTGATAGATCTATATACCCAACTGCTGACTTCTGTCACTGTGATAGATCTATATACCCAACTGCTGACTTCTGTCACTGTGATAGATCTATGTACCCAACTGCTGACTTCTGTCACTGTGATAGATCTATGTACCCAACTGCTGACTTCTGTCACTGTGATAGATCTATATACCCAACTGCTGACTTCTGTCACTGTGATAGATCTATGTACCCAACTGCTGACTTCTGTCACTGTGATAGATCTATATACCCAACTGCTGACTTCTGTCACTGTGATAGATCTATATACCAAACTGCTGACTTCTGTCACTGTGATAGATCTATATACCCAACTGCTGACTTCTGTCACTGTGATAGATCTATATACCCAACTGCTGACTTCTGTCACTGTGATAGATCTATATACCCAACTGCTGACTTCTGTCACTGTGATAGATCTATATACCCAACTGCTGACTTCTGTCACTGTGATAGATCTATGTACCCAACTGCTGACTTCTGTCACTGTGATAGATCTATATACCCAACTGCTGACTTCTGTCACTGTGATAGATCTATATACCCAACTGCTGACTTCTGTCACTGTGATAGATCTATATACCCAACTGCTGACTTCTGTCACTGTGATAGATCTATATACCCAACTGCTGACTTCTGTCACTGTGATAGATCTATATACCCAACTGCTGACTTCTGTCACTGTGATAGATCTATATACCCAACTGCTGACTTCTGTCACTGTGATAGATCTATATACCCAACTGCTGACTTCTGTCACTGTGATAGATCTATATACCCAACTGCTGACTTCTGTCACTGTGATAGATCTATAGTACCCAACTGCTGACTTCTGTCACTGGTGATAGATCTATGTACCCAACTGCTGACTTCTGTCACTGTGATAGATCTATATACCCAACTGCTGACTTCTGTCACTGTGATAGATCTATATACCCAACTGCTGACTTCTGTCACTGTGATAGATCTATATACCCAACTGCTGACTTCTGTCACTGTGATAGATCTATATACCCAACTGCTGACTTCTGTCACTGTGATAGATCTATATACCCAACTGCTGACTTCTGTCACTGTGATAGATCTATATACCCAACTGCTGACTTCTGTCACTGTGATAGATCTATATACCCAACTGCTGACTTCTGTCACTGTGATAGATCTATATACCCAACTGCTGACTTCTGTCACTGTGATAGATCTATATACCCAACTGCTGACTTCTGTCACTGTGATAGATCTATATACCCAACTGCTGACTTCTGTCACTGTGATAGATCTATATACCCAACTGCTGACTTCTGTCACTGTGATAGATCTATATACCCAACTGCTGACTTCTGTCACTGTGATAGATCTATATACCCAACTGCTGACTTCTGTCACTGTGATAGATCTATATACCCAACTGCTGACTTCTGTCACTGTGATAGATCTATGTACCCAACTGCTGACTTCTGTCACTGTGATAGATCTATGTACCCAACTGCTGACTTCTGTCACTGTGATAGATCTATATACCCAAATGCTGACTTCTGTCACTGTGATAGATCTATATACCCAACTGCTGACTTCTGTCACTGTGATAGATCTATGTACCCAACTGCTGACTTCTGTCACTGTGATAGATCTATGTACCCAACTGCTGACTTCTGTCACTGTGATAGATCTATGTACCCAACTGCTGACTTCTGTCACTGTGATAGATCTATGTACCCAACTGCTGACTTCTGTCACTGTGATAGATCTATATACCCAACTGCTGACTTCTGTCACTGTGGTAGATCTATATACCCAACTGCTGACTTCTGTCACTGTGATAGATCTATATACCCAACTGCTGACTTCTGTCACTGTGATAGATCTATGTACCCAACTGCTGACTTCTGTCACTGTGATAGATCTATGTACCCAACTGCTGACTTCTGTCACTGTGATAGATCTATATACCCAACTGCTGACTTCTGTCACTGTGATAGATCTATGTACCCAACTGCTGACTTCTGTCACTGTGATAGATCTATATACCCAACTGCTGACTTCTGTCACTGTGATAGATCTATATACCCAACTGCTGACTTCTGTCACTGTGATAGATCTATATACCCAACTGCTGACTTCTGTCACTGTGATAGATCTATGTACCCAACTGCTGACTTCTGTCACTGTGATAGATCTATGTACCCAACTGCTGACTTCTGTCACTGTGATAGATCTATGTACCCAACTGCTGACTTCTGTCACTGTGGTAGATCTATATACCCAACTGCTGACTTCTGTCACTGTGATAGATCTATATACCCAACTGCTGACTTCTGTCACTGTGATAGATCTATATACCCAACTGCTGACTTCTGTCACTGTGATAGATCTATATACCCAACTGCTGACTTCTGTCACTGTGATAGATCTATGTACCCAACTGCTGACTTCTGTCACTGTGATAGATCTATGTACCCAACTGCTGACTTCTGTCACTGTGATAGATCTATGTACCCAACTGCTGACTTCTGTCACTGTGATAGATCTATGTACCCAACTGCTGACTTCTGTCACTGTGATAGATCTATGTACCCAACTGCTGACTTCTGTCACTGTGATAGATCTATGTACCCAACTGCTGACTTCTGTCACTATCGTAGATCTATGTACCCAACTGCTGACTTCTGTCACTGTGATAGATCTATGTACCCAACTGCTGACTTCTGTCACTGTGATAGATCTATGTACCCAACTGCTGACTTCTGTCACTGTGATAGATCTATGTACCCAACTGCTGACTTCTGTCACTGTGATAGATCTATGTACCCAACTGCTGACTTCTGTCACTGTGATAGATCTATGTACCCAACTGCTGACTTCTGTCACTGTGATATATCTATGTACCCAACTGCTGACTTCTGTCACTGTAATAGATCTATGTACCCAACTGCTGACTTCTGTCACTGTGATAGATCTATGTACCCAACTGCTGACTTCTGTCACTGTGATAGATCTATGTACCCAACTGCTGACTTCTGTCACTGTGATAGATCTATGTACACAACTGCTGACTTCTGTCACTATCGTAGATCTATGTACCCAACTGCTGACTTCTGTCACTGTGATAGATCTATGTACCCAACTGCTGACTTCTGTCACTGTGATAGATCTATGTACCCAACTGCTGACTTCTGTCACTGTGAAAGATCTATGTACCCAACTGCTGACTTCTGTCACTGTGATAGATCTATGTACCCAACTGCTGACTTCTGTCACTGTGATAGATCTATGTACCCAACTGCTGACTTCTGTCACTGTGATAGATCTATGTACCCAACTGCTGACTTCTGTCACTATCGTAGATCTATGTACCCAACTGCTGACTTCTGTCACTGTGATAGATCTATGTACCCAACTGCTGACTTCTGTCACTGTGATAGATCTATGTACCCAACTGCTGATCTCTGTCACTGTGATAGATCTATGTACCCAACTGCTGACTTCTGTCACTGTGATAGATCTATGTACCCAACTGCTGACTTCTGTCACTGTGGTAGATCTATGTACCCAACTGCTGACTTCTGTCACTGTGATAGATCTATGTACCCAACTGCTGACTTCTGTCACTGTGATAGATCTATTAAACCAAACTGATGACTTCTGTCACTGTGATAGATCTATGTACCCAACTGCTGACTTCTGTCACTGTGATAGATCTATGTACCCAACTGCTGACTTCTGTCACTGTGATAGATCTATGTACCCAACTGCTGACTTCTGTCACTGTGATAGATCTATGTACCCCAACTGCTGACTTCTGTCACTGTGATAGATCTATGTACCCAACTGCTGACTTCTGATACTGTGATAGATCTATGTACCCAACTGCTGACTTCTGTCACTGTGATAGATCTATGTACCCAACTGCTGACTTCTGTCACTGTGATAGATCTATGTACCCAACTGCTGACTTCTGTCACTGTGATAGATCTATGTACCCAACTGCTGACTTCTGTCACTGTGATAGATCTATGTACCCAACTGCTGACTTCTGTCACTGTGATAGATCTATGTACCCAACTGCTGACTTCTGTCACTGTGATAGATCTATATACCCAACTGCTGACTTCTGTCACTGTGATAGATCTATATACCCAACTGCTGACTTCTGTCACTGTGATAGATCTATATACCCAACTGCTGACTTCTGTCACTGTGATAGATCTATGTACCCAACTGCTGACTTCTGTCACTGTGATAGATCTATGTACCCAACTGCTGACTTCTGTCACTGTGATAGATCTATGTACCCAACTGCTGACTTCTGTCACTGTGATAGATCTATGTACCCAACTGCTGACTTCTGTCACTGTGATAGATCTATGTACCCAACTGCTGACTTCTGTCACTGTGATAGATCTATGTACCCAACTGCTGACTTCTGTCACTGTGATAGATCTATGTACACAACTGCTGACTTCTGTCACTATCGTAGATCTATGTACCCAACTGCTGACTTCTGTCACTGTGATAGATCTATGTACCCAACTGCTGACTTCTGTCACTGTGATAGATCTATGTACCCAACTGCTGACTTCTGTCACTGTGATAGATCTATGTACCCAACTGCTGACTTCTGTCACTGTGATAGATCTATATACCCAACTGCTGACTTCTGTCACTGTGATAGATCTATGTACCCAACTGCTGACTTCTGTCACTGTGATAGATCTATATACCCAACTGCTGACTTCTGTCACTGTGATAGATCTATATACCAAACTGCTGACTTCTGTCACTGTGATAGATCTATATACCCAACTGCTGACTTCTGTCACTGTGATAGAT